>OU612060.1:169190204-169790204 GCA_914767635.1 Melanostoma mellinum | reverse complement strand
GCGATAAACAGTGGAAAATGGAACGAAATTCTATGAATTTAGTAGGATTTCGTTCCGGTTTTCATTGTTTCTCGATCGATGTTTTCGATGCGATAGTTACAGAACAGGGGCACAGCAGCGGTAACTATGAGAACCCTCACTTAATCATTTCTGCCTCAATGAACTTTAGGGTGTTCTTCGGTTTAAGTTTAGAGCTGTCGAGCAGTTCGCCGAAGAAATATTCTCCAGTGGATGTTTTTTCCCAAGCTTGTGCGCTCACAGAGGAAGTGAAATGTTTCTTCTTTTGCTTTCTCGTCCTGTCATCTTCTACATAGGTCAAATGCACTAATGCCCAATCTCATCATATGGGTACCCTGTGAGTGAGCTGTGAGTAATGAGAATGGCAATCAACGGAGAGAGTCAAGCTTGGAGTAGACATTTTGTTTTTTTCTTTGAAGAATCTGGCCATAGATTTCTGGAAACTCGACAAGTTCATGACATTGGCGGTTCTTTAAACATTTCGATGGATTTCAATTTTTTCGTACTCTAGTGGCTTGAGTACAGAGGTGTTCTTCGAGCTGGGTTAGAGCGATTTTGACAAGCCTGTTTGCCGTTTTGTTTGCAGTTATTTTACGGCGTCCTGGAACCCAAGTAATAGTTACGGTGTTCGTTGAGCTAAGCAGTGACAGCTCCCAATTTGGATTTTGTAACAATGGATGAGATAGCTTCCATGGCCGCTTAGCTGTTTATGAAGTATAGATGTTTTTGCTGATCAGTTTTTGAGTAAATAGATGTTTTGCGACTTCACAGATGAGAAGTGCCTTAGCTTGGAAGACCTTGCCTTGTTGATCTATTTATGAGTGGATAGTCTGAGTAGACGCCTGCCCCTACCTCCACGTACGCTTTGGAGCCGTGTGTGAAACCTGAGACATTTCAAGCTTATCTGAGTCGCAGTGCGCTTTTGACGGCCATCTCTGGTCCATGGGGGCTAGCTACAGGAAAGTTTCCAGAGCTGCAGTTGGTGTCAATCTACTGGCATTGTTCAAACCAATGCATTCAAGCCTTGAGATTTTGGTCATAGTCTTCAGATATGACGCGTTCTGTAATGATGCACACCATACCAAAAAAGCGTATGCTAGGATTGGTGTCACTTTGGATGTAAACATCTATTACTCAAAATTTTATTTATATATACGAGGTTTGGCTGATTCAATCAGAAATTATGTACATGATGTTGGCGTCGATTGCTCATATATGTATGTCCAAGGATTCAACGGAGCTCCGGCAATGAGTGTCCAATTCATTGGTGCACAGGCTCATCTGAGATCGTATTTCCCCCTGGCAATTTATGTACATTGCGCTGCACATAGCTATAGTTTGGCAGTCAATGCAGCATGCGAAGTGTCAGGAATCAAAAATGTGTTAGGAACTATCGGAGCGATTGAGCATTTTTTCACTGGCCTAAAAGACCAGACGTTCTACACCAAGAAATTTCAAAAATGACAAACAAAACTGAGAAAAAAAAAACAGAAGTCTGTTTTTCCTGCCAGGTGGGCTCAGTCTCATGAAGCAGTTGGAACGTACGTTGAATTGCAACCGGCTGTTATTGAATCTTTGGAAGAAATCAAAACGTAGAAAGATCAAGATACTTCGCAAAAGGCATTGCATCTTTCGACGGTTGAATTCCAAATCGCCTGTCACATTATGGAATCAGTTAGCTCGACTGTTTTGCTTTTGAGTCGGGAATTGCAATCTAAAACCATGATCCGGGTGAGGCTACTAAGCTGGCAGATGACGCTTTGAACGAATTTACGTACAAACGTGAAAACGCAGATTCTACTTTCCACGTTATTTATGAGCATGTTGCTAGAATTTGTTCTGAATGCGAAATCACAATGAAATTGCCACGCCGCCGCCGTTGCAATCAACAAAAAAATCGTTGCAACGTTCAAGCACAAAGTATTAAAGACCGTTACTTGATACGTTCATTTTTCAACTCAAAAGTGGGTTCTCGGAACACAAATCCATTTTCCAAAGTTTCGGGCAATTGTTTCTTGAACAAGAATTTAACGAAAAGAAATGCGCCGACCTCTACATATTTTAAGAAGATATATCGGATTGTTCTTAAGAAAATTTTCTGTCAGAAGTCAAGATGTGGAGACAACGAATCCACGGCCAGAACATCCAAAATACGCTTGATGCTTTACTGGTTAGTATCTTTCGATCAAAAATTTACATGTTAAAAAGTTTATATGTGACGCGATCCGAGAAAAGGCACCTTTTAGGCAAAAGTGAAAGCTTACACGGCACGCTCTGAAAGGCGCTGTTGTACCATTCAAAGACCCAACCCCACCAACTGTACCGACACTGTACCACTGTCGTACCTGGGCGAAAAGTCAATTTTTGGAGCTGAGGTCAATGGATCTCCGGATCCTAAATGTCCTTATGACTTTTTTGTATTTCCTTTCATTCACTTCGTGTCGTCGATTTGGTAGCATTGGTAGCACTGGCATTTGACACCTTTCAAGCGCAACTGTCATTTGAAGTGTCACAATGTTAGTTGAATGAGGCAGCCAATTAACATCATCACGACGATTGATAACACGATTCGGGAATTTGTTCGGGAATTTGTTGCCAATTCCTCGCGAAAGGCGATACACGTGGAAAAACATTTTTGCCCCTGTTGGGATTCGAACCATGAACCTCTGGGTTAACAGGCAGACATGCTAATCATCACGCCACGGGTACCACATGTCGCTCTAGTGATGGTCATCAATTTCTGTAAAAAAGTTGCTTGACATGGCTCTGTAAGCTGTAACGTTCACTGTTGATAAAAACGTTTTTCCCAGTATCGCTTTTGAAGAACAATAGTGGTTCCACTCCCAAATTTGCACCAAGCTTTCGCTCTCGGTGAATGTATTAGCCTTTCGAAAGCAACGTGCGAGTTTACAGTAATTTCGTGTCTTACGAAATAATACGAATGGAGCCGGAAATGATTTTTCGTCCAACATCTTTGTCGAAAGGTGCTCTAAAATGGGAAGCGACAACGAAGCTGATGGTCTCGCACTTTCAATTACTGAATCAATTGGACCTGATAAGCCTTATTCGTTGATTGAGTCTCGCACCTCCGGCTACAGCACCAACATTCTCGTCAGTACACCATCTTCGTACGGTGCGAAGACTAACCCATGAGTGTTGCCCATTAGCAGCCAGTCTCGCGAATTGTTCTCACAAAATTGCCTATTGCTGGGGCCATAGCTACAAGTCTACGAGTCAAGAGCCACTTGTAGTGCTATGTCCATTGCACTTGTAGAAGAGCAAGCAGACTTGTTGCTTTATGATACAGAAATTTTTAGCTATTGTCATAATTCACTTGTATTACAGGTACTTCTAGTTTTGTGCTACAGGCCCCTGATATTTGGAAAACTTTTCGAATCAGTACTAATTTACAATATGAAAACACTTTAACGTATTTTCAAAGGAACTAATAAGTACTTTTAACAGTTTCAATTGTTGCCCCGTGATGATACTATCTGCATGCTTAAGTTTTTATCTTCCAGCGTTGACGTTGTGAATGCTCATAATCTTAACTAAACTACAAACATTTCGTTATGCAAAAAGAAACTTACCTTTAGCGAGCAAATATGACTGCTTAGTCCAACGCGTGCCGCCGTTACCATACATTTGAGAAGTCTTGAAGTGTTCTCACAAACGCTTGTATGAATACCCGTGTGCTGTTCAACGTCTTGCAGTTCCATTTGCTTGAGAAGAATATCCAACATAAGGATGCAGCAGGTCAAATTATGTTCAGCGTCAGTTGAAAATTCAGTATGGCGATTAGTTGGTGCTTCGTCATCTGATATCGCTGATGTATTTCCAGAGTCATCCTCCACAACTGGTGCTGCAAAAAAAAAAAACTATACAAAAATATTCTGCACAAAAGTGAAGTAACTTACAAATTGAACTTCGCCTTGGTGCATCCTTTTCTCCTTTCACAGGCTGTAGTTTCTGTCCTTTGACTTCTTTTTCTTTCAGAATCTCATGTTGCACTCCGTACTTCATAATCCGCACTCCATCGCCAAACATTGCAAACAATTGAACCAATGGAATTAGAATTTCAAGTTTTGTCAGTATCTGCAACCAATGCAGGGCTTGTTGTTGGACTTTAGCTGTGGTTTTTTCAAATCTGATTGCCACGAAGTTGTACATTGTCTTGGCATCGAATCCAAGTGGAGACATTTCTGGATCGAGAATCTTACTTAGGACGATTTTTAGTTCGTTCAATTCTTTCTCGGCTACATCGTTTGTGATGGCTTCCATCCAATGGGGCATTACGTAGTCCCAGATTTCTGATGTTATAACTTCATATGGCACCAGACAGATGAGACGTTGAAGTCCTTCCTTCAGATGACTGGTACGGGATGCTAATGTCTCCCAATGTCCACCGACTCTAGCGTATTCTGGTGGATGAGGCAGGAGGCACGAAATAAAAACCTGCAGAGGGAATAACTTTTCAGTCAGGTTGGAAAGGACAAGAGTAGAAGTTTCAAAATTATAGGATTGAGAAAGAGATGATTATCATCATATTCGAGGGTTAAAGATGGATTGGTGTGTTTGGACTTCTACTAAAGCATTTACTTTACATTAAAAGACTGAGGATTTGGGGTATCGAAAACGAAATGGCTTAGCCCTATGCGGAAAGTAAGTAAGCCAAAAAGATTCAGAAAAAAACAGGAGAAAGCAAAACACATCCGTTGCGTTTATATTTAAATTGGAAGATAGAAGCGGGAATAGAAAGAGAGTGGGCTAAGGTTATTGTTTGAACTACGTACTCGACAAGCTGTTTCACTCAGCTTCACGTTGCTGATTTCATCTGCTTGATGATCACTGATACTCGGCTTCGCCTGAAATTATACGAAGAGCACTGTAGAATTATGTCCCATTCATTTTATTGTGGTACCTACAAAGCTTTGAATCGATTGGACATAAAAAAAAGTCATTGTCGTTGTTCAGACTTAATTGGGAATGATGTCAGAGAATACCAATGAACAATAAGGAGGCATAAGTGACTGTTTTCAGGATCTTAAGACCAAAATTTACAACCTGATTCAATTTTTACACAGAGCAGAGTGAAAATAATGAGGTCAGCTTAGCTTCGATATAAAAAGCCAAATGATTTTTAGGGAACAATTGAGTTCCAGTGTTTCTCATCAATCGATTGTGTTTCATCGATTGAATTCAACTACTCGTGCTGGATGCAATCATTTAATTGCCGTTTCATTGGTATGCTTCTTAAAAGACCTCTTCAACTTAATCGTGTTTATTGTTTGCATTGGATAGAAAATCGTTGAGCAAAATGAAAAAAGAAAGTCTTTACTTACATACTTTATTACTTAATTACAATTTCCATTTCAGACAAGCGCTCACCAGATTCGTACTCTAGGCCGGCTGAGATAACCTTCCACTTGATTGTGCCATAAAAACTGAGGTCTTCCTCATTCACTAAAAAAGAGTCCATCTTTCCGCCCTGTACAGCGTGGCTGGGATCATGGGCTTGAGAAAAGCAACGTTGGTTTTTAAGAGTGGGTTTTTATTTCCTTCTCAAATCAAAGTAACAGCGAGCAAGAGAAGTTCCGCACTGAATTTTTCTGGTCTCTTTCTTTCGACCATATCATGCAGAAACTCATCTTCTGCTGCCTTCAAAAGTTCGGCATTAAGGCCATCTGCACCTAAAGTCTTATTTGATTTAAATTACATACGACAAGCTAAACTTTTAGGTCGAGAGGATGGTATTCTTGATTATCGTCTTAGTTGAACGGGGCATTCTGCCTGACAGCGGAATTTGTGTCCTCATCGCCGTTAAGCAGTCTGCAGAAATGATCTTTCCAGATCCTCAGTAGCGACTGTGACTCTATAACTATGTTTCCCTGCTGGTCTTTACGGGCTTGAGTTCGGGCTTTGCCACCCTGGCAAGATCTTTTTACCTTTTCGTAAAACTTCCGAACCTGTTTCATGTCATGGTATCACTCAATTTCCTTAATCGAGTGCTTTTCACACTGCTTCTTTTTCTTTTTAGAATTCGGTGTTCTTCCCTTGTTTTCTCCTTGTAAATCTCGTTATACTGATCAAAAGCAGCCCTTGTTCTCTTTTGCATCTACATTTGCGGAGCTTTTTGTTTGGCTGCATTTGCCTACCTGCATTCTTCATCGAACCATGGGTTTCGTTTTGGGGGCTGAGTGAAACCCAGATCCTCAGAGGTTCTGATGGCTTGTTGGCATTGTTGCCACTTGTCTTCAATGCTTAATGCTGGCGTCATACGATTCAAGGATACTTGGAGGGACAATCGATTGGAAAATGTAATTTCGTTTCACAACGTTAAAGCACATGAGTCGTGAATATTAAATGCTCATTCGTACCTTGGCTTGGTCCGAGTCAAAGTTTACCTATGAAAAGTTTGGACATTAATACCACTGGAAGACAGTCCTGCGTCGATCGCAACATGGTCAATTTGGTTGACGGTTGATTGATCTGGGGATCACTCTTTACCTTCATGAATTTTGAAATGTGGGAAGCTTGTAGTATTAACAACTTTCTCTTCTTAAAGAGCGTGGGGGCACATAAGCTAATGTTGTTGAATTCAGCCCTGATGGGGATGGTCACTATACGCTCATTTACTGGATTTTGGCGAATAACCTTATCCCTGAGTCTACCTCTAACGACAAATCTGCATCCAAATAAGCGTTATTTCTGTTATCTGTAGCAGTCGCAATACCAAGTGTCGCAGTTTTTCGTTTTATTTATGCCCAGCCCAGTCTATACACTTCTTGCATGGTGGAAATGTATGCATTTCAGCAGCTTAGGGGGTCCGCACATTCTCATGCTGCACGTAACCCGTTAAGGGATCTTACGTCCAACGTGCAGATTCGGAGATCTTTGTCCGTTAGCCGTTGCGTCGTCAATGGTGAAATCATTACTTTTATCCGAGGTTATTTGTTGTTTCGGACCTATGGGTGGATATAAACTATTGATTTATTTACGGAAAATCCATGCTTGACGAAAGCCTAGCCACAATCCACAAAGGCTGCAAGCTCATGACTTGTTATGTCCTTAATTGAACACTCAAGATCTTAGATTTTGCAGAGAGCGGTTTCAAATTAAGAATTTTACAACAACGAAGATTAATTTCTTGAGAATATAGCTGTTTGCCTGAGGTATACTGCTTTCACCCTTATTTTGCATACTTTTAGGCAAATTTTTTTTTTTTTTACATCGGCCATAACTAATTTGTGTTTTTTTGTTTTTTTCTATTTGGCAACACTGTTTTTTGACAACTCACGAACGTTTCGTTTTTTATGTTACTGTCAAACATCACAAACATTTGGTCTATAAATCTATCCATGAGTCGTCTTACAAACGAAACACGCTGCAAAATTATGGAATTTTATTAGGTTTGTTCGTTGAAGCCCTAGTGTCGCCCTGGGGTCGCCACAAAGCGTTTTTTAAGAAATCTAAAGTTGCCCTGAATGTCAAATTGAGTGTTTTTTGAACTTTAGGGTTGACTTGGGGTTTCCCTAGGTTTGTTTTTTGTGGCGATTTTAGAGCTGTCAAATGGCATGTGTTTTGTATTCAAATGACAGGGATGTGTGGTGATTTTGTGGCTAAGCGTTTTGTGAAAACTGGAAAACCCAGGTTTTTTTGACAACTCATAAGCTTGTCAAGAAAACCTGGGTCAACCCTGAGTAAAGATCAACTTACGAACCTATTATCAAAATGCGTTCCCTGTTAAGAAAGTTCATCGCGCGCTTCTTCCATTTTATGGTCAGTGTTATTAAATTACTGAGGCGGCTATTCGACTAAATTTTGCAACGAATTTACATTGTTGGAAATTAAACCACTAACACGCTTACGTAGAGCTCAAACTGAGGAAAATATCGCAGCTGTATCAGCCAGTGTTAGCAATGAATGTGAATTATCGAATTGGCGCCCGCTCCGTTCGCAGCAGTTAGCACAACACCGAATTTTTAAGGAATGGATTCTTGAAAAATTTACCGAGGATCCACTTTTTTTTTTTTACTATTGCGACGAAGCTCATTTCTTGCTGAATATCTAAGTGAACAAGCAAAACTGCGGTTTTTGGACTTTGGAGTAAAGAGCCGCCAGAAGCATTGCAATAGCTACCAATCCATCCAGTAAAAGTCGCTGTTTGGTGCAGATTATGTGCGGGTGGAATCATTGGCCGGTATTTCTTCAAAGATGTTGCGATTTGCAACGATGCTGTGAATAGTGAGCACAACGCAACGTTGCGATGATAACTACTTGTTTTTGGAGCCAAATGGAAGAGCTTGACTTGCATGACATGTGGTTCTAACAAGATGGTGGCATATACCACACAGCACGCTTAACAATCGACCATATGAAAAGCTAGTTCAGTGAACAGTTTATTCCACGTTTGGGGCTAGACAATTCGCCGCCTAGATCGTAAAATTTAACGCCTCTAGGCTCTTTTTGTTGGAGCTATGTTAATGATCATTCCTATAACGACAAGACCGCTTCGATTGACGGACTGGAAATCAATATTGAAGCATTTACTCATGAGAAACCGGCTGAAATGTTAGAATGAATATGCCAAAAGCGGATGGACCATTTGAGGCGCAACTGCGACCGTAATATCGATTCAAATTAAGGATGGTGTTGTCACCATTCATAATACGAGTTAAATAATTGAAACAATCTAGTATCTTGTAAACACTTATCATATGCCATCCCTGATCAAGCCAGGAACACAATCTCTATCTGAATCTATTATAAAACGTACTCTTCGTTTCCGGATGCATGATTTGCGTTCAGCCATTTTTGAAATTTCACTTTCTCTCATTCTTGTGGCGAGAAAGACGTACAAAAGTGTAAGTATATATTGCAGTATTCAAGACATACATATGTAATTAAATGTTTCAATGTCTTAATTCATGAAATAAAATTCTTCAACTTAATCTAAAAGGAGTATTCTTATTTCCGTACTGACAAGAAGCGGCCGCCACAGAGGGCTTCATGGATTTTTCTGAATTGTATGTGTTTTTCTTTTTAATTTCCGATTGCTCTTTTCTTTAAAAATCACTCGTGTCCACACCGTGTATGAAAGTGCTAAGAAAATCATACTGTGGTTGTTATAACCGTTATTGTTAAAAGGACTTCTGTTTTCAGACAGAAACATAGGAGCCTATCTTTTCAGGCATTTTCACAGCTTTGACAGATTAAGCCTGGCTATCAGGACGAGTATTCTATAATTTGATGCATTTCGAAATACTCCAAGGAGTTTGTGTTGGTACAAAGCTTGTGATTTCAACTCGAAATCATCATATGAACAACACTTTCAGACCTATTGAAAGTGTTCTTTACTCGACAACAGAGTCCGAATTAGGCAACTTGTTAGTTGTTGATAGAAATCAAATGACTCTACCTATTTTTTTCACTCAAGCGTAATATTTTTTAAATGAACCGTCTAGTAACCACTTACGTTGTAATGAATTCGGCATATATCCTTAAGCCATTGACATACGTGCTCCATCTTAAGTTTCTCAATTGTACTCTCCACCTGACCAGCAGCTGCAATAGAATTTTACGATAAAAAATAGAAAACGACATCATTTAGCTCAACTCACCATCATACGAATATGCTGTCACATGAAACCAGTGAAACAACATACTCAAAATTCTTCCCAAAATCTCAACTGGAGTATCAGCAGTTGGTGTACATCGTCCAACGAGCAACCAAATTCCATATCTTCCCAACATCTGACGCTCCTCCAACGATATATTATCCTGTTGGCCATAGTTCGATTTCTTTCCATCCGAAGACGCTGATCCATCTTTGCCTGGTTCAAAGTTCAAAGGTTTAGCCTCCCTCAAAAGACTTATTACCGATTCAACCATATTCATCTGCATTTCCGCATCCATTTGCCATGCCGGTGGCAAACTTCGATGTACAACATGATCACCACCACGTCGTGTATTGTGACGATTTCCATGACATTGAGCGCAATATCGAATGGGATGGTTGCCATTGTAACTGGCACATTCAGTTGAGAAGCAAATTGAAAATGCCGCCTTTTCTGTTGATCGGCAATTCTTGTTCTCACATACCATGGACACCTGTTGCATGGGATGCAAAATGTCACCAAATGTCAAATTAGCATGTTCTCGATGGATTTCATTGGCACACTCGATGCAGAGATACAAAGGTGGGGGGCAATCCGGAGCATAGGTGATAGAGATTCCGTGATCGTAGCAGACTTTGGCTGCTTCTGCATTGCCGGCATTTGGGCATTGCTCACGTTGGCAAACAAAAGGAACGAGGTCATCTGCAAATGAAGAAGATTAAGTGGGTGCGCCTGTGCAAAGCTCACAAAATGTCGATAGCTCACTTGTCATTTTAGAGAGTAGGACTTTTCTGTCGAACAAATTTGGATCAAAAGCTGGCCAGTAATAGAATAAGAGCTTGGCTGCTGATGACCTAGAGACTGATGTTCCATAGGCAATCACACAGAGTATGTCCTTGACGACGTTGTGCTTGAGAGTCATGAGGCATTCCAGCAACTGACAGTGATGAGCTGTTGAAGAAGAGAAATCAGACAGTGAAGTGTTAGGATTTCTATACTAATTGCTCTCATTGAAAGAATTTTAGTTGAAAAGAAAAAAGGAGAAAAAGACACACTCGCTCACCTGGGTTCTGAGAATACTGCAGAATCATCATAATCACCGAAGACACTGATTGACATGCCTGACATTCATGTTCCTCCGGGGATTTTCTTGCTGCAAATAAATAAAATAAATGAGTTTGAATTCTTAGAATACAAAAAGTGTGCCCAGCTTGCGCAACACTCACTGATGGTAAATGGAAGAATGTAATAACACAGAGCATTCACGATGTCCTGATGTAAAGCTGGTGGAAGAACTGAAATTGTTGAGCTCGACAGGTAGGGGAGATTGTCAATGAGATCCTTATCCAGAAAGGGTAAAATGCAACAGAGACATTGCAGTAGGGCTTTTCCAAAGACTGAAATAATTAAATTTGTATATGTAGACATTCGTTTCGTAAGAAAATGAATAGTTTATCTGTCTGTCCAAATTGACAAATAGAACAAATAAAGAGCTTACTTATTTGTCCATATTGTATGCAAGGTGCGACATCTAGTAGCATTGTTAGAGCATTGTACAAGTTTCCGTACTCCAAGTTCGGATAGGCTGACATCCGAGTAGTGTCTTCAAGCGGATCATTGATGAGCTGATGTGGCGATGTACGTACATCCTTGAGAACGGCTAGAATAACAGAAGCAAATGAACATTTGATTGGTTATTCCAAACCAACAGCATGAATTGTCACATGATCTGTGAGACAATGAATTGAAAACATTAAAATATTGATGCTCTAAGAAGTAGCTACGCAGAAAGGAGTACTTACAAGTACTAAATTGATACTAAAGTTGATTCCTCTCTCTTTTTTCTAACATACGCGCACATCAAGGGGCTATGAATGTCCTTAAAATGCGAGCGTTACAACAATAGGAGACGCTGCTTATTCATTTTAAACTCTTGTAGAGCGTAAAGCATTCCACATTCGGGTGGTACAAAGGTCTTTCAGGGTCTTTCAGTACTAGCACAGATTACTGCAGAAGAGATGGTGGCGAATGAACTCCTGGCGAGCAGATCTCTCATACCCCTGCAACAGGGTACAGCTTCCAGATTATCCGGCCCTTTGTGTCGAAGGGGATACCAAAAAGACTTGGCCCTATAGGTGGGGGGTTGTGTGTGGGGTTAACTACACAACCACCTTAAAACTTTACGTTTACAAAACAACCAACAACCTCGCATAACAATTATGATTTCATCGTTGACGACCCAAGCAAAGCAGAAAAGGACAAAGACCTCCGGATCTGCACGTGGAACGTAAGATCCCTTAACGTATTTAGTGCAGTTGGAGAATTAGCGGACGCGCTGAACTGCTACAATGCAGACATAACCGCCATCCAAGAAGTGCGATGGAATAGGCCGGGTATAAGGAAGATGAAAAACAGCGACATCTACTATGGCCACTGCTACAGACAACAGAAACAACACTTATTTGAATGCGGATTAATCGTTAGAGGTAGACTCAAGGACTAAGTTATCAGCCAAAATACAGGTAAATAGCGTAAATTGACCAACCGCTTTAGGGCTTAGCTCGCCTTGTATGTGTCCACGCCCCCTGAGAAGAGAAAGCAACGACAGTTCCAAAGATTGTGTCAACGAGCTCCTCGAAAAAACATTTGAGCGAATGCTCCTGCCGTAGACATGACGTGAAAATCGTTCTTGGCGGTTTTAACGAAGGAGGACATCTTTGGAAATTTGACCGCTAAGCATAGTCTGTTAGATAAAACATCCGAAAATGAACTCTGGTCTCAGGTTAATCGATTTTGCTGCGGGGATAAATCTTGTTGTTTATAGTACGAGCTTCGCGCATTTTAAAATTTAAAATGGCGATCCACAGCTCAACTAACCTCCAACCAAATTGCCAATGTTGCAATCAACGCAAGACATCTATCCAGAGTGATAGATGTCCGATATTTCCGAGGGGTTAACTTTGATTCTGACAACTACCTTCTTATAGAGAAGACACGAATGAGGATATTCTGTTCACAACTCAAGCGAACTAACGATGTGAAGAGATATGACATCGAAAAGCTACATTCACAAGAGATTGCCACCGCCTTCTCAAATAAAGTGTCCCTCCAACTATCCTTGAATCCAATGCAGCCAGCATAAGCATTAAAGACCAGTGGCAGCAATGCCAACAAGCAATCAGAACCACAGTCTCTGAAGATCTGTCTTCCACTTGGCCTCCAAAATGAAACCATGGTTCGATGAAAAAGCACCACAAATGTTGATTTAAAAGAGAACAATGGCTGCTTTCGACCAATACATTGAAGCTTACAAAGGGAAAAGATGGGAAGAACACTGAATTCTCAAGAAGCTCAAAAAGAAAAAAAGCACAATGAATAGAGCTCGTTTGAGAAAGTTGAGTGGTGCTATGACAGGAATAAGGTTCGGAAGATTTACCAAAAGGCAAAAGATCCTGCCGGGATGGCAAAGCCCCGAACTCAAGACCAGCAGGGAAACATAGTGATAAGATCGCAGTCACTACTGGGGATCTAGAGAAACCACTTCTACAGACTGCAGGCAGAATGGCCCATTCAATTTGGACGACGATCAAGAATGCCGTCCACCCAACCTAAAAGAAGTAAAGCTTGCCATATATGCAAACTTATATCAAATAAGACTTCATGTGCAAATGGCCTTGATGCCAAACTTTTCAAGGCAGCTGGAGACCAGTTGGAAAGGACCATGTACCAGCTGATCGGCGTGATATGATCAGAAGAAAGCATGCCCGATGAATGGAAACTATCGTATGCAAGATCCTTAAAAAGGGAGACTTTCAGAAAAGCGCCAATTTCAGAGGAGTAAGCCTCCTTAACGTCGCTCATAAGATCATGCCTGCTGTAATATATGAACTTCTGAAACCCCACGTCAACAACTTGACTGGCCCTTATCAATGTGGTTTTAGACCAGAGAAGTCCACAACAGACCAAATTTTACGGCAGATCTTTGATAAAACCCGAGAGTATAACATCGATATACACCGCCATATTTTTATTTATTTCAAGGCCGCTTATGACAGCATTTACAGAGATGAGCTGTACAGAGCCATGTCTAGTTTCGGCATCCCTGGAAAACTCATTCGACTATGCAGAATGTCTTTAGAGAATTCATGCTGCTCCGTCAAAGTCCGTAGAGAACTCACCGAGAGCTTTGATGTTTAAAAGGCTTTTGATAAGGCGACAAACTGTCATGCGATTTCTTCAACATCATACTTGAAAGGACTGTAAGAAACTCAAACGTCAACACCAGAGGAACAATCTTTCAAAAGTCTGTACAATTACTCGCCTATGCAAACGATATTGACGTAATGAGAAGAAAAAAGCGTGATGTCATAGGTGCTTTTGCGAGTATTGAAACAGAAGCGGCAAAAATGGGTTTGATGGTTAACGAGGGCAAAACGAAGTATATGTTGTCTTCAAACAAGGACACAGAACATCGGCAAATTGGACAAAACGTCACAATAGACAGACATAACTTCGAGGTAGTACAGGACTTCGTCTACCTAGGATCCGCTATAGACACGGACAACATTAGTTCGGAGATCAAACGGAGAATAACTCTTACCAATTGCTTTTACTGTGATTTGTTAAGAGAGCAATTGAGAAGTTAAACCCTCTTTAGAAAAATCAAGCTAGCCCTTTATAAGAAAGACACTGATACGGCTCGGAAGGATGTACTTCATCTAAAGCGGACGAGCGAGCCGGATGTTTTTTCAAAAGAATCACAGATCTCAGCAAGCTACTGAGATAAAAGTGAAAGAAAGCGGACTAACATATTTAAAAAAAAAAAATAAAAAATCCAATTGGCTTAAATAGCGGTCGATTTTCAATCGAAAGAAAATCTTTAGATATTTGCCTAAACCAGAATAGTAAATATCTATTGGAAATGATAGAAGACTTTGGATATCTTTTACTAAATGGAATAACTTCTAACGACTTAAATGGTAACTTTACATTTATTTCTTCTCAGATTTGCTCTGTGATAGATTTATGTCTTATTAGAGGTGATTGGTCTAGTATTACAGAAAACTTTGAAGTACTTCCAGCTAATTTCTCGTCGCATCTCCCCATTGTCGTTTCCTGTTGTTTTGAAAACAACATTATAAGCCCAGTATCGGCACAAAATACTCTCAGATTGAAATGGAGAGAAAAAAATGTAAACAATTATGTCAGAAAACTAAATCAGCATGTATTAAATTTGCCGTACATTGAAGCTACCAGCATAGAAGAAATATCAACTTCGATTCTTCACTAATAAAAATGGCAACAGGCATACATTTCATTCCAAATGGTACGAAAATGACTGTAGAAAAGCTAGGCAGAAATCTTTCCCATTTTTGAAACTTTTCAGAAAAACAAATAACCCTAGCGCCAAAGTTTTATATCTACGGGCTAACCAAGAATATAAACGAATGTGTACTCTAAAAGAGAATATGCATACCTACGTAATGTAGCTTCCAAACTCAGTTTATATAAAGATTCAAAATCTTTTTGGAGTACTGTCCGTTTCTTAAATGGTCAGAATAATACGAATACACTTTCAATTGATGTAAACCTTCTCGCGACTTACTTTGAAAAACTTTTGTTACCTGACCCAAATTTAAATATAATCATTTTCGCCATCCCAAATATAACGGTACCAGAGTTGGATTCATCTTTTTCAATAATGGAATTAAAATCATCTCTGTTAAAAATGAAAAATGACAAAGCACCTGGCCCCGATGGTATTCCAATTGAATTCTAAAAGAATGCCACTCCTGAGTTTTTAGAATACATTTTAAGTTTCTTCAATAAACTTTATAGTGAGGAAACTGTTCCTGAAAATTTTAGATACTAAAAAATATCAGCCGTTTTTTAAAACGGTGATCGTGAACACCCGTAAGAACTATAGGGGTATTGCAGTCCTAAATTCACTGAGAAAACTGTACTTACAACTAATATACTTTAGGCTTTCAAATTGGGTTGAACAAAACAATATGATCAGTTGCTACCAAGCTTGCTTTCGTGCAAATCTTTGGACTATAGATCAAATTTTTGTTCGATGTACTGTAGCTAAACGATTTATAGATAAAAAAATGTCTGTATGCCTTTTTTGTCGATCTGAAGGCTGCATTTGACACGGTCAATAGAAAGTCTTTAAAATACAAGCTTTCTGTAATAGGTTTATCAACCAAGTTCATCAAATTCTATGAGAAAATGCTTGAAAATAATCGTGCTTTTGTCCAGAATGGTCAAAAGAAATCTAGAGATTTTAAATGGCAATCTGGTGTTCCTCAAGGTTGTGTCTTAAGCCCTTTACTATTCTCACTTTTTATTAATGATGTTGAAAATCAGGAATCCCAGGAGGTATCACTATAGGATACAAATCAATAGGCAACAGCAATATTGTGATAGTTGGGATCTGAAAATCAACAGCTCGAAATCTAAAATTATGTTTTTTAGATCACGCAACAGATCTATAGGTTATAGTCGCAACTGGACTCTTGGGGATGATATCATCGAAATAGTGGATAGATTTTAGTATCTTGGATATACAGTGGTGGCCAAAAGAATAAGAGTGAAACCATTACCTCTTCCATCAGCTCTTCATTGAGACTCTTTCTAACATAAGTTCTGCCATCAGAACCAAATAAATTTATATTTGTTTCATCACTAAAAAAAAAAAAAAACAATTTGCCAATTTCTGTAAGCCGATTGTGAAGGATTTACTTTTGCAAATCGTATACGCTGCTTTATATTCTTAGAACTAAGTAACGGAACCTTCATCGCAATTCGACCAGGCAAATTTTTATCCTGCAAACGTCTAGAGCTGATATCCAATGATAGATTTGCTTTTTTACCGCTAGATGTACAATCCTTTTTTCCAGCAAAGTTGTTGTTTTTTTGGGCGTACTCTCTTTTCGGTGAAATTTGTTGGTTAACCTCGCTGCTCTGGCACTATAGCAGCAACACATTGAGACCGGTGAAGAACATCTTGAATAAAACTGAATGTTTTGCCTCGATCTCCTAGTTGGAGGATCAAACGGCGTTCTTCCTCAGAGCAATGCTTTCCGCGTCCTATTATTTAAAAAATTAATGAGTTTTAAACACTTAAACACAAGACTAACGGTAAATTTAATAATTAAATTGCGATCGGAAGTGAAAATGACCAGAAATAATGCAATTCTACACAGCACTCTTTTATTTTTGACCATTGCAAATCTGAAATTTCTAAGTAAAACTAACGGTACATTGCAAGTGACCATCATTAATTTTTGGTAGCACAGGAAATGTTTAACTGTCAGGTCAAAGAAAATTCGTAAATATGTATATATTTTGCTCCAATTAAAAAGGTTTAAGGCATAGATTCTATTGTGAAGAAAACATAATAGTCCACTCTTATTATTTTGGCCACCACTGTATTCTCACATATAGCCTGAATCCACATGCACATGTTAAAGAAAAAACGAAAGCTGCTAAAGTAGCTTTGAATAGCATGTGGAAAAATTTTTTTTGTAACCATTCCGTTGATCCAGCATCAAAATTTAAAGTCTTCAACGCTACAGTTAATAGTTGCCTTTGCTATGGAAATGAAGTATATGGATATGAACAGTTTTTTTCCTCTTTTTCCGAATTTTCAAGCTGCCTAAAAACACCCCAAACTATGCCATACATGTGGAATCTGGGTTACCACAGATATTTTTAAAAAAAAACTTGAAGGCTTGTGCGGACTACATTGTCAAGGTAATGAGTCGATCAGAACAAAAAATCCAAAAACGTATCCTTATGATTTGTTTTCACAATGGCTATAGCCCAATCAAAAACTGGTACGGTCTGGCTGTTACGCATAATCTTACAATTTCATTACCAACTGACAATGTCGTTGCGTTAAGAGATTCCTTATACGACTGCATAGCTCGCATAGATGAGACGCTATTTCAGCAATGCATAGTCCGAGGTACTTCTTCTACATCAAGGAGCGTTTATCGACAACTAACTTTCTCTTTAGGTGAAAAAAAACTATTTCAGAGATGAGTTTTCAGTTTCTCAAATGAGCTTAATTTTGAAAGTCAGAACTGAAATGCTGGAACTGAATTGTAAACCTCATAAATCTGACTTAAATCCTATCTGCTCGCTTTACAATCTCGGTCAGAACGAAAACGTCTTACATTTTATAGCATTTTGTCCAATTTTACAGGAAATACGTAGACTCTACTTTTCCACAAGTTTTCTTTCGTTAGAAGAATGTATAAATATCCTGAATGGTTGCCGTGGTTGGAAGTCTCTTATAGGATACGTTTCTCACGCCAAAAAATATCGAGATCATTATTTGAACATGTTTTGAAACAATAAATCTACACCACTTTTGAACTATACATATAGGGAAAAAGCAAGTTATTTTCGTTTTGACTAAACTAAAAGTCCAGAAATCAAGTTGTTATGTACATTTATAACTTAATATTTATATACGTTAAGAGTGTTCTAAACGTGTATCTTATACAGCAATAGATTTAAACCTAAATCAATTTATTTATTTTTTGTTTTGACTAAACTAAAAGTCACTGTATTTGTTACTAGTTTTTTTTCTTTTTAAACAAATTAACTTGTAAACTTAACACAAGTTTGTTAAAACTTTCTCATTGTATTTTAAAATTGTAATTTCTTTACGGCAGACAGCATATTGCCATGCTTTCTTATACATAAATTATATTTCTTTACTATAATATTGTAATTTATGATTTGAAAAAAAAAAAAAAAAAAAAAAAAAAATTAAGAAAGAATTGAAAAAAAAAAATTGATTGAATTGAATAATTTTGAGGGAAGCACTGTTGCTGCAGGGAAGAGATTTTTCATTTACTTTTGACTAATGGGTAAGAACATCGACTATAAATAAGTAGAGATGAAGCCAACGTAAGGTATATTGGATCTTCACAGGTGCAACCCTGATAAAGCTTTTTGTTTTTTTTGCATTTCAGAGACTAAGTAGTACTGAGCTTAGAACAAGCTCATATTATGTACATACTTATATACGCTCTTCATCATGAATGCAATTGTTAGTATAACACCAACACCAGCACATAGAGAACGTAAGAATAGTAAAAACAAAAAAAAAGACATTATAACAAGAACTATCAAATAAATATTACAAAATTATCTTCAATAAAGTACACTATAAAATAAACAAGACATACAAAATGTGATATATAAACTAAAATTAATTGAAACATGCAAACATGCAAACATGCAAACTAAAATTAAGAAAGTGGAGCACTGGTTTTTAACAAATTTTTTAGACTAGATTTACTTAAGTTGAAATCAATTAAACATGAGTTAAGATTAAAAAGTCTACCCATACGAGTCAATGGCTCATTCATGCCATAATTCGTTCTATGGTAAGGGCAGTATATTAAAACTAAGTTGCGCAGGTGGTAAGATCCGCCTCGAAAGTTGAATTGAACACAAGAAAGTAACTCAGGTGCATCGATATGTCCGGTAATAAGTTGATGAAAAAACACCAGATCGTTAATGGTACGCCTTTGAGAAAGAAGTTGCATATGTAATAATTGGATTCTGTGCTCATATGGTGGTAAATCGTAAGGGTTTTCCCACGGTAGCCCTTTAAGAGCGAATCTTATGAATTTATGTTGTACTGATTCAATTCTTGAGTTGTGTATTTCATAAAAAGGGGACCACACTTGAGAAGCATACTCTAGATGAGGTCGTACTAAACAATTGTATAGAGCAAGGGTAACATATGGGTCTTGAAACTCTTTTGACCATCTTTTCATAAAACCAAGCATACAATTGGCCTTACTAACGATGTAGTTGACATGTTGAGTAAAGTCCATATTGAAACTAAAATGAACGCCAAGATCCTTAAAACATTTCACTTGACTCAAAATATTATTGGAAATAGAATAACTTGGGTTGCTAGGTTCCTTCTTTTTAGAGAAAGTCATGCTTTGGCATTTATTGGGGTTTAGGTTGAGCCCGTTTTTAAAACACCAAACTGCAAAATGATTAACATCGGATTGGAGATGAGAGCGATCAAGCGAACCAGTTATCTTTTTAAAAATTTTCATATCATCAGCAAAAATTAATATTTCACTGAAGGAAATGCAAGACGCAACATCATTGACAGCTAAAATAAATAGAAGAGGTCCTAAATGACTTCCCTGAGGTACACCTGAGCCAGCATTAAATGGGTGGGAAAGGATATTACGGAACTTTACTTGGTATGATCTCATAGATAGATAAGAAAGTACCCAATCAGTGAACACAGGTGGGAAGCCCATTGCCTTTAGTTTGAACAGAATAATATTGTGTGAAAGTTGATCGAAAGCTTTAGAAAAATCCGTGTAGATGCAATCGAGCTCATTTAAGGAACATTTTTGAAGAAAACATAGCAGGTTTGTGACAGTCGATCTATTTTTAACAAAACTGTGTTGCTGTGTGCAAATAACGTTTTTTACACTGAAAGCCAGCTGGTCACATACTAGTTTTTCAAATAGTTTAGGAATGCTAGAAAGTTTGGCAATGGTTCTATAGTTTTTTATATCACATTTGTCCCCTTTCTTAAAAACTGGAGTAATAAATGATCTTTTCCAAAGTAGAGGGAATTTACTAGATTTCAAAGAAAGTAAGAACAAATATTGTAACGGGTATGCTAAGCATGACCTACATTTTTTTAGTACAATGGGAGGAATGCCATCCGGCCCAGAAGAAAAATCGTCATTTAAGGTTTCAAGACTCCAAAAAAGTTTATCAATTTCAATAACAATGTTATTAAAGCATACTTGATTACAGTTGCGAAGATAACTGAAGAAATCAGCATCAATGTCAACAGTAGTATCGCAAAATGAGCTGCGAAACTGGTCAGCAAATGCATTACAAATATCAGAGATGTTCTCATAAGAACAGTTCTCATAAACAAAACTAGCTGGATAACCATCTGATTTTTTCTTTGAGTTAACAAACTGCCAGAACGTTTTTGGATTTTTTTTAAAAGAGTATCCCATTCGGTCAATATAATTTGAATAAAGATTGTTGGAAAGTGTCTTAAATTCTTCAAAAAGAAAAACGTAAAACTCATAGTCGGAAACGGAATGAGTTTTAATATAAGTGTTCCAAGCTTTATTTCTTTTATTTCTTAAGATTTTCAACTCTTTAGTATACCATGGATGGTTGGAGTCAGAATATTTTAATTGAATTGATTTTTCTATACATCTATAGAGAATCAAATAAAAGCTGCTAACAGCTTTGTCAATATTGGTAAAAACTGATATGTTTTCGATACCAGACCAGACATAATTAATTCACCACAGAGCAAATCGAAATCAGCTTTGCGGTAGTCAAACACATAGGAACAATCATGAGAGTTACTATTAGTGTGGATTTCACCACTCAAGTCAAGAAAAATATTCAGAGGTGGGTGGTAGTCATCTATGTTAGTTTCATCTAGGCTAGGATCAGTAATACCGAAACTAGATTCAATAACAACGGTACTAACAGAGTCTGAAGAGAAGACCAAATCGAGAATTCGATTTTTAGAGTTTTTGATACAGCTTACTTGCCGTAAGTCGGTTGATGTTAAATTATCCAACAACATTAATTCCTGTTGAGGTGAAGCCAAAGATGGTTTAAAATAGGTTTCATCTGAAGATGGTAACCATTGAATATAAGGTAAATTAAAGTCACCTAAGAACAATACATAATTTTCAACGCACAGCAATTCATTAATATAATCTAAAACTAACGTTAATTCGTTATAAGATGAAGCAGAGCTCTTTGGTGGAATATATGTATTAATGATATAAACAATTTTTGATTTGATTGTGACTTTGACACATAATACATTTACTCCAACTTCCGAGGGTTTATTGTAGGTACGATCTTTTCTATACACTAAGTACTCATGGTCAAACAATTCAGTATCTAAAATGGCAGAGTTAAGCCAAGTTTCAGTCAGAGCAAAAATGTCATGAGAGAATGCTTGGGAGTTGTTATAGAGATTAGCAGTTTTACTGCGAAGCCCTCTTACATTTTGGTAGAAGCGGGAGATACTTTCAAGTTTTTTGGTCCCTTATTGACGGTACTTTTACTATGACGAGCTGAAAATTCTTTAATAAGACTATCGGCCGGCCAAATCTGAGGGTTGCAAATAGGGTCAAAAAGCGTTGGAGAATCAATAATCGCGCACAAGCTGTTACCATAATTGTTTTCTGAAAAGTTGATTGAGTACAGCTTTTTAAATTTTTTTTTTTATGTTTTGCGACAAAAACACATCTAACGTGTGGAGAAGAAGATCGACTGCAAACTGTATGAGCTATACCGCCACATGGGCATAGTTAGAAGAGTAAGTTTGGCGATGGCTGGGATGGGCACATTACAGAGAAATCGCGGAAGAGGAACTTCTAGTATGGACAGATTTTTATTGTTTTTTTTTTTTTTTGAATTGTCTGGCCTAGAGAAGCAGTGGAACGTGTCAATATGACGTTCGATGAAAACTCACCCACTGATGAGTTCTTATTTCTGCAATTCAAAATTTAAACGCTTTTGTATTTCAGAAGCAAGTTTACCAACCCACCACGCCTCACTCCAGAACCTACGTTCTCGTGCGTATAATGTACGTTACGTACATATTTCTAAGCTGAATTGATAAAAGTCTCACTACAGAAAACCGCCCCTTTGAGCCTTACTCTTCAATTTGTGGGCCAGCCTCCTCACTCATCTTCGCATTGTTGGTGAAAATATCTATTCACTCTGCGAAACAGCATATACATGACCCAAATGCCACCTTTTCACTCCTAGATTATCTCCTAGATTACATAACAAGTTCAAAATTCCCAGGGAATCCTTAAAGAAAAGAGTTCCTTTCATCAGCACCCACTGCCATTCTCAACCAATACTTTAATTAGACGAGATAAGTTTTCACATTTCAATTAAAAAACAGAAAAACATTTAAAAATATACTCACTTAGCAAGGTTTGTGAAAAATACTTAATAGTATTCGCTATATCCACTCCTGATGGTGCTGGCAGGACATTGTGTAGCAACCGGACATGATACTCATGCAAACACCGAAGCTTCGCCTGGACTGTGAATATTTAAAAAGAAAAAGCAAAATAAATTAGTGAAAAATCAAATTTTTTTTTTTTTAATCAAAATGAGTTATGTAAGCACTAACAGGCTGCTGCTCTCGTGCCCATGTTGATGAGCTGTACTTTGAAACTGCCTGTCATTGATGCGAGTACACTTTATTCCTCTGTTATACACTTTTAGAATTCAACTATGACGTGGGTGTTTCTATTGATAATATATTCCACATACACCCGACCCTAGGTTTAATGAGTTCAATTTAATGGGTCTTTTTTCGCGCACTTCTTCACTTTTCTGATGCAAAATAGTTGAATATTTAATTACTAGCTAACGATATCAGGCAGTTTTATATGATTGAAGATAATTTTTAAAAAGAAATTTGAGGTTTTCTGTGAAATTAAAATACAAATACAAAAACGACTGCATCCTCTTTAAAAATGCTTCTCAATAAATGAAGAAAATTCAGATGTGTATCAGAACTACACTTGTCAATTGAACTGAGTTTTGGGATAGCAACGCGCATGTTCCGTAGGAATCTGCTAAAAGGTTTTATGAATGAAAAGACTTTTGGTTTTGTTGTTGACTCCGTTAAAGGAGTCTGAGAAGGTTAATAAGAAAATGTTAAAGAAGCTGAGTCCAACTATAAATTATTTCAAAATTTGAAAGCTTTGTTACGGAAATTAATGAAATTTAAGTTAACTTATTTGCCAGGCACTGAACTAGGTCCAACTATAGAAAGCTTCTTACTACTTCGAATATGCTGAATGCTACATTTGAGGACAGTGAAAGTAGTGAAAGCAATCCACTTACTGTTTATACCGCATTCTTGCTATTTCTGGTTCTAAGATACTGAAACAAACTGCAGTACAGCTCTGCTTTAATGAAGCATGCCAATGACTTCATCGTTGCAGATCGGAAAACTTTTGACTGTCAAGAACCTCGATTGGCTTGATAACAAAGCAAATCTCAAATCTCCGCTGCAGTTTTTACTTCATGACGTCGGAGGTTCTCATTTATGTATGTCTATGAGAATCCTTTACCCGTGGTACCCGTGGCGTAATGGTTAGCATGTCCACCTGCTAACCCAGAGGTTCGAGGTTCGAATCCTAGCAGAGGCAAAATGCAAAAATGTTTTTCCACGGGTATCGCCTTTCGCGAGGAATTGGCAAGTCCTCCGTTAGTTAATTTATTGCCATGAAAAGGGCTTTCTCAATTAGCCGTTCGGAACCGGTGAAAAATTGTAGGTCCCCTCCATTCCCTCACAAGGCATGGTTGTGAGAAATGCGCTAGGCCCAGGGGCTCCTCGCTCTGTTGCGCCACCCTATTTATTTATTTATTTTTTATGAGAATCCTTTACCGGCGACATTTTATTATCAGTTGGTTAGAAATCAATTTTATAAAGCTCACGTTTTTTCTCAAATGTTTTGTGTTTGCTCCTGGGAAGGTGTTTGCTATCAAAGTCTGCGGTAAGCCCGTCGGATCCAAGGTTTACTAAAGAGGCAGAAAAACTTGATAGTTTATTGAAGCTAGTCTGTCGATGTTCTTAAAAAAAGGCTTTTTAAAATCATAGTGATATAAGTGTATAATTCAGTAAAAGATGGCGGTGTACTTAGGAAATTCTGGTAGATACTTTCGAAGCATCTTCCGGTGAGGAATGGTTTGACTCTGAAGTCTAGCAGTGTTGGGGATGATTCTGGATTTTTTGATTTGGGTCTGAGACAATGATAACCTTGATATTATTTATTTATTTATTATTTTATTTATAGTGATATTTTGTATTTAAAAACAAAAATAGTATTAAATACCACTAACATTTTACATAGTTCTATTTTTCTGTGAGTGTGGGGTGATTAATGCTTTAGTGAAAAATTACAATTTTTAGTTCTGAACAAATGCAAAATTTTAAATGAAAACAAAATTACATATTTGTGCAATTCTGATAGATAGAAAAAGGTATATACAATTGAAAGAAATATTCTTTATAAAAAGTTCATTATCAAGAGATATAGGAAAGCAAAACCTCGATTTGAGTGTGGTAAAATCCAAAAAAACAGTTTTTACCTTTTTTCAAGAATAAAGACAATGAGCGAACAGTACGAATAATTGCTGGAAAGGTATTAAAGAGCTTGCACGACACAATGGAGTAGAAGTTTCTGAGATGAGTAGTACGAAAAGGGGGGACGATTACTTGACATTCAAAGTTACTTCGCATAGTACAAACTTTAGAAATTGGGCTTTGTAAATAGCCACCCCACTTAAAAAATATTTTAGATGTTTTGTAATAATAAAGATGCCTGAGAGGTAAAACATTTAAGGACCTAAATAGAGCAATAGAAGGAGTTAACCGATTAGCACCGTAGATCTTTCTCATTGCACATTTCTGCAAAACAAGGAGAGGATTGATATTAGTTTGGTATGCCCCACCCCAGCCGCTTATGCCATACTGGAGTTTTGAATGGAATATACCAAAATAAGCTGTTCTAAGTGTTGTGTTATTACAAAATTTTCTGAGATGATAAAAACTTCTAACTGACGATCTAAAATATAGCTTCAAAGCTGATATATGATTAGACCAGCTCGTAGTCTGGTCAAACACAATCCCAAGGTACTTGAAATCATTTACTGCTTCTATCTCAAAACAGTTTGGACTGCAGTTTGCCTCTAGGTCATAAAGTAATGAATTGAGACCAACATTACATGAACAATGAGATAGTTTGTATTTTAAACAATTTTGGGCATGGAAAACAATTTTCAAATCAGGAGCATCACGCATTCTTAAGCTAAAGTACATAACTTTAGTTTTGTTGCTCATGCAAAGTTTATGTTTGGCAAACCACATCCGCAATATATGGACATCTTGATTCAAATCAGCTAAAAGATCCAATGCACTAGATGAATTATAAGCTAGACCAAGATCATCTGCGAAAGCTGTTATTTTACCAGAGAATGGAAGTTCGAACAGAGAGTTGATGTAGATGAGAAAAAGAATGGGACCAAGGACCGAACCTTGTGGAACACCAATGTTTGAGATCCTAGATTCGCTGAAGCTTTCCTCAACTTTTACTTTTTGAGTTCTGTTCTTCAGGTAAGACTCAAACCAATTATAAGCGAAACCTCGAAAACCAGCCGATTGAAGTTTGTAGAGGAGCGTGCTATGATCTACAGTATCGAATGCTTTGCTTATATCTACAAACAAACCAGCGCAATACATTTTACTATCGAGACCCTTATTAATGATAGAACAAAAATCTAAAAGGGCGTCTTCAGTAGATAGTCCTTCCCTAAAGCCAAACTGTGATGAACTGAAGAATTCGAAGGGTTATTCGGTGGTACTTTGCTTCATGACTTGGTTCGGGTGAACGGGGTGAGATGATGACTGTTCTGGGTTTCTGGCTTTCGTTTTTCTGAATCGTACTGAGGTGAAGTTGTTTCTCGGCTACACAGTTAAGCCATGGAATCACAACTTTCTGGTGATTCCTGAAATGGGACAAGAACGGGTCTTTGTTGTACAAACGATTTATAAATACCACTTAAACTAGTGACGAATCTGAAATAGACTTGGTTGAATGTGAACAAATTTGAAAAGCAAAAAAAAGGAATAAGTAAACTCAGATAAAAAAGAAACATAAATTTGGATAACAATCGAAAATTTGGAATGTAAGCTGTGTTTTTGTCTAGAAATACTTTATTCAAGACTTCAAATATTAGTTCGGAAATTAGTCACTCAAAATGTCAGGCAAATAAGAAACGTCCATTGATGTAGACCAAGGTTTTTTTTGACTATAAATTTGCGCTAATAGTTACATTTTTATAATTCACGAGAGTTTTAGGAATTGCTTTAGAATTTAAACCATTTGATGGTTTTTATACAGGTTTTTCCGTAGTTCGTGTTACATACCATAGGGTGTGATTCTTGGTCACATTGTAAAAAAAAAAAGTTTTACAGTAAAGTCCGTTTTTCAACTTTGAAATCATTTTTTGACAATTTAAAAAAAGGCTAACTTTGGTGTACCCTGAACTGTGTTAAATTCGATTTCTCTGTCAATACTGATACTAGAGATCTAGTTGTAGACTTAATTTTTGGAAGAAATAATAATCTTTAAGATTGTGTTTAAATTTTCATTTTAAATAGTGTGGTGGTGTATAGCGGTAAGAATTTCGTAGATTGCTTGGACTGTTGTTATCTCTCCCAAATATAGTATGGAATGGGTTTCTGTATTATATCATCCTTAGGATGATTTCTTTGTTCAAGAGAGTTCGGCTGGTGCTGTAGAGCGAGCTCTTTATCTGCATGGAATATCATCCCTTGCCACAAGTTAGATATTTGCATCAAGGCAAAGTCCCTCTAGACGGCTATACAGACGTCAACCTGTATCTCTTTCGATCTTCTTCAAATGGGATAAGTTTGACGGTCCCGGGACGGCACCATCCTGCATCCTTGAAGGTTGCAGGCTTTCCTAAATTCTCCATCATGAGTGCCCAAAAGGACACTAAAAGCTTATTTAGAAATATCACCCACCGATCAAAAGTGATCGTTAAATCCGCATTGCTTTTGTCAACTATAGCTACGATGATAATGCTAGTTCAGTGTTGTGAAATTCTATTCAAAATAACACAAACAATGGAATTTCTTAAAATGAAAATAATAATAATGAGCTTCATTGAAGAATATCTGCCAAACTGTTCGGAACACACACAATAAAAAAAAAATTCTTTTAAAATGTAAAGTGAGGAACCTCCAAGCAGAAGTTCAACTGCGGATTCCGTAACGCCATTAGTATAAAAATCTAGTACTATACGATATATGAACTCCAGGTTCTATTCCCGGGAACATTCTTTTGCATTTTTACGGTTTTCTACTCTCGCGAGGATCTAGCAATCAATCCGAACACTGCTATGAAAAGCGGTTTCTCATTCACTCGTTCGGAAATGAAAAGATATTGTAGATCCCGCCATTTCAATCAAGTTGTGTTTGTGTGCAATGCGTTTGGGACCGGTTTTCTTGGAGGTTGTTGTATATGGTATTTATTTAATTTACCTTTCAGTAGTTTCTTTTTTGTTTAGTTATCCGCAGAGGGACACTCAATATCAGTCCACTAAAATCGGTAAATCAAGTCCAATCAATGACGATACACAAATGATTTTTTTCTTAATTCACAGTTCATATTAGGAGAAGTTTTGTAGTTATCGCACATTCCTGTAGCTCTCAGACCTTTAGCTCACGAGATTTGGTTGTTTCAAATTTCCGAACATTGCTTTATAAGTTTTAATTGTTTTTAAACCACTTCTATAAACTGTAACCATTTCAATTTGAATATGGCGAGTTTATCGCTAAGTTTTATACACGAAGGGGCATTTATAAGTCCACGAAGGGCTTTGTTTTGGAACTTCTGGATACACTCAGTATTGGTTTTCTTGTACAGTCCAATAATTGAATGATTGATGAAAAACTGATTTCAGTTATTCCATATTAAACATTAATTAGTTCCGAAAAGGTTGGTCAGAGTTCTTTTAACTGACCTGTAATAATATAATAATATACAATATCAGATATAGCATGGCATTGCCGTCTGCCAGATTGACAAATAATAATATAAGTTTGGTTACATTTAACCGATTCACAATTGCAAGTAGTAAAGCAAATATAAATTTAAATTGATCACATAATAAGTAATACAGCAAAAAAAAAAAAAAAAGGAGGATAACATCTGAGAGTCTTAAAACATTTCATTAATTAGCCTTTTACGGTAAACCAGCGCCACCTTGCAGTAATTGAAGAGCTTTGGGACTTCCATTTCATTTAAGAATGATAATATCTCATCTTTGTTTAAGACATTGCAGCCAAAATAATATCTGTTTCTTTCAAAACTGGACATCTTCCAAGAAAGTGGAACACGTCTTCTCTTTCTCTCTGATTACACAAATTACATAATACCGGAAGGTCATCTCTATGGGGTACAAAGTTGAGACTTAAAAGATCTCCACGCAGTCTTACCATCATTGATATTTGATCCACACTGTACTCATCCCGAAAATAGTTTTTAGAGCCCAGGTTGTGACATAATCTATTGTATAACGATCTATGCACTGAACTAATAGCTTCTTCTATATATCTTTCGCGATATTTTACGTCCACAGCCTCAATTAGTTTGTAGTGAGAGCTTTTCCATTCACTGATGTTTTCTAAGTTCAGATTTAGTTGAATACCACACCACTGCGCCAGCTCCAACCACTCCGCATACCAGCTACTTCTTCGATCAATGGCTTGTAGCGTCGCCTTTCTTGGTAATCTTTCGTTAGACATGTTCAAAACCTTGATTATATAGTCTATGTGCGCAGCTTAAGTGTGCGAATGAATAGCGGGGAGAGTCCTGTTTCCAACATCACAATGTAGTTGGGGGTATTCGAAGGAAGACGAAATATCCTTTTCACATAAAACCTCAAAAGTTCTTCAACAGTTTTATATTTTTTGTATCCCCATACTTGAGATCAGTAAAGCATGATCGACTCCGACTCTGCTTCAAAAACACGATACTTACTACTATGGTCAATGTATTTGTTAGCGAAACATTTATTCCATGTAGCACCAATGGCATTCTTGGCCTTGACAAGTTTTTCTTTGAAATGCTTTTCCAAGCTAAGGTTTTTTGTAAAACAAACCCCAAGATAACTATAGTCCTTAACAACTTCAATGCTTTCCTCGTTAAAGGACCACCTTTCATTTGAGCAGTTTATTCCACCACCATTTTTAAAAATCATTACTTTGGACTTGTTCAGGTTCACTTTTAAACTCCAAGCTTTACAGTACCTATCTAGTTGGTTAATCATCAACTGTAGCGATTCAGGTGAATAATCGAACAGGACTTATCATCAGCGTAGAAAAGCGCCTTTATCACAGTTTCTGCGTACTTTATTCCTCCAGATAGACAGTCAGAAAGGTCTTCAATATACAGTACAAAAAAGAGAGGGCTTAAAGCACATCCCTGAAAAAACTCCTGATTCGGTTTGAAACCATTCAGACATTTCCTCGCCATTCCATACCGCCTCTTTGGTATCGCCATAAAGGTTTTCAAAAACTCTGCCAAACTTTTTGGACATTCCTATTGTATAGAGTTTATAAATTAAGGCATGCCTGTCCACCCCATCAAACGTTGCCTTAAAATCGGCAAAAAAACAGTACAGCTTCTTCCCATTTCTCAAAAATGTTTCTGCGATGCTTCTTAGCACAAATATATGGTCTGTCGTCGAGTATCCTGACCTGTATATTTCTCTGTACTTCAAATTTTGCTCATCTCTTTTCTTTTTGATTTTCTCTTTCTATTTAGGCTTCCAGCTAAGTTCTATGGGATTTGGCAGTATTGGACTTAGGCACTACTGAATTGCTAACAAAAATTGGAATATTGTACAAGTTTTTGTCGGACGGTTTATTTTGATTTTGTTTTGTTTTACGTAATAAACCATTTTTGCGTCCAATAACTTTATCGATTTTGTAAAGCTTTCGTAGCAAACTCATCACTTATCACTTTTTGTTACAAATGTTGCAGTTTTATGCAGTCATCAGCAAAGTGGCCATTACCGCGTTAGTGTCCACCCCTTGAATACCACAGGTTGAGAGTTGGCCCTAAGACATTTCCTTGTGGTACGCCAGCGTCAATTTTCTTAAGTTCGAAGTACGTTGTGGGGTAACGAGCTCAAAGGAGTCAGTTCTTAACATAGGCTTTCAGTATTTTGCAGCATTGCTTGGAAAGGTCCCTAGGCAGTTTGTACTCAAGCTTGAAGAACCAAACCCTATCAAGGGCTTGAACAACATCTAAGAATATAGCCAAGCATACTTGTTTTTCTTCAAGTGACTTTTTGCCACCACATCCGTAATTAAAGTGCCTTTTCCATCACATCCGTAATTTGATGAAGTGTGTATATCGTGGAATGTTTGATTTAAAAAAAAAAACACTTCTTCTTTTAACAGTAAGTAAAGTCTGATGCACTTCTTCATTTAGCCAAATTCGTTGAAACTTTCGTTTCTAAAGCTGAGCAATCACTTAGAACTTCTTCATGCTTCGAAAGAGATAAATTCTCGACTATGCGTAGGACATCGTCACTGATAACAAGTTTGCAAAAATCGATAGATTCTCCTCGAGTTCATTTAACTGGAGACTGAACATGCGCTCTAATCGAAGCCATTTCTTCAATGTGAATAAAAATAAACACACTTGTTGCCACTTTCGGCATAGCAAATGCCAAAAATTTTGCCGGGTAAACATAAACAAACAATCGAAGGGATAACTGATAAGAATCTTGTGTACGATTCTCCTGGAGGGGTAAGGTGTTTTTTGGTTTATTCATGGAAACCCCTTTAAAAGGAGGTTGTTCATTATTTAAGGTTTTTCTTGTCGATGGAGAATTGGTAATTTCGAAATTCAGTGGTGAGTTTTATACATTTAAAACATAGAAAACGGTTTTCTTTGAATCTGAATCGGCATCATGGGTTTGTGTTCTCTTGTAGTTGAAATATGTTTTCGCATGATTTCCGCTATCTTGAAAGGGCTGAAATTAATTTATTGGTGTATGATGTTGGTTGAGGCCCAGGTTCACCACGAAATACAGAGGTTTTCCCAAACTAAAGCAATTTTGCTCAGACCCCTCTATACCGCTGGGCCCACTAGGCCCAGCACCAGTGGCCCCCAAATTGCTGAAACAACACTCAACCTCTATTGTACTATTTCCAAGAAAAAAATATATTTCGATACATTTAACAACGATCTTTGTTGAACATTTTAAATCAAATTCCCTTCGAAATTGTATTCAAATTCAAATTAAAAAAAAAAAAAAAAAAAAAATGGGCACGACTGGGCTGCACGAACTTGCGATTGTGTGCTAGTGTCAAAATTTTAAGACTGAGTAAAAAGTTTTATTATTTGCTCTTACCGTTTTTAGACATTTAAAAAAAAGTTTTTTATATCATAAGAATAGTTATTTAAAAATAATACTGCACGTAAAGTTTTATCAAAATCGTTAGAGCCGTTATCGAGAAAAATAAGTATTATCATATCGGTTGTATGGCAGGTACCGTTATTTCAAGCCCCTAGAGACCCAATTCCAAAAACCCCTCTGTAGGCTGCCTCACAGAGCCTAACTGCAAGAAGGTCGGTTGAAGAAAATCGGTCAAGCGGTTAAGGCTGTAGATCCATATACAGACAGACGGACATACAGGCAGACAGACAGAGAGATAGACAGAATTGTTGGACCTACTTTTTTTGTATTCTCTATTGTCGCAATGTCATGTTTAATTGTTATCTCAAAATTTTTTTTCTGCACGATTGCAAGACTTGCCTTATAGTACCTACCTATAATCGCAAGTAAAAAGAGGTCACTCAAGTAATGATCCGGACAACGAAACCATACACTCCCTTGTGCTCTTTTCAGGGCACTTTTAAAAATTCAATCAGAAAAAACATCCATACGTGTATCTTACGATCGAAGTTAAATGGTGTTGTGAAGATGGGAGAACTTCTTGTGTATCCTTCTGACATTTGCTATGCGATGCTGATGGTCCGAAAGGGTTACTTTTAATAATTTTTGCCTGTTTTCGCTAGTTGTGGGGTTTTTTTTTTGTTGTCTATTGTTAATGTAGGCGTTGCATGTGTGTAGAGAGGAGTGTCCCTACTCATTATTAGATATACTGTGGATTGAACGGCACTCAATTTTTAAAGATTTCAAAGAAGGAGTGTGTGAAACTGCTCATTTAGGTTAAAAAAAAGTTGTAAAAAGTCTTTCTCAAACAAGGTGGTCACCGCGAGCTGATGAACTAAGCACCTTATATAATGATCATCAAGAGATTGAAGAAGCTGTGATGCCTATCGTTAACGATTTAGGATAGGCACGAGAGGCCAGACAGGAAGCTCTTGGTCTTTGCAAAAAAAATGTAAGATTTGTTTAGTGCAATCGATGAATTTATAATTGGGCTCAAGGCCAATTTTCATAACTTTAAACTTTTTAACATCATCCAGACAAAAAAAAACTATAACAGTAAAAGAGACCTTTCTGAAAGGACTAGGTGTAGAACAGACTCTGAACCCTCAGTAAATTTGACTACGAAAGAAAGGTTCGAAATTGAAACCTTTCTTTCCATTGTTTACACTCTAAGCTTTGATTTGAAACAGCGACTATTTTCATATACGAATATTGGCCAACGTTTTGACTTTTTTTTCGATTAAAAAACCTGAATTCAGAAGACTTAAAAGAAAACTGCAAATCTTTTGCTAAATTTTACATTGAAGATGTAAACGGAGATGAACTACATGCTGAACTTAAAAGAATACTGGAAAGCTATTCGACACGGAAATGAAAAAACTGGCAATATTCTAGAATCTTATAATTTCTTAAAAATAAATAAAGAAGATGAACTTCCAAGTGTTTAAATTACACTTAGAATATTCGTATGATGGTGACCTACTGCAGTGGTGAACGTTCCTTCTCTAAGTTAAAAGATATAAAAATGAACTCAGAACTACCAATGGTTCAAGAAAGATTGACAAGATTGTCGCTGATGTCTATCGAAAGCGACATCCTCAGAGGTATCGATTTTGTAGATATAGGTTAGGTAATCAATGATTTTGCTAATCTTAAATCAAGAAAAAGACGCCTTCAGTAAACATTCCTCTTTCCATCTTTTTGCATATCAATATTTTGTTCCTTAAACTATATTTCTTAAACTACATTCTAAGTTTAATTTTTTGCTGTTTAAATTTTGTTTATTTTTGAATTCTTGTATGAAAAATTTATTATTTTGTTTTAGTTCTTACATTATTTATGTTTATGTTAACGATTATGTTTAAAAATAAACAAATAAACATTCTGCAATGATTATTTACTTTAACAATGATTTATAATGATTGATGAAATATTGATTCAAAGTTATGTGTTATTTTCTGTAGGTTTACCTTTACTACACAACAAAACATTTTTACGGAATCATATAGAGGCCCCATGATTGACGGCTTTGATTTTGCTGTTGCGGCAGCTTTCAATTACATTTAAGCACATCCCAAACCAAAACGTTCTTGAAGTCGTGGCAGGGACCATTGCAGTTTTGAAAATTAAGTTATACAGCGACATATGAGAATATCCACAACAGCGCGACAAAATAAAATACACAGTGACACATATGAGAATATCCACACAGACGCAGTGAAAAACAGCAGCTTTCCAAAACATTTGTAGTTCTCGCGGTGGCAACTGCAACAACGCTTTGGTTTTGTTTTTGCGGTCACGGAAGCACTTCACCACTTCATCACTTCACCACTTCACCACTTCACCACTTCACCACTTCACCACTTCACCATTATACCAATTATAAATATAAATGCCCAAATATCCTCGTTTCTCGGCAATTTTGCGAATTGTCCTCATTTTTTATAAAAATTTTCGTTGATACTCCTTTTTTCTGCTTTTTGCCAAATTGTCCTCGTTTTTTTTACGAGAATACTCTTTGAAAAGTCCTCGTTGTTTCAGCGTTTTCTCCAAATGTCCTTGAGGACAAAGATTAATTTTTTCTTATAAAACGCAGAATTTTTCGAGGACATTTGGCTTAGGTTGGGGCATTTGCCCCTACCTGCCCCTACCTGGCTACGCCCATGAACGCTCCTGTCATCAGTTCTGCAGTCGCGACAATACAATTGTATAAGAACGCTGCGTTTTTTTTGTCGCGTCATTGTGGATGTCTTCATTCGTCGCCCTGTAACCTTATTTTGACAACTACAATTGTGGCTGCTGTGACTGCAGAAACTCCACCTGTCATCATTTTTGCAGTTGTTGCGACAGTACAATCGCATAAAAGCGCTGCGTTTTCTGTTGCGTCGCGTCGGTGTGGATATTCTCATATGCCGCCGTATAACTTAATTTTGACAGCTGCAATTCCCGCTCCCGTGACTGCAAAGACGCTATGGATTAGGAGGTCCTTTAAAGTACCCCAAACCACAGTATTTTTGCAGAAGCCGCCGCGACAACTACAAATGTTTGAGAAGCTGCGGTTTTTTCACTGCGTCAGTGTGGATATTTTCATATGTGTTACTGTGTACCTTATTTCGATAAATCAATTTTCCGCAGCTGCAGCTGCAAAATCGGTTTGGCTGGGGAGATCCTTTAGAGAACAGTCTTGAAACATTTCACAGGACTGAGCTGAGTAGGTATTCGAAAACACAAAGAAATTTTTTTTATTTTTATTTTTTTAGAGCAGATTGCTGCGAGATTTACGTGAATGAAAATATTCGATTTGCCTTCATTATTTCCTCGTTTGTTTTTTTTTAACTGTTTACCTTTTGACAAATATTATGGCTGCAAAAACCAGTAAGCTTACCGAGCTCACTGACATTCCATTGAGCCTGGAGCAGGGTGACGGTCTTGAAATGACAGCAACTGATAAAAATGCAAAATCCAAATCCAACTCACTCAAGAGATTCTTTCGAACAGCAAAAGCCAGCATGACTACGTCCAGGAGCCAAGATTCATCTGATCCTGTTTGTGATTCCGAATTGAGCAACGTTCGTTCGCTCCAATTGAGGTTTGGAAGCTTCCACAAAAATGATGGTAGGTTTTTAAAAATGTGCAGTGTATGGACATTCTCACATAACGTAAATTTAGAACCAGAAGAACCCCCACAGGATATCGAGGCAGGTTCGTCTGGAGAGAGTTTGAAACCAAAATCGTCTTTTTCTGAAAGTCGCTTGAAATTACAAGGACGCATATCAAACTACTTCAGTACAACATTTAAGAAATCATCCAAGAAACCCCAAACAAACAACGACTTCCAGTTGAAGGACATACAAACTTCACCACCACCAAGCGATATCAATAAAATTGATCAAAATCAGCCAGACAATTTGTAAAGATACCCTTTCTGCAATAAAAATGCACGTTAAATATTCCTAGTTGCACCCTTCCGAAATCAGACCGACATATTTTACACACGACAATGTCCTCATTTTAGAGGTGGTGCTGGTATATGGGAAACCCAATGCAAACATCAATAGGTCAAAGTTGCAAAGTATTTTTGTATACAGTGTCTTGTTGTTTTACTTTTGTTTTGCGTTTTTATATATAAATCCGTGTCCCCTTTGACCGTGTAACTGATGTTTAAAAGGGTTTTTAAGCTTAACACACATGTGTGGCCATGGCCAGTCAGCTAGACTAGGTAACGTATATGTTGTTGGCCAAATTTTCGGCGAAGTCGTAGAAGTGAATTATTTTATTGTGAAAGTGAGCTGATGGCTTGCAATGGAATCCGATTTGTGTAAAACGGTGTTAAATAACTGTTGTGTATGGTAAATCAAAGCCGAGAGGGTTGAATAAGGGGCTGACTGTGCGAGGACTATATCAGGTGGCGATATGGTGTCATTATGGATTGTTATTGCAGTTTTTATGTTTAATGGTCGAGTAAATATGTCCAATTATCGTTATGAATTGAAAATACCTACGCTACCAATAATAATTGTGCCGGGGATATGTTTATCCGTTTTGTAGCAGGTGCGGTTGAAACGTTGAAACCGCAGGCAGTTTCCTTTGGAGCGATAAATTACTTGTATGGGGATTAGTTGCAATTAAAATTTTTAAATGTCAAAGTAGGCTTTTATTCGTCATATCTGGGATAGACAGTTAATTCCCTTTTGAGGATTTTGGGATTAACAAGATGGTATCTTTCATATCGAAAGCAGGGTATTGAAATATTCAACGTTTTATCAAAGCACGAATCTGGATTTAAAATTGTGGCTTACACAAGCTCGTTGTACTGGTATTAGAACTAAGCGACAGCTCGAGGCTTATGACAGGTAGCGAACAAGAAGCGTCACAAGAAACGAGACAAGAGAAGTATGTACGTATTTTTTGTTTCCAAAGCACGAATCTTGATTTAAAGTTTTGGTGTGCCCCTTGAGCTGGGCCCTGTTGCACCAACCACTTTTCACTTTGCACTTTGCAGCTTTTCACTTTTACTTTGCAAATTTCGTTGCACCAAACGCCAATCTGCAAAGTGAAAAGTACTTTTCAGAAAAGTGCAAAGTGAAGCCAATTCGCTAAGAATTCTTTGATTTCGTTTCACCAAACAAAAAGACTTTGCACTTTGCATTTCATATTCTGCAAAGCTTTTCAATAATTTGCAGTGTTAAGTTGGGGTATAATAAATAACAAATTAAAATGAATCGCTTTGAACGACTTTTTGAAAACGACGAGTATAGTTATAGTTACGTAAGAGGTGTAAAACTGAGAATAAATTTTGAAATTGCAAATAATTTCCAAACAGTGAAAAGTTTTCGCTTGACAAAAACAAATATAGAATTTGTTTTATCCAAAATAGGACATAAGTTGCAATATAGCAGTCAAAGAAATATGTGCCTAAGTCCCTTACAACAACTTTTGTGTACACTACGTTGGATGGGAAATGGAGCGCAATACCACGGAGTTGCATCTATGCACGGAATAAACAAAGCAACAGTCTGCAGGGTAGTACACCGAGTCTCAGATGCAATAATTGATGAATTTCTAACAAACACCATTTGCTGGCTAGATAATTCTTCGGAAATAGCTACACAGTTTTTTTCTCAAGGAGGTTTTCCACGTGTAGCTGGATGTATTGACGGGACGATGATAAACATCGATGCACCCAAAATAAATGAGGAAAACTTCGTAAATAGGCATGGAAAGCATGCTTTAAATTCAATGATGGTTTGTGGCCCTGATCATTCCTTCTACGCTGTTAATGTAAGTTAAAGTTTGCCAGGAAGTGTACATGATGCAAGGGTACTGAGAAATTCCCGTTTGGCAGCAAATTTTAACGCAGGTTACCGCCCATTTTCGAATGCAGTTCTCTTAGGAGATAGTGCTTATTCTTCAAGTGAATGGTTAATGGTTAATAACAACAATTTCTTTCAAACAATAAAAATATATCTATATATCTAACAATTTAACCGAGCACATAAAAGAACTAGGCGAATTGTTGAAAATAGTTTTGGTAAGTACTTACTAGTTCAACTTTGCATTCTCAATCATTAAATTACTTTAGGCATATTGAAAGAAAAGTTTCCTTGTTTAAATCACCTCCATATGCAGCCCACTATTGTTGGGAAAATTATAATAGCTTGTTGCATTTTACATAATTTAGAAGTGAGAAGAGAGGCACCAATATTGGAGCATCATTACAACGATGATGAAGAAAGTGACAACATTGAAGACATTGAAATAGAGGATATTGAACGACCAAATGAAAATGCTAATACATTTGAATGAGTTGAGACGTTTTTTTTTCTGTTTAAAATAAATTAACAAATTTAAAATAAAGAAACAATTTTCACTTAAAATAATTTAACTACTATCTCAATATTCAGAAAAGTTCAAAATATTTTCGTCTCTGATGGAACATGAATCTTCATCCCTGTCTTCGGAATTTTTTAATTCTTTTGTGAATTCTGATGCTGGTAAGTGTAATTCATTTTCCAGTTTATAAGCTTCCAATGTAGCTTTATAAATTTCGATTTTCAAAAGTTTTTTTTTTTTAAATTTATGAGTTCCATCTCCTCAACTTCAAGTTTCCTCTTCTTTGAGGACGAGTTTTTCTCTCGTAGAGGTGAAATTGGAAGCTGAGCTGCTTGGGAAGTTTGCTTCAAAGGTGGTAAGTCTAATCCATCACCACCCGCTTCTGGCAAATTCATCCCTTCCGCAACAGGTGAATCCTTCCTTTTAATGTCCAGAATGGCTTCATCGACAGCGTCAAAAACAAAGGCTTTTCCTCCTCCAGTTCCTGTTTTCTTGGAATTGTCCCTTTTAGCCTGAAATATAACATTTAAGTTCATTTAACTGCATTTAACCCATTACCCAGCACTAAATTACAAGCATCCGACTCTTCCACAACCCGAAAAGATTATCCCTGGCAAAAGTCCATGTTCAAATATGTAGGCACATATATCGATATAATATGTACCTGTGCTTGTACATTCACTTGATTAAATTCGGAACGGTATTATACTTCTGTATGTTTGTTTAACCTTTTTGTATGAAATTTATAATATTCTCACAAGCAGATTCGGCGAAAAAATCATTCACTCCCATTGATTTTAAATGGGTTGGAGATGAGTACCTACTTATCTTCCCTCTCACTTTAATTGTGATAGTTGAGATGGAAAATATTATCGATTTCATATACAAAGGTTTCACAATAGAGCTGCTACCTTTTCACATGCATAATAGTACTGAACTGATCTTTCACCATGGTGTCACATGGACTCATCAGGGTTGCTAACCGCGTTTTAAATTCAGATTCGTGCTTTGACAAAACGTTGAATATTTCAATACATGAAAGATGCCATCTTGTTAATCCTTCAAAAGGGAATTAACTGTCTATCCCAGATATGAGGAATAAAAACCTACTTTGACATTTAAAAATTTTAATTGCAACTAATCTCCATACAAATAATAAATAAATGCATAAATAATAAACGCATAAAAAATTACAAAACAATTATTCTTTCTTCCGTATTCTAATGCATATAATTTTAATCTTTTTTTGGATGTTAGTTAAGATTTAGAGTTATTGCGAAATTGGCTCAAGCAACATAAGCTTGTAATCAGTACAAAAATAAAGTTTATGTTTTTCAATATTAAAAGTATAACTTGTGCCTTTTGTGTTTATATACTAAAATTAGTATTTGTTAAGTGCCCTCGCCAAACTCAAAACTCAAACAAACGTTCAAACTAATTACCTCTACTTACTAATAATATTAAGTATAATTTTGTTCAAAATAATGATTAAATAAATGAGTAAAAAAATTGCAATCACAGGTTAAAATAATGGTACCTATAGATATTGAAAATTCGATCATTTTTTTCTTTACACAAATGTTGTGTACATATGTACAGCAATAATTGCAGCATAGCAACATTCCAAATAACAATTCAGAGAAAATAAACAAATGGTAAAGTAAAGTGCAACAAAATTTCCAGCGATTTAAAAGGGTGTCGTTGTTTTAGTAAAAAAAACAAGGCCTCAACGTTTTTAGTTTTGTCATTACAACGAAAAAAAGTTAAAACCATTTAAATTGTTTCACTTTGCAACTTTTCAAAATGCGACTGAAAATGAAAAGTTACATTTTTAGTTGGTGAAACGCCCACACTTTTCACTTTGCAAAAAAACATAAGAAACTGCAAAGTGCAAAGTTATGGGCTTTTAATTTTTGGTGAAAAACTTTGTACTTTTACTTTGCAGGAAATTATTATTTTGAAAAGTTGCAAAGTGCAAAGTGAAAAGTGGTTGGTGCAATAGGGCCCTGGTTTCACAATCAAGCAACAACGCAAGTTCTGACAGGTGGCGATGAATGAGAAGTGTCACAAGATAAGGGTGATGTGTGATACTAGCCGTGTTTCAATGGGAATTTCTATATTCACTTCACTTGCGAGTCTCAATAAAACGCATTTTTGGCTATATTCACTTACCAAGTTCACTTTCAACATAAACTCCATTTACCAACCATCCCTGCTGTTCACTTCTGCGAATGAGTAATTTTTGTCCACTTACGCTATTCACTTAAGAGTTGTTGTTTTTCCATGAGCGATGTTTTTTGATGTTTTGCTGAAGTGAATATAAATTCCCAATAAAACACAGCTACTCTTTGTTGTATGATCTTTTTTCAGTGTTCCAGTGTTCCAACCTTGTGCTCTGCGTTTATAGCCGTGTTTTATTTGGCATTTTATAGTCATCTTCACTATTGAGTCTCAATAAAACGCTCTTTAAACTCCATTCACCAGCCATCCCTGTTGTTAGCTTTTGAACTCTGACTTTTTTTTTGTCCTCTAATCGTTGCTGTTTTCCAATGTGCGATGTTTTGCAAACGTGAGTATAGATTCCCAATAAAACACGGCTAATGTTCTGTATTTCTTGTAGCTTGTGCCCCTATCGAGGTGATAGGTACAGAACAGGAGGACTGAGTTGTTCGTCGTCCGTCGACGACACTTTTCGACTCATAGAACTTTTAATCCATATGCTATGATGAACAAATCTTACAATTAAGATAAAACAACTAAAAACGTAGAAAATGAAAAAATTCAAATCATTAAAATATCAGCGGTAAAACTGATGAGCATTCCTAGCGGGGCGGGTGTTGCGGCTAAATTGTTTCAGAGGAGGAATGCTACTGGCTATTTCACTAGAGCTATGCTTGTGAAAAAAGCGATAAAAGAAAGTGAGACAGGCAACGTTGTGACGATGTTCAAGAGAATCATTCGATTCTACGATTGAACTATCACCTATCAATTTTAACGCTCTATTTTGTACCTTATCGAGTAGGCGAAAAGATGTCTGAGAAGCACCTGACCAGATATGGGAGCTATACTCCCAGTTTTGGGCATGTTGAATCGAGATGTGTTACTAGACAGACGTGTGTTTAATCGTGGCAATTGGCATTTAGTTTTACGAGGTTTTTTCTTTTATTAACCAAGGTCCCTGCACTTTAAAACAACATTGAACCATATCTGAAAAGTAAGCAATTCGACTAGGGCTGCGAAATCTTTATAAGGATAGTTTATTTAAACTAAATCTTTTTCTTGCAATTTTGCATAAGAAAAAAGAAAACTTAATATATGGTCTTAGTCTTGAAAATATTTTTAAGCTAAAAATGTTAACGTTACTCCATAACGTAATACAATCGCGTCAACCAATCTACTTATAGAACAGGATCAGTTTTACACAATCTAGCAGAAGCTTTGATCTCACATCGATTCGTTACAAGTTTTTAATATCTGAACGACAATTCTTTGTTGAAGTGATACGGCTTTGGAACTTCCCCGTACTTTACAATCAACAAGTTGCAGCACCTCTTTCAGAAGTAGACTTATTATTTTTCTGATGACAGAATGATGACGATGATGATGGATGATTTTTTATTTTTTTTCTCTTTAAATTTCTTTAACTAAACCATTTTTTTTCACTTTTTTCCTTGTTGTTGTTATTATATAATGTTAGTTTTGAATTTGTATAAATACTAGCAACACTTTTGCTTATTTTTAATTTTAAATTTACCATTGAAGCTTGCACTGTTAAATGAGATATTGTATCTTACTGTGTTAAGTTAGTAAAATAAATAAACTATGTTAACTCATGTTAACTTCTATTGGGCGGATGAAGGCCTAATAAATTGTAGCCAGATCAGAAGGGGTGAAGAACTTCCCGCGCCGTCTCAAGAAGCCTAAGCATTAAGCAGCGTTTTTGGCGACTTCAAATATTTGGTCATTCCAACGAAGATCATCGAAAACTTTTCGGTTTCTTGGATGCAGGTACCATTCATGGATAATGGCAATTGGGGAGTGTTAAGCTTCAACGACAACAGACAGCATTGAGTTTTCAAAGCATTGAATTCTACTCGGTTTTTATGACCCCATGTAACAATGCTGTCAAGGTCAGAATTCAATGAGCTTATCATACGGAACCGTTCCAGTTCCACATCCGAAGAGCAGGGACGTGAAAATGGGAACGAATATGAAAAGCTGAGGGTCGAGTCGTCAGCAAAACAGTTGAGAGGATTAGAAGCTTCAGACAAGAGATCATTTATGAAAATGAGAAAGAGAGTCGGAGACAAAACGGAGCCCTGGGGCACACCAGCATTTATGAAGTGGGCATCAGACTTGAAATCATCCAAAACAATTTGATCTAGAAAACTTACAACAACTTAAAAAACAACTTTAGGTAAGTACAGCATAATTCAACAAGAAGACTTTGTGTTGCGCAGCAATCTGAGATCAACCGAAAACATAAAATCAAAGCGAGACAGAAGATTCTACCCTTAAATGGTTGTCCCTACAATGCAAATTTCTAGCAAACCCTATGAAATATCAGAGCAAAAGAAAACTGCTTCGATTTTATAAGCGCTTTAGTATGGCAGCCCAAATGACACTTCTACTTCAGGAGAACTAGGGTCAGAGAGCAGATCGATTATAACAGTCTGCCAACATTTTCCTTAAAAGGTTTTCCTAATTAAATTGGTTCTCAGTTTTCCGAATCAAATAATTGCGAGGAAAATGTCAAAAAATAGAGCTAGAGTTTTTTTTCTGCAGATGTAGCACCTATACATTTGGTTTTATTGAAACGTTAGAGTAAATATCACGCAAGCATATCTTCAAATAATTATTCAAAACTCATCACATAGCTGAGCAAAGTTAAAATAAAAAAACATTTGGTATCCAAAACTTTTGGTCTACCTCCACGTGATTGCATAAAATTAGCCACCTCCGGCCGGCGGCGGCGGAATAAAGTGCTATCCCGCATGCATAATCATTAGCCCCTCACCTGTTAAGTAAAAAACTTGCTATAGCAAAGTTTAGAATTCGACTTTTTTTCCCTCAAATTAACTTCCAATTCATTCATAAGAACATCAGAACCATTAATCCAACTCAGTCAGTCGTCCAGCAGATACAAAAAATTCCAGAAGCACCTCTCTTTATTGAAATCACTACAAAAACACAAATCAGTTTACACATATTTCTACAACTCACAAGTCACAATAGAAATGGAGTGTAGTCGAGTAGTGCTTTGAGACTGGCCAGGCCATTCATAAAGTTAACAAAACGCACACAAAATGTTTGTGTAAATCTTTTGCGTTTTTTTGTAGCTCTTAACAAAAGAGAATTGAATCAAACAAGCGCCTTCCGTTTGTCTGTCCTTCCTCGGGCGGGTAAACGGAGAGGAGCGAAGTAGAGTATTTTTCTTTGGTTTTTTTTTCGTCTTGGGAGACGAGCCGCAAGGATGAAGGTGCAGTTCATTGTTATCCTCTACTACTTGCGAAAAGTTGTCTAGAATCGAAAAATTATATCAGAACAAAAAAAAAAAGGAAACACAAATATAAATATGTATAAAGATGAATGGACGCCAACACGAAGCCCGGACAACAAGTTGAATGGCTTGCATTTTAATGACTCTTGCGAGTTTGGTGTTGTTATATTTTAGTGTTATTAGTTTTATTAAGTTTATCTTTTGTCTGGATGTGTGGGATTCAGTGCTATAGTGACAATGTCCTTTATTGTGGACGCTGAAGCTATAGGTTCTTTTTTGAATGAAATCAACTGACAGATGTGAGTGTGCTACGAGAAACAATTTGTCATTTTTATTGTTTTACTGAGTGCCAACAGTGTGTGGCATTGGTCTAGGAAGAAGGTCTAGGACGAAGAGAGAAGGATGTCCTTAGTGTTAAAAATGTCTGGTTCGTTAAAGACGAAACCAAATTTTTTTTCCATCGGCTAATGAGTTTCTGATGCTCATTTATTTTTAGAAAAAATAACACATCGGGCGTTCTGCGAATCATACTCTTGTACGATACTTAACTCAATGAAGCTACGTTATCCGAAATCTCCCCTTTAAATTGCATGTGCCAGATACAAAATTAAGAACACAAAAAACACGGAACTCGGAAAACCGAATACAAAAATTAGAGCAGAACACAGAATAGCGAACTCAGTGGTCCTGTTCTGTAACAATCGCCTCGATAAAAGCAGGCGATAAACGAAGTTCTATGAATTTAATAGCCGAGGCGATAGTTACAGAACAGGGGCGCAGAATACAATACCTACAGGGTGACCACAATAGGCATAGAGCACCACAAGGAACACAGAACACATCAAAAACAAAAGAATGTAAAACAGAACCAAACACTTGCGGGTGATTTCAATGTACACTATTTTGGTTGACTTCTGGCCAGACAAGACCCGAAGGAAAATATGTTGAGATGTTCGCTGAGTTTAACGAACTAACTCAACTTGTTGATGAGCCCACTCGGGTTCCAGATATTGAAGGCCATGAGGCCAGCACTCTTGACCTATTTCTCACTTCTCATCCCGAAAAATACATCAGGGTTATAGTATCAACTCCTCTAGGCAAATCGGACCATTGTGTCACATCCGTAGATTTTACGTATTCCGTCATTGTTAAAAAAGATAAAATCCCTAAAAGAGCTTTGTAGCAATATGAGAAAGCCAATTGCGAAATTTTAATTGGTCATTGTGCTTTCTCGACGGAAACGTTGATGCATCAGCTGATATGATATCTAACGTAATTCTCAACGACATGAGAAATTTTGTTACTCACACAACAAAAAGTATCATCCCCAAAGAGAGTTCGTGCTTCGACTCAAGCTGTAAAGAGGCGATTAGGGATAGAGAAAGTAGTTTTCGAAAAATTTAAGGCAACCCTTCAGTAGAAAATTGAAATTTGTTCAAACGGGCTAGAAATATATGTAATGCTCAAATACAAAAGGCTAAGTTTTTGCATGACAAAAAGTAAGGCAAAAAATAATGGTGTGTCCAAAAGGAAGCAAAAACTTTTGGTCCCAACGCTCGTCTTCAATGACTCTCCGTATGTCAGCTCCATCGAGCTGCACAATTTGCTGCCAACTCGACACTTCCTGATAGCATATTAGATCCACCTGAGCTTGAGTCTGTAGATAATGTAATGAAATAAATTTGTTTTCGAACTCGCTCGGTTGCGAGAGTCCTTAAAAATCTCAACATACATAAATCCGCTGGTCCAGATGGTATCCCCGCCGTTATTCTGAAGAGGTGTTCTTCTACGCTGGCAAAACCACTGCGTAAACTTTTCCATTTTTCCTATTCTGCTGGGATTTTTCCGGGCAGATGGAAAACTGCATTTGTCCAGCCGGTCCCTAAAAAAGGCGAATCTTCCTCCCCTTCCAATTACCGTCCAATTGCACTAACGTCCCTTCTTTCCAAGGTCATGGAAACGTTGATAAACCATCAACTTATGAAATATTTTGAAGAACGAAAGCTTCTTAATGACCGTCAGTACGGCTTTCGTAGCAAACGGTCCACTGGTGATTTGATGCTTATCTCACCGAAAAGTGGAACCAATCTTTACATTGTTTTGGAGAAAGTAAGATTATTGCGCTTGATATTTCTAAAGCATTTGATAGAGTTTGGCATCAGGCTCTTTTATCGAAAATGCGTGCTTTTGGTATCGATGAGTCTCTTCTTCGTTGGATTAGAAATTACCTTTCCGACCGTTCAATACAAGTTGTATTGGATGGCTTCAAGACTGATACCCATTTCATAAATGCTGGTGTGCCCCAAGGCTCCGTTTTGTCTCCGACTCTCTTCCTCATTTTCATAAATGATCTCTTGTCTGAAACTTCTAATCCGCTTAACTGTTTTGCTGACGACTCGACTCAGCTTCTCATATTCGTTCCCAAATTCACGTCCCTGCTCTTCGGATGTGGAACTGGAACGGTTGCGTATGATAAGCTCATTGAATTCTGACCTTGACAGCATTGTTACATGGGGTCTTATGAACCGAGTAGAATTCAATGCTTCGAAAACTCAATGCTGCCTCTTGTCGTTGAAGCTTAACATTCCCCCGTTGCCATTATCCATGTATGGTACCTAGATCCAAGAAACCGAAGAGCTGTCAGATCTTGGAATGTGTGCAAACAATGATCTTCGTTGGAACGACCACATATTTGAAGTCACCAAAAACGCTGCTAAATGCTTAGGCTTCTTGAGACGATGCAAGAAGTTCTTCACCCCTTCTGATCTAGCAACAATTTATAAGGCCTTCATCCCCCCAAAACTGGAGTATAACTCCCATATCCTGTCAGGTGCTTCTCAAACATCTTTGCGCCTACTTGATAGGGTGCAAAATAGAGTGTTAAAATTCAAAGGTGATAGCTGATAGTTCAATCGTAGAATCGATTGATTCTCTTGAACATCGTCGTAACGTTACATGTCTCACTCTCTCTTATCGCTTTTTTCATAAACAGTGCTCTAGTGAAGTAGCCAGTTGAATTCCTCCCCTAAAACAATTTAGCCACAACACCCGCCTCGTTCGGAATGTTCATCTGTTTTACCTTAAGCCCAACTTCGGACGTACAGTCAAGTATAGAGATTCGTATTTCAGTCGCACCACCCGTATATGGAATGCTTTACCTGGCTCTGTGTTTCCTTGCAATACGATTCATATAAATTCAAAAGCAGCGTGCATCGATGTCTCCTTTCAAATCCTCTCCTATTTTCTTAAATGCTCGCACTGTGTTCTTTAACATTATAAGGGTAGTCATAAATCATAACCCCTTGATGTGCGCGCTAATTTTATTTTAAAAAAATGCGTCGCGTCCGTCGATGATAGATGCCATTTCGCTAGCATTACAATTTACGGCTTACACGTTCACGAAACCAAATAGGGTTTTGGGATCAGCGATCAAAGATCAGGTTTTTTTTTTATCTAAAATTCGTATTTTTGAACTCTACATATGTAATATGTATGGACGAGTTTTTTCTTCGCTGTATTGGGAGTATTATTTCTTATGGTGAAATATAAACTGTCTTGGATGGGGTTGATAATATAAGTGGTAATATAAGTGCTTATGAGCCGTGTGTTTCACTTTGTCACTGATCCTCTATTCTTAAACCTAAACAAGTGTCTTAAACTTTTGGTGCGCTTTATTGACCATTGCGTATTGTAATCAGTCTTTCCACTTTCCCTTTTTAGATGCAATACTTAAGTGGAGTTTTCCTTGCTAAACCAGTCCAACCATAGCCGCCTCGCTTGAAATGCTCATCAGTTTGCCTTCCACCCAAGTTAGGGCCTACAGTAATATTCACTATAGGAAGGCGCACAATCCGAATGTGGAATGACTGTTTCACTAGCACTGCAATTTTCACACTTTAAAACCACAATAGCACAATACCTACCAGATAGATGATAAAAAAGATAGATAAAAAACTTTATTATTCTTTTTAGAAAATTTATACAAAATTATGGTTGTTACTTCTTGTTCTTAAAAATTTAACGCAATGACAATAACTGCCTACCATATTTTCTACACAATTCTTTTCGTGCAATAAGGGTTAAGAAAAACATTTTGACTGAACGCACCTCTCTCTTAGTTTAAAGCAACACTGAGATAGTTTCAAAACAGAAGCTTAGCCAAAAAGTTGAAACGCCTTAAGGATCCATCTAATCAGTTTCAGCAATGTTAGAGGTGACGCCTTAGAGCTCCATTCCATCTCTGACATTCTTTGAGGTTATTTGGTTAGTCTATCTCAAATATTATGGTAATTAAATTCCCTTGTCACACATTAACTGCCTAAAAGTTGCTAAGAAAATGAAAAGCCAAGTTGAGAACTTTTGTTGACAGCTTGCTTTTATATCATTGGTGTGAAAAATTCTCGTTCTTTTCTTCAAAAGAAGACTTCAACGGCTTTGCTAAGCCGCAACACAACAGGTAAACAAAACACAACTTGGTGACGGATATGCATGAAGATATAACGAAAGCGTGCACCGTGAAAGAAAATAAGGGTCACTGTGGCAATTAATGCTCCAATAGCAAGTATAAATGTTATACCACCACCTACCTTACTCTCAATTCAAAACAGAAGAAAGAAAGAAATACTTTTGACGACAGATTGCAATCATCGCACTCTCCTATTTCACCAGTCAGACATTGGCACTCGCAAAGAACTGATGGAATCGGGGCTAAGAATTGTGTTAATTTTGACACTGGTGTGCGGTAAAAGTTTGGCTGTGGAATTTGTCACACGCCATGATCCCGCAGATACGATTTCCATTCAAGAGCCACTCTATCATCCAATCAATTACAGACGTTTGTATCATCTTCGCTACGAACCGCCAGATAAATCACGCGAAGTGTCTTCAAGTTCGAATGTGTATTTGAATGAAATCGCAAAAGATGAAATTCAGGATATAGAAGACGATCCCATCATGGAAGCCACAGAGATCACAATGGCAGATGTAACAATTTCACCTGTCACCGCCGCTCTGCCAACCCCTCTTGTGACTGAAGACACTGCAGCATCGGAAATTTCTTCCAGTATAATGAAACCGGAGACGGCATCTACGAAGAAAGCAGCTCAATTGATTGGCGAGGGCTTGAAGAATCTTCTCTATGGCTCAGCATCGGATGCGACTATTTTCCAAACATCAAACCACAAGAGCAAGGGATTTTTAAGCTTATTCGAAGTCTTTAGGTTTGATAACTCGAAGTGTTCGGTTTCGGTTAGTGACATTCGAATGTTGCATGGCATATGCTATCACGAATTTGAGTGCAGCAATTTGGGTGGAATCGGCATGGGGGCATGCGCAAATGGCGTTGGAGTTTGTTGTGTCTGTAAAAACGAAAATAACATGAATTTGAAGGAAGCGTCGGTTATTAATATGTTTTAATTTTTCAGTTGTGAACTCGTGTGGTGGAATAACCAATCAGCCGGTGATGTACTTTGAAAGTCCGAATTATCCCTCACCGATAAGGGAGTCGCTGATATGTGTTCTGATTGTGAATTTGAGACCAAATGTGAAACAAGTTCGACTGGATTTTCCCATGTTTGAGGTTCAATAGGAATTTTTTTAATTATTCTGATTAATATCAAGATTCTTTTTTTGCAGTTAAATCGTCCAACAGATGGCGATTGCCTACAGGATCAGTTCGTGGTTTCAGGACAGAATGTAAATTTTATGGTACCAATTCTTTGTGGAATCAACACCGGCCAGCATAGTAAGTTTTAAGTAAAAATTGTCAATGTTGTAGTAATCTTTTAGTCCTACAAAAAAACCTCGGGGTTTCCTTTGAGAAACAATATCTCCCCGCAATTATTTCTTTGATTTGTTTTTAAAAAGTTTATTTGTTTTAAAAAAAAACTTTGCGTACTAATAACAAATTGTCATACAAAAAGGTGTTGGCTTTTGCGCTACGAGCATCGTGGTATCGAAGGGATCTCAGCTTTCCCACTTGAATGTTTCAAACTAGTAATTCGCTCCTTCGGCACTCCCCGCCGTAAAATTTTTCGACACGTTTACTCTCCATTTTTGAGTTTGATCTTTCTTTTACTACACCGATGATCTCAAGACGATGAAGGAGCTGCACACACGCCTTTGGGAAAGTTTTATGTAGTTACGGGTGTCGCTAGACTCACTTTGATGTTATTTTCTTAGATGCATTTTGTCCTTAGTTGCCCCTTACGATAAGCTGGAAAGCTCTCCGATGATATTCTAAGCCGTCACTGTACTGAAAGGGGGTCGTTTAGCTTAGAATTCCGAGAATAGAACAAAGCTACCAAAAATTAATAATGACTATAATGAAGCGACAAGAACGACGCCAATTTTTCATACATTTGCAGTTGTCAGGACGAAAGAAATTTTGTTAACTTGAAAAACGCTTCCGGTCCCGACCACCGCAGTCCTGGGAAGCGTACTAATCTATCTATGCCCGTGTTGCGGTACAGTTCGACATTGAATCTTCTTTTCCCCACATTTACAAAATGTTTCCTCTTCCGCTTTCGATGAGCTTCATGCTTTCACGCTGTAAAGCAGGATTTGGGTGATTAAGGACTTATAAAGGGTAACTTTGGTTTTTCTGGAAAGGGTTTTGTTTCTCAATTGCGTTTTTAACCCAAAGAAGCAACGGTTGGCAAGAGTTATCCGTTTGATCTCCGGATGTTGTTTTCCGTGTCTATAGCGGCGGATCCTAGGTAGACGAAGTCCTGTTATATAAACTGAATACTAAATACTAAATACCATATTGTGATGCTATGTTCAATTCGTCGATGTTCGCTTTCCTTGTTTGGTGACAAAAAAAAAAAAGAAAAACTACGAAAAGCCGTTTGGAATCGACAGACAATTGTAGGTCCCCTCCATTCCCTCATTAGGCATGGTTGTTAAAAATATACGCTAGGCTCGGGGCTCTTACTCTGATGCACCAAATATGTAATGTATTTATGTTAAATCTTCATTTTGCCCTCATATACCATCAAACCCATTTTTGCCGCATCCGTTTCAATGCTCGCAAAAGTACTTATGACACCAAGCTTGCTTCTTTCCATTTCGTCAATATCGTCTGCTTAAGCGAGTAACTGCAGATACAGACTTTTGAAAGATTGTTGCTCTGCGGTTGAGGTTTCAGTTTTGTACAATTATTTCATATATGATGTCAAAGAACTCGCATGACCATCTGTCGAATTGCCTAAAGCCATTTTCGACTCGGCTCCGTACAGCTCGCTCTGTAAATACTGTCATATGCGGCCCTGAAATCGATAAAAAGATGGTGCGTTTCGATATCAATATCATATTTTCTAATTTTTTTCCTCAGATCTGCCCTAATGTAAAAATTTGGTCTGGTGGAGTCCAAGACCAAGTTGAGGAGGACCTATCAAACTGTTGACGTGTGTTTTTACAGATTCACTTATTGCAGCAGGCAAGATCTTGAAGACCTTCAGTAAGTGCAGAAACGTTCCTGTCATTACTTCATCCATGTAGCGAAAATACGATTGCATGAAAACGCTACTTTTTTTTTGTCCCGTCGGCGTCGGGGTAATTATTCTCATTTGTTTGCTGTATAACTTAATTTTGACAGCTACACATGCCGCTGCTGCCATTGAAAAAATGATTTGGTTTCGGATTTCGGAAAGCCTTTATATGTGACCATAAGAAAGCTAACTCCTCCATAATTGGTGCAATTGAGAGGGTTTCCCTTTCTTAGGATTGGGCACACGATACTGAGGATTCATTCATCAAGCATGCTTTTTTCTGACCACATCATATGGATGTGGTGGTACATATATGTTCCTTTCCAACTGATCTTCAGCTTCTTTGAAAAGCTAGATGTCAAGCCAATCTGCACCTGCAGTCTTTTTGATTTCAGTTTGCATGTGTCAAACTCAACTTCTAGGTTGAAAGAACGGTATTCATGACCGTCCAATAGGACATTCTTCCTGACAGCGGAATGTCATCAGTGATCGCCGTTATTCATTCTGCAGAAGTGTTCTTTCCAGATGCTCAAATCTGACTGCGTGTCTGTAACTGTGCTTCCCTGTTAGTCTTCACAAGCTTGAGTTCAAGGAACAGTCTTTGTAGCTTTTGAACCTAATTTGATGCTCTTCTCTTCTTTTCTCCTTGCACTGGTCAAAGGTATCTCTTGTTCTATGTTGTATCGACATTTATTGCATTTGCCTGGCTGTATTCTTCATTGAACCGTTTTGTTTTGGGGGCTGAGTGAAACCCTGGCTGCGATTCTGATGGCGTGTTGGCATTGCTGCCACTGGCCGTCAGCGCTTAATCCTGGCGCAAAGAATTCAAAGATAGGGTGAGGTATACTCGATTGGAGATGACACTGGCAATATCTTCCGATTGTAGCCTTCCGACATCACATTGTTTTGCGCTAAAATCACCAGCGACGATTTTCAAGTCATATCTAGGGCACTGCTCATATGTTTTTTCGAGGAGCTCGTAGAAACAATCTTTGGAGTTCTCGTCTTTCTCTTCTGTGGGGGCGTGGGTGCATATAAGGATAATGTTGGCGAATTTAGCCCTGATGCGGATGGTCATAATACGCTCATGACTTTTGGCAGATAGGTTATCCCTGAGTATACCTCAAAACAAAAAATTGCCATCAAGCGTTTTTTCTGCTGTCTTTAGCAGTCTCTACATTATAAGTCGCTGTTATTCATCTTCTTTATGCCGCGCCAATCCAATGCACTTCTGCGCCAATCAGACTTTACCTCCATCCAAGAAGTCCTTTACATTTGGTTATAAAGAATATAAGAAACAGCGACATATACTGTAGGTAGTTCGCTATTTCTCCGTTAAGTGATCCACGCGCAGATCCCTAGATCTTTGTCCTCTTTGGTCTGCTTGGGTCATCATCGATGAAACTATTATTTTTATTCGAAGCTGTTGATTGTTCCGGAATCATTTAATTTTTTTTTGAGCAGTTAACGCTACGTACAACCCGCAACCTAATATGCTAGGTCTGGAAAAGATTCCTCTACAATCGAAATTGCAACTTACATAGTTTTTGTTTGGTCGTACGGAATAGCCCTTCAGAGTAGTTACACTAAAAGATCAAGGAATCACATTGTATTTGTTATTATACATATATTTATGGCACCAGTGTTTGACGGCGACGATTATTGTTCAATCGTCTATCGTATTTTGCAACTTTTTCAGAGTCTTAAACACGTTTTTTCAATGCCTAAAATTCAGAACCCGTGGTATGATGATATGCAATGACATTAAGATTGTTCTAGGAGATTTTAATGCCAAGCTAGGTAGAGAGGATATCTTTGATGAAATAATCGGAAGATACCCGTGGTGTGATGGATAGCATGTCCGCCTGTTAATCCAGAGATTCGAGTTCGAATCCCAACAGAGTCAAAAATGTTTTTTCCACGGGTATCGCCTTTCGCGAGGAACTGGCAAGTCCTCCGTTAGTATTCATTGCCATGAAAAGCGCTTTCTCGATTAGCCGTTCGGAACCGGCAGAAAATTGTAGGTCCCTCATTCCCTCACGAGGCATGGTTGTGAGAAATGCGCTAGGCCCAGGGGCTCCTCGCTCTGTTGCGCCACTCTATTTTTTTTTTTTTTTTTTAATTCAGACGACAGTCGTCTAAAACGTTACAGAGTCCGGCCCCTGTACTTCACTATTTCTTATTCGATGTCGAAGTTTGATACTATTTTGATTGTGTGTGTTCTTCTGTTTTCTTTTTCTAAAATCAGAAGCAAAGAGCTGTCATTTCAATCGCCCTATACGATCAAACGAAAACGATATAAGAATGAACAATTCCAAAAATTTTTTTTGTAACGCGAGCGGCATAGAGTTAAACGTTCGTGTCGGCCATGTTGTTTTGGTGGGATCTGTCAAATAACGGCGTTAGTATCCAACAGTGAGTCTGCCTGTTAAGTGAGACGTTCGAGGTTCGAGTCCTAGAAACAAAAAAAAAAAAACGGGTATCACCTTTTGGGGGCAATTGAGAAACCCTCCGAGATTATTTAGACTCTGCCATGAAAAGCTATTTCTCATACTTAGCCGTTCGACATAAAATTGTAGGACCTTTCAAAACGCTAGGCTCCGAGTTTTACATAGCCTTGTTGTACCACCCTCTTTATTTATTTAACAGTCCATTTTGAGGTTATACGAATGAACTTTGAAATGACAAAACATTCATTGGTGTTAAACGCGTCTGCCTGTTAAGCATAAACTCGAGGTTCAAATCCCAGAAAAATAAAGTAGTTTTTCCACGGATTTAGCGAAGAATTGGAAAGTTCTCCGATAGTCATTACGACTTGTACACAGATATGAGCCTCTTGTGGAGTTTTGAAGTCTATAAAAAATTCATACGGCACTGCAGGAAGATTTTGGAAAAAATCGACGAATCAGACAAGTCATCAAAACAGACAAAAATACCATTGAGTTAGCTTAGGACTTTGTCTACACAGATAAATAAGTAGCATACTTATACAGGTGAAAAAACAATTGAATGTTTTTTTTTTGCTTCCATTATCCTTTCAGTTTACATTGACGTTGAAAATTCGATCGAAAGACGATTGTTCCTATCAGTGTTTGCCAAGGGCAGCAGTCCACGCTCGTTTAATATGAAAATAACTCAGGTACTTTAACAAAGATGATGTTGAATTTAAAATCTCCAATTCAATAAAACTTTCCTTTTTTAGTTGGAGAGAGATCTGGCACCAGACGACTGCCTTCAATACTACACCGAGCCGGAGGGCTTCATAAAATCATTTAACTATGACCAATTTGGAACGATTGTGGAGACTGGAGAAGCAACTTATTTTGTAAGATTTGTCTGACAAAATATGGAATATTTAATAACACAACTCGTTTGAATTGACAGAATAATATGAACTATGCGATTTGTATAAAGCGTGGGAAGCAAATGTGCACAATTCTTTACCAAGCAGAAGCTAACAACGAACAGCACGAGTTCCAAATAAGAAACCGAGATGATGGTAAGAACGCTTTTGGTTTTAATTTTCAAAAAATTTATCTGAAGGATCCAAAATGTCCTGATTTAAAAGTCAGTGCTTGGACCAGAGTTGAGAGTCTAAGAAGACTCTGACCACAAGACTCTGATTCACAGCAATTGAAGCGACAATTGCATGCGATTGTGTTTTCAACCGCTGCTAGTATCTTACATTCATTAGAATAATAAAAAGAACAAATTCTCCTTCAATCCCATGTGTTAATTCCCAAACTTTCATTCACAGAAGACAACGACATCCTTCCCGATGGCCAAGCTGGTGTTGATGCCCTCAGTTGCCCCAATGATTTCGTCATACTCAATCAAATTCGACTTTGTGGCGAACGAATTAACGATGGCACAATCGACGAGGACTTCACAAAAAATGCAGATGTTCGTGATTCAACAGGTGGGCCAATAATAGCGTCCGTTCGAACTGATGGCTCCTTCGTTGGCCGAGGCTTCCTTTTAATGTACAAACAAGAGCTCTGTGTCTAGATGCAGCAAAAGTTTAATTTTTATTTATTTGTTCAAATAAAAATAATAATTCATCTTGCGACATAAAATTATCTCTATTTGGCTGTAAAACCATAACGAAAGATGGGTAAACACCTTTCACAGATGCACACCACGGTTGGCTGGAGGCGTTAAAGTTTTTTTCTGACTTGGCAAATGTGTGATTTGGCATGGGAGCCGTGAGTATCCTTTTGCGACCGACCGAACCCAACTGGATACGTCATGGAACCACCTACATCGCACATCTCATCGTTGGAAATGATGGTGGTGGTGGTTGTTTTAAATGCCCGCAAAACTTTGGGTACTTTTCCTTGTTTTTCTTTGCATTAATGTCGTTTTGCATGCAATCCACATCGAGGAAAAGCGCGACGACGACTGTGGCATACAGAATTGAATTGATATAATGTATCAACGCCTACTTTCAGGTTAGCGGTATCTACTGTACTAATGTCACACAATGCAGCACACCACGCTTAGTAGATCACGGGAACAGTATATTTATATAGTTTTTCCTTTTTTTTTATTGTGCTGGAGATCCTGAGGGTGGAGAAAAGCCACGAAAAGTTTTTCTTCGTTTTGTTTCAGGAACGCCCTTTGTCATAGATTTTCCTTTTTGCACTGCACAGCACAACAGTTTCCTGATGTGAAACTGTTTATTTTCCTGTGACAATGGCGTTCTATTTCGAGATGCGATTTGCATAAAATAAACGCCACACGTTTGTGGTGCATTTGAAGAACCAAAATGCATAATCTTTCACATTTAAAGTTCGCGCCACAAATGATTGCAGACCACCGTGTACGATGGATGATACGTCACCACATCGGAATTCAATACAAAGAAGGAGAGAAGTTCATACATCAACTCTTTTACTGGTTTTGTGGAAGGACGGAATTCCAGCGAATTAAAATGATAATGAAGTTGTTTCCACCCCAAATGTCTACAACCTTAACCACAAAGCATTAAATTAAGGAACGAAGAAGCTAGTTCCATCCCAACCTCAAGATTTCACACACATCGATGGTCTTCGAATGAGAAGACGTCTACAGGCTGAATACAAAAACACCAATTAATGACAAACAATTAACTAGTCGAAGATGTTTTAATACTCATAATGCTAAGCGCTTCAGCCACAAGATGATGCCGCGATATGAGGATACGAATTGGAAAGAAATAGAGACTGGTTTGAGGTTTTAATATGTAAACATAAACACAAAGACTGTGGAGCTTATGTGATGTTCTTGTGGTCGTGTCGGCGTGGCTTTTTTGAGATGCACTTGTTTTATACACTACTTGTGAACTCTACTCCAACTTAAGTAAGTTGGAGTAGAGTTCACAAGAGTTGAAGGGTTTGAATTGTGAGAAAGCACGACTATACGTTGCTCTATTTCCAAAAGCTACTACTTTTTCAAAATCAAAAGAGTTTAATTACTTTGAGATTAGAAATAAAGGAACTCGGGTTGTCTTGGAGCTAAACGCATTTAAGGGATCTATAGTTTTATGCCGATTCCGAAAGGTTAAGTGAGAAAGAGCAGTACGTTTCTACTCTCGGATGGACTGTCTATTCCTCACGAAAACCAATACCCGTTTCAAAACAATTCCAAGTAGGTAGGACTCGAACTTAGAACAGTGTGTCTGCTCATATTCGTCTCAGATGTCGTATACTCACCCTCAAACATTTCGTACATTGTCCATGATTGTGAACTATGTTTCATGCACTTATTGGACTTGATGCAATTGCTGGAAAAGAAATTTCAGTACAGAGTTTCTCTCTCAGCTTAGCTTAGGCATTTATGGGACACAGCAGATAATGGAGTCTTTCTCCTCCCCTCCGTTAAACAACTTCCTTGCAAAATGTTTTGTTTTACGTCAAGTGCTTTTTGTAGGGTGTGAGACCCTCGCCTATTATAGCTGTTTCGTCAGAAAAGAGTGACTTACGCAGAGTGTCCATTGCTTTACCTTTTGAGGTGTTTAAGAAACTTATAGGACTTAAGGCTATTTCTTGGTGAGCACCTATTTTAACTTGGTATTTATCGGTGAGGCTCTTACCTTCATCACTACTTCTACGTATGTACATATCCTCAATCTCCCCCACAAAAGGCCTATAGAATTTTTTTTTGTATGAGCCGTGCAACTTCATGTTTCTGATTTTCCTTTCTACATTAGTAGAATTTATTGACTAGGCACCTTCTATAAAAGCTTGGAGATGAGCAATCTAGCCTGAGTGTAACATCTTTGCACATATGTAAATGGTATCTCGTATGGACCAGCAACATCGCTTTTTTAGAGTTCTTGATTGCCTTATTAGCTTCTCAGACCGTGATGTAGGGTATTTCCGTTAAGCTAGGTTTATCGCACCAACAAACATGTCTCTTAATGGACCTAAACCCGATTGGCCACAAAATCATTCGGATCTTTCTCAAATCACTCCAATCAATTTTGACAGCAAATTGAAAGTCATCATTCAGTCATGGTTTACTTGGATCAATGAGGAATTCTTGAAAGATGAGATTTGGTGGGGTATGTGGCGTTGTGACGAGTAGTCAGACTTAGTAAATGGTTGTTCTTCTTTCCGTCTGTCTGTCTAAACACTGGTGGCAGTCAAAGTTGAAGAGGCTATTTGCTTCCCTGACTCAAGGAAAACGTAATACCGTATGTCGTTAAACAGTCAAGCAACCCCCAAAACATTTGAAACTGCTTCCTTAAAATCCTCAACTAAACCTAACTATTGAACACCTTTTATGCAGATAGCAGAACAGCTTAAAATTGACTCTAGTGTTGGGGTAATCTTGATAGGAAACTTCGTCAAAGTTTTAGCATAAAACAACGAGTATTGAAAGCATAATAGCCTTCTTATACTGCACAGCAGAATATTCGGTAGAATTCGGTTACCTAGTTCCAAAACTATCCTGTTGATGTAAACAGCAACACCGGTTCTTTGGTACCTATAAAAGTCGTTTGGTGGCAAGTGACAGACAAAGCTTAACAACGTAAAATGCTTTCCATTGGCTCTACTTCCACAGCGGGAAAGAAAACTATACTTACTTAGGTGGGCATTACAGTTCGGGGTGAACCTGAGCCTCAGCCAACATCTTAAGGCAACAATTTCGATTTCGGGTGAACTCTCTCCAGGGTTGCACTCCGAAAGTGAGTCTTCTTCCACTTGATTGCGCCACCCAAGATGAGGTCTTACCCTTCTGCGATTTCCCTGCAATGTGTCTCCGAAAACCCTTCGAGCCAGAGGGTTTGGATTCTTCCGCTCTACATGTCACAGCCAACGTAGTTTCGCGATGCGTTCTCTTCAAGCTGTGCCCATGTCGCGGTACAGCTTATACACTGTACAGCTTGTTGTTGTATATTTTTCTGGGCACATTGTTTTCACATATGTATACAGAGATCATACGGAGTATTTTTCTTTCGAAACGACCAAGGGTTTTCTCCGGTTTGAGTTCCGCACTGATGACGTTCACATATTACAGCAGATATGATCTTATGAGCGACGTTAAAGGGCTTACTCCTCTATAACTGGCGTTTTGTGAGGGCCTCCTTTTTTAAGGACCGGGCATACGATAATGAGGTCCCATTCAACGGGTATACTTTCTTCCGACCATGTTTTGCAGATCATCTGGTGCATGCTCCTTTCCAACCGATGTCCCAGCTGCCTTAAAAAGTTCAGCATCAACCCCTGCTGTTTTATTTCGTTTAAGTTTGCATATGGCAAGCTTAACTTTTTCTGGGTCGGGAGAACGGCATTATTGATCATCCTCCAAGCTGAATGGGGCAAGCTGCCTGACAGCGGAATTTGCGTCCTCATCGCCGCTAAGCAGTCGTCAAAAGTGATCTTTCCAGATCCTCAGCAGCGACTCTGACTCTATTACTATGCTTCCCTGCTGGCCTTTAACGGCTTGAGTTCGGGGTTTGCCACCCAGGCAAGATCTTATTACCTATTGGTAATACTTCCGAACCTCATTCCTGCCATGGCATTTCTCAATTCCCTCAAACGAGCGCTTCTCATGCTGCTTCTTTTTCTTTTTGAGAATTCGGTATTCTTGCCTTCTTTTGTCCTTGTAAATCTCGTTATATGGATCAAATGCAGCCCTTGTTCTCTTTTGCATCAACATTTGTGGTGCTTTTTGTTTGGCTGCATTTGCTTGCCTTCTTCAACGAACCATGGGCTTTGTTTTGGAGGCCGAGTGAAACCCAGAACCTCAGAGGCGGTGGTTTTGATGGCTTGTTGGTATTCCTGCCACTGGTCTTCAATGCTTGATGGCAGCATAAAATTCAAATATAGTTGGAGGGACATTCGATTGAAGAAGGCACTGGCAATCTCTTGCGGTTGTAGCTTTCCGACACGTCATATCGCTTCACAGTGTTAGTTCGCACGAGTTGTGAACAAGATATCCTCATTCGTACCTTGGCTACAACAAGCTAGTGTTGAGTAAAGTTCAAACATCTATCACACTGGAAGAGTGAATTGAGTAGATCGCAATGCGGTCAATTCGGCTGAGGGTGGTCTGGGGATCGCTACGCACTTTTTATTAATTTTCAGATAAGGAAAGTGCTTACTACTAGTAACAAGACTTAGCCCCGCAGCAAAGTCGATTAGCCTGAGTCCGTTTTCGGACGTTTTGCAATGCGGGCTAGGCTTACCGATTGTATTTCCAAAGATATACTCCTTTCCTAGCTTTGCTTTAAATCGCCAAGAACGATTATGACTTCAAGTCCAGGGCATTACTAACTTACTTAAGGTGGCGCTACAGTCCGGGTCGGACTAGGGCCTCAACCAACATGCTTCTCCAGCCAGCTCGATCCCTAGCTAGCTGTTTCCAGTTTTGCACGCCAAGTTGGCTGAGGTCCTCTCCTACTTGCGTGCGCCACCTGAGTCACGGACTTCCTCTACTGCGCTGTCACTTGGGAGTGGATTTGAAGACTTTCTGGGCCGGAGCGTTGGTGTCCATTCGCTCTACATGACCCAGCCATCTAAGTCGCTGGACCTTGACTCGTTTGACAAGGTCAGTGTCGCTGTACAGCCCGTACAATTCGTCGTTAAATCTTCTTCTCCACTCTCCATCTATGCAGACGGGACCAAAAATCTACCGAAGAATTTTCCAGGCCCATTGCTCATATGTTTTTTCGAGAAAATCGTAGAAACAATCTTTGGAGTTCTCGTCTTTCTCTTCTGTGGGGCGCATATTAGGTGAATTTTGGTGAATTTAGCCCTGTATCATATCAAGCTATAAACTGTTTGAGTTATTTGTTGTACATGTATGAAACAGTAGAGGCAAAAAGTAGACGGACTAAAAAAAAATTAAACCATATAAAAATTAAAAACGTATAGTTTTAAAACAAAATAGAATATAAGCATATAAAACTATTTTTTTTTATAATTACATACTGGATCTTAGTTTTCAGTGCAAAATTCGCTAGCATCATCATAATTTTCAACATTTAATTGACTTATTAGTTCTGGGCAATAACTCTTTTTCAACTCTTTTTTAGATCGAACATACCTTAAATATGAAACAAGTAGATCCGATGATAAAGCTGACACATTAAATAAATCTTCACATTAAAACAGTTTTCGTGTTGTAATAGGAGATGGTGTTTCACTACGAAGACTACAATTATTTAAGTTTCTTCATTAAATAACTATATATAGAATTAATAGGTGATTTGTCTCCATGTTGCGTGCTTTATTTAGTTAAACTGAATTCGAATGAATGAAAAACAATTTTTGAATTTTTTTGTTATTTATTAACAACATTTAACACAACATTTAATATATAAATTTTTACAAATTTTTCGCTACGCGTTTCGGAATTTATATTCCATCATCGGGCTACTAAAATATCTTTTGTTTACCTTTCGCCAATTGAACTGTCAAAATTTTTTTATTGTTGTTTTATTTTATGTATATGTTTGTCTCTTTTTGTTATTTCTTCTTGTTTTGGTATCTGATGGCTGTATCATATAGTGGGTTTTGCTTTATTGTTAGTTTGTCATTTAATATATTGTCTTTATTTAATCTATTAGCTTTGTATATCTCGAATTCTTCCAGTGCGTCAAGTGTTGTTCCTTTCCTACATATGTGGAAAAAACAATATCCATAAAATACTACAACCAAAACAAGAAAAAGACAAAAAATTATGCACAGGTGTATACAAAATCAAGTGCAATGACTGCGACAAATTCTACATAGGACAAACGGGTAGAACCTTTTACGATAGGTTCTTAGAGCATAAACCTAAGCAAAACACAAAGTCAACATATGCACAACATCTCATAGACAACAACCATAACTACACAAACTTTGAATTCAACGTAGACACAATCCACATATGTAGGAAAGGAACAACACTTGACGCACTGGAAGAATTCGAGATATACAAAGCTAATAGATTAAATAAAGACAATATATTAAATGACAAACTAACAATAAAGCAAAACCCACTATATGATACAGCCATCAGATACCAAAACAAGAAGAAATAACAAAAAGAGACAAACATATACATAAAATAAAACAACAATAAAAAAATTTTGACAGTTCAATTGGCGAAAGGTAAACAAAAGATATTTTAGTAGCCCGATGATGGAATATAAATTCCGAAACGCGTAGCGAAAAATTTGTAAAAATTTATATATTAAATGTTGTGTTAAATGTTGTTAATAAATAACAAAAAAATTCAAAAATTGTTTTTCATTCATTCGAATTCAGTTTAACTATATATATAGAAGCTGACACCCGAATTGAACAACTTTCTCAAACTCGGCATAAGAAGATTGTTACCTAGCAATAGTCACACTATTTATTATTGTTTATGTTTTTGTCTCTGCTTTGCTTATTTCATACACAAACTATTTTGAAATAAGGGTAATTTGGCAGTTTAGGTTTTAAAATACGTCCCTTAAGGGATTTATTTCTGAAGATGGTATTGAGCGACAACAATCTATAATTTTGAAAATAAAATCTAAATAAATTTTGTAATTTTAAATATTGTAAAAATAGTTATGGATCGGGAGTTACTCGTCTTAAGTTACCAAAAGACCCAAATCGCCGCAATATTTGGCTTTTAAATTCGGGAAATTGTAACTTAAAAGAAATGAAAGAGAACCTACCGCTGTCACCGTTTAATATTTGCGCCGATCATTTTGAAAAAAAAAAAAAAAAGATTTGGCCTCAGGCGGTATGCGGTTACGATTGCTTCACGGTGCAGTTCCTAAATGTTATTTTAAAGAAATCAAAACACTGTCGATTCCAAGGAAGAAGAAGAATACTGAAAGAAGTGTAAGTATCTAATAATGTGCTTGAGTGAGACGCGGCAGGTTAAATCGTTACTACTGACCGATCTTTGAGAATCAACTTCATCAGCTTCAATTTCGATCAGTTGAACTTTGAACAATAAGAAAATTGAAGATTCCTCAAGAGAGACTTTCCGTCATAATTTAGTTCTTTTCAGTACGTTAGAGCATTAAAGCAGCAAAAATATTCTCTGACTTTTCCTCCGCACCCAATTGTCAGTCCCATTTTAGTCTCAAGACTAAAGTTTCCACAAATATATTGAGTCTATAAAACTCTACAAAAAACCACCTATGATTTGCCCTATAAACTTTTCATACTCAAGCCCGTATACTTCTCCAATCTATTCTCACTTTTATCTTTTCTTTTTATACAACTTCAGTAAAAAGCAGATCTTTGAGTTTTCATTTAAAAGCCGCAACGTTATAAACTTTCTAGCACTCTAAGGTCTCTAAGACCAATGATAATTTTCAGGAAGAGAGAAATTTTGGAAAAAAAAAAACAAAATATATATTAATCCCGTTGATTGATAGGCTAATAAAATTCCCACTATTTACCCTTTTCCATATTCCATCAGCGGAGACATCAGATAAATTCAATAATTTTTGGTTGGACTAGTGCGCGCTGCGCGCTCGACAAGCCGATGCAGCGAGCGGATTACTTTATATCGAACGTGGGAATAAATAAGTTCCGCCCATAAAATTATGTGTTTAATGATTGATAAGTTCGGTTCTGGGCCCTCTGGACTCGACGAGTGTATCGCGACTAAAAACCCAACTTAATCGCTGGCTCATCTAAATTGTGTGTAATAAAACTGCGCGATGATGTTTATCCCACACTCCTTTCGAATTGGATGCCTAGTTTTTGTTGTTTTCTTATTAAGATACACCTTGTTACATTGAATAAACAAATTCGATTGGAAAATGATATACAACGGTGTTGTTCTTGTGTGTGATGAGATACCGCGCTGCGGCCGCGCATTACTTCGTGTTTATTTGCCTGATTGTTGTATCTGCATCTTTTGTGCCGTCGTTATGTATTATGTTGTATAAGTAAGGTACTCTAGCCGAGTGCAGGTTGTGTTTGGGGCAACTTAATTTGATTACACGAGCCTTTATGACTGTGTTTTTTGTGATGTTTGTATATTTTTGTAGGTCTCTCTTGATATGCGTTAATTAAAAGATCGATTTTTACTTTAAATGTTGGGAGCCGTAGGAAACGATTTCTTGATGATGTTCAGCGATTTACATCACAACCTGATATACAACGGCAGCAGCGGTTCAGGGGTTTGTGTTTTCAGTTTTTGCACACATCGAGAAAAACGTCTTGAACATGAGATTGTTTTTTTTTGTTGTTGATTCGTTTGCATAGCTCAAGATACACAATGATACTGCAGCACTATGAAAAGTATCTTGTTTAATGAGACGACAGCGAATATGGTTGTTTGGCTAAACAATGCAATTAAACCGCTGGAAGTCTTTTTTTTTGAAGCTCGTTAAGTTGAGATAGAGGCGAGAGGCGATGCAGGTTGTGGTCCCATTTAACCCTGGGAGTTTAATAGGGGCTTTATATTTGATTGAAATTTGTGTTTAATGGGTTTCCATAAACGACTGTTTTATGGGTTTGCAGCATCAAATTAATTGCTTTAGGGTTTGGGAAATATTTGGCAAAATCTGGGCCAACATTCGTATACGGATGGCTTTCTCCTTGCAGTTTAAGAATTGTTTGGTTTTGATTGAAATTGTTATTCGAATAAAAGGCTTACGTAGTTGCTTTTGACGATGCCTTTACATTTGCACATTCAAAAATATGAAATACCTAGGTACTTGAAGTCCTGCAAAAATTGATTGCAATAGGGATCCTCGGTAACAAAGCAGATCTGTGTACATTAGGGTGGTCCTTATTTTACTTTTTTTGCGAAAATTGATTGCGACGCCCCCTAAATCGATTCTATGAAATTTAAAAAAAAATTCCCTAATTTTTTCATATTTTTATCTCTAACCCTTCCTGGCCCTATCTTGGCTGTAATTGATGAACTAATCAACGGAAAGACTCAAATAAAGCGTCTCTGAACACTCTAAAGCCGCGTGTATATTTAATAAAATTTAAATCATTTGTTTATACTCAATTGCTAATAAACAAAAAGGTTGATTTCTTATTTCCTCAATCCGCGAAAGGTAAGCAACATTTTGACATTGATTTTTTTTTAAAGATATCTAAGGCAATTTTAATGACATAATATTAAATTAGATTTTTTTATTTATCATTTCATTTGTTATTAAGAAAAACTCGATAAACATTTTTGAACGGATGATCGAAAAACAAAAACTTCTTAATGAAATAAGACAAGGAAGAGCTAGGAATAAAAATTTGAGAAAATGAGGCCATTTTTTTTCCTGATTAAGAACCAATCTGGGGGGTGTCCCCAATTTTTTTTCCTAAGGACCACCCTAGCGTACATACGAAGCCTCCGAAAAGCATGCAAAAGGAAGTCGTGTTAGTTACACTATTCATAGCTCAAGAACGGCTGAACCGATTTGTCTGAAAATTGGCGAGGAGGGAGCAAATATTATATATATTCCTATGGGAACGGAAACCCAGAAACTACTAAGCACTATCACCGAGTAACATAAGCTTTAACTCATCCCCATATTCCCACGGGAACGAAAGCAATCCCTCAGTAGCATAGATTAAATTTCATCCATATTTTCTCATGGGAGCCCTAAAAGCGCACGACCAACAACACCCTGTTCGTTTCTAAGATGGACCTCGAAGACGTCTTTCACAAAATAAAGAAAAAGAAGTCAGCAGGAGTCGACGGCATACCCAATGTTGTGCTGCGAAACCTCATTCATTCATTATTCGATACCATTTGGTTAGGCGGTCTTTTCTATAAGCTGATCAGGTATGGTATGAGTAAATCATTGCTATATATTCTGAATGACATGCTTCATGGTAGAACGTTTGTTGTTAAAAGTTACAATATAACTACTACCAGAACTTAAAATACAGAACGGTCTACAACAGGGGTCGGTGAATTCGCCTTTTTTGTTTAGCATTTTCACCGGCGATCTAATTGGATCCCTTCCCCATGCTATCGCGTACGACAACAACTTAATCGCATACAGAACAGGTCCAAAGATCGAGGTCAATCGGAAACAATTGTGTTTAGAACCCCGTTGGCTCGGGCCTCATGGGATACGTGAAAGAACTGGCGAAAGCTGGTGATCGTTGATCTACATGGCCACCCACTGCGAAACAAAGTAGTAGTCAAGTACCTCGGCATCTGGCTAGATCAGTATCTATATATAGGATCAAACATATGGATGCGGCTCTGGCCAGGGCTAGAGGAGCTTTTGCTTTGACAAGGCGACTGTTTCACAGCAGTCAACTTGATAGCAGAGTGAAGGTGATTTGCTACATGGCCCTCATAAGGCCAATGATTTTCTAGCTGCGGGGAATTAACTTGACGGGCACTACCTTCACATGGGAAATAACTTCACCACATGTGGGATTTAGTTTCACTTTTTTGTTGTGAAGATATTTCCTACTGAAGGTGGGAAATAACCTCACTTTTTCGTGGGAACGAATTTCACTTTTATGTGAAGCTATTTATTGGAAAAAATTTATACATACCGTTGCAGTGCAGATCCGTTTTTGAAAATATGTATGCAGGGTGTCCAATAATATGTGTTACATACTTCAGGATGTGATTCTTGGTCGTATTCTAAGAAAAAAATTGTTTTACAGTAAAGTCCATTTCTCAACTTTGACATCATTTTTTGACATTTTTAAAAAAAGGCTAACTTTGGTGTACCCTGACCTGTGTTAAATTCGATTTCTCTGTCAATACTGATGGTAGAGACCTAATTTTAGACTTATTTTTTTTGGAGAAATGATAATCTTTAAGACTGATAATCTCCTATAGACTTAAGGTTGCAAGATCTGTTTTTGAAATATTTTAAATAAATTTATATGTGATTCAAAAGCAAATTTTTCGTTTTTGTATTTTGTCGTTTTAGTGCTTTATACAAGCAAATAATGAAAAATTCGCGCGAATTATTTTAATTGACGTTTTTAGCTAGACATATTCGCAGCTAAGCCTTATGCTGGAATTACATGGATCTGCTAATGCAGATGAAAAAAGGAAATAGACACAAGATGTAAAATTCAATCGCACGAATTTTTCACTGTATCCTCGTATAAAGCACTAAAGCTACAAAATGCAAAAAAACGAAAAAATTTGTTTTTGAAAAGGTGTCACACATCAATCTATTTAGCATATTTTTAACTTTCCAAGTCTTCGTTCAAAGCGCTGTTGTTTTGAAAATATAGTTTGACATTATTATATTTTTTTCCAGAATTGAGTTCTTTTATATACTTCTTGAATATACAAACGCGAACTATTTTCATTTTTGTACCTTTGTTTATTTTGTAAAATTTTGTTAGTTTAAAATAAATCGCCCAAAAGCTATAATTCCTCAATGTCTATAATCTTCAAAACTGCAGGAGGGAAATAACTTCACACAAATTTCAGGCTAAGCTATTTCCCACCTACCTTAAGAAATATCTTCACCACAAAAAAGTGAAATTATTTCCCACTTGAGGTGAAGTTATTTCCCATGTGAAGGTAGTGCCCGTGAAGTTAGTTCCCTGCACCGATTTTCTATGGGTGTCCCTGTGTGGTTCAATGTTACAGCGTCTCAGATGAAAAAGATTCGGATGTTTGAGAGACAGTGTCTGCGTTCCTGTCTTGGATTGCACAGAACACCAGAGTCGGAGTACAGAAAATATTATCCTAAGTCCTTTACAATGGGGCTCCAATAAACAGAATCGACAACTTCATGATAAAACTGACTCGGGGCCTTGGCAAGGGCCAAGGGCGATGTCTTCGAACAATGGCCTGATATTTAGGGCTTACTTCCTCAACATAGAATATTTGGAGAGCACAAGTTTCAGTGGATTTGTCCCACCGGAGGCTTCCCTCTATTTTGACATGATAGGTTTGATTCAGGACATTATAAAACGTCAAAATTGTTCTGGTGGTTGTCCGAGCAACAAATTCATATTGATGATGATAGACAGTCGCCAATGGCTGGCTTACAAAGGTTTAGCGTGTAAGTCTTAGAATAGGGGGTGGGCACAGTGGCAAAAAAAAATCAAATAAACAAAAAAAAAATCATAAAAAACAAAAAAAAAAATTACAAACCAAAAAAGCTATTGTGGCTGCTCTAGTTTAAAGTAGATTTAAGTAATTTTAAGAACAGACCAAAACAAAAAAAAAAAAAAAATGATCTAGTAAACTAAGTTTTTCAATTTTTCTTAGTTTTAACCATAGCTTTAAGTCGTAAATTAATATAAATTATACCTAGGCCGAAAGCCTTTAAGATTAACATATTGTTTAATTTAGAGTACCTGATTAGGGTCAGTAAGTTTGTTAAGATATTATATAAGCTAGTTTATACATTTTTGTTAGCATGTAAGTAGTTATAAGTGAAAATGAATAAAAAATGAATTAAAAAAAAAAGTAAAGTATTTTGCTACAAGCTGTCGCAATTCAAATTGAGGTCGGTAGGTACTTCTGTTTAAAAAAAATTTACATAGTTCTCTGCTGTTATGGAACGATAAGGGAACAGAGCCAATTGTGTTTCTACATAAATATCTGCAATCTCAAAAACGCATCAGAACTCCTAATACTAGCTCAATAAATTATTGAAAGCCACAACAAAACGATTTATCTATCGCACCTAGATTAATCCATAAAATAAGTGTTTTTCATTTATTTTTCTGATTACAGATCTTTGCTAGACTAATTATAGGTTTCCAATAATACAATAATAAAACTTTAGGTTGCAAAAAGCCACATACACGTCGTCATTATCGGAAAATTAAGATGTTAGAATAATAAAAACACGAGGCAATATAAATAATTTAAGTCCATCGTCTGGATTAACTGATACAAAATTCCCAAATTCAAATCTTTACCTGAACCCCTTATTAGATAAGCAGGTAATAAAGGGTAAACTAATTACAGCTAATGAGGTCCTTATATAGTTAGTAAACCAATGATATACCTAAATTGTCTTATACCTGAAGAAATTATCCTTTTTCGCAAAGATTGAACATATTTTATTGAAAAAGGATAAAAGCAAATGTACCCTCTGTAGGTTTTCAATCGTCTCTCAGGAGCTGAGTGTAACACACCACAAGAAGTGACAACAAAAGAATTTTAATTAATTTCTCAAATATTTAAAAAAAAGTAACGTATTTTGCTGAATCATTTTACTTACAACTTTCTATCAAACATGGACTTAACCTATCGACCGGATAGCTCAGAGGAAAACACGCACTGTACTCTCTGTAACCACCGAGTTAGAGAAGATGTGTTCCACTTCCTAGGAACTTGCCCAATTCTTGCTGCAATCAGAAGACAACACTGGGGAAAAAACCAATTAACTGTAGATGAGACCAAGGACATCCTAAATGGACCGGATTGGAACATTTTAAGCAGTTACTTAAAAACAGCGCTGAGATACCGCTTCCAAATCCTGAATGAAGCATTTTAATAATACCTTCTGTACAGCAACCAATCAAAACATCTCCTTGAGATTATAAACGAATCAGACTTATTTGCCAATTTATTAATTAAACTTAAACATAGTTTGAAAATGTTAAAAATCTACATTATGTTATACTATTGATTTAATTATTTATTTTTGTTTTATACTCCAAAAATGACTTCCATCCTACGGCGGCGACGCACGGAGCGCTCGATTCAGAATCGATCATCCAAGTATTTCAATTAAAATATCTATTGTAAAAATCAAATAAAACAAATTTATACAAATACTTCTGCTCGTTTTGTCTTGTTATAAATTTTCTACATGGGGAATGCAGCCGCAAGCTGCACCTCACTCGGATCTCAAGAATCCATTGTGCTCCCCGGATAACATAGATGAGGAGGTATAGAGGAAAGGAATGGCAGAGGATTGGGTTGATGACTGCGTTATTGGGGTTGGGAACCCCCACTAAACCATTTACAGTTCTGAATGAATTTAAGGATGCTCTTTAGTGAGAGATTAAGGATTTCGCGCAGATTTTCGAAGAACTATTCTCCGAGGGCTTTTTCCTTAGTGTAAGCCAAGCTAGGACCTCTTCGTCTTGGCATCCAATACATGCTAATGCCCATTCTCATCATGTACAGTATGTATATACAAGGCAACAATGGCTAACGTAACAAAAGCGCAAAAGTGTACTTTAACAAAAGAAAACCTCCTAAACTTTTACCAATATCCGCTTATAACCAAAATTTTAGAGAATCGATAAAATAGTTATTTCTTAGAGCATTTTCTTGGAGCATTTGCTTGTTTTGGCTTGGATCGGGATATCCGCAGTCGCGGGCTACAACAAGGTAGTGGTCCGAGTCAATGTTGGCCCCTCGGAATGTTCGGACATCCTCTATACTGGAGAAGTGTCGTGCGTCGACCGCAATGTGGTCAATCTGGTTGACGGTTGATTGATCAGGAGATTTCCATGTCCCTTTGTGGATATTGAGGTGCTGGAACTGCGTACTAGCTACCAGAACGTCTCGCCCCGCAGCGAAGTCGATCAGCCTGAATCCGTTAGCGCAGGTGTTGTCGTGCAAGCTGTATCTTCCGATTATTCCACCAAAGATATCTTCTCTACCTAGCTTGGCATTAAAATCTCCTAGAACAATCTTATAATGTTATAGTCAGGACACTGCTCATATGTTTTGTCCAGGAGCTCGTAGAATACGTCTTTGGTGTTTTCATCCTTCTCCTCTGTGGGGGCGTGTGCGCAAATGAGGCTTATGTCGATGAATTTAGCCTTGATGCGGATTCTTGCTATGCGCTCATTCACATAGTTGAAACTCAAGACTTTTTGCCTGAGTCTAGTTCCAACAACGAATCCACATCCAAACAGTCGCTGCTTCTGTTCCCGGTAGCAATGGCCGTAGTAGATATCACAGTCTATTAATCTGCGTCTACCTGGCTCATCCCATCGCATTTCTTGGATAACGGTAATATCTGCTTTGTAGCAGTTTAGGGCTTCCGCTAATTGTTAGGCTGCACGTGGTCTATTAAGGGACCTAACATTCCACGTACAGATCCGAAGTTTATTTTCCGCTTTTCGTTTGCTAGGCTCGTTATCAGTAAATCCGTCCGTATCCGAGGCTTGTTGGTGCTTCGCAACTAACGGTTGCTTTACGTGGCCGGGAAGTCACCCCGACAGCACGACCCCCAACCTGGAGGGCCAGATCCTTGTATAACTCCAAAGATGGGGAGCCGGATAAACCGTTCCTTATAGGCCTGAGCTCCAAATATGTTGTAGTAGCCATATAAGGTGTTCACTAAGTAGTTCAACCTCACTGGAAATGTAGACGCCACCGTTGATTCCATCTAGGGAATTCCTCCCCTGCCGCCTGGATGAAAGAAGAGGTGCCTTAGTGGAAACACCTCTCCCCCCTCTCTCGTTTGCTGTCACCAACAACCTTCCACTAGGGTTGAGACCCAATCTCCAGTTGAGGTACTAGGCACCCGATGTTCACCACGTGGAGGTGAGAGTAGGAGTTGATAGACAGAGGTGGGTTTTAAGAAAAACCTATGAACGCTAGGGTCATCTTGGGTGCACGTGTCTACACCATTTAAACAACTCGTTCTCAACTCCTTTGTTGGATATCCTCGTACCTTTCCTGTAGAAAACAACAGGTTAAAATTTAAAATTCTTTTTTAAGGGAAATTCAGTGTACATCGGGTGTACAGCAAGGTAGCCATCTCGGTCCATTGTTTTTCATGATGTTTATCAATGACATTATATCTGCATTCAAATATTGTTTCTTATATGCGGATGATCTCAAGCTATTCTTGACAATTATTAACACCTTAGGTGATTGTCAATTGATTCAATATGACCTTGATTCTCTTACATACTGGTGTCACGAAAATTGCTTGAAACTTAATATAAAAAAGTGTAACATTATTTCATTTACTCGAAAATGTACCAGTTTTCGGTTCAATGACACAATTGAATCTAATGTCTTAGATCGTGTCTCAAACATTAAGGACTTAGGTGTTATTCTTGATTCCTCACTAAATTTTATGAGCCATATTAATTTCTTAGTACCAAAAGCTAACTCGTTAGTTGGATTCATAAAACGTAATGGCAAAGATTTTCGAGATCCTTATATTTTATTAACTTTGTATACATCTCTTGTCAGATCGCTTTTGGAATACGCTGATGTAATCTGGAGTCCCGCGTTTAAAGTTAATTCTGACAGGGTAGAACTGGTTCAAAGAACATTTACGAAATACGTTTTCAACAAAATGAGCTGGGGTTTTTGTCCTGATTACAAAACTAGGTGCCTATTGCTTGGAATTAAATCATTAGAATCAAGAAGAAAAATGCATGGTGTGATGCTCATAAGAGACTTACTATGCTACCACATAAAGTGTCCAACACTCCTTGCTCTATTGCCTATTCATGTACCTGCCAGGTCCACGAGAACAAGAATTTTCCTAATTCAAAAAGTGCATAGAACAATTTATGGATGTAATGAGATGAATAACTGATTTCAATGAAGTGTCTTCAGAAATTGATTTTTCAATCCTTTGTCGAAGTAAATTTAAGACTGATTTATTATACTTATTTATATTTTAATTATTATTATTATATATTATATTATATTATATTATATCTATTAGCTGTAAAATTGCTTGTAGATAAATGAAATAAAATAAAATTCCATACACTAAAACAAATTACAATTATTTTATATGTAGATGTTTAAGCTTGGGAGACCATCGGCTACCGAAAAAGGCGGCCTTGAAGGCAATCCATTCCAAAATTGGGTGGTACAAAGAATGGCTTATGTTGGCAAACACTACTGGCATGGATATAAGCTACAACGCTGATGATCTAAGCAAATTTAAGATGGACTTGTATCAGCTAATTGAAAAGGTCGATGAACAAGCTAGAAGCAGATACGTAGAAGAGGCCACAAACTCCTTGTATCGTACGGTTTACTGTCAGTTAAATCACAATTTGCTCCAGGAAAATTACTTTCGTGATGAACTTAGCATCGAAGAAATATCCATGATGATGCGGCTGCGAGGAGAAATCATAAATCTTAACTATATACCACACAGAGGAGACTTGCCGATAATCTGCAGTATATGTAACTTGGAGGAGCGGGAGGACGTAGTGCATTTCTTAGGGAAGTGCCCCACATTAAGGGAAACAAGGAGAAGCGTTTTTGGGAGAGATTTTCTGGATGCCGATGAAGTCATAAGCAAATTGAATGAAATGGATGTTTCTAAATTGTTTCAGTTCTGCAAAATTGCTTTAAATTATCGTGAAAGAATCATACTTGGTCAATTTTAATATTAATTATTATCTGTGTTAACTTACAATTTTAAAAGGAATAGTTGTTTAAAAAATTTGTATTTTCGGTTAATTATATGTAACATGTAACAGTATATAAAAAATTGTCAATCTGGCAGACGGCAGAAGCCATGTCACAATGAATTTTGTTTGTCAAGTACCTACATATCTTGTAAATAAAGTTTTATCTATCTATCTATCTATCTAAAACAAATTATAAAGCCAATGAACCACTGACTAGATGTTTAAGAACTGCTAATTCATTTCATGCTATGATTGATTTTAGTTTGAAAAGGTTTTCATTTAATAATAAATTTCTTTTATTATTAAATAGTTTTTAAAGGTGGTAATGTTGTGCGTTAATTTTTTTTTATATAACTATTTTATCTGTTATTAAATTATCCAACTATTGTTATGTTCCAGTAATCACTAAAGTTTTGTATCTTTGTTTGATGAAATATATACACTAAACAAAACTAAATTATTGAAATCCACAACAAAACGATTTATCTATCGTACCTAGATTAATCCATAAAATAAGTGTTTTTCATTTATTTTTCTGATTACAGATCTTTGTTATGCAAACGTTTATAAGTTCCCAATAACACATAATAAAACCTTGGGTTGCAAAAAACTACATACACGTCGTCATTATGGGAAAATTAAGATGTTAGGATAACAAAAACCACAAGCAATATAAATAATTTAAGTCCATTGTTTTAAGCAATTGAATTGGATTAACTGATACAAAATTCCCAAATTCAAATCTTTAAGCCATAAGCAGGTAATAAAGGGTAAACTAATTACAGCTAATCAGGTACTTATCTAGTTAGTAAACCAATGATATACCTAAATTGTCTTATACCTGAAGAAATCATCCTTTTTCGCAAAGATTGAACATATTTTATTGAAAAAGGATAAAAGCAAATGTACCCTCTGTAGGTTTTCAATCGTCTCTCAGGAGCTGAGTGTAACACACTACAAGAAGTGACAACAAGAAAAGAATTTTAATTAATTTCTCAAATATTTAAAAAAAATTGAAGTCTTTCTATCAAAATATGGACAAAAAAGAAGTTTGTGCCGCAGCGAATAAACTTGGAGTTTCTGATTCCGAAATCTTTTCTTCAGATCGTTTCCAGGTCGATCGCAGTAAACTACAAAAGATGATCAACACTCCATCAAGCACTCCAGGACTCAACAAGGCTCAGTTATTTTTTGATGAAATAATGGACTTAACACAAACTCACATCAAATGGCCATGGAACCAAAACAACGATCCCAAGTGCAAACAAAATCCATTCGTTCATGTCTTTGGAATACGAGAGGAAGACTTAACTTGGGCAAAAAGGATGGTCATGGCCAGTCTACAAACAAACTACTCTCTTCTGAGAATGAAAGTGACCATATCGAATAACGATCACGCCTTCATCAAGGGCATAAATGGTGCAAATATAAGCCGCATCATGGAGGACTCTGAAACAAATGTCGAATTTCCCCATCGCTATCCAGTGAGCAAAGCAAACCAAGTAACAGTATATGGAAGCCTCGATTCCTTGGAAAAAGGTAGAGTGCTCTTGCGTTCCGCATCACCAATTTTGATGTCATTCGAGTTGCCAGTGAATCATCAAATACCGTCTCTAAAAAAGACAAGTGACGCTTTCAGGGTACAAGTAATGGTTACAAAAGGATCGAATCCAAAAACATCTTTAGTTCTCATAAAAGGATCAGCAAGGAGAACCAAAAATTTAAAAGATGCAACACGAGCACTCCTCAAGTCAGCATTCGGCGATTGTGCCGATAAAAAATTGATCAGCGTGCAACTGGAAGTGCCACCACAATATCATGACTATGTAAGAGGAAAGGATTGCGTACATCTCATAGAAATCATGGAGCAAACAAAGACTAATATTCATTTCCCAGAACTTCCTGCAAAAGAAAATAGAATATCGCAAGTTACTATAACTGGTGCCATCGAAGATGTTTGCGAAGCAAGACGGATGCTCGTTAGTCATTTTCCAGTCGAATTAAAATTTGACATTCCAATTGAAAGTGAAAGTGCCGCAGAAATAATGAACCTGGGAAAGAGGTTTGGAGTTTGTGTAACGATTTCCCATAAGGAGCGAGTGAGTGGTATGTCCGTAAGTATCAAAGGATCTGAAAGGTTTATTGACGACATCTACGAAGTACATCGTAGGATCGTGCAAGCTACTTCCGATGGACCATCAAATTCATTAGGCTCTACTCCCGACCCAACCACCGAAGAAAGGTGTGTTTCCGAGAGTCAAAATCCCTCCGACGAAGGATCAAAAACACATGAACTGACGACCGAAGCAATCACTTCTCCAGACTCCGATTACCACAGTGCAGCTTCCCATTTAGAAGAACATCAGTACAACTATCAAGAGGTAAACTATCAATATGATGGCAACTGGAGCCAGCCCATTTCTCATTATAACCCGTGTTCTGCATCGATCAAGCAACCTCTGTTCATTTATTTACCCGAACCTGGACGCAGATGCGAAGTTCCAAGCAATAGTTTTCAAGTGGTTATCCAACAATCCAATGAGATATGCCATCCAAGATATGCTGAGCCCTTGCCCTTCGATTATTTGCAACAATTGGAACAACATATTTTGACTACTTCGGAACACGTTCGGAATCTTTCACAGCTTGTCTTTATTTGTGAAAATGAATCAAGGCAGCTTAAGAATTGGACAGAACAGGAAATGTGCTATTTTGAAGATTGGACAGTATCAGGATTCCAAGGAATAGAGGCTATTCATCATATGAGCGTGCGGCAGATACTAGAACTTGCTGAGGCCGTTGAGTTAAGAAATCAACAAAGCCAGCGACAAATTGAGTATGATGAAAATTTCTCAAGAGCGTCGCTTATTCACGAATGTACACCTGAAATTACACACTACCACTCCAACGCAGCTCATTCATCACCCTTGATTGTCGGGACTGCAGAATCAGTGGCTAGGAAACTTATTTGCACAGGATGGGGAAACTCCACTGTGCTTTTGTGAGCGATGAAAAATTAGTTTTTGTATTTTTAAATTTGTATTAATGTTAGGCTAGCTCTCAATTATTATTATTATTTAATGTAATGTTTATTAAACAAAAAATATCTCTAACAATCCAAAAATCACTTCCATCCTACAGCTGCGATGGCGACGGAGCGCTCGATTCAGAATCGATCATCCAAGTTTTTCTATTAAAATATGATAAAAATCAAATAAAACAATTTTATACAAATACTTCTGCTCGTTTTATCTTTTTTTTTTTTTGCTAGGAGGAAATTTTCTAAAGACACTTGACAGTATTCGACTCCAAGTAGTGTGGGATTCTTACCTCACTCCTCGTAATCATAACCAATCTATGAACGATCGACAACAGATTTTTCTTCAAAAAAAAAATTGATATCGCTTTAATGCTTCCCATGAGTTTTAGACCATTAGCTCGTGTGGCTTGGTTCTTCTTAGTCTCCGAACATTGCCTCTCGTATTTAATACGGACTCCATTTCAGAGTTATGACTATGCAGTCGCTGATTGTGTATCACACAACTTCTGTAACCGTTTCTATTTGTAGGTCACGATGTAAATCGCTATTTCCTATATACCATGGTGCATTTACTATTCCACGAAAGACTTTGTTTTGGAACTTTTGGATGATTTCAGTATTTTTTGTTTTCTTTGTACAGCCCCATAATTGGATTCCATAGGTCCAAACAGGTCTAAGTACTTGTTTATAAAGCATTATTTTATTTTCGACAGATAAGTCAGAATTTCTACCGAGTAACCAGTACATTTTTCTATATGTCAAGTTGAGCTCTTCCCTTTTCTTTTTGATATGCTCTTTCCATTTTAGCTTTGCATCCAAATTCATCCCAAGGTATTTGGCCGTATTGGCGTGAGGTACAGCTTGATTGTTGATGAATATTTGAACGTAGCTTAACTTTTTATTTGTAAAGTTTATATGTGCAGATTTAACTTCATTGAGCTTGATACGCCATTTTTTGGTCCAATCACTAACGGTGTCGACGGCATTTTGCAATTTCTCAGCAGCCTTGACGACGCACTTACTGGATGCCAAAATTGCAATATCATCTGCAGAAGTAACCATAATGGTGTTGTTATCCACTGGAATATCCCTGGTATATAGCAAATACAGGGTAGGTCCTAGGACGCTTCCTTGTGGAACACCGGCTTGTATATTACATAGCTTTGAATATTCTTGAACATACCGTACTCTGAAGAACCGGTTTGAGATATAAGATTTTAGTATTTCGTAGTACTGCCTGGGTAGGCCACTTTACAGTTTGTACTCTAGTCCCTCATGCCATACCTTGTCGAATGCTTTTGAGCAACATCTAAAAATATAGCCGAACATACTTGTTTTTCTTCTAATTGTTTTTCAACTGCATCCGTTATTCTATGAACTTGGTCTATCGTGGAATGTTTATTTCTAAATCCAAACTGATGATTTGGGATTAAATTTCTTTCTTCTATGACCTTGCTCAGTCTTTTCAGTAACAATTTTTCAAAGACTTGCCATTATTGGTATAAGCGATATTGGTCTGTAAGACGTCACTTCTGTTGGTGGCTTACCTTGCTTCGGTATAACAATTACTTCAGCAATTTTCCAATGATGTGGGACATATTGGGTCTTTAGGCATGCATTTATTATGAATTGGAGTTTTATGAAGGCTTTTGATGGCATTTCTTTCATAGCCTGAGCAATTATTAGATCGTACCCAGGTGATTTTTTGTTCGATAGTTGATTTCGACACATACTTTTTATTTTTTTGAGTGTGACAATAAAGCCTGAACTACATCGAAACACACAGTGAAAAAAGTAAAAAACTAAATAAAGTAAAAGCTTTTCAAATACACACATATTACTACGTGACACCTGTTGGCAACATTTAAAAAACTCAGAAAAGTTTTTTGACGGTTAAATATTTCACAACAAAACAATAAACAACTTGTCAAAAAAGAAAAATTTCTGTTTTTGGGAGCTGGCTATGGTTAATGTTCAATAATTTTAATTGAATACGCCTCAATTTACTTTAAAATTTGAAAACAAAGTTGACATTTACTTCAATTTTATAATTTTCAAAATAGGTTTGAAACTATGAAAGAGCTTTTGTTATGAAAGCTACAGGATTTTAGTGATGAAAGCGCTACCTTTCAAGAAAAATAAACAAAATTATTTGATTGTGTTTGTTTTCAAAAAATTGCCTAAAGTGAAAGCTTCGATATGTGCGAGCTTTTTTCAAACACACTTTTTTAAACTGAGAGGAAGAAATACAAATTTGTTTTTGATAGAGAAGTTCGGATATATTTTTGACTTTTTTAGGAAACTTTTTACTTTGTGTTTCGATGTAGTTCAGGCTTTAAGTATGTCAACTTCATCGACTTTATCAATAAACTGTAAGCTGTTTTCATATGTGTTTGCTGGGAATGGCTTAAAAACATTCGCAAGATGTTCTGCAAACAGGTTAGCTTTTTCTTTTGGATTTCCGATCCAATTCCCGTCTAGAGATTTTATTGGAGGTTTTGTAACTGCGGTCTTTTCAGGCGCTTAGCTGCTTTCCAGAGCGAATTAACTTTTTTGGTTTTGCTTCGAGCTGTCGAAAGTTTTTTGTGCTAATAAAGAAGTCTGTTCCCTTCTTTTTCGATTAAAATGAAAACTTGCAGCTTTCATAAAAATTTTACTGTCAAAACGTTATAATATTAATAAAATTACCATCTTTATACAAATACAATACATTTTAAACATGTCGTTTTCTACATTTGTTTTCGGCAAATTCATCAATTATATTATCAATACCAATTTTCTTCAATAAATCTGACTCAATGCAAACTATACCTAACATGTCTAGTCGCTCTTGTCACGTTGTAGCTCTTTTAGCATCTTCGATTTTTTTTAATTACGAGAAAGATCGTTCGGCAGAACAATTTGTGATCATCAATGTTAAAAAAAACCCGAAGAGCTATTTCTGTGTTAGGAAATACATCGGTTAATTGATCTTCTATTAGAATTTTATACAAATGACTATGAGTTTTTTGTGCATCAGTGTAAATTTGGAATTGTTTCATTTCAATGAAAAATTCTTCCAAATCTCTGGAATGAAAACGAGCTAAGTTGTTTATAGCCTCGTTCGTGGAGATCTCCATCACTTAGAAAAAAGTTGATGAGAAATGCAAATCTCTCTGAAAATTCCATATACACTTTCGCACGTCGTTTGATTTCACTGCGGAGATTGTCGATGATTTCGAAAAAACCTTTTGTCCTAAAATCATCGCGAGGCGAGAATTCTACTACTGGAGCATTTCCGTCACTAGGTTTTTTTTCTTCGACGAGTACATTTTACAATTTCTGTATAACCTACACCAGGTAATAGTTGTTTTGTTTTTTCCTTGAACTAAACTCTCTTCTAACGATCCGTAGAAAAAAGCACACGTTTGCGAATCTGCTTTTTTACTTCGCAATGACTTACTCACTGAACGCATAGCAGTCAAAATAGAGTTTCATAAAATCAACATGAAACTAAATTCGAATTTTTGCATTTTATTCGGTATACACGTCGCCTCATAACGAGTATCAGTATTTTGTGATTCATCATCAGCAAAGATTTCTAGAGCCTCTAATATGATATCAAATGAATCGTAAACTGCATTCGACGCATTCGAATGTGCTTCTCAGCGTGTAGTTGACAATGTCTATAAAGTTTTCTCTTTGTTTATTTTATTTTTTAATACGCCCCAACGATAGGTGGAAGCGGAAAAAAATTGAATAATGTCTGCATAATGGCGAAAAAATCTAGTGCACAAAACCAGCACTTCAGAGCATGCTCTCCAACCAAATTAAGGGAATGCGCGGAGCAGAGAACAAAGATCACATTCTCATTCGAAATCAATATTCTTGCTTGCTTACTTTGATTCGACATTCGGATAGTCCAGTCAAATTTTGACATGCGGATGGCCCATGTTCAATCCAAAATCTTACATCTTCACTTGCAATTTTTTCCCATTTTCCTGGATCGTTGGAATGGTTGGAAATTTCTACACCTTGATTTTTATATACACTTTCCCCCAAAAGAGATTGGTTTGAAGATTCAGGTGTTGAGCTGACTGGATCATCGTTGAATTCAGGACTAGTTGCAAATCCTTGACTGCCTGATGAATTTGGTGTTTTTACGTTCCGATGAAAATAATTGACGAGTTTTTGAACTTTTTCAAACACTGCACACTTGTTTGTGATCGTTTTTCTTCGGCAACCTTTCTTTTTTGCGCACCACGAGAACGAAACATTTTTACATAATAACAACTTGGCGCTATAGTTTGAGTATTTATTAGTGTATTGCACTAAAACTATCACTGTCGAAAAATGATGGCCTCACTACGGTAAAAAAATAGGGCTTTTACGTGATAGTAACAAGGATATTTTATTCTATGTTATGTACACTTAACACTATGTAATTGCTTCTTTTTTATTATTCAATATAGGTACTCTCCTTTCACTTCGATACACTTCTTTGCACGCTCGTACAATTTGTCAAATGTGCCGGAAATGTCCTTTTTAGGAACCTTGTCTAGATCTTCGGTCGTCGGCTTTTGAATGCGGTCAATTGAGTTTTATTTATTTGAGTAAAGTTTATTTTCAGTTCTTTTTATTAATGTTATGTCTGTAAGAAAATTTTAGAAGTCTTTTTTCATTTTTCGGGGCCCCCTAGAATCGGGGGCCCTAGGCAACTGCCTATTCTGCCTAACTGTTAATCCAGGACTGGCTGTACCGCGACATAAGCATGGTAAGATTATGTTAGCTGGGAAATGTATATGGACACCAACGGTCAGCTAGATGGATTTTGAAATCGAGGTATTGGAAGACCTTGTCTTATGTGATGCAATCAAATGGAAAGGATGCTCAAGCGAATTTGCCTTCAAAACTACAAAAAGTTCATCTTCATTCGAAAATTTTGATTAAAGACTAGTTTTACCCGAACCAATGGGCTGGAAAATTATATCAAGATAAACGAGCAGAAGTATTTGTGTAAATTAGTTTTATTTGATTTTTAAGATATTTTAATTGAAAAACTTGGATGATCGATTCTGAATCGATCGAGGGTGGAAGTGACTTTAGGATTGTTATAGAGATATTTTTTGTTTAATAAACATTACATTAAATAATAATAATAATTGAGAGCTAGCCTAACATTAATACAAATTTAAAAATACAAAAACTAATTTTTCATCGCTCACAAAAGCACAGAGGAGTTTCCCCATCCAGTACAAATAAGTTTCCTAGCGACTGATTCTGCAGTTCCGACAATCAAGGGTGATGAATGAGCTGCGTTGGAGTGGTAGTGTGTAATTTCAGGTGTACATTCGTGAATAAGCGACGCTCTTGAGAAATTTTCATCATACTCAATTTGTCGCTGGCTTTGTTGATTTCTTAACTCAACGGCCTCAGCAAGTTGTAGTATCTGCCGCACGCTCATATGATGAATAGCCTCTATTCCTTGGAATCCTGGTACTGTCCAATCTTCAAAATAGCACATTTGCTGTTCTGTCCAATTTTTAAGCTGCCTTGATTCATTTTCACAAATAAAGACAAGCTGTGAAAGATTCCGAACGTGTTCCGAAGTAGTCAAAATATGTTGTTCCAATTGTTGCAAATAATCGAAGGGCAAGGGCTCAGCATATCTTGGATGGCATATCTCATTGGATTGTTTGATTACCGCTTGAAAACTATTGCTTGGAACTTCGCATCTGCGTCCAGGTTCGGGTAAATAAATGAACAGAGGCTGCTTGGTCGATGCAGAATGAGAAATGGGCTGGCTCCAGTTGGCATCATATTGATAGTTTAACTCTTGATTGTACTGATGTTCTTCCAAATGAGAAGCTGCACTGTGATAATCGGAGTCTGGAGAAGTGATTGCTTCGGTCGTCAGTTCATGTGTTTTCGATCCTTCGTCGGCGAAATTTTGACTCTCGGAAGCACACCTTTCTTCATTGGTTGGGTCGGGAGTAGAGCCTAATGAATTTGATGGTCCATCGGAAGTAGCTTGCACGATCCTACGATGCACTTCGTAGATGTCGTCAATAAACCTTTCAGATCCCTTGATACTTACGGACATACCACTCACCCGCTCCTTATGGGAAATCGTTACACAAACTCCAAACCTCTTTCCCAGATTCATTATTTCTGCGGCACTTTCACTTTCAATTGGAATGTCGAATTTTAATTCGACTGGAAAATGACTAACGAGCATCCGTCTTGCTTCACAAACATCTTCGATGGCACCAGTTATAGTAACTTGCGATATTCTATTTTCTTTTGCAGGAAGTTCTGGGAAATGAATATTAGTCTTTGTTTGCTCCATGATTTCTATGAGATGTACGCAATCCTTTCCTCTTACATAGTCATGATATTGTGGTGGCACTTCCAGTTGTACGCTGATCAATTTTTTATCGGCACAATCGCCGAATGCTGACTTGAGGAGTGCTCGTGTTGCATCTTTTAAATTTTTGGTTCTCCTTGCTGATCCTTTTATGAGAACTAAAGATGTTTTTGGATTCGATCCTTTTGTAACCATTACTTGTACCCTGAAAGCGTCACTTGTCTTTTTTAGAGACGGTATTTGATGATTCACTGGCAACTCGAATGACATCAAAATTGGTGATGCGGAACGCAAGAGCACTCTACCTTTTTCCAAGGAATCGAGGCTTCCATATACTGTTACTTGGTTTGCTTTGCTCACTGGATAGCGATGGGGAAATTCGACATTTGTTTCAGAGTCCTCCATGATGCGGCTTATATTTGCACCATTTATGCCAATGATGAAGGCGTGATCGTTATTCGAAATGGTCACTTTCATTCTCAGAAGAGAGTAGTTTGTTTGTAGACTGGCCATGACCATCCTTTTTGCCCAAGTTAAGTCTTCCTCTCGTATTCCAAAGACATGAACGAATGGATTTTGTTTGCACTTGGGATCGTTGTTTTGGTTCCATGGCCATTTGATGTGAGTTTGTGTTAAGTCCATTATTTCATCAAAAAATAACTGAGCCTTGTTGAGTCCTGGAGTTCTTGATGGAGTGTTGATCATCTTTCGTAGTTTACTGCGATCGACCTGGAAACGATCTGAAGAAAAGATTTCGGAATCAGAAACTCCAAGTTTATTCGCTGCGGCACAAACTTCTTTTTTGTCCATATTTTGATAGAAAGTTGTAAGTAAAATGACTTCACTTTTTTAAAAATATTTGAGAAATTAATTTAAAATTCTTTTCTTGTTGTCACTTCTTGTAGTGTGTTATACTCAGCTCCTGAGAGACGATTGAAAACCTACAGAGGGTGCATTTGCTTTTATCCTTTTTCAATAAAATATGTTCAATCTTTGCGAAAAAGGATGATTTCTTCAGGTATAAGACAATTTAGGTATATCATTGGTTTACTAACTAGATAAGTACCTGATTAGCTGTAATTAGTTTACCCTTTATTACCTGCTTATGGCTTATCTAATGAGGGGTACAGGTACAGATTTGAATTTGGGAATTTTGTATGAGTTAATCCAATTCAATTGCTTAAAACAATGGACTTAAATTATTTATATTGCTTGTGGTTTTTATTATCCTAACATCTTAATTTTCCGATAATGACGACGTGTATGTGGCTTTTTGCAACCTAAAGAGCTTAGTAGTTTTATTATTGTTGGGGACATTGGGAACTTATAAACGTTAGTCTAACAAAGATCTGTAATGAAAAACACTTATTTTATGGATTAATCTAGGTACGATAGATAAATCGTTTTGTTGTGGATTTCAATAATTTAATTTAGTTTAGTGTATATATTTCATCAAACAAAGATACAAAACTTTAGTGATTACTAGAACATAAAAATAGTGCGATAATTTAATAACAGATAAAATAGTTATATAAAAAAAAAATTAACATATTTTCGTACAACATTACCAATTTTAAAAATTATTTAATAACAAATATTTAGACAACTGTTGGAATGCATTTATAAATACGATGTTGGGTAAGGCTTGTCCAACTCTTTAGACAACGGCTAGCTGGACTGCTGTCTAAGGATGTTCTTAGAAAATTTTATAAATACGACTGTATATGTCTAACCGATCAAGAGCACTTAGAGTCCTAGAGCATCATCCTCACTTACCCTTCATGCCTAACCTATCCCCCACACTAACTTGTAATCAAAGAGATTTCAGTCCGGCAGCTAAGCGGCTCAAGATCAATTTACGACAGCCAAAGAAACGAGGCAGATGTGCTTTATGCACAGAAGAAAAAAACAAAATCCAAAGACAACAAAAGTGAGTTGGTCTGCGTCTTCTGCAATAAAAATGTTTGCAAGAACATACATAACCGGAATATATTTGTAAAATGCATTGAACACATTTAAATGTTTATAAATGTGTTTTTTTCTCTGTTGATTCCAGGGCAATTGAATTAATAAATATAAACTATCAGTTTTTGTATTAAATATTCACTTTTGTTAATATTTTTCTAAGAAAAATATGAGGGTAGAAAACGACCCACCAACGTAAGATTAGTCGTTTTTTTTAAACGTAGGTCTACGGTTAAATGAAAACCTACTCAAACTAAAATCAATCATAGCATGAAATGAATTAGCAGTTCTTAAACATCTAGTCAGTGGTTCATTGGCTTCATAATTTGTTTTATAGTATGGACTTTTATTTTATTTCATTTATCTACAAGCAATTTTATAGCTAAAAGATATAGCACTCCAAGAATAAATCATTAAAATATAAATAAGTATAATAAATCAGTCTTAAATTTATTTCGACAAAGGATTGAAAAATCAATTTCTGAAGACACTTCATTGAAATCAGTAATACATCTCATTACATCCATAAATTGTTCTATGCACTTTTTGAAATAGGAAAATTCTTGTTCTCGTGGACCTGGCAGGTACATGAATAGGCAATAGAGCAAGGAGTGTTGGACACTTTATGTGGTAGCATAGTAAGTCTCTTATGAGTATCACACCATGCATTTTTCTTCTTGATTCTAATGATTTAATTCCAAGCAATAAGCACATAGTTTTGTAATCAGGACAAAAACCCCAGCTCATTTTGTTGAAAACGTATTTCGTAAATGTTCTTTGAACCAGTTCTACCCTGTCAGAATTAACTTTAAACGCGGGACTCCAGATTACATCAGCGTATTCCAAAAGCGATCTGACAAGAGATGTATACAAAGTTAATAAAATATAAGGATCTCGAAAATCTTTGCCATTACGTTTTATGAATCCAACTAACGAGTTAGCTTTTGGTACTAAGAAATTAATGTGGTTCCTAAAATTAAGTGAGGAATCAAGAGTAGGTAACACCTAAGTTCTAAGTGTTTGAGACACGATCAAAGACATTAGATTTAATTGTGTAATTGAACCAAATACTGGTACATTTTCGAGTAAATGAAATACAGTGGTGGTCCAGTATATCGAACGATATAATGTCCAGAGTCAATTCGTTATATCGAAAATTCGTAATATCGAAACCTTTTTGTCATACAAATCTTTAAATAAAAAAAAAACGTGCAATTGTATTTGTCATTACATACTTTATTTCATGATTCATAAAAAAAATAAATAAATACATACTTCACTTAATAAAATAAAAAAACATATTTAACTTCATTTACATATGTACTTTTTTTTTTTAATTATGTATGTCCATACATACAAATATTTGAACTCAATTTGAAGAAAAAAAAATCATTAATACGCATTTGTTTTTTGGGCGTTGAATGTTTTTGTTGAATGCCTCTTCTCGTAAACTTATTAGAATCAAGACTTTAGAGTTCTCAACGCCATTTTGTTCTGCCCATTGGATGCAATTGTCAAAATTTCCGACAGTCTCGTGATGACTCACTCCTTGGACTTCAATTTCTGAGCAAGCATTTTCGTCACGTCATTATCCAAAATTTCGATTTCTTCAACATTGTTGCTATCAATATTTTCAGGTTCAAGGATTACTCGATCTGCATCATTCCAGAACTCCAAATCATGTGTAGTGAATTCAGTCTGAAAAAATTATGTTAGACTTCATAACTTACAAAACAGTTTTTGCAATTAAAAATTGTATTCACCTCTGGGAAAATATTTTTCATAAGAGCCTCCGTATTTGCTACAACAATCATATCGTCTTGATTACGGAGAGCTGCCAGAGGAATATCATCCTCCTCATCAAACTGGTCATCTGAACATGGATATAAGATGTTCTTCCAGCACTTGTGAAGCACAACAGCGGATTCTTTTTCCCATGACAAGGCAATAAGTAATACAGCATCATAAAGATTAAAATCTTTTAGAGCATCGATTATGTCTTTTCCGGAATTCACAATTCTGCTAAGCAAGCTGTGTCTATAAAAGAGCTTAGTCAAGCGTATGGCATTTTGATCCATGGGTTGGATTAAAGGTGTAACATTTGGTGGCATATACACCACCCAAATTTTGCCATCATCCGTTTCTTTTATTAGTTCTTCTTCAGGTGGATGACTAGGAGCATTATCCAAAATTAATAAAGCATTTATAGGAAGTTTCTGGTCTCTTAAAAATTCTTCAACCTAAAAAAAACACGAAGCTTAGTAACTTTAAAGAATTGGCATTTCTTTTCAAACCTGTGGAACGAAATTCTTAAAGAACCACGTTTTGGAGAGAGATGCATTCATCCATGCAGATTTTGAATAGGTGTAGTTAACTGGTAAAGGTTTGTTTTTAAAAGACCTTGGCTTTTTTGATTTTCCATTGATGAGGGATTTAATTTTCATTAAACCTGTGGCATTTGAGCACGCTAGAAAAGTAAGACGTTCTTTGGAAAGTTTTCTCCCAGGAGCACTCGTTTCGCCAGCGTGAACATTTATGTAGTGTTTGGTAGCATTTTCCAATAAAATCCAGTTTCATCCGCATTGAAAATTGCATTTAAGCTGAGTTTATTTTCTTTTATTATTTCAGCTAATTTCTTCTTAATTGGTTTGAAAAGGTCTGATCTCGATGAAAGCTTTTCACCAGACTCTTTAAGAAGTCGAATTCCAAAGCGCTTTTTAAATTCTGTTAGCCAACCACTGCTTGCCGTGAATTCACCGTTGTGATACTTTTTTTGAAGCTGCAATGCTTTGGCCTTTAAAATGTTACCATTAATTGAAACGTGACTCTCACGTTGGGCAATAAACCATTTGTACAATGCGGTTTCCATTTTTGGATATTCACCCTTCTTTAATGATCGTCGACGAAAAGACCCACTGTTTGTATTTTTCAGATTTTTGAGAACCTTGCTTTCATATTTCTTGATAGTACATATGCTAGACTTTGAAATTCCAAACTTCTTCGAAATGTTCGAAAGCGGAACTCCTCTTTTGTATTCGTCAATGATTTTAATTTTAATTTCCATTGTAAGCCGTTTGCGCGACGACATCTTGCAAAACTTTCTTATTCAGCATCAGAAATGAAACTGAGAAACCATGTAAAATATTCCAGACGCCAAAAAACGTAAAATAACAAAAAATGAGACAAAATATCCGTTACAGTATTGTGCATAGCGAACGGAACAACTGCTTACATACACGAAAACGAATACGTAGGACTTAGGACATAACAAAGCAAGCGAAAAAAACACTTGTGTGTATGTATCTTCCAATATTATCACGAACATACATGTAAGTAGACACATTAATACACTTGCCGTAATTTTTTTTTATTTTTTGAAATTCGTTATTTGTTCGTTATATAGAGTACGTAATTTCCATTTCGTCTGAAATTCGTTATTTTGTTCGTTATATAGAATACCTAATGGAATTGAAAAAAGTGTTCGTAATATCGATCATTCGTTATATCGGCATTCGTTATACTGGACCTCCACTGTAATGATACATTTTTTAATATTAAGTTTCAAGCAATTTTCCTGACACCGGTGTGTAAGAGAATCAAGGTCTGATTGAATCAATTGACAATTGTTAATTGTCAAGAATAGCTTGAGATCATCCGCATACAGTAAACACCTGCAATATTTGAATGCAGATATAATGTCATTGATAAACATCATGAAAAACAATGGACCGAGGTGGCTACCTTGGGGTAGGGTAAACTGTCCCACAGTGAACCAATTTCCACTTAACTTGATGTAGGATTTGAACTACTGGTCTATGAACAGGAAATCTTCAATGTGCTTAAAGTTTAATATTTTGACTTTGCATTTCACCATAGAAATGTTAGAGTACATCACGCAAAATACTTCATTTTGAGCTTTCAAAAGTACGCCAAAATTGGTTCAGTGTGTACCAGGGGGTGTACACAGTGAACCAAGGGGTATTACACAGTGAGCCATTACTATATATTCAAAAAAATATTTTAAAAAAATCTATAAAAAAGAAGAAAACGTAAAGACTTTCTCTGAAAAATTAAAACCGAAATCATTTGATTTATTAGACATTTTTATTTCGTTTTACGAAAAAAAAAATTAAAGTACTTTTTTTCTACTTTAACTCAAAAACTATGAAAAAAATAAATAAATTAAAAAGTAAAAAGGAACAACAGAAAAATAAACAAACACAATCCTTCACGCATTGTTCTTGCAAACTAAAATAACAAAAAAATAAAAACCAAAATAGCACTTTTAAAGTAAAATAAACATAGGAAAATGTAGGTAGGTACATAAATATATCAATGAACTTAAACTATTTAACGGATATGGAATCTTGAACCATGAAGCCATGGTTCACTGTGGGACTTGATGCACTGGTTCACTTGTGGACATAGTGACTTTTTCTAAAAAAATATTAAAATAAAAAAAACTATTGCACATATTCAACTTTTATGCTGTTTTATATGAAAATAACCAATAAAACATATGTAATGAAACCACATCACTTCATAAACCACTTTTAAAATTATAAAACAAACAAAAACCACAATTTCTAGTTTGCTCACCTGCCAAATTCACTTTTCCATGCGCACAACCGACTCGGGGTAGAACACAACTTCAACTTCAGGATGTACTCAAAAAGGATTAAAATGCGGGTGTTTCTCTATCTTTTTTTCTTTTCTATCTTGGAATGGGTGGGAGAATATTGGAATGGTTCACTGTATCTGCTGGCTCTCTGTGGGACAGTTTACACTACACCCGATGTACACTAAATTTCCCTTGAAAAAGAATTTTCAATTTTAGCCTGTTGTTTTCTACAGGAAAGATACGAGGATATCCAACAAAGGAGTGGAGAACAAGATCTCAAGTTTAGCAAGGAGTATTTGGTGGTTTACAGAATCGAACGCCTTGCTAAAGTCCGTGTATCGACTTGAAAACTACTTTCCATAGCTTTAGTTACAAAAGAAGTAAAATATGCCAGATTTGTTATAATGGATCTACCAGATGATAAACCATGCTGTACTTCCGATAAATATTAAATATTGTTACATATAAATAAATATTGTTGTTGATGTAGTTGTGGTTGTTGTTATTGTTGGTTTCCATTTTGTTGCTGCTGTTGTTGTTGTTGGTTGGAATGTTGCTTAAGCTTTTGAACCTGTGGTGAAGAAATCAATTCGTTCAAATCACGAGGTGATATCAAAATAATAAGATGTTGTCCGACCGGTGCGGCGGCGGCAGTGGGTTTGGTGAAAATATATCTGTGGCAATAACCCATAACCGCATAAGGCATAAGTCGACTTATGCTCAAATTGAGTTAATGATGCAGTTTTTTCCATTTTCTTGGTACTAGGGGAATTGTGCTCAAGATGACATACTTTTTGTTTAAAGTAAGATATAAAACTTTTTACAAACCCTAGCGTTAAAATCTTTATATAATTAAATAATTAATGATTGTATGGCAAAAATAAAGTTGGAATGAATAGTTTAAAGTAAAAAGAATTTATTTAAAAAAATTAATTAAAAACAGTACGAGGCTAAGGCTAAGATGACATAGTCGGGTATAAGATGACATACTTCATACTTCTTCAGCATTAGTCAGTATATACCTCACATTTGCAGCTGAGATTTTCGGCCATTTAGCTTTCATGATTTTATGCTTGCTGAAATATAAATATGTACTTTAAATTTGCATTTAAATGTTTAAATTAAAAAATAAAATTTGTGTTTTTTAGTATGTCATAGTATTTATAGTATGTCATCATGGACTGATAAGCTATATGTCATCTTACCCGAAAGGAAATAAAACTCTTACAACCATTCAGGAATCAAAACATTATAATTAAGGAGCAAAGTCTCACAAAAAATATTGTCTATACACATAACTGCAAACATAAAACACAAAGGATATAGAAAAACACTTACCTTCTTAAGAAATTTTGAAATAAACAATGACTCGCAAAAAAATTTATTCTCTAGCTTTTTCGTTTGAACCGATCACGATGACAGCACGTAGTATGCTGGCAGCTGTAAGTTTATTCTGGCAAAACAGTTACAAAAAATGCATGTCTGGATATGTTCGAGAGAACCGTGGCGCCTTTATAAACAGAGAAAATACGAGTATGTCATCTTACCGGAGTATGTCATCTTGAGCAGAACTCCCCTACAGTCTGTGAATTTTTCATTTTGATATTTTCGTCCGTTACAAAGAAAAATAAATTAAGTTAAGGAAGCTTCACACTATAGCAAAAGGAAAAACAAGACAAGTCATGAAACCGAACTACTTATGCCTTTAATGCAATTTCGTAATTCTATAGTTCATAGGCATAAGGCTAAGGCCACGCAGTCAGCGATAAGCGAGCGAGTGATTGAACGATCAGCGATTAAGCGACAAAGTCGAGCGACGAGTGGCATTTTCGTGAGCGACATTTCTTCAGCGATTAGTTGTTAGGTGTTGTTGCACAGCAGAGATCAAAATTTCTATATTTACTTTAACCATCTGTTGTTCTTGACGCTAAGCGAAAAACTAAAAATTAGAACAAGTTTGGTGACAGAGCGACGTCGTTCACTCGCTTAAAAAAATCGCTCATCGCTCGCTCAATGCATGGCCAGTTCAATGCAATTTCATTTGTTTTAATTTTTTCATGTCGTTCAGTCGCTCGCTCGCTCGCTTATCGCTGACTGCGTGGCCTCGGCCTAAGTCAACTTATGCTATTTTTAACTGAATTTTTTCATTCATTCCTGTAAGAACATTTCTATTTATGCTTTTCTTCCAAATTTCGTTAATTCATTCATGTAAGCACATGTCTACTAGTGCTTTTTTTCTATTTGAGTAAAGAACACAGTTCCTAGACCTAACTGTACTAATGTTGTTTTTCCATATTAAGAAATCATCACACATATGCAACTAAGTAACACAGGTTGGCTCAAAATTACAGTATAATAAAAGAATTTTAAAGAAAATTTAAACTTCAAAACAAGCAAAGTTCTAGTAGTAGTAGTGTGTGATTTTATTTAACAAAATTAAATGTTTTTTGTTGTTTTTTTTACAATTTCACAATTGTGGCATGGCTTTTGCCGTCAGCCAGAAAAAAGAGTATAAAACAAAAATAAATAATTAAATCAATAGTATAACATAATGTAGATTTTTAACATTTTCAAACTATGTTTAAGTTTAATTAATAAATTGGCAAATAAGTCTGATTCGTTTATAATCTCAAGGAGATGTTTTGATTGGTTGCTATACAGAAGGTAGGATTAAAATGCTTCATTCAGGATTTGGTTGCGGTATCTCAGCGCTGTTTTTAAGTAACTGCTTAAAATGTTCCAATCCGGTCCATTTAGGATGTCCTTGGTCTCATCTACAGTTAATAGGTTTTTTCCCCAGTGTTGGCTTCTGATTGCAGCAAGAATTGGGCAAGTTCCCAGGAAGTGGAACACATCTTCTCTAACTCGGTGGTTACAGAGAGTACAGTGCGTGTTTTCCTCTGAGCTATCCGGTCGATAATTAAGGTCCATGTTTGATAGAAAGTTGTAAGTAAAATGATTCAGCAAGAGACGTCACTCTTCAAAAATATTTGAGAAATTAATTAAAATTCTTTTCTTGTTGTCACTTCTTGTAGTGTGTTACACTCAGCTCCTGAGAGACGATTGAAAACCTACAGAGGGTACATTTGCTTTTATCCTTTTTCAATAAAATATGTTCAATCTTTGCGAAAAGGATGATTTCTTCAGGTATAAGACAATTTAGGTATATCATTGGCCTACTTACTATATAAGTACCTAATTAGCTGTAATTAGTTTCCCTTTTATTACCTGCTTATCTAATGAGGGGTACAGATACAAATTTGAATTTGGGAACTTTGTATCAGTTAATCCAGACAATGAACTTAAATTATTTATATTGCCTTTGGTTTTTATTATCCTAACATCTTAATTTTCCCATAATGACGACTGCGACGTGTATGTAGCTTTTTGCAACCTAAAGTTTTATTATTGTATCATTGGGAACTTATAAACGTTAGTCTAGCAAAGATCTGTAATCAGAAAAGTAAACGAAAAACACTTATTTTATTTATGGATTAATCTAGGTACGATAGATAAATCGTTTTGTTGTGGATTACAATAATTTATTGAGCTGGTATTAGGAGTATTAGCCACTTTGCCTAGTTTGGATCTAATGACTGGTGATGGTGAGCTCAGTGCTTTTAGGGCAGTTAGTTATGTTTTTGGAGTATTCCGATGAACTTATGTTCTCTGATAGAAAAGACTTCAGCGTGAAATAACAACAAATGATTGCCTAGCTTTACTGCAAAGTTCGTTTTGGGTGAGTCTCTGAAAAATGCCGGCCCGACCATTTGACTATTTCTATTTATAAGCCGACACGACGGTTACATTATATTGCCAATAGAAATGGAACCTGGTGTTCTACCAGTCTTCTTAGATGACTAAAAGCAACTTATTGTTGCTTTTAGTCATATGAGGGCTTATGTTTACATTTCCAATATTATGAGCATGTTGCTGGTGGCTCGACTTCGAGTTACTTTTCGCAGCGACAAGTGAAAGCTTTGTGAATTCTAGAGGTAACAGCAAAGGTATACTGTGGGCAATGCTAAGGGTTTTCTGTAATTGGCAGGAAGGCTTTAAAGTTGTTCATATCAATGCACAAAGTCTGATGCCAAAAATGGATGAATTCAGTGTATGTTTGAAAAATCAGAAATTGATGCTGTTTGTGTATCAGAAACTTGGTTCTCCGTAGATGTTAGAGTTGCATCATACTCATTGGACGGCTAAAATCTGTTTCGCTTGGATAGATCTAGTCAGGGTGGAAGCTGGAGGGGTTGCAATTTATGTTAAAGTTGGTCTGATTTGTAAAATAAGATTCACCACCAAGCTCTCCTTGCGAATTTTTATTTTTAGATAAACATAACTGGCCATGACAGTAATCTTTTCCTGGGAGTTATCTATAGGCCGAATAGAAATGTTGACTAAGAGCCGTTCTACCAACTCATAGAGCAAATGACAGTTAGTTCTTACTTACTTACTTACATAGGTGGGCATTACAGTTCGGGGTGAACCTGGGCCTCAACCAAAATCCTTCTATAACGACTTCGATTTCGGGCGAGCTCTCTCCAGTTTCGCACTCCAAGTCGGTTGAGGTCTTCATCCACTTGATTGCGCCACCTAAGACGAGGTCTTTCCCTTCCGCGATTTCCCTGCAATGTGAACCGAATGACGAACCGGAGCGTTTGGGTCCATCCGCTCTACATGGCCCAACCATCGTAGCCTCGCGATGCGTACTCTTCTGGCTATGCCCATGTCGCGGTACAGCTCATACAGCGCATTGTTGTATCTTCTTCCCCACACATTGTCTTCGCATACGGGACCAAAGATCATTTGGAGAATTTTTCTTTCGAAACGACCAAGGGTTTCCTCATCCGCTTTCGATAAAGTCCATGTTACCGCGCCGTAAAGCATTACTGGGATGATCAAGGTCTTACACAAGGTTATCTTGGTTTTTCTGGAGAGGGTTTTGTTTATCAATTGCCTTCTTAACCCAAAGAAGCAGCGGTTGGCAAGAGTTATTGTCCGTTTGATCTCCGCACTGATGTTGTTGTCCGTGTCTACAGTATATCATAGGTTGACGAAGTCCTGTACTACCTCGAAATTATGCCTGTCTATTGTGACGTATTGTCCAATTCGTCGATGTTCTGTGTCCTTGTTTGATGACAACATATACTTCGTTTTGCCCTCATTAACCATCAAACCCATTTTTGCCGCTTCTGTTTCGATACTCGCAAAAGCACCTATGACATCACGCTTTTTTCTTCCCATTACGTCAATATCGTCTGCATATGCGAGTAATTGTACAGACTTTTGAAAGATTGTTCCTCTGGTGTTGACGTTTGAGTTTCTTACAATCTGTTCAAGTATGATGTTGAAGAAATCGCATGACAGTTTATCGCCTTGCCTAAAGCCTTTTTCGACATCAAAGGTCTTGGTGAGTTCTTTACCGACCTTGACGGAGCAGCGTGAATTCTCCAAAGTCATCCTGCATAGTCGTACGAGTTTTGCAGGGATGCCGAAACTAGACATGGCTCTGTACAGCTCGTTTCTGTAGATACTGTCATACGCGGCCTTGAAATCGATAAAGAGATGGTGAATATCGATATTACGTTCTCGGGTTTTTTCCAAGATCTGCCGTAATGAATTTGGTCTATTGTGGCCTTCTCTGGTCTAAAACCACATTGATAAGGACCTATCAAGTTGTTGACGTGCTCCTTTCCAACTGATCTCCAGCTGCCTTGAAAAGTTCGGCATCAACTTATGGTACGTTCAATTTCAAAACAGCAGTTCGAGCAGCTATGAAGCCCTTGAACGTTGGTGTAACAGAATGGCAGCAATTATTGTTATTTAAAAGAAATCTACTTCAGCTAGGCGAATGGTAACATATGGATAATACATCAGAAGTATTCCCTGATATTTTGAAAATCATAAATTTGGTTTTTTTTTGCTAATCACCAAATTGTGCAAATGAAACCATTTCCGTAAAATATCCAAATCAATATTCATGTTTACTATCAAGTCAAAATAATTGTTATTTGAATATGATAAGGAAGCGTCATCCGCAAACGCAGTTATTTTTCCTTTGAATTTTTGGAGGAATAGGGAATTGATAAAAATAAGAAACAAAAGAGGACCCAAAACAGAGCCTTGAGGAACTCTTGTATTGAATAGAAGCGCTTTACCGAAAGAGTTCCTAACTTTAACAATTTGCCTTCGATTTTTCGAAAAGGACGCACACCATTCGTAGAAAAATCATCTAAAACTTTCACTATAAAGTTTCTCTAGTAACAAAGTTTGATCTACCATATCAAACGCTTTAGTAATGTCAACGAATAAAGCTGCAGGAATTTTGAATTCATTAACGCTATTGTAAAATTCAATGCACAATTTCATGAGAGCATCCTCAGTAGATTTACCATTACGAAAACCAAATTGGAACTCACTTAAAAAATTCTTTTTTTCAAGAAACGAGACCATTCTAAGTTTAATGCCTTTCTCGAAAACCTTTGAAAAAGCAGACAAAAGTGAAATAGGGCGATAGTTATTAACCAAATGCGAATCACCGCTTTTAAAAAGTGGAATAACTACTGCTGTTTTGAGCGAATTCGGAAAAATTACTTTTTTAATGCTTGAATTGACAATAAATTTTAAAACATCAGAGACTTGAAAAGAAATTGATTTAAGCATCTTACACGAGATGTTATCATAAAAAGACGAATTTGAATTTTTCCACGACATAATTATCTTATAAATTTCAAATGAAGAAAGTTTTTCAAAAAAGAAACTATCAGCCTGTACACTTTCATGCTTAATAGTGTTATCTCAATGGCAAATATGAATTGCAGAGTCATTTGAACTTGAGTTAGAAACGTTTGAAAAATGTTTGGATCTAATGACTGGTGATGGTGAGCTCAGTGCTTTTAGGGCAGTTAGTTATGTTTTTGATGTCTTCCGATGAACTTGTTTTCGGATAGAAAAGACTTCAGCTTTACTGCAAAGTTCGTTTTGAGTGAGTCGAAGGTTTACCAGACCATATGTTGCAAAATTGAGATGAAGCCTTGGGTTCTTCCAGTCTTCTTAGAAGACAAAGAATCACTACGAAGAAGTTGAATTTAAATCCATCGAAAGTTGACCCTTCGCGTTTGGAATCTAAGCTTTTCATACAAATACACCGCACCCTTATCAGTTAAAAGATTTTGAAGGAAAATACAATTTCTGGCATCAATATAGTGTTTAAATGTGGGTGCCCAAAAAATTAAACGCGTAAAGAGAAACATGGTCATATCTTCGGAGCCCATATACATATCTAATGGAATCATTAAACGCAACTCGAAGTTTACGTTGGGATAATGAGTCGATATTAGGATACAACTTCGGAGTACGTTATCAAAGGTAAAATGAGACTTTTTACAAGTCTTTTCCTAGTATCAGTGGGAGCAAAGCTAGCGGCCATCCACAATTTCCTGAGGCAACCATAGATTTTACCTACAACTTTATTTGTATGATCATATCCCAATAAGTAAGATTTTTAGACAAAACCTAAGCTAGTTGCAGTATGAACAATTTTTAGTTTATCTGAAGAAACGTAAACATCCTGTAAGCAATCAATTCCAATTTTATTCTTAGATATTGGTAAAACTAGTGACTTTTCGGCATTAAGTAATAATTTATTTGTTTTAGACCACGAGCAGATATATGTCGAAGATCCTCATTTAATTTACCCCCAAGTTCAACTACACTTTTAAATGGTCAAGCAATGTATAATTGAACGTCATCAGCGTGCGTAGAGATGTACTTTAGTATGTTTACAAACACTTGTTACCTTGTTAGGTCGTTGATATACATACAAAAAAGAATAGGGCCTAAGATTGGCCCTTGTGGAACACCCTGTTTTACAGGTAAAAGGTTAGAAGCGTCTCATGTCCCTTATCGTATTCCAGTCTTATATTATCTAAAATATGAACAATGGCAGTTGAACAACTGTGACTAGCTCTGAAACCAGATTGACCATCATAAAGAAGATTATGTATACACAAATGCTGTGGTATCTGCTTTGCCATTAGTCTTTCGAAGACCTTCGACAAGCACGGTAAAATGCTAATATTTCTGAAGTCAGATGCTAACATGGGGTTATTTTTTTTTGCAACAGGTACCACCCTTTCTATTGTCCACAGTTTTGGGAAAGTTGACATTGTGACGCAGTGATTAATTATATGAGTCAAGATTGATATTATATAAGGCAGAATAAGTTTAATGAAACGAAGTGGAATCCCATCTTCCCCCACAGCGTTAGAGCTGATTAAAGTAAAGCAACTTAAAACATCACTTTCATGTTTCATCCACGGTTTCAATCTCAAAACTTCTTACCGCTTCAAACAGTGGGTTGATACTTGAGTCAACTTGAGGCTCCATTTTCAAGAAAAAAATTATTTATTTCATCAGAATCAATTTCACATTTTGATACGTTTTTGGAGTTAGACAATCCGATTTGTCGAAGATTATTCCAAAGCTTTTTTGAGGGAAGAGATGAATCCAATTTAGAAGCATAATAGTTTCGTTTGGAATTTCTAACTAAAACTGTGGATCTGTTTCTGGCTATCTTGTAGGAAACCCAACTAGAGTTTGAAGGAGAATGTTTCCACTTCCTGTAAGATTTGTTTGCCTCGACAACTTCGGAAGTGAACCAAGGACAGCTTTTTTCCGGATATTAACTATTTTTAGTGGTAATCACTAAATAGTCCAAAAAGTATATCTTGGAAATAGCATCTAACTTACTTACTTAAGGTGGCGCTACAGTCCGGGTCGGACTAGGGCCTCAACCAACATGCTTCTCCAGCCAACTCGGTCCCTAGCTAGCTGCCTCCAGTTTTGCACGGCAAGTTGGTTGAGGTCCTCTCCTACTTGCGTGCGCCACCTGAGTCGCGGTCTTCCTCTACTGCGCCGTCCCTCGGGATTGGATTCGAAGACTTTCCGGGCCGGAGCGTTGGTGTCCATTCGCTCTACATGACCCAGCCATCTAAGCCGCTGGACCTTGACTCGTTTGACAAGGTCAGTGTCGCTGTACAGCCCGTACAATTCGTCGTTGAATCTTCTTCTCCATTCTCCATCTATGCAGACGGGACCAAATATCACCCGAAGAATTTTTCTCTCGAAGCATCCTAAAGCGTTCTCGTCTGTTTTTGACAAGGTCCATGCCTCTGCGCCATATATAAGAACCGGGATGATAAGTGTCTTATACAGGGACACTTTAGTTGCTCGAGAGAGGACTTTACTACTCAATTGCCTTCTTAGTCCGAAGAAACAGCGATTGGCAAGAGTTATTCTTCGTTTGATTTCAGCGCTGGTGTCGTTGTCTGAATTAATAGCGGCGCCTAGGTAGACAAAGTCCTTAACTACCTCAAAGTTATAGCTGTCAATTGTGACGTTCTGTCCAAGACGTCGGTGTTGGGTGTCCTTTCTTGATGACAGCATATACTTGGTCTTGCCCTCATTTACCACTAAACCCATCTTCTTCGCTTCCGTCTCAATGCTCATAAACGCGCCATTGACATCACGCTGCGTTCTTCCAATTATGTCAATATCGTCGGCATATCCGAGCAATTGAACGGACCTTTGAAAGATTGTGCCTCTTGTGTTGACGTAGGAGTTTTGCACTATTCTTTCAAGAACGATGTTGAAGAAGTCGCATGACAGTGCATCGCGTTGCCTTAAACCTTTTTTGACATCGAATGTATCAGTGAGATCTTTTCCGACCCTGATGGAGCAGCGTGCGTTCTCCATCGTCATCCTACACAATCGGACAAGTTTGGTAGGGATGCCAAAACTAGACATGGCTCTATATAACTCCTCTCTATAGATGCTGTCATATGCGGCCTTAAAATCGATAAAAAGGTGGTGGGTATCGATTTGAAGCTCCTGGGTTTTTTCCAAGATCTGCCGTAGTGTGAAGATTTGGTCTATGGTGGACTTTCCTGGTCTAAAGCCGCACTGATAAGGACCTATCAGGTTGTTGACGAATGGCTTCAGACGCTCACACAATACAGCAGAGAGGATCTTGTACGCGATGTTAAGAAGACTGATACCTCTGTAGTTGGCGCAGTTGAGAGGGTCTCCTTTCTTGAGGACCGGGGAAACGATGCTGAGGTTCCATTCATCGGGCATGCTTTCTTCCGACCATATTTTGCAAATGAGCTGGTGCATACTCCTGACCAGGTCATCGCCGGCCGATTTAAACAATTCGGCAGTGAGGCCATCAGCTCCAGCAGCTTTGTTGGACTTTAGCTTGGACACTGCTGTCTTCACTTCGTTCAGGTCGGGTTGGCGGAATTCTTGGTCTACGTCGCCTAAATCAAATGGTTCTATCTCTCTAACAGCGGAATTGGGTCCATCATCGCCGTTATAGAGCTTGGAAAAGTGGTCTTTCCATATCCTCAGCATAGACTGCGGTTCCACCACGATGTTCCCTTGATCGTCTTTGCAGGCTTCGGCTCGGGGCTTGTAGCCCGAGGCTGTTGTTTTTACCTTCTGGTGTAACGAACCGTCACAGTGCGGATATTTTGTTCAACAAAATTCGAGTGATATACACAAGATATATGTATATCGGAGTAACCGAACCAACAAACGCACCGAATACCTCCGCACACGCAGCAACACACACAAGTTACATACGCATTTCCAAGTTGCCCATTCACCCCACTCGTTATATGCAAACACAGGCATATCAGCACGACATTGGGTATGCATTCGCCACGAACAATAGTCAATGGGTTTTGCTCATTTATAGGGCTCACACTCACATGTTGTAGGAAATGTGATATAGGGATGCAACTTGTAGAGGTAAAGTTAAGTTTCTGCTCCGCTTCGGTAGAGTGTACATAGTACTTAATTGGAACTTGGGGTTCAGCAGTACTTGGTACTAATCCCACTTACTTTTTGAGAGGACGGCAACAGCTATCCAAAATTGTTTATTCCTCTTTCCACTCCGTCTGAGTGTAGGGAGGACAGGCTGAAAGCCACTTGATTATTCTTCAGCATTGTACGCTGAGGACAGAGTCCGGAAGGCTCAAACGTTTATTCCGTGTGAATTCCCGTCAGGAATCCTCACGGACATTGGAAGCTGCTGACGCAAAAGTGGCTTCAACGATAATTCCATTGCATTGGTGCTTTGGACATAAGGCAGAAGCGAGACCCTGCTTTGTTTATTCCGTTCTCCACTCCTCCTGAGTGTAGGGAGGACAGGCTGACAGCCACCCGTTTATTCTTTGGTATTTGCGCCAAGGACAAGAATACTTGTGTTTATTCCTCCTTCCCCTCCTCCTGAGGGTATCGAGGACAGGCTTGTCGCCACCCGTTTATTCTTCGGCATTTGAGCTGAGGACAGAATCATTGTGTTTATTCCTCTTTCCCTTCCTCCTGAAGGTATCGAGGACAGGCTTGTAGCCACCCGTTTATTCTTCGGCATTTGGGCTGAGGACAGAATTACTGTGTTTATTCCTCCTTCCCTTCCTCCTGAAGGTATCGAGGACAGGCTTATAGCCAACCGTTTATTCTTCGGCATTTGCGCTGAGGACAGAATTACTGTGTTTATTCCTCCTTCCCTTCCTCCTGAAGGTACCGAGGACAGGCTTTTGGCCACCCGATTATTCTTTGGCATTTGCGCTAAAGACAGAATTGTTGTTCTTGTTATATATACTAATTTAAGAAAACTATTGTTATTAAGAAGACAAATAAAAAGGAATTTATTGGAACGATAAAAGTTGGTCGTGTTTGGTTATTTTTGGTGGAATCTTTATCTCGACTTCTGGTGCTTCGTCGAGAATACCTTGGACACGCTGAGCTTACCTCAGCCTTAGAAAGAAAGCATCGCACTGGTAAAACTTCCGAACCTCATTCCTGCTGTGGCACCCTTCTATCTCCTCGATCGCGCGCTTCTCATGCTCTCTCTTTTTCCGTCTGAGAAGCCGGTGTTCGTCTCTCCTCTTCTGCTTGTAGAGCTCATAAGCAGTTCTAGTCTTTTTGTGCAGCGCCGCTTTGTATGCTTCCTGTTTAGCTGCATGTGCTTGCCGGCATTCGTCGTCAAACCAGGGGTTTCGTTGTGGTGGCCGTGTGAAACCCAGCACTTCAGAGGCGGCATCTCTGATGGCTGATTGGCAGTGCTGCCACTGGTTCTCTATACTTGATGCTGGCGGCATAAGACTCCTTGAGAGGTTGTAAGAGACTCGATCGGAAAAAGACTTGGCGATCTCTTGTGATTGTAGTCGTCCAACGTCGAATTTTCTCACAGTATTTCCTTGTGTTGGCTTGGATCGGGATGTCCGCAGTCGTACCTTGGCTACAACAAGGTAGTGGTCCGAGTCAATGTTGGCCCCTCGGAATGTTCGGACATCCTCTATACTGGAGAAGTGTCGTGCGTCTATCGCAATGTGGTCAATCTGGTTGACGGTTGATTGATCAGGAGATTTCCATGTCCCTTTGTGGATATTGAGGTGCTGGAACCGCGTACTAGCTACCAGAACGTCCCGCCCCGCAGCGAAGTCGATCAGCCTGAATCCGTTAGCGGAGGTGTTGTCGTGCAGGCTGTATCTTCCGATTATTCCACCAAAAATATCCTCTCTTCCTAGCTTGGCATTAAAATCTCCTAGAACAATCTTAATGTCATAGCCAGGGCACTGCTCATATGTTTTGTCCAGGAGCTCGTACAATATACGTCTTTGGTGTCTTCATCCTTTTCCTCTGTGGGGGCGTGTGCGCAAATGAGGCTTATGTTGACGAATTCAGCCTTGATGCGGATTGTTGCTATGCGCTCGTTCACATAGTTGAAACTCAAGACTTTTTGCCTGAGCCTAGTTCCAACGACGAATCCACATCCAAACAGTCGCTGCTTCTGTTCCCGGTAGCAATCGCCGTAGTAGATATCGCAGTCTTTTAGTCTGCGTCTACCTGGCCCATCCCATCGCATTTCTTGGATAGCGGTAATATCTGCTTTGTAGCAGTTTAGGGCTTCCGCTAATTGTTCGGCTGCACGTGGTCTATTAAGGGACCAAACATTCCACGTACAGATCCGAAGCTCGTTGTCCGTTTTTCGTTTGCTAGGTTCGTCATCAGTAAATTCGTCCATATCCGAGGCTTGTTGGTGCTTCGCAACTAACAATTGCTTTACGTGGCCGGGAAGTCACCCCGACAGCACGACCCCCAACCTGGAGGACCATATCCTTGTATAGCTCCAAGGATGGGAAGCCGGATAAACCGCTCCTTATAGGCCTGAGCTCCAAATATGCTGTAGTAGCCCTATAAGGTGTTCACTAAGTAGTTCAACCTGACTGGAACTGTAGACGCCACAGTTGATTCCATCTAGGGAATTCCTCCGCTGCCGTCTGGATGAAAGAAGAGGTGCCTTAGTGGGAACACCTCTCCCCCCCTCTCTCGTTTGCTGCCACCAACAACCTTCCACTAGGGTTGAGACCCAATCTCCAGTTGAGGTACTAGGCACCCGATGTTCACCACGTGGAGGTGAGAGTAGGAGTTGATAGACAGAGGTGGGTTTTAAGAAAAACCTATGAATGCTAGGGTCCTCTTGGATGCACGTGTCTACCATTTAAACATGGAAATAGCATCAGGGTCAGATAAAAGTTGACAGTCAATCCAGGGAGCTGAGAAGGCGGCGTATCGAAAAGCGTCTACATTTATTGACCGAAAGTCTTTGAAAGAGTGTGGTTAAAATTGATATTATGAGTAGAAAAAAGCAAATCATGATCAGATATGAAATATAGATAGCTGGTCTGAAAGAAGAACCGATGATGGATCGGAAACAATATTTAAATCAAGAAGGCTTGGGGTTCATCCATTTGCAAATCTAGTTGGATAGGTTGTATCAAATATCTGCAGCCCCAAAGAAGAAACCATATCATTGATTTTCACTTTTATGAACGCAAAGTCACTGGTGCCTAAGTTGAATACTGACGCAGGAAATCAATTCAGGGAAGCAGACAATACTTTCTCCTTCAGCTCTACTTACCAACCGACCAATTTTCCTAACAACAGCGTTTCGTCCTTCCGATGAAAGAGCAAATGAGTGAGTTTAGCAAACCCAGTCTCATTTCTCTCAATCAGTTGAGAGTGTCATGGTCTGGAATAAATGAATAAATCTCCTTCTTTGAAGAGTAATCGTCTGTATCACAGGTCCTTGATCGACCTTACCAAAAGGACTCTTTTCCACTCTCTCGTGTGTCAAAAACAATACCACTTTATGACTTCACAAACGAAAACAATCAAACATTTGTTTTCACAAAATTTGAAAACAACAATTTATGGCATCGCTCAACTTCATTGTCTACATTACAAGTGCCGTGCCAAGCAGCAAGCAGCACTCCCACAGACAGGACACACCGACCGGCTCAACATTCCATTACCATAATCGATTTAGTGGGTGTTAACAGACAGACGCTCTCTCTCTCTAAGTGAGTGTGCCTATCCTGCATCACTTTGCATTCATATGCGAAATGCAAAATGCTCGTTAGGACCAATATTGCGGTCGTTCTTCATTACAAAAAAACCGATTCGAATCCCCGTGTGAATGCAGATGGCGATGATGGCGGAACCAAAAAACAGTCAATAGAAAGCCAAAAACTCTTCAAAGAGCACTTGTGTGTGGTGTGTTCACGTCCGTTTATTGTACGCTATAGTCGTAGGTTCAATCGTTGTCTCGTTCCTATTCAACTGTGTCGGCAAAAATTGCAAATTGGCAAATCCGTCATACAGTAAAGTACTTGTCTGACATGCCCAGAATTTACTAACTACCACCGACTCGTCAATCGCCGAGAAATCTGTTTCTGTCGTCACATGGACGGCGCAGCGGACGTTGAAATGGCGTCGCCGTTGTTGTTGTTCGAAAACGAACAGTTCCCAATAATCATATGCACACCACACGGACACTTCGAAAGCTTCAAAGTAAATTCTCATTCAATTATTATTGTCATCGGGACGACTGTCAATGATTGACAGCTGAATACGAAAGTTTGGTGACATTTTCCATATTTGGTTCGAGGGGGCTTCGATGTTTCGTGTTTCCAATGTTACCTGCAATCTCTCTGTGTATACGTCTATCTCTTTCAGAGGGAGGCCTACGACGATAAAGAATTTCAATTCAAATGGAGGCGAGTTGGCCTCGGTTCCGGCACTTTATGATGCACCATCAGCTGATATGTTGATTTACCAGTCAACTTGCACAAATAGTTGAACCGAAGCAATTAATTTTCTTGGCATTTAAAAAAACACAAGTATTATCGGCAGCATGTTGGTATACATAGAATCAGCAGCACCTGTGTCGTCTCGTCGTCGACGACTTTCTTTTATATCGTTGTTGGGATTGGGAATACCCCCAAACGACTCTATACTTGACTATATCATCGTTCCAATTGACTAGACCCCACTCTGAGACCTCTGAGTATAGTTGAATTGCATCGTAGACACACGATCAATTGGCATTTAGCTTCAGTAGCAAAGCTACAAAATTATGGCCAAACTCAGGCATTGTGTGTCATATTGAAATGGGAACGAGGGTTATTACTACTGTTGCGCGTACTTTTGTGGAATTTCTCGGTTACTTGAGCACAACGAAGTTGCAAAGTGATTTAGTGTAGTTGGATCCCAAGCTTGTAAACCACCAATTTGGATTTAAAATGCCGCTGCAGACGAGCCAGTGGAAAATGAACAGAAAAAAAAGAAAGAAAGAAACGGAAACATATGAAGAAGCAGGTACCTAGTCTTCTCCATGGAACACAAAACAACATTAACAACAATCTATCTGAATAATGAACGTTAATAAGTTATACCTAGGCAAGTGTACCGTTTAGAATCTGTTTAATTATGGCAGCAGCAGCAGCAGCAGCAGCACAGTGAGGGCAAATAGGTAGAGAGTGGAACTCACCTGTTATTAAAATAAATTGTAGTGTTTCACAAAATGTGGGATCTTGCGTAATTCGCATGGTAATACTGTGTTATTTTTGTATTCTTAACGACACTTTGGTGTAGTTAAGTCTACAGGAAATATTAACCTCAGTGTGGGGAAAAAGGGTTTGTTAAATGGTGAGGGACCAGTGAAGACGATTGACAGTTGAGTAGATCCAAAGTAGTTTCTTCAAAATTGAATCTAGGTGATTGAAAATGATTGCAAATGAGAAAAAATTGTCCTGTTTTAATGGACCAAGGATTCATGTTTTTCGGTGATCAGCTCCACGTTCAGCTTGTCAGTTACCACTTAATAATTTGGGAATAGCTGACAGGATTGCAATACCTCGATAATTTTTGATGTTGGATCTGTCTCTGTTTTTAAATATTGGAGTTAGAAACGAGTTACGAGTTGAAAAGTTAGAGCAAAGGCTTGGAAATAGTTTCAGCGGCTTTTTCTTAAGAACAAAGGAGGAATGCCATCGGGACCACTTCCTTTGTTAACATCGATGGTTCTAAGGTTGCGATCCGCAATGTAATTAAAATCATTGCTGTCAAAAGTGATTGGATTTGAATTCACAGATTCAAAAAAGAAGCAAAAAGTTCACATATATCAGATGTTTCCGAGCAAACACTACTTTCAGAGTATATCATAGAAGGGAAGCTAGTTACGTTACGTTTATTGTCAATGAATTTATAAAAGTGACGAGGATTCTTTTAAATAAGAGATCCTGATTCAACCACGTAACGGTCATATCATATTTTGTCATATGATTTGAATTCAGCGTCATAACTCTGAAAAATTTCGTAGTCAGGAGAATTGCCCGAGGCTGTCCATTTACGATGAGTTTTATTTTTACGACTTTTTAAATTAGTTAACAAATTATCATACCAGGGAGGGGCTTTAGACGAAGTGATAATCTTTTTGGGAACAAAATTTTCACAACAGCCTTTTCATTTACTTTAGAGGGTTCAGTAAACCATTCAATGTTATTTAAGTGCAAGTTGATTTGATGATAATCAGCGTTTTTAAAATCAAAGAGTAATCTCTTCTCATCAATATTCGGTCGAGTCTTGTCGCTATAGAAAAAGTTTTTTTTAAAAGTCTTGTGAAAAACACTTGGTTTGTTTAAGATGATAGATGAAATCTCTTCTAACACAAAGTTATCGTAAACATTAGTAAATACAACTTGTATTATACAAGATCAAGAACGTTAGAAAAAATATTTTTTAAACTACAAATCTGATTATATCAGTTTTTGGTATAAAATTCAATTAAAAGAGATTGTTGCTTAGTCGTTATATTGATTGGATCGAAGATTGAGTTATTATCTTCGCAAGGTATCCAAATCAGTCCAGGAAGATTAAAATCGCCAAAAAGAAAGAATCATCATTATCTTCGAGAGATAGAACAGATAATGTAGTTGTAGTTGTTGTCTCGTAAATAGTAGCAGGCTGACAGGAATGAATAGTGCAACAGCCAATGTAAATATTTTTGTCCTCGACAGAAACCTTGGCCCATACTTGGTGGTTCAAATTGTTTATTTTAGACGACGGCTGGATAACGACAGGAAAATAGGTAAGAGAAGTATGAACTCCCAATAATACACCGCCTCCTTTGTTTTGATTTGGGGCTAGAGTCCGGTCGCATCTAAAAACCTCCGACGATGAATCAAAAATTTCCGCAAATTTATGATGTTGTCTTCTGCGATGTTGGTGTAGTCGATTCCAAATCAGAGGGAGATTTTTTTTTTCCTCAGACCTCTTCAGCGAAGAATATGTTTCTTGACAACAAGACTGTTGTCAAAATTGCTGCAGCAATAGCGCTTGATGGACTTAGCTGCTTTTGACTTGGCAGCAACTGCCTTGTATAGATTCTCAACCCTTCGACTTCTTGGCAAGTACTGGGCTGGAGGAGCGGCCTAAACGGGTTCTAAATGGTTTCTTGCAGCGGGCTTCTTTGCATTTTTGGGTGCATCAAACTTCTTTTAGTGTTTTTCAGATGGAGCTTCTTTGCTGGTTCTACGACATTCTTTGTTAAAACTCTAGAAACAGCAGCAGCTGCTGCTTACACTCCCTTGGCTGCATTTGGCGCCTTCTACATTGTCCTTGCAGCTGCTGGTTTATTGTCGGCTGGTTTTTTTTCCACTTTGCCTTTGGCAGCTTTATCTCCTTTTGCAGCTGTAACTTTGGATTTTGTTATCAGTAGCAGTCATTGTGGCTGGGTTTTAACCTTAGTTTACATTAGTTTTAGCTGTAGGTGCTATGTTTAATCGCTACACCGCAATTGAAATTGTTTGACACCTACGGTAAGACTTGAACAAATTTGGTAATGCGGCTAAAATGTGATCGTAAGGAATGCATTTACAGGAAGAAACATCAGGTGCTTTATTTTTTTATTATTAGCAGGCAGACTGCCGACAGAATCAAAGTGACCCTCATACAAAACTTCAATTAAAGTTGAATTAAAAAAGAATATGATTCTTTATTAGCTCTAAAAGTTGACCAAGTAAAATTTTTATATAAATAAGATTAAGAACCCTTTTTACTAAGATGCACATTGCACATCCTTATAAAGGAGGACTGTGGTATCAGTTGTCAAATTCCGTAGAAATTGATTGAGGTGGGGGGAGGTGATTCTGATTTTTTCTTGGAAATACCCGGTCATAGGCTTCATTAAACCCGGAAAGCTTCCAGGACGATGACGTTGTCATATTTTTAGAACGTTTCGTTGGATTCTGTTTTTTTGCTTTAGTGGCTTGCGTACCAGTACGTGACAAGCTCGTCTAGCGATCAATTTTTGCGGTTTCACAGTCGAGAAGTTTTTCTTCTTGGAAGACACTTCAAAAGTCTGGGAGCCCTATTGATTCATTTGTGAGAGGATAATCTGATAATCTGCACGCCCTTATTCCTACGTCCATTTTAGCGCCGTAAGTGAAGGCGAAGACATGATTGGCTTTAAACCCTGTTTTACTCCCATAGCATTCCTTTGTCGGGATGTTTGTATGATAATATAATATAATAAGGAAGCCGGGGCATAACAGGCACCAAGGGTATAATGGGCAACGTGTGTTTTTACTGTAAACATGTATTTACAGTGGATGAGGAAGGAGTGTTGGCCGAATATCTTAGGGACATAGAAGGACGCTTATTTGGTCTTTCCATGAAAGAATTCAAGGAATTTACGTATGAACTCGCCGAAAAAAATGAAATATGAAATAATTTTCACCATGAATCACGTATGGCTGGAGAAGATTGGGCAAAGATTTTCTGAAGAGAAGTACAACATTTAACGATATTTTTTGTGTTTCACTTCTGAAAATTCTTTGCCCAATCTTCTCCAGCCATACGTGATTCATGCAGTAAAAACAAACCTGAAGCAGCATCTGTAGCTCGAGCAATGGGCTTTAATTGTGTCGGATAATTCTTTTAATTGCAGGGGAAGTGCATTCAAAAAACATGGCTTTTCATCCAGTAGATTTTTCAATGTGGACGAAACTGCGGGATCACAACGGTGGTGAAGAATCTCGGAAAAGTTTTGGCAATCACTCTCTTCATCAGAGCTAAGGCAGCTTCTTACCGTTGAAATATGTACGAGTGCTGATTCATATATATGCCTCCTATGTATATTTTCCCCTGAAAAAGAATGAAAATTGAGCCTATGAATGGAACATCCCCTAGCTCATGGGGCGAGTGTAATCAAAACGGATAGATTACAAAAGAATTATTTTTGAAGTATGTAGTTCCAAAAGCTTATTGTATGGCCGTGGGCAACAAAAGATTATCCTGCTTTGTTACTTCTAGATGGATATGCAAGCCACGTTAAAAGCATTGAATTAATTGATGTTGAAAGGCCGATAGAGTTGTCACATGCTGTGTTTCCCACCTCATTGCACTCATCGTTTGCAAACATTGAATGTAACTTTCATGAAGCCTTTGAGTTCATATTATGGTGAAGAAGTGAAGAAATGGCTCAGACAGCATCCGGAAAGTACAAAATACCTACTCTCAGGTGGGACGGTTATTTGGTAATGCTTTTTTAAAGCTGCCACAATGTCGGTTGCCATGAACCGTTTTAAGAACACTGGAATATGTCCGCTAGATCCCAATGTCTTTAAAGACCACGAGCTTCTACATTGCCTAACCACAGACCTAGCAACCGAAGAGGATCTTCACGTCTTAGAAGAAACGACTCCGACGATGGTAGATCCATGCATGCATTGCTTGAGTCGTAGTGATGACCATGGCGTAATGGTAAGCATGTCTGCCTGTTACGCGGGAGGTTCGTGGTTCAAATCCCAAAGGAAACCAAAAATGTTTTCCCACAAGTTGACACCCTTCGCAAGGAATTGGCAAGTCCTTCGTTAGTAAATTCATTGGCATGAAAAGTGCTTGTTTGATTAGCCGTTCGGAAAAGGCAGAAAGCTGTAGACCCCTACTGTAAAAAGATCTAGGAGAGCTAGAGCCAGGAAAGTTTCTAGAGCTGCAATTGATGTCGTTCTCATTCCACTGGTTGAACCAATACAAGCAGCCCTTTAAATGTTGGTTATGGTCAAGTAGGCCAATGTGAGGATTAGTCTCATTATGAATGTGTACATCCAGTGGAGAATTGGGAACCAGGTCCAAATTTTTTCCCAAAAATCCTCTACTGCAAATGAAGAAGTCGAATTGCGCATTTCTTTCTCTTTCTTTTTAATAATTTTTCCAATTTAGTTTACAATCGAAAACAAATCTAAGATATTTTGCCGTGCCCAATAAGAGTATTGGAATAGCATTTGTGGTGATGGGTTGAGCTAGATGTAATCTAATAACAACGGGCTTCCTTACAGCTGTCATGACAATTAGAGTGATTTTGCGCTTTATTTGACTTCTATTCTTATTTCTTATTTTTGGTAGTCCGCTCAAGGAGTTTAAAGGCTCACTATTTACCATGGAATTCTGAATTCTACAATTGAAAGCAAGTTTTTGTCCCTTTTTGGTGTTAATTAGGCGCATTGATGTCTTTATTAACGCCACATAAACGTAGAAGGTAGAACACATGCCTCAAACGGTCCCCACAGCCTCCAGAATACAGAAAACCTTCACTAAAGTCCCCCATCTGTTCTCTGTACATTCACAGCAGCGCAATTAATGACTGCCGCGTCTGATGCTTCACACCAACCGCATACACAAAGCAGTCAACATTTAAAAAATTTAATAAAAATAATTTTACATTTTTATTGTCCAGTATATACGAGAATGGTCGTTACAAGCAATATCTCTCTCTCGCTTCAAGGCCCTGGCGTCCGCGTCTGTCGCGTCGCCGCCATCTTCGTCGTTCGTCGTTAGTCGGGCTTAATTAATGTTCATATAAACACACCGCACAGTCATCTGTCTAATGAAATCTCAGGAAGAATGCACCGCATCGTTGCTGATGTTCTTCACTGTTGTTTTGTTGAGCTACTTTGTCTATCTGCGCCCAGTGCTTACACGTCGACCGACGAAGAGAAGAAGCCTGGTTATCTATAAAGCCTTCGTTTATACACATCCGCAATAGCCATTCTATGCCACTGCATCAGAGAGAAGCTTGAGACAGTGACAAGACGCTGATGACGCGACGCGCCAACAAGAATGCCAGATACACCTGTATGCCTATGCCTCACCACTGCACATGCCGCACCAAAAGATAACATGCGTAAGTAAGTGCACACTATACAAGCCCATCTTCCTCCTCCTGCTCCTCCGGCAAGTGGTAGTAGCATCAGTGATGGTGGCCAGAGGGAAGCCTAGCGACTTGCAAGTTGCAACCGAAATGCGTGAATATGAAAAATTAATGGCGGATTTATGCTACACGCTAAGTAAATGAATTTAGAATGTACCCAAAGCTGAGAGACTTCATCGCATGAGACAAGCAAAAGCGGCCAGGCGGTCGGTGCGGTGGTGTAGAGAGGAGGGAATCCTCAGATTGATGCAATTCACAGATAATTAAATGTAAAAGTTAGATTCAGCTGAGAAATTTATTGATGATGTCGGTTGCTGTTGCTGATGTGCAGCACGCTAAATGCGAAGTTAACTATAGACGAGTGGAAAAGGGGGGAGGATGCAAAACCAACTCTTTTGCGTGTTACTTTGAACCAAAGGTGAATGCTGTATGACTATAGCTGTGCGTCATTATGAATGCTCAATGCAACTAAATGCATGTTCACCATCAAGAGGAGGATGTTGTGGCGGTGGTGGTATCGTGTGGGGTGGCATTTTGGAGGATGAGGCGCTTTGATATTTCTTCTTTTTTTTGTATAATAATCATTTGCAAACACATCTATCTGCGCTGTGCAAAGTTGGTTTAATAATCTTTTAGGTGAGAGTTGAACCGTTACTACAGCGCGTAACAAGTCAACTTTCTATCCTTGTGCCATTTTTTACGAGGCCTTTAAAAGCATCACTTCAATAATTTTGTGTTTAATAATCTTCTGCCAGTCTCCTTCTCTTTTTTTTTTTTTGAGTGATGTAAGTTGTTACTTGAAAGTGTGTCTTTAACAAGTTGGTTGTGTATACTCAGGTGGAATTGAGAGTTGGGAAGAGGGTTTACTTTTCCAGCGAATGGCCTAAGTGTGTTTTAGTGGGGTTCCAAAGGGAGTATAAGAAGGTTTCTTTGGTTATGGTTAAGGGATTACGATGAGGAGATCCCATCAGACCAATGCCAATGCCAAAAGGATATCACTGTGCAGGAAAAAGGATCATTTACCTAACTCGGTTTGTTATTTACTTTTGGATGGATAGAAGAGTACTTCCATTTTCGTATAGCTGTCTGGAATCAATTCTAAGATATACCAGACCTAAGCAATTGCTCTCCCAAACCAAAGCAATTTTGCAGTCGCTTCAGTGGTAAATTTAGTAATCTATATATCGACTTATGTCGATTACTGTGATGTAAGTCGATTTATTAACGATATAAAGTCGCTACGATTAGCCCTTGTTAACTTTCAAAAACCAACCCATTTTAGCTGCACGAACTCCACACTTTTAGATCAATTCCTAGTCAATGATACAAATCGTGTTCTTTTCTATGGCCAGCTTAATGCTCCTGATGGTTTTTCAAAGCATGACCTTATTGTGACGTTCCTTCATTTTCAAGGTTTGGAGTCCACACAAAGTAATCAAATAACGTACAGAGACTTCAAAGCAATAGACAAAGACTCCCTGTTTCGTGACACCTTAGCAATTGACTGGCGGGAACTTTGTCAAATGTCTTCCATTGAAGAACAAGTTAACCATTTTACACAAAAAGTAAATCATCTCTTTGAACAGAATGTTCTATTAAAGTCTTTTATCCCTCCTAATAAGAATTGTGAATGGATGACTTCAAGGATCCAAAAATTACTTAAGTAACGAGATAGCGCGTTTAAGAGATGGAAAAGATTTAAAATTCCAGAATTGTTTGATACCTACCAGTCTGCAAGGAATAATGCTAAACGGGAAATAAGTAATTCAAAGTTCCGGTTTTACAATTGGAAATTCAGTCATAATAAAAATATTACAAAAACTTGGAAAAATATCAAAGCATTGGGAACTTGCAATAAAAAAATAATAATAATAATAATTTTTATTGAACTTTATATATACAATTGATACTTATTATACTAGGTAATGTGAGTTTCCACTCTCCGTGTAGCTATGGATGGCGAAAAAGATGTGCAGTATGTTAAGGAATCGTCAGAGTAAAACAAGTTTTCACAGTCCCTTGGGGAGGGCTTGTCCGACGTCATTATGTTGAAGAGGAATGGCCTTAGCTTCGATCCTTGAGCAACTCCTGCTCTGATGCTTTTGGTGGTTGATTTTGCGCTTCCAAGTTGAACGAAGAAGTTCCTGTGGGAGAGAAAGGAAACAATTATTATTATTTTTATTAGCGGAGCTGGAAAATTTAGTAGGTGGAGTTTATGGATGAGAGCATCAGTCCATATGCTGTCGAATGCTTTTTCGACATCCAAAAAGCAAGCGATGGTGACCTGATGGCTGTTGAGGGCTGCGGTGACGTCATTGTGCGGTTTCATCAACGGATGTAGGGTTGAATGCTTTTCCCGGAAGCCGAACTCCATGTCTGGGATGATGTTATTTTCCCGGCAGAATTTCTTTAATTTCCTGAGTAAAAGCTCCTCCAGGAGCTGACTTAGGTTGTTTAGTAGGGAGATGGGCCTGTAGTTGACGATGAGATTCTGATCGCCTTTTTTCGGAATCGCCACTATCTTGGCCGTTTTCCATTTCCCGAGAAAGTAGCTGTTGTTGACGCAATTATTCATTATGATAGCCAGGAATATCATCACTGTCTGTGGGAGCCTCTTCAGGATGAAATTAGAAACACCATCTGGTCCCGTTGACTTCTTGGGCTTGGAGGTGTTGATTATTTCCGCAATTTCTTCCGGATTGCACAGGTTTGGGCAGTTGACTGGGTCACTCGACAGATTGGTGTTGCTGAAAGTGGTTTCATCAGTGTTGGGCCGAAGGGTCAATTGAACGGATGTTTTGATTTCGTCCAGAAAGTCACGGTCATTGGTTGGTGTGGGTCCAAAGTTGCCTTCAAAATGTTTTGCGAACGCTTCCGCTTTCTCTTGATTGGTTTTAGCATCTCCTTCGTTGGTTGTGATGGCTTGGGATTGAATTCTTACAACCAACTATCCTGTTGATTTTTTTATTAACACATCTGGTCCAGGTTTTATTTCTTGTAGCCTCTTTTGGATTTGACCATCATTGTAGTGACGGATCGCATTCCGGAACATTATATTGACTTGCTGAAGCTCGCCCCAAACTGTTCGGTAGCTGACATTGGTCGTGTTGAGTTCCCCTTGGTGGATTCGCTGTAGCCTCTTACGCAATACTTGCCTGTGCTTGTACAGGTTGTTCACGTAGTCAGGAAGATGTTGGTATTTATCACTATTCTTCTTCGGTTGCTTTTGGCGGTTAAGTGCGCAGGTAATTGCGTGCTCTAGCGTCTCAACAGCAGCGTCAATTTCCGAACTGAGCAGGTTCCTGTTTCGGTCAGGCAGTACCAAAGTTTCTTCAACGTCCCTTTTTATCTTCTGCGGGTCGAGTTTCTTGTAGTTGATATAATGTTCCGGCGCTTCCGCGGCTAAAAGAAGTGGCTGGCGCAGCTTTATGTTTACTTCAACTGCTTCGTGGTCCGTGTCACTGTATATGATTGAGCAGGCGTAGTTCTGCAACTCAGGAACGAGAAAAATAAAATTTGCTGTTATCAAAAAGAAATCAAGTGTTGATGGCGTCCTCGGGAATGTTGGTATTTGTTGACAACTGCCAGTGAATGTTGAGAGCCAAACGTATCCAGCCAGTCTGTAACCGCTCTGCCTGCTGGACTTATGATCGTGTCGTGCCAGCGGGTATGTCTGGCATTAAAATCGCCGCCAATGAGCCCATACGTGCTTCTGGAGATGGTGTTGTTCAGGATATGAAGATCACTCTGGATATTCCTTCTAGTTGAGTTGCATTTGAAGTATACTCCGATTATTGAGAGGGATTCATCATTTCCTAATTGGATGGTGACGGCTGTTGCTTCGCTGGTCAGTAGGCCTGTGACTAAGATTTCCGTAGTGCTGGCAACTATGTTATTTCTGACATAGATTGCTGTTCCAACGCGGTCCTTGGATTTATCCTGTCGGAAGGTTTTGTATCCTATGCCATCAATGTTGTTGCGCGTTGCGACATTTGTTTCGCTGGTGAGGGCTATATCCGGGCTATTGTTCTTCATGAACATGTTAAATGACGTCCTCTTTTCCAGGCTGTACAACGAATTTATGTCGTACGTCATGAGCAATAAAAATAGATTTGACGATGATGCCTGTGAAATGAAGCCAGACGATTTAAACAAAGACTTTGCTTCCATTTCGAATGTCCTATATGACCGAAACCATATACATAGATCACAGACCGAATGCTGCCATCTTGAACTCGTTAGATGACATTCGAATGGAATTGAATGAAGATAACATCACTTCACTTGTTCTGCTCGATTTCTCAAAGGCATTCGATACAGTTCCTCATGACATTCTCATTCTAAAACTGAAAAACTACTTCGCTTTCGACCCCTCAACTTTGAAGCTTATGAAAAGTTACTTAATAGGTCGCTCTCAAACCGTCTACTGCAACCAAAAAATGTAAAATTTCCTTGGCACAAACGCTGGTGTTCCACAAGGATCCATCTTGGGTCCACTATTGTTCACCCTGTTCAATAACGACATTCCATCAATTTTAAAATGCTGTAAGGTCCAAATGTACGCAGATGATGATGTGCAGCTATCCGATAGGTCTTGTTGAAGATGCCACTGAACGAATTAATGAGGACCTTTGCTTGATAGCCTCTTGGTCGATGAAGAATAAGCTTATGTTGAACTCCAATAAAACTCAAGCCAAATTAATTAGTTGTTCAAGCATTGACACTCAAAGCTTAAAAAAACTGTGCATAGAAGGATTAGTATTACCCTACGTTAGTAGTGTTAAAATTCTCAGTATTATATTTAACCAAAATCTCAACTGGGAAAATCGCATTGTTAAAACAGTTTCCAAGATAAACGGTTCCCTTTGTGCTTTGTATCAAATTGGAAACCGCCTTCCTTTAAGAATTAAAGCAATACTGATTAAGACACTCCTGTTCCCAATTACTTATTATGCCTATCCCGTTTTTTGTGACCTAGATAGCTACTCTTTCCGAAAGCTGAATGTACATAGCTATTAATAGCACAGTAAGGTTTGCTTCTAACATCGGTCGAAGAGAACATATTTCTGGTTATGTTAAGGCTTTAATTGGAATGGAATTACAGAAGTATCTCGAATCTAAAACATTAACATTTCTATTTACTCTTAAGGAAAACAAAGTGCCCGAATATCTTTTCCAAAGATTACAATATCCATCTTCTTCCGAAAGAAGTAGAAGTTTTGTCACACCCATCTCGAGCTACACTGATACTAGAAAACAATTCTTTGTTTACGCTATAAGACTTTGGGATTCCCTTCCGCTCTATGTCAGGAGGTCTTCAAATATCAGGGATTTTTTAGAAAAACTTAAACAACATTACTGCACATAAGCGTTGTAAAGCAAAAAAGAAGGAAGGAAGGAAAAAGTGATATATACAAATGCAATATGTAAATACATAAATGCATAACAACATAATAGATATATAAATAAGAAAGGTTTGAGTAAATCATAATTTAAAGCTATCATTTAATGTAATTGTATCCTTGATCTATTGTTTCACAACTTAAAGATAATATTGTATCTACGTGTACCTAAGCATAATTTATATAACAATAAATACAAATAAATAAAAAAATAAAAATAATATGAAAATACCCGCACTGACGCTTCAAAAACAAACGCAACGATTCCATAACTTTGCAGTCGTCGAGGCGACAGAAATGACACCAACAGCGTTTCTGTCGCTGCAAGAACTGCAAAAACACTTTCATTTGGAAGGACCTTTATGTTAACAAAGCTATATATGAGAGTAGTCACAATGAAGCGACAAGAACAATAAGAGAACAAGAGACTGAAATGATGTTATCATGGCGAAATCTAGAATGCCAAAAATCTCGAATGCCGAAAATCTCGAAAATAAAAAAAATTATCTAGAACTCAAATCTCGAATCCACAAAAATCCAGAATTATCAAAAATCTCGAAAAACTCTATCTAGAAAAAAATCTCGAAAAAAAAAAATAAAAATTAGAGATTTTTGTTTTTTTGTTTTTTTAACAGTTAAAACTCAATAAACACAGATACATCAGTTTACCCAATATTTTATTTTCTGAGCAAGAAAAATAGTTGCAAACAATAAAAAAATCAAAGCAATAAACAAAAAAAGAAAACAAAAACAAGTTAAATATGTTTTTTAGACAAAACAAAAAAAAAAAAAAATAGTGCGTGCAGTCCCCCCGCGCGGAAGAAGTGAAACTTCCTAATATGAAAATGAAAATAGGAAGGGGTAGAAATTTATTTTGAGTGAACTCGTATTGTTTCTTTAAAAGAAAAAGAAAAGAGATGGATCGGAGTAAATTTTCACGGGATAGCTACTTAACACCATTTCATAGAACAATTTTTTATTTTTTGTTGGAGATTAGAGGACGAAAACTAGGATTTTAAAGATCTATGTACATACATAGTACTTATGTATATAATAGAATACCAGGAACCTTTCTGAAACCGTTGATTGGCCAGTGTCAGTGGTAGCTGACTGACAATGAAGACCGCAGTCTTAACACCTAAGCCCAAGAGAACATTTACATGCATGTTTAGACATGATCAAACATGTTTAGACATGATCAAACATGTTTAGACATGATCAAACATGTTTAGACATGATCAAACATGTTTAGACATGATCAAACATGTTTAGACATGATCAAACATGTTTAGACATGATCAAACATGTTTAGACATGATCAAACATGTTTAGACATGATCAAACATGTTTAGACATGATCAAGCACGTTTAGACATGATCAAACATGTTTAGACATGATCGAACATTTTTGGGCCGGGCTTAAATGGAAATTGCTTATATATACATGATTATGCCTCCGCTAACTACTACATACTCATTACTACATATATTAAAATTCTAATAAAATCTTACAGTTACCACTCACCAAAAGCTCTGATTTGTACATACATACATACATATGTATATTGTCTTCCTAATAAAATTCCGCAGTCAGCACATTCGAGGAGAAACTTAACAATTGGTTTTTTTGTTAGAATAATTTAACTCAATCGATTAACACATTTAGTAAGCACTTATCAACATACATATTTACATACATTTATGTATATTATACAAATTAAAAGAAACTGCTTTAGATATTTTCTATCTTTTCATTGGAGAAAAGAGTAAAACTCAACACTGATCGACTTTTCATTTTACGACTGAATATGTTTAACACGAAAGTGTAACGCTTTCATGTAACGCTTTCATGTTTGCAAGTCGCATAAGAAGTTTCACTTCAATAATATGTTTAACACGGAAGTGTAACGCTGCATGTAACACGGAAGTGTAACGCTGCATGTAACACGAAAGTGTAACGCTTTCATGTAACGCTTTCATGTTTGCAAGTCGCATAAGAAGTTTCACTTCAAAAAAACAAATACTTTATAAAAGTATTATAAATTTGTGTTAGCCGCAAGACTTCTTAGGTACCCAACATGTTCTTACAGTTTCATTGACAATGTGTTTAGATGGGTAACTGTTCTCACAGGTGCATGAGTAGTAGCACTGTGCAATTGTATGATTGATAACTTTACTTGTCAACTTTAAGTTTGTTAAGGAGAAGTAAGTTATCCAGAATGTATGTTTGAATTTTTGAGACAATGTTTAAAATTCGCGCGAATTGTCAACTGCGTTTCTGTCGCTGTGTCAACAGCAAATTAGCTTTGTAGTTGTAGTGGTGACAGAAATGGATTTCCGTCGCTGTTGGAATTACATATTCGGTAATTATTGCAGCGACAAAAAGCTGTTAGTTGAGTTTCTCTCGCTGTTGGAATTATAAATTCGCTTTGTAATTATCGCAGCGACAGAAAATCTGTCAGCATCGTTTCGGTCGCTCTTGAAACTATGAAACTGCAAGTTAGCTTTGTAATTGTCGCGTTGAAAGAAATGCTTTTAGTAGCGTTTCTGTCAAAGTTGCATCTAAAAAAAAATAGTGCGTGGAGTCCCTCCGCGCGGTAGAAGTGAAACTTCCCAAAAATGAAAATAGGAAGAGGTAGAAATTGATTTTTGGTGAACTCATATTGTTTCTTTAAAAGAAAAAGAAAAGAAATTGATCGGAGTTAACTTTCACGGGATAGGCACTTAACACCATTTCATAGAACAATTTTTTTATTTTTTGGTGGAGATTAGAAGGACTTTGAAGATGTATGTATCATGTATGGTAGAATGTATGGTATTGTATCCATACTTATGTATGGAGTACAGTACCAGGAACCTTTCTGAAACCGTTGATTGGCTAGTGTAAGTGGAAGCTGACTGACAGACTAATGAAGACCGCAGTCTTAACACCTAAGCCGAAGACGGAGAACACTTACATACATGTTTAGACATGATCAAACATGTTTAGACAAAACAAACATGTTTAGACATGATCAATACGTTTATACATGATCAAACATGTTTAGACATAACAAACATGTTTAGACATGATCAATACGTTTATACATGATCAAACACGTTTAGACATGACCAAACATGTTTAGACATGACCAAACATGTTTAGACATAACAAACATGTTTAGACATGATCAAACATTTTAAGACATGATAACATGTTTAGACATACATTTTTGAGACGGGCTTAAATGGAAATTGCTTATATATACATGATTATGCCTCCACTAACTACTATGTACATATATACTCACTAATATCTTAAAATTCGAATAACATCTTACATCTTATCACTAAAAGCTCTGATTTGTGTATTGTCTTCCAAATAAGATTACGCAGTCAACACATTCGAGGAGAAGCTTCACAAATTATTTTTTGTTAGAATAATTTAACTTAATCGATTTACATATTTAGTAAGCACTTATCTACGTACATCATACATACATACATATATCAAACAAATTAAAAGAAACTGCAGTAAATATTTTCTATAATTTCATTGGAGAAAAAAAGAAAACACAACACTGATCGATTATTCACTGAGCAATTGAAATAATTTTCGCACGCACAGACATGATTTTCTTCAAAAAATTCCCACCGATAAACACAATTTACTACAATGAAATCGTTGGGATGAATAGCGCGGAATGATGACAGCAACTTATAAGCAGTGCCAAAGTGTTTAAGTGTAACGCGGAAGTGTAACGCTTAAGTGTAACGCGGAGGTGTAACGCTTTCATGTTTGCAAGTCGCATAAGAAGTTTCACTTCAAAAAGTATGCAATCGAACACGGAAGTGTAACGCTTAAATGTAACGCGGAAGTGTAACGCTTAAGTGTAACGCGGAAGTATAACGCTTTCATGTTTGCAAGTCGCATAAGAAGTTTCACTTCAAAAACCCTTGGTAATTGTTGCGGAGACAGAAAAGCTATCACCAACGTTTCTGTCGCTGTTGGAACTACATGTTCGCTTTATATTTACCGTGTCGCTGTGGCAACTATAAATTCTCTTTGTAACTGTCCCAGCATTTCTATCGCTGTTGGAATTACAAATTCGGTTTGTAGCTATCCCGGCGATAGAAAAGCTGTCAGCAGCGTTTCCGTCGCTGTTGCAACTTCAAATTTGCTTTTTAAAGGTAGCGGCTACAACGACAGAAACACTATCAACAGGGTTTTTGTTGCTGTTGCAACTAAGAAAACGCTTGGCAATTGTCGCGGCGACAAAAAAACTGTCAGCAGTGTTTTTGTCCCTGTTGCAAATAAAAAAAAAAATAGTGCGTGCAGTCCCCCCGCGCGGAAGAAGTGAAACTTCCTAATATGAAAATGAAAATAGGAAGGGGTAGAAATTTATTTTGAGTGAACTCGTATTGTTTCTTTAAAAGAAAAAGAAAGAGATGCGTTACATGAAAGAGATGGATCGGAGTAAATTTTCACGGGATAGCTACAACACCATTTCATAGAACAATTTTTTATTTTTTGGTGGAGATAAGAGGACGAAATCTAGGATTTTAAAGTACATACATAGTACTTATGTATGGAATAGAATACCAGGAACCTTTCTGAAACCGTTGATTGGCCAGTGTCAGTGGTAGCTGACTGACTGACCAATGAAGACCGCAGTCTTAACACCTAAGCCCAAGACGGAGAACATTTACATACATGTTTAGACATGATCAAACATGTTAAGACATGATCAAATATGTTTAGACATGATCAAACATGTTTAGACATGATCAAACATTTTTAGAAATGATCAAACATGTTCAGACATGAACAAACATGTTTACACATGATCAAACATGTTTAGACATGATCAAACATGTTGAGACATGATCAAACATGTTTAGACATGATCAAACATGTTTAGACATGATCAAACATGTTTAGACATGATCGAACATTTTTGAGCCGGGCGTAAATGGAAATTGCTTATATATACATGATTATGCCTCCACTAACTATCCGAGTACCAAACTACCCAAAGTAACTAAACATACCAAATGCCAATCCGATACCTAACTACCCAAAGTAACTAAACATACGAAATGCCGATACCAATACCGAGTAACGAAAGTAACGAAAGTAACGTAAGTAATGAAAGTAACGAAAGTAACGAAAGTAACGAAAGTAACGAAAGTAACGAAAGTAACGAAAGTAACGAAAGTAACGACAGTAACGAAAGTAACGAAAGTAACGAAAGTAACGAAAGTAACGACAGTAACGACAGTAACGAAAGTAACGAAAGTAACGAAGGTAACGAAAGTAACGAAAATAACGACAGTAACGAAAGTAACGACAGTAACGGCATCGTAAAAGTAACGAAATTTTTTTGTGAGTAACGTTTCGTTATTCGGTACAAAAGAGAATACTTGTTACTGAGTAACGAATACATACCATTTGCTACAGCAATAATTTTTAACACGGAAGTGTAACGCTGCATGTAACACGGAAGTGTAACGCTGCATGTTTGCAAGTCGCATAAGAAGTTTCACTTCAAATATTTCCACCGAAAAACACATTTTACTACAGTGAAATCGTTGGGATGAATGGCGCGGAATTGATGACAGCGTTTAACACGGGAGTGTAACACGGGAGTGTAACACGGGAGTGTAACACGGGAGTGTAACGCTTTCATGTAACGCTTTCATTTTTGCAAGTCGCATAAGAGACAGCGTTTAACACGGGAGTGTAACACGGGAATGTAACACGGGAGTGTAACACAAGAGTGTAACACGGAAGTGTAACGCTTTCATGTTTGCAAGTCGCATAAGAGACAGCGTTTAACACGGGAGTGTAACACGGGAATGTAACACGGGAATGTAACACAAGAGTGTAACACGGAAGTGTCACGCTTTCATGTAACGCTTTCATGTTTGCAAGTCGCATAAGAGACAGCGTTTAACACGGGAGTGTAACACGGGAATGTAACACGGGAGTGTAACACAAGAGTGTAACACGGAAGTGTAACGCTTTCATGTAACGCTTTCATGTAACGCTTTCATGTTTGCAAGTCGCATAAGAGACAGCGTTTAACACGGGAGTGTAACACGGGAATGTAACACGGGAGTGTAACACAAGAGTGTAACACGGAAATGTAACGCTTTCATATAACGCTTTCATGTTTGCAAGTCGCATAAGAAGTTTCACTTCAAAAATGTAAATTGTAACTGTCCCTGTTGACAGCATTTCTATCGTTGTTAGAGTACATATTTATTTAGTACATATTTGCTTTGTAATTGTAGCGGCTACATAAATGCAGCTACAGTTGTCAGCAGCGTTTCAGTCGCTATTGCAACTACAAATTCGCTTTGTAGTTGTAGCGGCGTCAGTAATGCTATTAGAAGCGTTTCTGTCACTGTTGCAACTACAGCAGCTAAAAATTCGCTACGTATTTGTCGCGGCGACAGTAATGCTGTCAACAGTGTTTCTGTCGCTGTTGGAACTACAAGTTCGCTTTGTAATTGGTGCTGTCGCAACTACAAATTCTCTTTGTTTGAAAGAGCCTCTATGAAGAAAGTTTCTGATCAGAATTATTTAAGACACCTTGATTTTCTAAGTCAGCTTCTACTCAATTAACCAAAACCCTTCCTAATAATGACACGAGTGACAGATACATAATTCAATTAAACCCTAACCTAACCTCAAACCGATAAAAATACCTGTTGCGCCTTGTTAGACAATTCAACTCCAACTCACCGAAGATGGATTTCAAAAATTTTCATTAAGACCAATTAGTTCTATTTACACTGTAAGTTTTCTCCCATTTGAAGAATTCGATTACTTTAACAAACAATTTTGATTCCTCGCTCCATGCCACAACCATGTTTGACTGATTTGCTTTCAATCACATGAATTGGCATACGCCAATTAATCATTTTCCTTCTTTTTTTGTTTTGTACAAAACTTCGTAATTTTTCTCCTCCGTATCTGTGCGGTGTGTGTGTTGATTTAATGCAGGAGATTTATCAAAAGCAGTGAGCTAGCGTTGGGATTGGAGAATACCTTAATCGAAAAGCAGCTTAAACGAGTTGTCAGAACCGTCAGATCCTACTTAACCGATGTACAAATAAATATTCTGTGGTGGTTTCTGTGAAATCGAATTGTGGGCATTGAAATTGAATGATGAAATTGGAGGTAAGAACTCCGTGGCTAATGAAAAACCCACAGATGTGAGAATAATATTTGTAAATGGAAGTTATGAACACCAATTAGAAATTTCGCTGGGTGGTATTCGCTGTGGTGTTCATTTGCTGGATAAAGCACATTCCGTGCGTTAGAAAGAATTCAACGCAGCACTTGTTGCGACTTGCGAGAGGGTTTTGAAATGTTGGCAAAGTACCCAAAGAGTGTCTTATGTGGTGCCTTTCAGATCTCGATCTCTGGAGGGACATTGTATTTTAGTTCATCAATTTATCATCTGTGGTATGTACCCGTGGCGTAATGGTTTGCATGCTTGCCTCTAACGTAGGCGGTCCTAGGTACGAACATTAAAAATGTTTTCAAACAGGTATGTATTACCATTTACGAGAAACTACAATTCCTACGATTGTTATTTCATTGCCATGAAAAGTGCTTTCTGGATAAACAGTTCTGAATTGGCAGAAGATTGTAGGTTCCTTATGTTCCTCAAATGGTATGGTTGAGAAAAACGCCTGTAACAGAATTACCCTTCTTCTCATTAATGTCAGCATTCATGAATTCTGAAATGCGAGGCAAGAAAATTATGAATTTATTACGAGAATGTATCCATGAATAGCAAAACGACAGCCGTAAGCAGTCGTATATGACAACGAGTGTAGTGAACGTAACGTAACAATAGCGGTAAGAGTCTCAATATAAGTGGTTTTTCTTTTTTAGTTCCGAGCATATAAGTGAAACGTCAAAAACGTAAGAGTATTTCTTTTTCAACTCAGCAAAATCTGAACGCTCAAAATGCTTTTCTTTTTTCTTCAGAACACTACGCGAGCGCGCTCTACGTGCTCGAAATAAAATGACGGGGCATCGAGAGCAAGAGTCTGAGCGCAGCCAACTTCACATAGCTCAGTTCAGAACACGTTCACGCTGTTCGTTCTCTGTTCATTTCTCTGTTCGGAACTAAAAAAGAAAAACCCCTTTAGTAAATCATAATACGAGCCCTTCATTCGACTGCCAGCTTTGGTGTATTACTTTACGTTATAGGTACCTGAGGCATATTAAAAACATATATTTTTTTTATAATTAACGCGCACATCACCATCAAGGGGCTATGACTACCCTTATAATGTTATAGAAGACAGTGCGAGCATTTAGAAAAGTAGTAGAGGGTTTAATAGTAGACACCGATGCACGTTGCTTTTGAATCTTTGTGAATCGTAATGTAAGGGAAGCACAGAGCCAGGTAAAGCATTCCACATTCGGGTCGTGCGACTAAAATAAGAATCTCTGTACTTGACTAAACGCCCGAAGTTGGGCTCAAGGTAAAACTGATGCGCATTCCTAGAGAGGCGTGTGTTGTGGCTAAATTGTTTCAGGGGAGGAATGCAACTGGCAATTTCACTAGAGCACTGTTTGTGAAAAAAGCAATAACATAGAGAGAGACAGGTGACGTTTCGAAGCTGTTCAAGAGAATCAATCGATTCTACGATTGAACTATCACCTATCAATTTTAACGCTCTATTTTGTACCCTATCAAGTAGGTACAAAGATGTTTGTGGAGCACCTGACCAGATATGGGAGTTATACTCCAGTTTTGGGCGGATGAAGGCCTTATAAATTGTAGCCAGATCAGAGGGGGTGAAGAACTTCCTGCGCCGTTTAAAAAAACCTAAGCATTAAGCAGCTTTTTTGACGACTTCAAATATTTAGTCATTCCAACGAAGATCATCGTTGACACACATACCAAGTAATGACAGTTCTTCGGTTTTTTTTTTTGATGCAGGTACCATTCATGGATAATGGTAGAGGGGGATTGTTTAGCTTTAACGACAAGTGACAACATTGAGTTTTCGAATTCTATTCGGTTTTTAAGACCCCATGTAACAATGCTGTCAAGGTCAGAATTCAATGAGCTTATCATACGCAGTTCCACATCCGAAGCTGTTCTTCGACTTCGACGTGAATTTGGAAACGAATATGAAAAGCTGAGGGTCGAGTCGTCAGCAAAACAGTTAAGCGGATTAGAAGTTTCAGACATGAGATCATTAATGAAAATAGGAAGAGAGTCGGAGACAAAACGGAGCCCTGGGGCACACCAGCATTTATGAAATGGGTATCAGACTTGAATTCATCCAATACAACTTGAATTGAACGGTCGGAAAGGTAGTTTCTAATCCAACGAAGAAGAGACTCATCGATATCAAAAGCACGCATTTTCGATAAAAGAACCTGATGCCAAACTCTATCAAATGCTTTAGAAATATCAAGCGCAATAATCTTACTTTCTCCAAAACAATGTAAAGATTGGTTCCACTTTTCGGTGAGATAAGCCAAAAGCCATCAAACCGTTTGCTACTGACGGTCATTAAGAAGCTTTCGTTCTTCAAGATATTTCATAAGTTGACGGTTTATCAACGTTTCCATGACCTTGGAAAGAAGGGACGTTAGTGCAATTGGACGGTAATTGGAAGGGGAGGAAGATTCGCCTTTTTTAGGGACGGGCTGGACAAATGCAGTTTTCCATCTGCTCGGAAAAATCCCAGCAGAATAGGAAAGATAGGAAAGTTTACTCAGTAGTCTTGCCAGCGTAGAAGAACACCTCTTCAGATTTACGGCGGGGATAGCATCTGGAAAAGCGGATTTATGTATATTGAGATCTTTGAGGACTCTCGCTACCGATGGAGTTGGAAAAAATATCTGCTTCATAGCAGAATTCACTGTCTCAAGCTCAGGTGGGCCCAATGTGCTATTAGGAAGTGTCAAGTAAGCAGCAAATTGAGCTGGCAGCAAATCTGCCTTATCGATGGAGCTGACATACGGAGAGTCATTGAAAACGAGCGTTGGGACCGATGACGTGGTCCAGTTCTTGATATTCTTGACAAAAGACCAAAAGTTTTTACTTCCTTTTGGACACAATAGTATTTTTTGCCTTACTTTTTGGTCATGTAAAAACTTAGCCCTTTGTATCTGAGCATTACAGATATTTCTGGCCCGTTTGAACAAATTTCGGTTTTCTACAGTGGGGTTGTCTTTAAATTTACGAAAACTACTTTCTCTATCCCTAATCGCCTCTTTACAGCTTAAACCAAATTCCACAAATTCTCTTTGGGGATGTTACTTTTTGTTCTGTGAGGAGCAAAATTTCTCATGCCGTTGAGAATTACGTTAGATATCATGTCAGCTGATGCATCAACGTTTCCGTCGAGAAAGCACAATGACCAATTAAAATTTCGAAAGAAATTATTCAGGCCGTCCCAATTGGCTTTTTCGTATTGCCACACAGTTTTTTTGGGGACTTTATCTTTTTTTACAGCGACGGAAAACGAAAAATCTACCGATATGACACAATGGTCCGATTTGCCTAAAGGAGATGATACTACAACCCTGTATTTTTCGGGATGAGAAGTGAGAAATAGGTCAAGAGTGTTGGCCGCATGGCCTTCAATATCTGGAACCCGAGTGGGCTCATCAACAAGTTGAGTTAATTCGTTAAACTCAGCGAAGATCTCAACATTGTGACTCTTTTGTGGCGCCCGTGCTACTTGTAGATAAAAGACTTCAGGAGTGAAGTTGATCTCAGTTCGATGATACTTATTAGAGCCATTTAAATCCGACGAAAAATGTGATTTAAAAATTTCATTGTGTTTTGAGAAGCTAAACAGAAATTTCTTACTTTGAAATGAAAAGAAGCTCATGTCACTTAACGCAACGCAATGAAGTTGCTACCAATTTCAACTCAGTCATCTCAATTCCAATAACCACTTATGTTTCCGCCAGCTGCCATTTTTGCCGAAACAATGACAGAGAATCTGCCATCGTCTCATTTAATTGCTTGTTTTTTTGTCCTCCAAAATGACATTTTGACTTAAAAAAACACGCCTGTACTTTGCCTCGACTTTATGGTCTATTACCTTAACAAAACTGACATGCCACTCCTACCAATATGATAACATAGTTTACACAGTTATACCAACTGTCACATTTCAGTGCATTCCGCGAAGTTCAGCTAACTACGCTGCACTTCATTTAAAGGCCAACGCACACATAAGTACCTTCTTTTTCTTTTGATTAATATATCCATTTGGCAAAAATGCTGAATACGGCAATCACGGTTAACACGGATGAGCGATTGCCATTTCCAATTGACCATGAACTCATGCGTTTTTCCGTTTTTTTTTTCTGCTTTTTGTGGAAAAGCTATGTCTCATTGGTCATAAAATAGCGTCGCGGCGGCTATAGACATGAGTTCTACGCGCAAACCAGGAATTTCAATCTGTCCGTATCGAAAACAATTACAAATGAAGAGGCAAACTGGCATCTCATCATTCGCCTGCCATTGCTGACTCCGACTCTATATGTATGTAACCTCTAGCAATGATAGTTGAAGTGGTTGTCATACCTCAGTTAGTGTAGTGCACATTGCTGCAGTCAAGTGCCGCATCTCACAAGATGGTGGTTTATGTCTTCCGAACAAATGGCATTTCCCTCTCTCGCAATGTTCGCGGGTCGTGAACATCACCGGATAGGTAATGGTATTTTTGTCTAACGTTTGAAAAATGCTAAACGAATACTGAGTTTGATGAATAATAGGGAAATGATTAATGAATTTCCGCATCACCTGTTGAGTTGGGTGGCAAATAATGTTGCCTTAATAATCCTATCGAATACACTCGTATACTCACATACCAACATATTTGCGGTGGTGGCACCCAGGTGCGGGCTGGAGTTTTCCAGTAGCCGGCAGCCAGCAGCCACCAGCAAACAGTACAGATCATGATCTTGTGCTAAAGTTAATGATGCAAGCATGTGATTATTTAGTATAGTTAGTGGTTATCACTGTTCAGTAGTAATTACACTTTTATTCAAATGACTAACTCCTCCGTCAGCTTCGAGAAATGGAATCGTGTGAACCTAAAAATAGTTTGAAGTAATTATGCAGTGGGTTGCCACAGTAATTATAAAAAATTGAACTCAATTAACCATATTGGTAATGAAGTCATAAGGTGTGATTAAGTTAATACGTCTTTAAGTAACCTCGGAACATACTCATCCCTATTTTGGTGTATTCCGATACGAATTTCTTTTATTGTCTTATTCTTCTTCTCCAAACTTCTGCTTTGAGCAAATAACGAAACAGGTACCCTCCCTTCCATCTCCCTCGATAATCATTCACCTTCTGGTGGTGAGGAGGAGACCCTAAGTAGTTTATTTGAACCAAACGATGCCGAAAGGTCTTCCTAGGGTGGGGAAAGTAGACAAAACCAAGAATTGATCAATTGAAGCCTGGGAGATAGCCCAAGACAATTTTTCTCTCCAGGTGGTAGTCGTCAAAGCAATCCACCCGTAGTCTTCTCGATTACTGCAGGGAGACACATTCTGTAGGCCCTATTTAACATACAGACTGCCGCCTTTTCAGGGATGTATAACGGTTCAGCTGTTGTTTAGAGTTGCACTGCAACAGGATCGAGTCAAGCTGAACAGGTTGATCTTGGTCAAGTGGCGCTATCTATCCAAGCGCCAGCAGAAGAAGAAGGTTCGCAGTGAATGCTTAGCGGTTAGCGCAAAGGGAATAATAAGGTGGCCAAGGGCAATGAGTCTACTGCAACCCTTTGGTTGGTAGCGGAACTGGTGAATGAAACGAAGTCGCAAGGGCTGGTCGGACGGGATAAGGCCATCAGAGTCAAAACAACCAGAGGTCCAACCGTAACGTGGGTGAATGAAACTAAATCTGATAGACAGTCTGGTCCACGGAAGCTAAAACAGATATAATCTCACTGCACGTACCTCTCCCCCCCCCCCCTCCCTCCGAGGGCTTCACCTTGTTGTTGGTGGGGGGGCTTACGTTTGGCGTTGAGTCAAATAAACTAAGAAAGCCCAAGGTGTGCGTGGCTGACTGCTGGTTTCTGCCTTGGCTAGTGGCTGGCTGCGTACATTGAGGTTGCCAGGCCTCGAGAATCGGGGTACTCATCTGGAAGTAACCTTCGGGTTGCGAGGCTTCACCAGAAGTTGAGGTCTGGTACAACGGGAGATAGGCCCTCCTGGACGACGCGACGTTCTGCGCTTGAGGTGCGGGGCGTTGTCTTGGACTATATCTATGAGGTAGGCACCCTTGTGGGAGTATCGTGGTGGCTGTGGTTATCCAAATGCGGAAACGATTGGCATTCTTCATCGAATGCAAGAGGTGTAGATCGGCCTCGCTCTTTAGCAAGGGGGTCGACTTGTCTCAACAAATTCTCTATTGCTACTGGGCAACCAAGGTGGTGGTTGACACTCAATTTAACTCCGTTATGTGAGTAGGCTCGCCATGAAATTAAGACTTAATTGTCAGGTGTTCACGTAAAACAAGACTTCATCTGTACGTACATCTTTTGCAAGAAAAATAAATTTAAACTAAAACTACTCCTTTCGTTACGTCCCTTGAATTCGGTGCTTATGGGTCACCTCTCATAAGAACGAGTGTATTTAATTGAGTTGTCATTTGATTCCGGTGGCTTCTTGACTTCTATTGATCAATTCTTGGTATTGAAGCAACGGATTCTATGGGTCGGCCAATCCAGGCTGCACTCATACGACGTAGGTTTTCAATGCAGAGTATAAGACTACACACCTCTGAGGATCCATGGCTCTGTAAAAGGTCGAATTTTTGGTCTTAGATGTCTGCGTGGTTGTAACAAACTCTATGATGAGCGGACTGACTATTTATGGAATCGAACTTGTCTTATCACATAGAGTTCCTTTCCAGCAACTAAACTCGATCAATTTTGAGGTTAAGACTTTCTATCGGCAACTGTAAAAAGCGAAACGAACGGTGAATGGCCAATATTCCTCGTTGGGTCAGCTTACATCCTTTGGTATTTCATATTGTTCCGTTCTACTAGCAGGACTGTGGAGCTGGTTTAGTTCTTTAAAGCCGGAAGACAAAGCTTATCATGGGCTGCAAACTGCGATGCTAGGGCTGAAAACCTGGGGTTCAATTACTGTATTAGTGAGCTACTGAGTAAGTGAAATTATTTTACACAAAATTAGTCGCCTGTCCCTCAATCCAAACAAATTCTGATGAGAGAATGGCGAGTTATAATAAAATAAGTTTATTGTGTAGTTGTGTAGTTTTCAATCTGGCAATGCTTTTATAGGAGTTGGTCTTTTTTACAGCTGTCGCCGGACTAGTGGTAGAGTTTGGTTTGTCATTTCGTCGTGGAGGAATTGAAACCGCACGAACACTGATCTTTGAGTACATTCGGTAAATTTTCTATGCGTTGGTTCGTTGGTGGACCAAGCTCTCACGATATACTTTATTGCCTCGCTCGCCAGAATTCAAAGAACAATATGTCTCGGCTGTACTTGGGCCTTCTCTAGCAGTATAAGGGCTGCTCTCGACGCCCTGCTGAATCTCCTTCACCTTCAAACCTACATTATGGAATGTGCTCTCAAGACCGTTTCCCATTTAAGGAGTGCAGTCTCTGGCACAACTCACTTCAAGGAACTCTCGAACAGCATATCTTTTGACTCACTTCTAACGGATATGTGCTGCCCGATACAATGATTCCAAGGCTCAAACTGCGTCAAAAGTACACGGTCCACTTTTCATTACGAAAGCTTATAGAACTGGTTTCCCCTAGAGTCTGAACCAGGAAAGAATTGCTATCGTATCTTCACGGATGGTTTTAAAATCGATGATAATACTGTCGTTGGTGCCTTTGTGGAGAGCGATGGCAAACGACTGTATTGTTCTTTAGGCACATAGGCGTCGTCTTCCAACCCGAAGCAATCAAATTGGCTATAAGCTACGTTACAAAGAATGACTGGTTGGGAAAATGTGTCTGCAGCGTCAGACAAGTTGTGCTCTTTTCAATTCTAACTACTTCGAAAGTGATCCAGCAAAACAAGACTTCTCAGAATGAAGTCGAAAAACAAAATTCTTTGAGTCTTGTTTGGATTTCAGACAATTATGGCACAACTGGAAACGAGGAAACGAAAGAACTTGCAAAACAAGCTCCTCAGACAGATTTCTCAAGCTAAACTAACACTTGATCTACTGGAGTCCTCTTTGAAGACTGGAATTCGCGATTGGATCAGTCGAAAATACAACTCCGACAGACAGACGCATGCTCCCCAATGCCAATAAGAAAACTGAGACATTTTTGCTATCTGGTAGCAGAAATGAATTTAGAAAACTCATTGGCGTTCCCACGGGACACTTTTCTTTGTGATAACAGATTCTGTGAGTCCTGTGGAGAGGATGACGACACCGCGGAGCACTTCCTCTATAAATATCCTTCATTTGCTCGCATCAGGGTACAGATAGTCGCCGCAGATATTAGTGAGAGCTTGTAACTTAGGCTCCTTATCATGGCAGCGTAATTTGGCTTTTTTACGAGCATCTGTACAGCTTTAACAAAAGAAGGTTGCAATCGACCGGTATTTCGATCTAAGCGATCCTCCGACACAAGCAAAGACAGTAATGCTCTATAAGAGGAATGACTAACTTCTTATGGAAAAAGTCGCAACTTACAGGACGTCAACAGTCAAAATGCAGAAACCCTGAAATGAACCAAGTACTCCGATATATTTGATTTAATTGTATTTTTAGTGTCTTTGAATACTAGGCCAGGGTATAGAAAATGATATGATGGGGGATGAACTCTAGGCTAGAAAACGGCAGCCCCCTCCGATGCAGCTGGATACTAAAATAAATAAATAAATAGGGTGACGCAACAGAGCGAGGGGTCCCGGGTCCCAGCGCATTTCTCACAACTATTACCTTGTAAGGGAATGGAGGGACCTACAATTTTCTACCGGTTCCAAACGGCTAATCGAGAGAGCGCTTTTCATGGCAATGAATTTACTAACGGAGGATCTGTCGATTCCTTGCGAAAGGCGATACACGTGGAAAAAAATTTTTGCCTCTGCCTCTGTTGGGATTTGAACCTCTGGGTTAACAGGTGAACATGATAACCATCACGCCACGAGTACCACACGCACACTGGGTACTGACACTGGACTCACGGGACGCTTCATATCTAAAAAACCATTAACTATTGACCTCCCAAGGAAACGAAAAAATGGCAAAGACCTCTGTATCTGCAGTTAGAACATAAGATCCCTTAATTGACTACGAGGAACCATAGAGTTAGTTGAGGCTCTAAACTGCTGCGAATCTGATCAAACCGTCTCGTCGTCCATGAAGTGCGATGAGAAGGGCCGGGCATAAAGGAGATGAAATACTTTGACATTTAAGATATGGTGAGTTCTATAGACAACAGATTAAAAACTTATTTGGTTGTTGATTTGTTGCTTCAGGTAGACTCAGAAATTAGGTTATCTCCAAAAACCGTTCAATGAGTTTAAGAGGATAATCCATATCAAGGCTTAATCTGACAACATTTGCCAGCTATGCACCCACGTCCTACAGAGGAGAAAGACGACATTCGAAAGATTATTTCCACGAGCTTCTTAAAAAATAAAAAGAAAAAACATATGAGCAGTGCCCTAACCATGTCTTGAAAATCATCCTTGGCGTTCTTAGCGGATAACTAGGGAATGAGGAGATCTTTGGAGAAACAATCGAAATGCATTACTAGAAAATCTAAACGTCTAAGGTCTTGTACTTCATCTTCCAGCAGTTGTTTACGAACTTTAATAAAGAGAAGTGGACTGATGATGGTTTCTTGGGGTACACCAACAGCGGTGTATAGTTCATCGATTAATTCATTTTGTCGTCATACTTTAGTTGCGGATAACTTGAAGACTTCCACAATCGTCTTTTTAAAGGTAAACGAGTAACTTGCAACTCTTTTATTAAAGCGAGTATGGACAAGTCATTGATAGCGTTTGAGAAGAGTTCTAACATTTTTTCAGGTAATGAGTTGCAAATCTTTTAATAAGGCAAAGATGGGACGACCATTTATATCGCTGAATCTTATGCTGACACAATTTATGCAAAATCACCCTTTCCATCCAGCCAGTTGCCCCGTGCCAGCTGCTCCAAGAAACATGCAAACCAAATGTAGTAGGTTCTCACCCAAATTCGAGCTCTTCCAGTGATCCAATTTAAATTTGAACCAAAGCACATCACTTTATGAGACAGTTAACTGTTTTATTGCTTCCTCTAGCAACACTAATTGGGAGTACCCTCTGCGAGCAAATACACCTAACTTTTCACTTTCCACTTCTATCATCGCACAAAACTGTTCAAAAGCCAAAACAAGCAAATATCTTCAATCTCGTGTCCATCTTTATGATGCTCAACAAGTCCAAAAAAAAGTAACAACAAAAACTACTTTTCACTTCACAAAGTACTTCTGTGCTAATTTATGTGGGCTATTTAGACTTTAATAGCTGCTCCAACTCCGCCCTAAACAATCATTTCCCACGCAAAACATCAACTTGTTGCCTTAATTGAACCATTTACGCCTACCTTCCCGACTGAATTTGTTGTTGGAACGAAACAAATAAAAAAAATCTGTGGATATCATTGCATTTTCACACTTCACACATTTGGATTCGTTCCTGAGCTGCGGCTTAAAGCTATCGCGGTATTATAAAGCCGTCAACATCTTCCTCATCCACAATATCACTTAATTGGGTGAAAATATTTCCACTCAATAAAGATGGCTAAGAACCAATTCTCGATTTTCATGCGTGGTTATCAAACGCGGGCATACGCACACTTCGGTCGGTGGTGTGTTGACGATGATGGGCTTTGAAAATGAAATCGTGGGCGCAGATCAAAACAAAAGAGCGAACGGACTTATCACGCCCTTATGATAGAAATTCCTACAGAAAAAAAAACCCTAATCCCCAACCAATTGGCCAATAAAATGCTGCATTTCCCGATTCCTAATTGAGTGCAAAGTAGAATCCATTTGAATGGACAACCGGTTGCTTGGGCCATAATAATAAAAGATCTGTTTCAGTTCTCGTCTCTTACAATTCTCCCACTAAGCCTGTTTTTTATACTAAATGCCCCATTGTAAGGGATATTCCCATTGCTGCAGTTTGTTCTCAACACCTTGGAGTGTCTCTGAGGGGGGCTATTGCTATAATTCCATTCTTTGGACGCACACTAACCAATTGCTATTCAAAAGATTCCTTATCACCATTAAATGTCAAGAAGAACGTAATCTCACTTGAGATGAGAACCACAGTCCCTTGTCGCCGCTGACGTTTGGTTTGTGTACATAGGCTTTGTGGCTCTGGTCGGTGGCAGAGTGGGTTGAGGTTTGATGTTAGAATGGAAAAGTGTGTGCCACACTCTTGTGCTTTAAATAAATTCTGTGTTTAAGTGGTTTCATTGTCGTAATCGATGGTGGGGAAACCGAACATAGAAACCGAGAACCGAGAACCGATGGCGACGACCGACAATTACGTAATGCCGGTCAAAGGATGCATCGACGTCATGAGTTCAGCATGTAGTACCGTTGAGCTCATCAATAGCCCGCACTCAAGAATTCCTACGCTTAAAAGGATTTTTTTCATCATCTTCTTCTTGTCTTAAAAGATGTGTGTGTTTAATTTAGATACCCCCATGCGACGATGGCGACGGCAACGGCAACGGGGATTGATCCACAACCAAGCAGTTTTACCAAAGCAACCACCTGGTGTATTATTAGGAACACCCCGGATACAAAAGGGGTGCTATGTGTTTATCTGGCATCTGTCCTTTGGCCAAGGAAAAGGGTCAAGAGGCACACAGCTTGTTGTTATATGGTCGCTTCAAAGAACTGATCTAAAATGTGTTGTGTTATTTTTCAAAGCTGTGTTCTCGTTAATTAATAAATCCTGCGTCATGAGACTCTCGTCGATGTGATGCGATTTCGTGAAGTGAAAGACCAAAAGGCGGAAAGGAAGAATCTTGTGGTCCTTTTTATAGAACATCGTTTGGCTGATACGTCATTCTATGGTCTGTTGCTGCTGCTCTTTGAATAAACCTTTCTCCTTTCTTTATAATTAATGGAACACATGCATCCGATTGAATTAAAAAATCAATAAAGGAAAAAAAAGCGGATAGCATTGACGTAATTGTGTGTAAACAAACAGGGTGCTAGAGTAAGCTGAAATCTCATTTCGGAAAAGTACACCTCTCTCCACCTACACGTGGTAAGGCCAACTCGTAATGATAATGAGCTAATGATACGGTTGTGGAATGTGGACTTGTTTTTAATTATGAGTCCTTTTATGTTTGATATTTCCTTTGGTTTCTCGTATTTGGACTAAAGAGGAAAGAAAAAACTCATCCACCTTTGCTTTGAACATCTTGTCGGAGCATCACCGCTATTTCTGGCTTCGAATTTGAAGTGGACTTAGTGTGGGTAGAATTTCTATAGATGGCCGGCTGGTGAGAATAATTAAAGGGTAAACGGTGAACCCACGGTTTGGGGGTGGACTGAGGGCATAAATAATAAAGGATGAGTGTGCACCTTTTGGATATTGATGTCTGAGGTGTGATTAGGTTTGGGAATAATTTGAAAATGAGAAAATATAGGTGTTGGACTGTTTTCTTAAGTCAAACTTGTGAAAGGTGCGTCCATTCCATTGTTTTGAAAAGCTCTTCAATTCCGACGACCACATAATTTTGCGGTACTAAAATTTATATAAGTACTTTAGCTCAATACTTAAATCCTTAACCTTCACCAAGTATGAAATCCGTTACCGCTTTCATGTGCTCATGCTGACATCAAACGTTATTTTTCATTGTCATAGAACTCTTATGCACTTGGTGTAGAGAATTTTATAAAGTACGTAAGTAGGTAAATAGGAGTAGGAGCACTTAGCAACGTCAGCAAAATTCTGGATGATCTTGTTCTCCGAAGGCTCAAGGCATTCTGCAACGACAACAGCATCATCCGGAATATGCAGTTTGGATTCCGGGAGAAACATTCAAATATTCATCTGCTCCTGAAGCTCCAATGGGAAGTTAGAAGAAAACTCAACAACAACAGTTGGATGTTTCTTGGACGTTGAGAAGGCATTTGATAGTGTCTGGATAAACGGACTTATCCATAAATTAACAATTTTACACTTTCCAGGTTCATTAATAAAAATTTTATTTAATTTTCTTCATTCCAGATCTTTCTACGTGCAAGTAGACAACACCGTGTCTTCAACCAGACCCATCCGAGCAGGGGTTGCTCAAGGATCGAAGCTAGGTCCCTTCCTATAGAGCATCTTCACCTCGGACCAACCTCAACCCGAAAACAACACCAACCTTCTCATTGCGGATGACTCATTGACCTACGCGTACTCACTCTCAGCTGTGATCGCTGCTCGTAGAGTTGAAGACCACATAAAGAAGCTCTTTGAGTTCTACAAACTATGGGGAATTAGAATTAATTCAGCGAAATCCGACCTAATTTGCATAAGAAGTCCAACACAAATACGGAAACGTTCGAGATCAGCCGCAAACTGCCACAACATCTGCGTAAACCTTCCCGACAGTACACAGCTCAGGTCGAAAAAGCAGGTCAAGTATTTAGGAGTCCACTTCAACGAACTGTGATGCGTTTTAACCCGCAACTGGCTGTATTCGAGAGGAAGGTTCTGCGCATATTCACAGGGCTTGGCTACGATCCCATACGCAGAAAAAACGTCAGCAATACAATAGAAAGCTCTATGAAGAAGCAAGGATCATCTCCGTAGAGAAAAACATGGTGCAATCTGGAAGATGCCTACTGGAAAACCTGACCAACCATCCCAACCCCTTAGTAAGAAGGATAGCAGAAGAAGACCGTGACACCCGGACCCGAGATACATCAATGCGATGACACTAATGGAAAACGACACTATCAACAACGATGAAGCAATGGCCTTCTACGCTGAGGCAGAGTCAACCCACCACCGTGGCTAGCTGCTCCATCACCACATCACCCCCACTACCCCTCCTACACCACCGTCCTCCGCCATTCTTTACCGCAACTAACTCCAAGGACAACAGGAACTGAACACTCCTACAGTTATTAGATACTAACAATCTATTCTATTCTATAATAATCATTAACTTAAGTTTTATTCTTAATCCGAATATCTGACAATGTATCTCGTTAGGCCTCTTATGTGCCAACACAGCAAAATTTTACCATTATATAATTATGTAACGCATGATTAAGTATCAATTGTAAATATCCTTTGTTGAATAAAAATAAAAAAGAAGTCCGGATGCCTTCAAAAACATCAACAGGATCGTCGGCAAAAGGCCAGAAAAGCCAGAGAAGATCAACACCAATAGAGGAGAAGTATCATCAACCGAGGATATAAAGCAGAAGGATTTGCCGGGTTTTTTTTTTGAAGAAAATTTCATGTCAACCCCACCTCCTGACCCTGCTTTTTCAAATGATGTGGACACAACACACAACCGTCCAGCTGATTGACAGAAGCGCATTCGAAGAATTTTCAGAGATCCAGAAGACATACTAGAATTGGCCCAAAGTGGCGCCCCAAAAAGTTAGTTGGATGGGTCAAAATTTGTCCTGAAGATACTTCCTCAGGTATTGATGATCTGTCTGCCTATCGTTATGATTTATGAACAACTGCCACTTTTCTGAGCGGTGGAAGAACGTAAAGATCGTGGCCATTCCCAAAACGAAAAGCAGACACTTTGTGTCTGGTTGCTGGCCCACACCACAACTCAGCAAGGTCAGCAAAATTCTGGAGGATCTGGTTTTCGAAAGCTTAAGGCATTCTGCAACGAAAACAGCATCATTCCGAGTTTGTAGTTTCGATTATAGGAAAAGCACTCCACTCTTTATACACTCCTGAAGCTGCATGGGGATGTTGAAAGGAAGCTCAATAATCACCTAACAACAGTTGTATATTTCTCGGACGTTCCAGAAGGCATTCGATTGTGTCTCCTTAAGACGATTTATCCATAAACTAACCATTTTTACCTTTCCAAAATTCTATTTCATTTGTTCATTCCAGATCCTTCTACGTACAAGTAGACAACACTATGTCATCAACCAGTCCCATCCGAGCAGGAGTTGGTCAAGTATCGAAGCTGTATAGCATTTTCATCTCGAACCAATCTCAACCATAAAACTTCACAAGGCTTCTTTTTTCGAATGACTCCTTGACCTACGCGCACTCACTGTCACCTGTTATCTCAGCTCGTAGGGTTGAAGACTACATAAAGAAGCTCTTTGAGAATTACAAACGATGGGAAATCTTAATTAACTCAGTAAACACTCACGATCGGCCAAAACAACTGCATTAACCTTGCTGACGGAAGACAACTCAGGCCAAAGAAGCAGGTCAAGTACCTAGGAGTCCACTTCAATGAATTAATGCGTTTAAGCCCACACGTCACTGCAGTCGTTAAAAAAGCTAACTATGCTTTCTATCGCTCCCATCTGCTGATTCGCAAAAGAAGTGGACCTAGCCAAAAAATTTTATTACTGCCGTCAAAGCAGATAATAAGACCCGTCATCGCACGGATGCTATTCCTGAAAAATCTGTGCATGACTGCACCAACTAAATATTTCCCAAAGAGACAAAAAGCAGCAGAGATCGTTCCAACAGCTTAGAAGGGTGATAAAAGTGCTGTTTATAACGTCTCAACAACAAGAGCAAATTCAAGGACGTACAAATTCCGCGGAGACTGAAGGCATTCCGCTACCATAAAAACATCATCCCAATCATGCAGTTCGGGTTTCGGGAGAACAATTCCAGATGGTTGTCATCAAGACCTTCAACAGTCATATTGCTGTTGGATATTTCTTCGTTAAACAACTAGATGAACCACAATTAAAGACGAAACCATCAAACATCAAGGACCTTGGCATGAACTTCGAGCAGAGACAACGGTTCAATCCTCAGACAAAACCTCTGTCAAGCTGGCGAAGTAACTTTCTCTGATCGGATCCAAGTTAATGTGTAATTTAGTTGCTAATTTTTTGCTAATTATTTACCAAAAAATTAATTTTTTGCTCTTCCCGTTTAATTATAATTATTTGCTCTAAAAAAAGCTAAAAAAAATTTGATTTTCGCTGATTAGCAAAAATTTTCTTAATTTTTTTTTTTTTATTTTTTTGCTCTTCCCGTTTAATTAAAAAAAATTAAGAAAAAAATTAAGAAAATTTTTGCTAATCAGCGAAAATCAAATTTTTTTAGCTTTTTTTAGAGCAAATAATTAGCAAAAAAATATGCTGAAGAGATCTGGTTTCTTAACATTTCCTGAAAAAAACACCTCGCCAGCTTGACGTCAAGCTGGTGAAGTGATTTTTTATAATTAAACGGGAAGAGCAAAAAAATTAATTTTTTGGTAAATAACTAGCAAAAAATTAGCAACTAAATTACACATTAACTTGGATCCGATCAGAGAAAGTTACTTCGCCAGCTTGACAGAGGTCAGACAAAAGCCTTTCACCAAAAAGGGAAACAACACTTTTCAACTCATCCAACCTCCAAGGTGGAAAAGGAACGGACCAAAAGATAAGGTTGGTATTCTTCAATCAGATCCTGAGAACAATCATTACGTACTGCTATCCTGCTTGGTTCATCATATCCAAAACTAGCATGAAAAAGTTCGGATTCGGAGCATTTGAGAGGAAAATTCTGAGGGTCTAGACAAAACTTAACTTTGACTTTCAATCTGAATTTCGGTCCTAATGGAACTATACAAGAGATTTGAAGATTTGAATGTCTATTCTTCAAGGGTGACTGGATACAAAACCAACCATCAGTGCTTCATGCGAGTGAAGAGCATCAGCTCGTGGGTAGGACTGAAGATCACCTACAATGATAAAAGAAAGATTAAATTAAAAAATGTAGAATGCATATACACTACTACAATTTTTGTAAAATTTCGAGCATAATCGAAACACTTAGAAATAGTAAAGCGCTGCTTCTTCAGGGACTACTACGCCCGAAATTTAGGAGTAGTGAGTTGGAACAAAGGAAGTATGACTGGTCGAAAGTTTGAACTGAAGGAGATGGTGAGAAGGAGAAAAGTAGACGTCTTGTGCGTCCGAGGAACAAAATGGCGGAATAAAGGAAACAGGGCCCGTTTTTAGATGTGACAAAAGACAAAAACCTACAACATATTCTCCTCCAGAACGGATCAGGGTTACAAGGAAGTCGGTAGCATCCTTGTAAAATTGTTTCCCATTTTGAAGAAAAGCGACTGTTTGCTGTTAGGTTTTCATATAATTGGTGACGAAAGAAAAGATGTTGTAGTATGTTGAGGGCCAACACAAGGGTCGAACAATTCTAGACTACGAGCCCAGAAATGAAGCATCATTGACCCCTCGTAGTGAATGTTTTGCTTCGAAATTTCTAGGTACCTGTTGCAATACATTCATTACGAAGATGTTCTTAGTCCTTTTTACATAGCAGGCATGTCTGAAATTGTACCACAGGCCTTGTGAAATTTGAAAAACTTAAAGGTAAACTGTCGCTCGCAACACTATCCTTTGCTGACAGACCATATAGGCGATGAAAGAAGTAGCACAAAGTCGTCTAAAAGGCTTAAATCATGTTATCTGGACAGAGGAAAGGGTGAAGAAGTATCATTGAGAGTGTACATCAGAGACATTTGCCCCTAAAGTGCAAGGATATCAGCACAGAGTATGTGGGATTTCCAATAGCAAACTTATTTAGAAAGACCTAAAGAATGGATACAACTAACAAGCCAAAGAGACCTTTTAGTGAAATGATGAAGCTAAAATAGTTGTAAATGCGCATCAGTTGTCCTTCTCGACAATCATTCACCTTGTCGTGGTTTGGGGTCCTAAGTAGCTTATTTGGACCGATCTCGATACCCGAAGGTATTCGAAGGATGGGGACGTTAAACGAAAACTAAGAAGTGATCAGAACAAAAAGTATGGAACACTACCTAAATAATTTTAACTCTCTAGGTGGCATTCGTCAAAGCGATAGCCAACCCGTAGTCTTCTCGATTACGGCAAGAGCACGGATTCTGGAGGCAACATCTTACATACAAAATACCGCCTTTTCAAAATACCGCAGGATCCAATGAGGCTGAACAGGTTGATCGTGATCCAGTGGTGACGTCCTCTAGTAGACGGCTTTCCAAATGCCAACAGATAAAGGAAAGAAGGTCGGCAGTGAATCCTCAGTGTACTAGGGCGGCCAAAGACACCGAGTCTAACTGCTACTCTTTGTCAGCGCAGGCGAAAAGGAACAGTTCGGGAAAGGTCTTACTTCAGTACGTTCTCTAGTAGCCCATGTTGCCCCTTTTCTGCGACGCTCTGCTTAAATTCCCGGTGATCTAACCGAAACATTGGTAAATGAAACCGAAAGCGTAAGTCCCAAGGCTAGCAAATTCGGTCAACGGACACCGGTCGGACGGGTCAAAACCAACACGGTCAAAACAGCCAGAGGTCCAACCGGAAAGTTGGTGTATGAAACCGGATCTGCTAGCCAGTCTGGTCCACGGACACTGACCAGAAGGGATAAAGCCTCCGAAAGTTGTTTAAAAATTAACCTCGAGGACAGGACTTTCGAAACACAGATACATAGCCGCGATTGGATCTGTCGAGAGTACAACCGTAGATGGCATGCCTCCGTTGGACGTTCCCCAACGTGAAAAGAATAATGTACCGTAGCAGAAAAGAACGTATAAAGCTCATTGGCGTATAGCCAAAGGGGATTTCTCTTTTACCAAACACGTAAACATGTTAGGCTTAAGACATGAAAGGATCAAAGATCCATGGTCACAACTCTTGGTGTAAGCCAAAAAAAATTCGCGTCTTAGAAGAGTACAGCAGCATCAAACTGATGAGCCCACTGCCGTACCTGGGCGAAACGCCATCAATTTTTAAGAGTTGTGGGTTGTGGTCATGGATCTTTGATCCTTTCATGTCTTTTGACTTATGTTAGGCTTAAGTGATATCACACTCTGTGAATTTTGTAAGGAAGGGGGGTGGGGGGGAGGGGGCACTGCGGAGGACTGCAAATGTCTTGCTCTTTTTCGTATGTAATATATCGTTATAGATACTCGGCACAGACATGGTGAGAGCTGGTAACTTGGGCTCCTTATCATGGCAGCGTCTTTTGGCTTTTCTCCGAACATCTGGAAAGCTATAAGAAAAAGAAGGTTGCTAACTGGTATAGTACAATGGACCGGTACTTAGATGTGAGTGCTCCAGCTAGTACTTCAAAAACCTCCAACAGAAAAAAAGCTTCAGTTGTAAAAAGAAAGTGTCTTTCTAAACAATGCCAAAGTTAAGAGTCTGTATTCCACTTCGCATAGAAAAGGAATCAAACGAACCTTAAAATTTTCAGCGTGAGTTTTAAGATTGCGTCAGTTTCTAAAACTCACTCTATGGTCACTTGCAGTGCAGCCGTCAAATTCAATTGAAATAATTCCAATCAAATGAGGAGGCCAGCAGTTAAGGTTCGTATTCCTCGAATAGTTATGAGGTAATTCGGACCCTGGTTTTAGATAAGTAGATTTGTTTACATTTTTTAAATTATAAGAAACTGTCTGCATGTTTGACAGAGTCTCTTGGACTCTTGTTTCCAATCCTTTCAATGTTCAAAGTGCACAATCGGGAAGCAAAAATCAAAAGCAATTGAGATGTTTAACTAGACGAGTGTTAACTGCGTCGATGCCTCTCACTCAGACGTCACCATTGTCTTTTTTTTGACTCGTAGGTTTCTTGAGCCCTTCTATACTTGAGTTGATAAACTGTCTGCATTCTCTCTAATCAAAGTACATAAAAATGACCCAAAAGCATATCGCAAATATATCACATATCACACACAAATACCGAACTTGACTCAATATGAAGTTAAACGTCCTGATGGCGCTCAGACAAGCTCTATTTAAGGAGTGGCGCTTTCCACAATCCTCACAATCCACAAGCATTGCCGAATGAAGCACCACCACAAATCGCCGACGCATCGCGGTGTGAATTTCCAATTAATACGACACATATCATGTCGCATTGCCGAGACCATTGCACGTTTATTATATCGCATTGTACTATGCGTTTGGACCCATTCAATACTAAAAGCTACACCGAACTGTCAAGCATCCAGGCGCAGCAGTAAGAGCAACAGCCAGCATCAACTCCATCCGAAACTGAAAATAATGTGTCGTTGATGATCAGCAGTCCAGAAAAGGATGTTGCAGTGATAATATGGTCACTCGGTTGTCCCAAATATAGTCAAACGATTCAATTTGCAAGCTCCATATGGGTAGGTGCCCGTTGCTGACAGATTACCAGTGCCACTAACCAAACCAACCATGGGGATGTCTCGAAATGTCGCTGACGACGTGGTCCACTGGAAAGTGGTACATAGGCATGTCGAGGCGATAATAAGTGTTTCAAGCGAATTCACTAAAAAAAATTTTTATCAAAATAACAAAAACACTAAAATGAAAAAGGGAAATGGTATCGAAAATCACACCACGTTGTTGTGTGTGACATGACATCCAGTGTGCCAAACCGGACGGGTGAATGTGGCTGTGACGATGGTGGTGATGACGATCGATGGCCACAGCGGCGGCAAAGAAATGTATCTTAATTGACGTGAACACTGATGACGGATTAAATTGAGCAGCATTTTTGGATTCAGCGTGTGAATGGGACATAAATTTGGTTAAATCACCACACATGTTTCGCCATTAAATCCGTCAAAGAGTCACAAAGAATGTCTCTATGTTTGTACGGCGGGTTTGGCGTTGTAATAAAAAATAAAAAGTAAAAATAAAAAGTAAAAAAAAAGGTGTCTTTATATTGTAATCAAACGACAAGTGCGAATGGAGCTTTGTGTCAATGGACGCTGGCTGTTTACTTACCTAGACTCTCAGTGTGATCCTCATTAGAAATTCTTCCTGTGTCCTAAGGTAATTTGCTTAATTGGCGCCTCGGATCTTGGTCGTCGCTTTATATATTCTTCAGTCAGGTTTGCTTGCACTGAATAACAAGAAAACTCCTGAGAGCATCGAGAAGTGGTTCTGCATGTGTCTGGGGACAATAATTGAAGTCGTGTTGTGATCTAGAAATCGTTGAGATACATTTTGCTTCTTTGACATTTCCTTTGGCTTGCTCTTGTTTTTGTTGGTGGAGGATGGAAGCCATGGGCGAAATTGAACAGGGTAGGCGAGTTGGTGTTTTTGTAGCTTCCAGATGGTTTCTTTTTTATGGAATGGCTATTCTTGCGGAGCAGTTGCCGTCAATCAGAAGAGTTTTTGGGAAAGTCGGGCCGTGTTAAATGCACACTTGAAGTCATTTCTTCTAAGATCAGATCTGTAAATGGTAAGAAACACACAAGACTGGTGGAAACTTGCAAAAGAGCTTAAAATAAATAACTTCATAAAGGGTAACAACATAACAGCCTTCAAAAACTATTTCCATGCCCTTCTTAATCCACCGAAGTGCATCGTTGAAATAGAAGACATAACTCCCTGCACAAGTATCCCTTTGCTAAATGGAGCTATTTCAAACGCGGAGATACGTGACTACAAAAAGCTTTCAACCATATGCTTTCTTCTGGAAAGGTAGAACCAAACTTCAAAAAATCACTGATATTTCCCATCCACAAAAAAGGAGACTGTAATTTCGTAGCAAACTACAAAGGAATATGTTTTATAAATTCTGTAGCAAAAACATTTGCCGGTGTTCTGTTGGCAAGACTTCAGAGTTGGGAAAAGGAATATAGAATTTTAAACGAATATCAAGCTGGTTTTAGAGAAGGATATAGTACTGCACATAATCTTTCCAATTTATTCAACATAATAAATCAAAAAATGCATGAAAAAAAGAAAGTTTACTGCTTCTTCATAGACTTTAAGGCTGCGTTTGATCTCATTGACCGCAATGCTCTCATGTATTAATTAAAGTCTGGAATATCGGAGAAAATTTTAGAAGTTGTCAAAGACCTTTATGAAGACACTGCGTCAGCGGTTTGGGATGGAGAGAAACTTTCGGAGTGGTTTAAAACATCAATGGGTGCAAAGCAAGGATGTCTTCTTAGCCCGCTTTTCTTTGCCCTATACATCAACGATTTGCACGAGTATATTGGTGGCGGGATAGACGTGAATGGAACTCTGATACGGTTACTGATTGTACTGCAGAGTACTGCAGACGCTGGAACCTGACAATGAACCTCGGAAAATCAAAAATTGTTGTATTTAGAAAAAGAGGAGGGCGGTTAAGTGCAGACAGGAACAATGGAAGATTAGCAACAAACAAATAGGAGTCGTAACAAAATATAAATATCTTGGGGTATGGCTGACCCGTAGTTTGAGTATGACCGAACACTTTAAGGAGAGGACAAAGCTGGCCGGGTAAGGTTTGAATTTGACATTGTCAAATTTCATAGCCAACAAGGATGTAAGACTCTGCTCAAAGATAGAACTCTTCAACGCAGTCACCAGAGCCGTCGTAGCATATGGAGCACAGGTCTGGGGACACACAAAATATGAAGAAGTGGAGAAGTTACAAAGGTATTTCTTTAAAAAAGTTCTCGGCCTACCAAGAGTAACTCCAAACTACGCGCTAACGCTGGAATGCCAAATGAAGCCCATTATCGAATTTACGATGCGGTGCCACATGAAATATATAGGAAAAGTCTTCACTTGCTATGAAGAAAGCAGACTACCAAAAATATTGGCTAGGAGAGTTTAGGAAAAACAAATTTACTGGTTCGAAGCTTGGCAAAACTCTTCTGACCGATTTGGGATCACTAACCTAGAAGAACTTGTGGCAAACAGGGACCTTTTTCATATGCTTGTTGAGAACACAACTCAAAAAATTGTTACCGAAGATCGCCAAGAGGCACTTCAAAGAGCAAATCTGACGAGATCGCATGGGCTGTACCATCAGCTTAACTACGAAGTTGGCAGATGTCGAAGTCGGCAATGGTTTAAAAGCCTCAGAAACGAGATGGATATTCAAGGCAAGGAAAGGACTCATAAGGCTAAATGGAACAACAAGAACAGCACAAAAAAAATACGAACTGTTCACTCTGCAACATGAATGAAACAGAGTCATACATGCATTTCATGGGAGTTTGTCCAATTCTAAGAGGGATACGCAGAAACTGCTTCGGAACCGCGACACTTGATGAGAACACCATAGTCAGTCTATTGGATGGAGAAATGGATTGGTGTTGTCTTATAAAACATCTGGAAACAGCCCTCAAATATCGACAGAATTTGATCGACGAGTTAAGTTATTAGAAAAAAAAAAAAATTTAAAAAGAAATCAGTCTGTAAAAATTATTGGCGATATATCGCGACAGACGACGAAAGTCAATGTTGTAAATTTGTTTCAAAAATAATTCAAATATCTTGCATTATTATTTAAACCTATCTTTTAAGATATAAAAATAAGGAAATTAGAATGATATTTATATATAATTATTATAGAAATGAAATTTGAATAAGACATACTACTACTACTATTACTACTAAGATCAGATCTGAGCCTTCTTCTGCTTGCTTTTCGGTCCTAAGAGCATATTGGTCTCAGAATGACTGCAGCGTATCAATTTTTAAGCTTCTTTAGGCTCCCGTTTGAGGTAAGCGCTTGGGGAACACCGACTTTGATCTTAGCGAACCACACGTCTTCCTTATTTTTCTTTTTAGTTTCTCAGGTTCTTCTTTTTCCTCTTTTCTTCTTCTTCTTATTGCTTTTCGGGGTTAGGAGCATAACGCCAACTCTGATGTAGTTCATATGCAGCACTCACACGTTGGAGTGCCTCTTTAGATAGAAACTCTTTAGATAGAGAAAAGTAATGTAACGAATGCACTGGTTCCAAAGAGATCACAGTTGTCCAACTTCGCTAATTCACACTAGCGATTCACGTGATGCTGATCATATGCAGCACCCACAGCTTGGAATGCCTCCTATAGCATAGAAGCCCGTGGGATAGAGGAAGGTATTGTAACACGAGCACTTTGAGCTCAAAGAGATCACAGCTCTCCAACTTCACTTCTTCTCACAATTGATCCACATTAGAGGTTCGCTGGCTACGATCTTGGCCATATGCAGCACCCACATGTTGGAATTTTTTGTCTGAAAAGGGGATTTTTGGATAGAGGAAAGAAATATAATAAGAATTAAGGTCAAAAAGGGATCGCAGATCAACAACTACTTTGCTTCATACTAATGATCCGTGTTTGGGGAATTCAAACTCTGATCAAGACCATATGCAGCACACTCACCTCTTTGGATAGAATCCTTTTGGATAGAGGAGAGAAGTGTAACGAGAATAAAGGTCACAATGGGGTCACCAACTTCTCTGCTTCACACTAGTGATCCGCATTTGGGATATCCCGACTCTCATCAAGTCCTTATGCAGCACTCACATGTTGATATCGCCTCTTTGGAATAGAGGATCTTTGGATAGAGGCTCTTTAGATAAAGGAAAAAAGTGTCACGAGAGCACTAGTCTCAAAAGGATCACAGCTCTCCAAATTCTGTGCCTAACATAAGATTCACGTTTGAGGTATCCTGGCTCTGATCTTGGCCATATGCAGCACTCACATGTTGGAATGCCTATTTAGATAGAAACTCTTTCGATAGAGGAAAGTAATGGAACGAACGCACTGGTTTCAAAGAGATCACAGCCCTCCAACTTCACTTCTTCACACTCTTGATCCACGTTAAGGACTCGCTGGCTAAGATCTTGGCAATATGCAGCACCCACATGTTGAAATTTTCTCTTTGAAAAGCGGATCTTTGGATAGAGGAAAGAAATATAACGAGAATAAAGGTCACAAAGGGATCGCAGCTACTTTGAAGCATACTAGCGATCCGTGTTTGGGCAACTCCGACTCTGATCAAGACCATATGCAGTACCCACTTGTTGGAGTTCCTTTTTTTGGATAGGGGATCTTTTGAAAGAGGAAAGTAATTTCACGAGCAGACTAGTCTCAAAAAAGGGATCACAGCTGTCCAAATTCTGAGCCAAACACTTAATCCACGTTTGGGGTACGCCGACTATGATCTACGCCAGATGCAGCACCCACATGTTGGAATTGACTCTTTAAATAGAATCTTTTTGGATAGAAGAAAGAAGTGTAACGAGAATAAAAGTCACAAAGGGATCACAGCTCACTAACTTCTCTGTTTAACACTAGTGATGGGGTATCCCGACTCTCATCAAGGCCATATGCAGCACCCACATGTTAGAATCGTCTCTTTGGATAGAGGATCTTTGGATAGAGGCTCTTTAGATAGAGGAAAATAGTGTCACGAGTGCACTAGTCTCAAAGGGATCACAGCTTTCCAAATTCTGTGCCTAAGACAAGATTCACTTTTGAGGTATCCTGGCTCTGATCTTGGCCATATGCAGCACCCACATGTTGGAATTGACTCTTTGGATAGAGGCAAAGAAAGAACTCTTAACTCCCAACTCTACAGCATTTTAATCTGTATTTACAGTGCAGTTAGTGAGGGCGTTATGACTTACAGAGGACACAGTAATAGGTCTTCATGTTTGTTTACATCTATGTACGTATGCAGAACCCACATGGTGACATATGAAACAAAAAAAAACAGTGGATTACTGAAGTCATGTAGCCTCTTCTGTGTTAAAAGTCTTCATTTTGTACTTAGTGAGTATAACTTTTATGTTTTCGTGGCTGTGTTCCGATTAAGTTCTGTCTGCTTACCCAAACAGACTCCCCCTAATACATGTCCTCGTTTGTGTCACTAATTTTATTCAGTCATTCAAAAAAAAAAAAAAAAAATGGAGAAGGAAGCATTTTTTCTAAAGTATTCTATCAGATATCAAAGCCTAGACTACTGCGAAACTACTTTAGAAACTACATAGTGTAGAGGCGCCCTTACCCAACACTCACTCCGCTCATGTTCAGATTTTGGTCTAGCAGCATCACATGTGTGTTCCTCCAACTACACTAACTGCAGGATGTTGTTCAATTCGCGACAATACAACTTCCATAGAATCTCAATCAGCGAGACACTCAAACACGGATTCTCTGTTGCTTCACCCCACTTTCAACTCCCGGCGACAACGCCCAAGTCGCATCACTTAATGCGGTGGTGTCCCAACCAATTCGTATAAATATTCCAGCAAATTGTACTGATTCCAACAATGAAACCTGTCCGCTTGGTTGATTTTTAGCCAAAGCAACAGGAGGAAAATTGCACAGCTCACAAAATAAAGAAAAAGAAGATGTACATACTCGCTCACAACAACAAAGACGACGACGATGACAACGACGACGAAGAACGAACTCAAGGCGATATATGTCCCATGGAAGAGTTTTCTTATCTCATGGCTGTCTTCTTCGCCAGTTTGGTTTTCCATCAAACGTAAAATGAAATCGAGTAGAATCCCCACAACAAATGTCCTATTTAATGCCATCCCATCCCGGTATCCCGACATTTTGTCGCGGTCGCCTAGTAGGTAGTTTTGCACAATTCACAAATAGATGAATGGCAGTCAAGACGACAAGACATCCATCTATATACGAATAGAATACCATTTCGCCAGAAGTGTGTGATTTATTTATAGGTAACCATCACGACACACCATTCCACCAGTCCATCTCTACATCATTTAAGATTCCTTTACAAAGGTTCAGTCTGGAAGCACACACATACATTGATAGCAGTTTTAGCGGGGCATCCAGCACCAGCTCATCATTTATGCAACGTTGCACTGCACTGTTGACATCTGTTCACTTGTTGCCACAGCATTTAACAGAAAAATGAAGTGCAATGCGTTCCTGTGGACTGAATATTCATTTGCATTTCTGCATAATGCACCTTAAGTGAGTGTGATTGATAAGGACGAGGAATTGATTGCGCTGCTACTGTGTGTTGTGTTTGGGGTCTCTATGGAGCAGGCAAGGTGCAAAGTGATAGTTTAACTTTTGTTTTTAATAAACGATTGGGAACAGGAGTTTTGAAGTCTGATTGTGCGATTGGGGAGGGAGCAAACTATTTACACTAGAACCGTGTGTTTTTTTCGAGTTGAGGTTAGTACAGTAAAAAAGACAAAGGCAACGATATTTGCATTTGGTTGGCCGCAGACATAGAAACAATCTGATTATACCGAGAGGCTTGCGGAAGCTTTTCCAGGCCATCGCGGTATACCCTTCGGAAAGTTTTCCGAATGGGTTTTGTTAGGAGCACTTCGAAAGAGTCGAAAAGTTGTCCATCTGCTCAAAAATACATTTCACTTTAAGTTAGTCCTTGATGCACTTGCAATAAACTACCTCGAATGGCTTCTGAAAGTTAAGGAATATGAGATGAAGAAGGGGCTGTTTTTTTTTATTTTAATGGCGGGTTGAGCTTAAGCAGCTTTGGGCACTAGACCGCAGTCTAACTGAAACGTTTTGTGCTGACGAGGCGACTGTTACTTAACTGATTGTTCAAGAACTATTCGAATGTGAAAAGCGATCGTTGAAAACTAGACCGCTGCTTGGTGCGCCTGAAGTGACTCCTGTTAGTCGCTGTTACTTTGGGATAAGATACCAGTTGAGATATGAAGCCAAGGTAAGACCTTGCTCATCCCAGTTATGCTATACGGCTCTGAAATGTGGACCTTATCTGAGGTGAGGTGAAGAAAGCTTAATTTGTTTCGAAAGAAGATATTCCGATATATTTTGGTTCCGTTCGTAGAGACTTTAGGTGTACAAAAGAAGATTCAACAGCGAATTTAGGGTATAATTGACCTGCAAGCCTATAACGGCAATATTGTTGCGAGTAATTGACAGACTTTTGAAAGATTATGCCCCAAATGTTGACGTTTAAGTTTTGTACAATCTTTTCAAGAATGACTTTAATGAAATAATATGACAGTTTGTCGACTTGTCTGAAGCCTTTTACAATACCGAAGATCTCGGTAAGTTCTATACCGATACTGACGAAGCAGCGCGAATTTTCCAGTCATCCTGCAAAATCGTACGAGTTTTGGAAGAAAGCCAAAACTAGAAATGGCTCTGTACAGCTCGTCTCTGTAAAAACTGTCATACGCGGGCTTGAAATTGATAAAAGGATGGTGTATATCGATATTATATTCCCGACGTTTTTCTAGTATCTGCAGTAATGTGAAAATTTGGTTGATTGTGGACTTTTCGGGTCTAAAACCACATTGAGAATGCATTTTGAGTATCATCCAAATGGAATGGGCCATTATGCTTGACATCGGAATTTGTGTCTTCATCGCCGTTAAGCAGTCTTCGTATGTCAGCTCTATCGACAAAGCTTATTTAATGGACTGGCACTATTTTGCTGCCAACTCGACACTTTCACACAGTATATTAGCCCCTTCTGAACTTGAGAATGTTGATTCTACAATGAAACAGATATTTTTTCGTATACTCGCTCGGTTGCGAGAGCTCTCAAAGATCTCAATATACATAAATCCGCTGACTCATCAGATGGTATCCCCGCCGTTATTGTGTAGAGGAGTTCTTCCACGCTGGCAAAAATACTGCGTAAGCTTTCCCATCTTTCTGATTCTTCTGGGCTCGTCCGAGGAGATGGAAAACTAGATTTCTGCAGCCTGTCCCTATAAAAAGCGAATCTTAATCCCCTTCCAACTACCGCACGATTGCACTAACGCCCCTTCTTTCCAAAATCATGGAAACGTTGATAATCCGTCAACTATTTCATATCTTGAAGAACAAAAGCTTCTCAATAACCACAGAACGGCATTTGTATCAAACGGTCTTCTGCTGATATTATAGCATATCTGACCGAAAAGTGAACCCAATCTCTACATACCTTCTGTTTTGGAGAAAATAAGATTTGATAGAGTTAGACATCGAGCTCTCTTAGAGAAAATGCGTGCTTTTGGTATCGATGAGACTCTTCTTCGTTGAATTAAAAACTAACTTTCCGGCTGCTCAATATAAATTCAGGCTTATTTTGGAATTCTGTTTCGATAGATAGTCGCATTCAAAAGGATTGAATTCTGAGATTCAATCGATTCAAAAGTTTACGTGTTCGAATCGATCGAGTGTTGAAATGCAATTTTTTCAAATTCGACTAACTTTTTATTGAAAAAGACTGTTAAATTAGAATGGCTGTGTTGGATGGCTTCCAGTCTGATACCCACTTCACAAATGCTGGTCTGCCCCAGGGCTCCGTTTTGTGTGCGACTCTTTTCCTCATTTTCACCAATGATCTCTTGCTTGTCTGAAACTTCTAACCCTCTCAACTGTTTTGCTGACGACTCGACCCTCAGCTTTTCATATTCGTTTCCAAATTCGCGTCCCTGCTCTTCGGGTTTGGAACTGGAACGGTTGCGTATGATTAGCTCATAGAATTCTGACCTTGACAGCACTGTTATATGGGGTAATAAAAACCGAGTAGAGTCCAATGCTTCAAAAACTCAATGCTATGTCTTTTCGTTAAAGCTTAGCATACTCCAACTGGCATTATCCATGGATGGTACCTGCATCCAAGAAACTTATAAGCTGCCAGTACTTGGTATGTGTGTAAAAGATTATCTTCGTTGAAACGACCACGTATTCGAAGCCGCCCAAAATGCTGCAAAATGCTTTGGTTTATTGAGATGATGCTGGAAATTCTGCACCCCTCCTGACCTGGTTTCAATTTATAAAGGTAAATCCGTTGAAAACTAGAGTATTACTATCAAACATCCTTGCGCCAGCTTGATAGGGTATCAAACAGAGCGATAATACTGATAAATGATAGTTTAATTGTTAGTTCGACCGATTCTCTCGAACATCGTCGAAACGTTACCTCTATCAGTCTCTTTTTTCGCTTTTTCACAAATAGTGCTCTAGCGAAATAGCCAGTTACATTCCTCCCCTGAAACAATTTAGCCGCAACACCCGCCTCGTTAGGAAAGCTCATGAGTTTTACCTCGAGCTCAACTTCAGATGTACAGTCAAGTATAGAGATTCATACTTTAGTGGCAGAGCTTGAATGTGTAATGTTTTACCAGACTCTATTAATCCCTTGCATTACGATTAACAAAAGATCTTAAGCAATGGGCATCAGTGCTTCCTACTTAATCTTCTCCTTTTTCCCTTAATGCTCACTTTGTGTTTTATTACATTATAAGGCTAGTGATAACCCCTTGATGTGCGCGTTAATTCTAAAATAAGTCAGCAGAAGTGTTCTTTTCAGATCTGCTGTTACTACGATTCCATCACTACATTTCCCTGTTTGTCTTTACGGGCTTGAGTTCGAGGTTTCCCACTCTGTCATGATCTTTTTACCTTTTGGTTAAATTTCCGAATCTCATTACCATTTCCTCAAACGTGCTACTTCTTTTGCTTTTTGAAAATTCGGTGTTTTTAATTCCTTTGTCCTTCTAAGTCTCGTTAAACTGGTCGAAAGCAAACCTTGTTGTCTTTTCCACTTAAATCTGTCTTGCTCCTTGCTTGCCTGTGTTTGCCGCATTCTTCATGGAACCATATGTTTCGTTTTACGGACCGAGTGAATGCCAGAACCTCAGAGGCTGCGGCTATTATGGGTTCTTGGCGCTGCTGCCACTGGTTTCCAATAAAGAGGTACTCGATTGGAAAAGGCATTAGCTATAATCATCTAGATGTGTTAAGTTCATTAACGGATCGTATGTTCCACGTGAGATTTGGAGGCCTTTGTCCTTTTTTGTTAGCGATGAAATCATCATTGTTACCCGAGACTTTTGGTTGTTGCGGAACCATGGAGCTTTTTTCGTCATTGGGTAGTTGACGTGACGTACAACCCCCAACTAGGACACCAAATCCTTTTGGAATCCTCTTGGACATAAATGGGCGGATGATCTGGTGTCAGTATGCTAGAGCAGGGCTTTGAGAGCTTCCGTTGGCTCGATGGAGTTCTTCCAACTTCTTTACTCTATTAACTTATCCAACTATTAAAGGACCCCAAATTGTCGAAGTAACTCATTCCAGGGCTTCTGTCTTTTGACTGCTGAGGTCTCCCACTGATTCTGCACATCGAATTCATCCTCTGTGATAGTCCCTTTAAGCTCTGGCAGCCTAATGATATTCGTCCAGTTATTACTCGTAGAGGTGCTCTATTTTTCTTTGAGTTTTTGTGTACACTGTAACTTATGATTAAGGCTTTCACCTTCAGTTGGCGGAGACCACTATTCAGCGGCTTCCGCGAGGAGGTACACTAAGCACAACTGACGTGGGGTAAAAGTTGCAACATTTGGGTGCCGCCGCTAAATTGACAAAAATGAGAGTCTTCCAAAATAGCACACGCCCAACCACTGAAATATCCAAATATCTTGAATATGGCTGACAGCAAACACTCATACTAGCTTTCACTACAAACTTTGTGTCTTTATGTTATTTTCGCTTTAGATAACTCAAATTTGTCTTATTGGTTACATCACTACTTGGCTGGACTGTTTTCTTATTCACAATGACCAAAAGCTTTTCAAATCGCAGCCTACAGCAACTCAAATCTTTTGTGGCTCTTGAAAAGGTGTCTCCATCCACAAATATTGTAATTATTTTAGTTCAGCTTTATCTATCCACTAAAATGTATTTCATTTGCTTTAGGCCTCACATCGGTAGAAACATAACATTCCCTTTTAATGGTAAGAGAGTATCTTCACGTTGGGCGCCAATTTACTCTTCTTCTCTACCTCAACGCACAAAAGACTTATTCGTACTAACTCCAATCACATACTTTTAGAATGTCAACGAGGACCATCTACCTCGATTTTGGTATCCAAATTTCAAGCCTACCAGCGGCTCTGCCGGCATCCAAGGCATTCAGGTTAATCTTTTCAACTAGCTGTGAGCAGGGGTGCAGTACATTGTGAGTATATCGTGATATGCTAGCTACCTCTTATTAATCGAACAATGTCGATTGGAATCTACAAAATCTCCTTTGAAATCAACAAATCACTTTGCAAATAAATTTCCCAATATCGAAAACGCGCCCGAGCAAAGGCGTTCGCTGTAGGTGTAGAAGTATACCTACCTTCAAACTGCGTCGTCGTCATTGTCGTTCGTATAGTGGTTGACATTTGAAAGTACAGAGACGCCTAAGTTAACGTTTTTATTGTTTAGTCAAATTCATATTTACTGTCATGGTGCATAAATCTCCCACCAGTCGCATCGTACATATCCCAACCCATCCGCTGTGCGGATCCAAAACCACTTGCAATTACATTTTGGGGAAAAATGATGAAGCAACGTCACAGGGGGAAGCATACATATATGGCGACGATTAACTATGAATCATTTGTCCAAATGAAACGATTAGCTCACCACACCAAGTGCATCCAGCAACGATGTGCCGGTGCATAGTGCATCATCCATCCCATCCCATTTGGGTTAACTACTCTAAGCTGTATACACCTCAATTCAGTTGAATCGATACATAGAGAATTGGAAGGGGTGTAGAGCTGTGGGAGGGCAGCATTCCCCAAGACATGTATCTCTCCCTCTCAGTATGGTTTCACTGGAAAGTGGTTGACTGCTTAATGTCTCGCCGGTAATACGGTCGAGTCATTGCAGCAGACAGTACACACACTTCACTCCATCTCCACTCCAACAATACACTCATTTAACTATTTTAGTGGCTGGAAGCTCTTTGTTTCATGGGTCACATCCAACTCTTCCAAATGAGATCTTCCTAACGTTGACGACGACGACGACGACGACGATGGTGGTAGCTTCAACACCACCGCGCCTCTCTCCCCCAACCCTTTCTTTGACTAAATGTTTCATTTATTTATTTTTTCTACTTTTTTTTGCAACCAAGACTGTATGTGGCACACCTTGAACTAATAAACGAGCAGAAGATGCCAAGAAGAGTGAAATACCTATCTAGGGTAGGGTTGGAGCGGCGCAATTATTGCCATCACGGTGGTGTGCACATACTTTAGGTACTTGATGCAGCAGAGGCATTGCTTGGCTGGGCTGGCATGGAAAACAAGTGTGTGCACTTTACTGCGGCCGTATATAGTTGACGATGGATTTTCCGTAGCTAATTTGAGTTATAAGACGTGTAGACGTAGACGGGTTTATTTTGTGTTATCAATCATCACGGACAATAAAAAGTGAATGAGATGTTTTCTCAGGAAAAGTTGTTGTTGGGCACAAGTAAGGCGGTTTTTATCATGCACACATGGGGTTCCTATAGCTACTGTGCATGATATGGTTTCTTATCAGGGTGTTTCTATATGTACGAGTATTTTTTTCATAACGTTGACAGGTGTTACTCAGGGCGTGATATACTCGGTTGTAAGCCGTTGGACTTTTAAGATTAATTTGCAGAACTTAGTCCTTTACCCAATTGAAGTGATTTACAGACCCATCTTTTCTTCCAGCAGCCTCATTTCAGAGATCAGACGAGTTTGTTTATGCTTCGGAAGCTTTTCGGACGGACTATAAATTCCTGAAATGAAGTTCTTTCAAACTTTATGTAGTTCTGTGTTACGTATTCACTTTTTATGTTCCACGCTAAGCTTAAATGATTATTCACATCTAGACAATCAATATACCATAGTGACACCCGCGGAACCTATGAAACTGTTCCAGGAGTGTGCACATGTAGATCCCAGCCTCCAAACCGTTTATTCCAGAGCACGGGCTATACTTCACTTGATTGACAACTGGTGTCCTAGGAACGGTCTCTCAGACAACCCTCTTCAAACCGATTTAGTACTCTTAACGACGCGACACGTAGAAAATTTACTGCTTTTACCAATCTTACGCTTAAAGGTGTCAACATTCCTGTTTCAAATGCAACATTCCTGTTTCAAGCATCTTGGAGTAATCTTAGATAACAAACTTCTTTGGTCTAAACATATCGAGCCGAAAACTGCTAAGGCACCGTGAGTCTTCTGTCTATGTAAGGGAGCCTTTGGCAAGACACAGCGTCTGTCCTTTGGATCAATACGGCTGTGATGAAGCCATAATTATAGCCTGGGCATGAGTTGTTTGGTGGAACAAGCTCTCACGTAAATACGTTATTGCCGTTTTCGCCAAATTTAAAAAAAAAATAAGTTTGGGCTGGACTGGGATCTTCCCCAGCACTCCGGGTGTCAGTCTCGACTCATCTTACTCCTTTTGATACCTACATCATGCGTCTCAAGATCATTTCTCGTTTAAGCAGATGTGGTCCCTGGCACAATTCGCACTGGAGCTTTGAGGAACTAGCAAGCATCGTGTCGTGGATCGATCCAAAAGCTTAAACAGCTCAAAATTACACGGTCAACTTTCCTTTGGTTCAAGACTGGTGAACTGTAGAATCTGACCTAAGGGAAAATTGTTATCGAATCTTTGTGGAGAGCGATGGCACACGACCACTCGCCTCATTAGGAGTATACGCATCCGTCTTCCAACCAGAGGCGTATGCTTTTCAAATAGCTTTAAGCTACGTTGCGGTGGATGTCGTGATAAGGAGAAGTAGTTGTGTTTGCAGTGATGCCAAGCTGTGCTGAAGGCTCTACTTAAATCAAATCTCTAACTACTTCGAAAATGATCTAGTAACGCAAGAGCCCTCTGAATAGGATCGGAAGACTGATTTAGGTCCAGTTGGAGTTCCAGGCCATCATGGCATAACTGGACACAAAGAAATTGCAAGGCAATGATCTCAGACAGTTTTCTCAAGACTTGAAAAAACGCTTGGAATGCCAGAGTCCTCAGTGAGCGCTTCAACTAACGATTGGGTCTGTCAAGATCATAACTGATATATGTATTTAAGTGTGTAAGGCTAAAGTGATACCACACTTCTGTGACGAAGATGATGACTCCCCGGACCACTTGCTATGTGAATGTCCTGCCTTTTTTTTTTAGTAAGGTTACAGGAATTCGGCGCAAGACATTGTGGAATTTAGGAGCCTAGCTCCTTATCATGGCAGCGTCTTTTGGCTTTTTCCGAATGTCTGAAAAGCTACAATAAAAGAATGTTGCAATATGGCACTACAATGAACCAGTTGAAGTTCAGAGACAAGAAATGCAAAACAAACGTGCATTAAAAACCTTCTTGAACTAAAGAAGTACAGATGCAGTGTAAGCAATACGGTTGTTGAGTTGGAGTAATTCCATGGAGGAAGCTCACCGATCGGTGGTTTAGTTAACTCTTGAGACTATAGCCAGAGATTCGTGCGTCATGAATTGTTTTATGCAACACCTCATTTGCGGCTAGTGGCAGAGTTCTAGTTGTATAAAACTTTATTGGTAGTAAAAAAGTTTCGGAAGAAGCAATTTAGATTTTGTTAAGTTGAAACGATTACTACCATAGGCGTTTCAAATGACACTGGTGCGATGGTCATTGTATTCAGGGTCTCTACGAAAGAAAATTATTCCTATTTTTAGATGTGCTGACAAAATCAAGAGTTCCGTCTTCCAATTTTAAAAAGCTTAGATCCGAGAAGCCAAAGATGTGGATGCGGTGGATGAAAAGCCTTGCTGATTTGAGAGGTTTCAACTAACGACAGCAAAAGACAGCTTTTACATATGTTGCGAGGAAAATATTGGTCCAAGGATATATCCCTGAGGCATTCTAGTTAAGACAATGACAAAGATGAAATTTCATGTACCAAAACACATTTTTTCTTCCGTTAAAATACGAATGAACTTGCCTTAAAACTTTTAAGGAGAGGCCGAAACAGTTTCTCAGATTTTTAAGAAAGATTAGCATAGCTCTCTGTGTCAAAAGCCGTTGAGAATTTTAATAGCGTTCAATAGCGATCACTGTCCATTGCAATTCTTATTTTATCAGTTACAAAAGGTTAGGCTAATTTGCTGTTACGTACTGGTAAAAAAAATAGACATGTTGTTACGGTAAATTTTCCCGCAACAAAAACCTTTCTTACATTTAGTTATTTACATTTCGATATCCCTCTCTTTTCCTCAAACCCTTCCCTATCATTTCTTCGTCCCATCATTTCTCCGTTGTTTGCTCTTAGCAATGTGATCGAAACATAGCTTTGAGCAAATGACAAAATAGGTGCATGTCGTAATCAGCGGACGAGCTGAACTGATGTCGGCGTTTGGTGTGTCGAGCCAGAAGCCTCTGGAGACTCGCACACCATTTACTTAAATTGAATGTCATACTTCGTCACTCACTAACATCATCATACTCATTCATCGACATTCGCATATCATCATTTACACATACCTACCGGCATTCATATACTTAAACCATCATTCACCTATTATCATCATTACAACTATCATCTTTGCACTCATCATCATTCACACACCTCATTACACACACTACACAAAGCAGGATATATCACCCACAACATTATACACATACATACACATATCACAGATGTGAACAATAGAAATGGCACATGTAAACGCCATACTTTGTTATGAGACACACTGTGCAGCGTAGTGCTGCAAGTGTAAACGTCCTAAAGTTAACTTTTATTTTTGTAAAACCGATTCATAAGAATGCAACGTTAATAGTTTTCCCTTTTCCCCAAATCTGCGCAAAGATCCACCGAGTAGGGTAAAGTAGTTCATTTTGGTTTGGTAGCTTTTCCTCCCTTCTTCAATTTTCGAAAAGTTGTAACACAGAGAATTTTATCCTTTCCCTGACTCAGTAGAATATATTGTAGAGTAACTGGGAAAATGCCCAGAAGTATTATTTTCAACTTTCAGGAACTTTCATTTTTCTCGACATGTTTTATGGGAGGGGTCTGATCTCGACTAATGAGCTGGATAAGTTTTGGGAACAAACCCCCAACAACTTTTTCAGTTCAATGTGTTTGGAAAATTGTGCGAGTGAAAGGTCTCGCTGGAATTCGACAACGGAGGTGCTTGTCAGTCATAAGGCTGCATGATGTGCTAGAAAGCCGTGACAGAAAACCTCGAGACACGATTGGCTGATTGTATGAATGTGTGGGTGAATTTGAAAGTCGAGAAAGGACAAATTGAAGAGATCAACCACTTCTTGGTTGACCTAGTTAACAAGTGGTTTTTTTTTTTGCGAGCTTGCGATTTTATAAAGAGAAATAGAAAGTTAAAACAGTGAAAGTTGGAAATAGTTTTGTTTAGCAGAAAATGTTAGAGAAATTTTAGAAAAAGAATTAGAGTCAGTGGAAGGAGGAATTTCAACGAGCTATAGACGGACGAAAATTGCGAACATAGAAGGAGGAAGGAAAAGCAGGAAAAAAAGATAAGTAGAGTGATTGTTAGTTTTTTTTGTGAGTCTTGTGATAGAAAGTTTCGGTTGATCTTTGCCACCGCAAATTCTCAATAATTGTGAGACACGCGACCCTTTTTAATTCTTATTAATTGTTCTTTTCGGGAAAGAACAATTAACGTTTCAATCTTCCGGTTGTTTGCTATTGTTTACCTTTATAAACGGTTCCCCTAACCGTCTACCATCTTGTATAATTTTGTAGTTGAAAAGATTTGGGCTTTTAATCCAACTTTTGTACGGTTTTCCCAACAGAAATACAAATAAATAGCTTTAAATCCCTTTGGGAATTTAACTTGCGTATTTTATTTGATATTTTAACTATTACGGACTTCATTCTTGGTTTGGAAATTTCACCACAAAATTTCCTGGCGCCCACTTTTCTTAGTACACCCTGTACTGAGAAATAATACATTTTAATTCTTCTTTTAATTATTATTTAATCGGTCATTTTATTCGCGATCGTTTTTTATCGCGCTACGCAACCTTTTTTTTTTTGTTTACGAACCCAGCCTAGCTGAGTTTAGCCGTGGTGTCAGCAGCCTACCTGCTGAGTGTTACACTTTTTATCAGCGCGTTTGACAGTTTAATTGTTTACCTCGCGGCACACCGGTTGTGCATTTCTTTCGATCTTTTATAAATTTCTTTTGATTAATTTAATTTATTGGATTCGGATAATCCAATCGCGTTCAAATTTTTCGTAAACAGCTTAACTATAAAGGGATTGGAGAGACCCAAGACTTTCAAAAAAGCTAATTTCCCAAAGTGGACGCAGGAACGCAAGAACGTTTCGGCAGGTATGATTTTGAGGAGTTCCAATTTCAGGGCAAACGAAAATGGACAAGTCAAACTTTTCTCATGAAAATCTAAACACAACCTTTGAGTGTGCATATTCTGAAGTCGGAAGGATGTCTGGGAAAATTCAAAAATTGCCATGGAACTCATGAATTTTAACCTGCTGACTTCAAATTTGCCTCACCTTTGAAAAAAAAAAAAATACTAGAAAAACAAAATTTATTCCACTTTTTCAAAACTTTTGGATTCTTTAACTCGAGACAACCATGGATTTGAAGTTTATATTACGATTAAGAAAGTGAAAAAGCAACGGGGGGTGCAACAAAAATCCAGGGAGTGTCGGAACCTATAGCGCATTTCAATGATCTATAATTGTGTGCCAAATTTGAAAGGTTGAGTGAGATGGTGATTTTCATGGCAGTTTAATTCTGTTGCATGAATTAGAAGTCGTCTAAGTCAATGTCGTCAATATCATAAAAACAGCTGGTTAATATCAGTACCGCCCACCGAAGCGAAGAAACGTGTACATGGATTGAGTCTCACCTACAGCAGACGCGTTTCAATCTGTGCTCGTTCAAGAACTTTAAAAGTGGTGGAGAGCTTCCAAGTCAACAAACGGACTTGGTCAACCCGAAAAATGTTAATTTGATTGGTTAAATAAAACCTTTGTCCTAGAAGTTAAAGAGCACCTGGAAAAAGATATCTCGACAGGAACTCTAGAATTTTATTACTCTTGGATAACTGTCCAGCCCACCTAGACGTTAATGATTTCAAAGCCCCAACTATGCAAGTGAGGAACTCTCTACCGAACTGCACTTTTTGATCCAGCCAATGGACCAAGGCGTCATTTGAAGTCTATTGAGTGCCATTATTACAAAGCTGGTTAGCTCTGAAATCGGAACAAATTGTCAAATCTTTTATCATCATGAATGCTTAGAGGTTTTTTAAGGCCTTGAATTTCGTTACCACCAATGTTTTAAAAAATGTTTGGCGCAATAGCGTAAAATAGCGTACAGAATGCTTAATTTTTACTCAATCTTGAGTCTGGCTTGTAAGCAGCCAATATTTCTTCTTTTTTTTGTTGCTAACACTTACCGCACAAATGTCAGCGGCAACTTCAAAGCTTTTTGGGAATCTTGTGACACCCTCTGTTATTATGCTCGTTCGTTGAACTTTACCCAGGGTTGATCCAGGTTCCCCTGACAGCTCTATATGAGTTGTCCAAAAAATTTCAGTTCTCAAAAAACGCGAAACCGCAAAATCACCACACATCCCTGTCATTTGAACGAAAATAAATGCCATTTGACAGCCCTGAAAACCCATCATAAATCTAGTGCCACTTAAGGCGAATTGGGGGCAAATCCAGGACTCAAAAACACTCAGTTTAACATTCAGGGTGAGTTTAGGTTTTTACAAAAACCGATTTATATTGCCCACTGGGCAGCCCTAGGGCTTCAACGAGCAATCCTATTGCAATTTCGAAATATAGAGACTTCGGAATGATTTCTTTCACCCCTAGATAAATATCCCTTAACGGGTTATTATGGTAAAGTATCCCAATTAGGCACTGTTTAAACAGAATTTATTTTCACATAAATTTATAACTTTACACCAAATTCGTAGGTACCCAGTGTTGTACACATGTTTCGACTTCAAAATTAACATGTCTTTGGCTGATCTCAAAGCCTCGAACAAGAACAAAAGAATAAAATGTTAACCTCGCCACACATAAGACAAACACCCCGAAACTTGTTAATAATTCAAAACGAAAAATAAAAAAAAAGTTACAAAAAAAACACACACAAGAAAAGTCTTGTTAACGCTAATTTATTGGTTAAAAAGTAAAGCACACTCATAATGTTCTCCTTAACGTCCAAACTTCAATCTTCGGCACATACGTTGTATATGCGACTTAAATGTTGGTTCTATTGGTTACTTCTTTAAGTGTGTATCTTTGTTTAGCAAAATAGAAGAGAACCCAAAACAACGTGAAACAAAGAAGGAATCTAACACCTCGTCTCCACCACTTTAAAATCAAAATAAACTCAACAAAAGACACGCGGGATGAGCGCTCTGTCAGAGGGAACAGGGAACACGCATGGTCCGGATTGAGGCTTGAGAGCCGTGCCTGTCGATATGGCTCTTCATTTCGTATGTTGTTATATGGACAGCTCTTAACTGGCCGCACAGTTGTGTAAATTGGGCACATACCACACCGCATCTTTGTTTTCTGTTTTTTTTTTTAAATTTTTTTTTTATTTCTGTTCCATGTTGTTGCTGAGCAAACAAATTACCTCACCGTAAGTTGTCGGTTTTTGGTGTTTGAGCTTACAAAAATGCCGTTTTATTTCGATACTTTGTAGTTTTTATACACAAACACAGAACATTCAAATGAAAATTTAGAAATTCCCGACCCGGTGCAAGGGGACCATAAACAACAAAAATTAAATCCGACCGCAACCTTTCGAAGGAAGCTTTTGTGTTGGGACAACAATGCATCTGGCTTTTGTGAGTTGGTGAACGGTAGGTGCACAGCTCCAGTCAGCACCTAGGGATTTTGTTAAGCTGGAATTAGTATTTGATTTACTGAAGTGTATATGATCCTTTATGGAAATAAGGAACCATCAGGGCAAGTGTGGACACAATACTGGTGGTGGTTATCATAAAAATTATAGCCAACTTGTCACAATGTATTTGGAGGGAGATTTTGAAGAGTTGATTGAGATTTTGTTAGTGAGGCTTTGAAAGAAGGTGTCATTGGAGTGCTACTTAGCGATGGTGACAAGGTTCTCTAGGGAGAACTTAAATGATGCTTTAGACTTAGAAAAGAAAGAGGAATCTGGGTAACAGACAGATTGTGTTTAGATAGACCAAATTCGGACTCTTTCGACGACCTTCTTCGTATTGCAAGTGAGCGTTAAGGCAAATGAAAGGAGAATTTATAATTGATTAAATGATCTCAACGTTGTTTTATAGAAATTAAACGATCCAAGTAAGTACATTTCAACTGACTGGAAAAACGAGCGGCACTGGTGTTGATTTGAGGGAAAGGGAAGTATAATGTGGTAGCGCTCTTTTTTAAAAGAAAGATCCAACACCTGTTTGACCCTAAATAGCCTTTCCTGAAGCTTTGAAGGTCCCCTTTTACAACTCCTTCTTCCGCCAATCTTGGTGCTTATAATACGACATGCGAAGATTTTTTTCAATCCTGCTGCCAAACGGAGCACCCGTGGCGTGATGGTTAGCATGTCCACCTGCTAACCCAGAGGTTCGAGGTCTAAGTCCCAGCAGAGGCAAAAATGTTTTTCCACGGGTATCACCTTTCGTGAGGATTTGGCAAGTCCTCCGTTGGTAAATTCATTGCCATGAAAAGCGCTTTCTCAATTAGCCGTTCGGAACCGGCAGAAAATTGTAGGTCTCCTCCATTCCTTCACAAGGCATGGTTGAGAGAAATACGCTTGGCCTAGGGGCTCCTTGCTCTCCTCGCTGTTTGTCAAACGGAGCATCTTCATTTGGGCTGCCATTTAGTCTTATACTTTTTCTACATTTTTGAACATTGTGAACAGTTTGTGAGTCCTAGGTGCACATCCGCGGGGTTTTTCCCTAAGCTTGGGCGTTTTTCTGTCAGAAGATATCGCAGAGTATCTCGCCACCCTATACTTCCTAAGTCGGCCTCACAAAATGCTCAACTGTTGATCATAGAAATGAACACTTTAGACACTTTTGGGAATCTTGTTTCCATTTAAATGATTGTCGGGAATAGACACTTCTTTTTGGGCATTGTACATAATATACATCCACCACTTACTAAGACTTTTTACTATACGTTCAGACGTCAACGTATTCTGTTACAGCAAAAAAAAAATAAAATCTGTAAAAGAACTGTGTTGCAATATGAAAAAGCCAATTGGGACTGCCTGTAAAATTTCTTTCGAAAATTCAATTGGTGCTTTCTCCACAGAAACGTTGACGACTTGGCTCTAATGATATCAAAGATTACTCTTAAGGGCATAAAAAGCTTTGTTTCTTACAGAACAAAAGGCATCATCCCCAAGATAAATCGTGGTAATGCTCACATAGAAAAGACCAGATTTTCACATTAGCAAAGAGAATTCCACCACGTCATCGGTCTCAATGCTCTGTCGACAAAGTTTATTTACTGGAAACCCATTTTGCTGCCAACCCCACATTTTCACAGAGAATATTAGCCCCTCCCGAGCTTGAGAATGTTGATTCTGCGATGAAGGAGATTTTTTTCAAACTCGTTCGGTAGCGAGAGTTCTCAAAGCTCTCAATATACGTTAATCCGCTGGTCTAGATGGTATCCTCGCTGTTATTCTGATGAGGCGTTCTTCTACGCTGGCAAAACCTCTGCGTAAGCTTTTCCATCTTTCTGATTCTTCTGGGCTCTTCCCGAGCAGATGAAAATCTTCCTCCCCTTCCAATTACCGTCCAATTGCACTAACGTCCTTTCTTTCCAAGGCCATGAAAACGTTGATAAACCTTCAACTCATGAAATATCTTGAAGAACGAAAGCTTCTCAATGACCTATATCACGGGTTTTGTAACAAAAGGTCCACTGGTGATTTGATGTCATATCTCACCGAAAAGTGGAACCAATCCTTACATTGTTTTTTAGAAAGTAAGATTATTGCGCTTCTTAGGTATTTGATGGCTCTCTTATCGAAAATGCGTTCTTTTGGTATCGATGAATCTCTTCTCCGTTGAACTAAAAACTACCTATCCGGCTGCTCAGTACAAGTTCAGGCTTAGTTATAAAATTCTATTTCGATAGATAGTCGCATTCGAAAGAATTATAATTTTGAGATTCAATCGATTCGTAAGCTTACGTGTTAACTTTCGAATCGATTGAGTCTTAAAAAGCAATTCTTTCGAATTCGACTAACTATTTATTGAAATAGTCTTAGTCTGTAAAAATAAGCATTTTTGTGCTGGATGACTTCAAGTCTGATACTTGCCTTTTAAATACTGGCGTGCTTCAGGGCTCAGTTTTGTGTAAGACTGTCTTCCTTATTTTCATAAACGATCTCTAAATAAATAGGGTGGCGCAACAGAGCGAGGAGCCCCAGGGCCTAGCGCGTTTCGCACAACCATGCCTTGTGAGGGAACGAACGGTTAATCGAGAAAGCGCTTTTCATGGTAGTGAGTACTAACAGACGAGTTGCCAATTCCTCGCGATAGGCGATACCCATGAAAAAATATTTTTGCCTCTGTTGGGATTCGAACCACGAACCTCTGAATTAACAGGCGGACATGCTATCCATCACATCACGGGTACCACAGAATTATTTCATGGGGTAGTAAAAGACGAGTAGAATTCAATGTTTCAAGAACAGAATGTTGTCATTTGTCGTTAAAGCTTAACATCCCCCGTTGTCATTCTCCATGTTTGGTACCTGCATCCAAGAAACTGAAAAGCTGCCAGTACTTTGTATGTGTGTTAACGATGATCTTCTTTGGAATAACTACATATTTGAAGTCACCAAAAATGATGCTAAGTGCTTAGGTTTCTTAAGACGATGCAGGAAGCTCTTCACCCCTTTTGGTCTGACTTCAAATAAAGCCTGCATCCGTCAAACACTTGAGTATAACTCCCTTATTTGGTGAGGTGCTCCTCAAACATCTTTGCGCCTACTCGATAGGGTGCAAAACAAAAACAGAGAGCTAAGACAGATTGGTAATATTTCAATTGTTGGATCGATTGATTCTTTTGAATATCGTCGAAACGTTACCTGTTTGCCTCTTCTGAAACAATTTAGCCGCAACACCCGCCTTGCTAGGAAAGTTCATGAGTTTTACCTCGAGCCCGAGATCGGACGTACAGTCAAATATATTGATTTATACTTTAGTCGCACCACTTGAATGAAGAATGTTTTACCAGACTCTGTTAATCCCTTGCATTAGGATTCACAAAATATCTTAAACAATGTGCGTCAGTTTCCTTTCTCCTTTCCTTTTTCCCACAACGCTCGCTCTGTGTTTTATTGCATTACAAGGGTAGTCATAACCCCTTGATGTGCACCTTAATTATAAAAAAAAAACTTTGGTGTTCTGTACTTTATCGTCCAGCAGGGAGGCTAGGGCACTTGTAAAGAGTAGAGGAGTCAATACGATTCCCATGTGCACACCTACTTTCGCTTGAAGTGTGTCTGTGACTACACTTGAACTCCTTGCCTCGTCACTTCTGCTTCATACATAGATATAGTCAATCATTCGCATACAAGGCTCTGGAATTCTTTGTTGGCTCAAGGTCGCCCATAAGAACCTCGGAGTTATCGGTCTAACGCTTTTTCGAAGTCAACCAGCACAATATACGAATTCTTTTAGGAATCACTTTGTTTTTGCATGGGGATCCTAATTCACTAGGCCTTGAGAGTAGTGTCGCAAATTTATGCAGGATTTTTTCAGCATCCACAAGAAGCTGTCCTTGAGGAGGTATCATTTTTACTTCTTTGAGCTGTAATTTTCAAGATGGTTGTACAATGTACATAATGCAAGTTGTTTTTCTTATTCTCTATTATTCTTTAATATTTAGTTTTATTTGTCCTCCTTGCACTTTGCTTGGAGTTGCGCGCATTTCATCCTCACTTCTTTCTTGAAGCTTCTGTATTCTACTGCGAGGTGAGTTATTTTATATTTTAGTATTCGAGGGACAATTCGATCATACTGCGATGCTGCTCCACCACCATGTTTCCTTCATTTGGTGGTAGTGGTAGAGCAGAGGCTTTTCAAGGAACTAAACTAGTTCGGTGATTTCACCTAAGATCAGCCACTATTAGAAAACGCCACCTACCTCCTTTTTGCGGATTAGCCCCTGAAGCAGACTCACTCAATGACAACTTCGTCTTCGAGTTCAATTGAAAATTAAGCCTTGATATTGAATCTGTCAAATAGGACTTAATCTGCATGAAAAGACTCCCACAAAATCAATGGCCTTTGTGGATATTGTGTCAAAATTAACCAGTTTTCCAATCTTGCACTCAATTTCCAGTAACGCACTGCAAAAGTGAGAAACCAGGTGCATTTACACTGGTCGTTCAGCAAGAGACTTAACGAAGGCTTTAAGTTAATTACCTTAATCAGGAACATACTCTTGACGTTATAATGTATAGGAAACTTACTTAACTAAATAATCAAACTGGTGACAGAAATTGCATCCTGAATCAAAATACATACAATAGCCATTGCAGACATGGACATAAAATATATCAACAATGACGAAGCAACCCGTTTTTACGTTAAGACAGTGTCAACACACCCCCACGATTAGCATAGACCTAATCTCTTTCACGCAGCCTCAAAGGAAGACAACAAAAGGTCTTAAATCACAAGATTTCGGTGGTTAACTGCTATCACTCTTCCGAAAAACCACACGGTTAGGAAGAGTTTCACGCAGAAGAGCGATGCTATTCTTGGATTCTTGCTTGGCATGTAGCGCCATCTTGTTGAAAATGAACGTCTTTCTCATCAACATATTCCAATCCCAACCATACGAAATCATGCGCAAAGCCTTCAACGTAACAGTTGCAATATTCTGATTTTAGAAAAAAAGTAAAGTTCAATATTCTTGAGTTTTCTGAGCTCCAAATGTGTCAATTGTGCTTGTTAAGGTATTATCCGACATGGAAATAGATCTCACCTTCAGCTCACTTTTCGATGAACCTCCGGATCATTTTGATGCAATTCAGTGGCTCAATCAGCAAAGAAATGGCGTTGTTGATCGTCCGAAGGGTTCAATTCTTGTGATTACTGAGCTTTTGAAAGCCTTAGGACCCAAATCCTTGTGCAAAATTCTGAGCCTAATCTCGTTTTTGGAATGCCAATTCCAAAGATCGATCGTGAATTGGACATTACCGGGGTTTCCTAAACACTGCAACAGGAATTTGATATCAATGAAAAACGCATAGCTGGATAAGAAAGGATTGATAGGTCACTTGACTGACTAACTAACTTATTTTAATTTCTTGTAACTGATCCTAAGTTAACCAACAAGACAACTGACTCATAGTTCGTTGAATGTGAGCGCTGATAGAAAATCGTTAAGGCTTCAAGGGGTAACGAAAAAAGCCTCAGAAACTTCTACAAATTAGGAATGTGCACCGAAAGCTTCTCTACCAATAAAAATATAAATTTTTTTCTTAATTGACAGCAACATTTTGTTTCTTCTGAAAACATTTGTCTTCTTCTTGACATTTTACTATCAAAACCATCATCGCTCCAAGGCGAATTTCAACTCTAGAAAAAGCAAACAAAAAATCCTCTGATTTCAATTTTCTCATCTGGTCATTAACGCGGGATGCGATTATAACGCTAATGATGCCCGATGATGCTTTGTTTGCAGATTGTTTCCATAAATCGAAGAAGGGTCAATATTTACGCCGCTGAAATGCTCCAACGGCAAAGTGACTATCAATACCGACCGTCATCGGACCGCTTTTTATATTCCAATCGGCCAATCTATTTACCCAAACGCCGTCTTCTCTCTCTCCATCTCCCAATATTCCGAAACACCCTTTGACATCACATCTTGCCCACCACTTACATGGCTTACAACGCGCGACATTAACGATATGGACACAACCAGACCGACACAGCGATGACTCTGGCCAGAAGATATTCCACCATCAATTAGGGTTCAGTGAGGTACGACGAAAGGCAGAGTCGTTGTCGTTTCTGTCGTCGTCGTCTCGTCTCATTTTGTTCGTAGTTTACACATAATCTTGGCCAAACATCTTCTCTCTTGAGGGACGAGAAGGGCATTCGAAGTCCAATGGCTAAATGAGTTTCCTCGTCTCCTTTGGATTTTAATTACCCACCGTGTCCATCCATTGACTCTATACACATGCAGAGTGAGTGAATATGAAAGGCAAATATGGCACGGGACGAGATCAACGCAGAGATGAACTCCTCTTCACCTGCCCAAGCCAGGGTAATTACACAATCTGCAGAATGCAGCGCGCAGTTTAATTATCCAACTTTAGAGGCTCTGTCCGTAAAGACGGCGAAATAAGGCGAATAAATTCGATATTCTTATGACGGCCAGTTGGATTTTTAATCGTCAGTTTAGAAACAGTTAAGAAACCAATGGCAGGATGATCAACTTTTGCATTGCATTCCCATGACAGAGGGAGCTGGACCCTGGACCATAGGTCCCATCTTATTCCACAAGCTTATCAGCGTTCTCAGATTTTTATACGGTTTCGGAATTATCGCTGAAACTTTTGCGTTGTTTTTTTGATTTCTTACACCAGCAGAGCCAGGTTATTAACTCTTTCGGAATCACTCAAGCGCATTGCAGCACAACGAGAACGGCGGTGGTTATTAGAAACGACTTGTTGGGTTCCTCTCAAATGATAGAGAGAGAAGGAGAGACTGTGAAGATGATCGAAAGCCTGAGTTTGGATGGATCCAGCTCCAGCGTGCTTAACCAAACATCAATCGAATGTTTGTTGTTCAAAGCATCTAAAGCAGCGTTTGTGTGTGGCAAACAATGATTCAATTCCAGGCCGTTTGCCTGGTAAGTGGTGCTGATGGACTCGCACCTTTCTTTTTGTTTTTGCTTTCGATCGGGGATCCGTAGCCGTCCGTCTTCAATAGAAGATACCACCTATACTCGTAGTGTGTGATGAGTATAAAGATACATTGATGGGATTTCCAATTGTCCGACTGTTTGTTTGTTTGCTGAGGCATCAATCGCGCTTTAAGGGAGTGCGCAAAGGCAAACAACACACATCGTTCTTTGTAGGTCTGTCCATTTGATGCTGAAGACGTTTTGTTTTTGTTAAAAATTATTTCCACTTGTTTGGGTTAAGTGGGGTTTAGTATGCCATCAGATCAGGGGAAAGGCATGATAGTTTCAAAATTTAATTTGATAAACAACAGTTTTGTTAATGCAAACACCTGCGGCTTAGGTGTGAAATTAAGATTTCTCACGTATAGGTATCGTATACCTAGTGTCTTAGAGAACAGGTCATTGTGATTAACACTTAAGTGTTCTTTTGTATACGTTCTCGAGTCTCGAGCTGAGATGATTGCTATTTGCTCTGTTTTAGAAGAGAACGTTTGTTTGTAGCTATAACGGTTAATATAGCAAATTAATATTAAAAACAAAGTGTAATTCGGTGAATGGACGCAAAGTCAAGCTTTTATCTGGTCTCTGACTCCTTTTGCACGGACTAAATAAATAATTATGGCTTGGGAAATTGGCTTTTAAGAAGCCCACGGAATCGTCCGCAGCGCTTTTGGGAGAAATACTGCGTGTCTTGGCCTCCGACATTCGATTGCTATTGTAAAAAGCTTTTTATGATGAGTTTTGGAAGCCACTTTAAGATCAAAAGTCTCAATTAAACACGAGGCTCTGATTCAAAACTTTACTTTTATCGCACCCAGGGGTCGTAATCCGAATGACGTAACGTAAGGCGAAGATACGCAAATCAGAACAACGACAGCCACGACATAAAACTATTATGAATTATGGGAATGAGTCCATAGTACTGTGTATTCACCTACTTCAATAAACTTTGTTTGAAATCATCTAGTAACTTGTTTCCATACAACATACGAGATTCGTGAAATGAAGAAACGTTATTTTGCTCCAAGGTTAGACCCCTCACAAGCTGGACGGAAATTGTCTAAAAACCTAAACGGGATATTGGCATCGGCAAGCAGAAAGATTAGAACTACGAAAACGTTGATTGCAATTAACTAAATAGAAAATTCTTGTCAAATCCAAGATCAGAAATGATTGATGAAACATCGACCTTATCATTTGAGAATGTCTCTTTTTCCTTCCCTTGTTTTAGTTTTTCACTGGTAGATGAAACTGATGTTTTGGAGAGTTTCATTTACGTAAAATCCAATTCTATTGGATTTGATGCAATTCACCCCGTTTTTGTAAAAGCTATACTCCCTTATATTTTGAAATATATAACCCACCTTTACAATACCATCTTAATGTCAAATGTTCTTCCATCAGTGGTACCCGTGGCGAAAAATTGTAGGTCCCCTCCATTCCCTCACAAGGCATGGTTGTGAGAAATGCGCTAGGCCCAGGGGCTCCTCGCTCTGTTGCGCCACCCTATTTGTTTATTTTATTTCTTCCATCAGTTTGGATACAAGCAAAGATCGTTCCAATTCCAAAAAACCAAAATGTGTTTCGACCTATTGCAATTTTACCATTTCTTTCTAAGGTCTTTGAGAGGATAATGAATTGTCAGATAATGAAATTTCTAACTGACCGCACAACTTACTATGTACTAATCAGTCTGGTTTTCGTCCTAAGCACAGCTGTACAACAACCCCTATAAATGTAGTAGAAAATATTAAGCAAGCCGTTGTGGGAATGTCACGTTTCTAGTTCTTCTAGATTTTTCTAAGGCTTTTGATACCGTAGACCACCAAGTCCTGGTTATTAAGTTGGTAAATCAGTTCAATTTCTCTTCCTCTTCTGCAATGCTAGTTCAGTCTTATCTGAATCTTCGATCTCAGGCAGTTGTGGCAAATCGTTCCGTTTCCGAATTTTTAATGTTAAAAAAAGTGTTCAACAGGGTTCCATACTTGGACCTTTATTGTTCTCTATGTATATCAATGATTTACCTTTATGTAAATGAAATAACTAAGTTTATACTACTTTAAAAGATATGGTATCTTACTGTATTTAAATAATTGGTGATATTTACTAAATAATTTTTTAAATAAATGTATTAAATATGAAATATGAAAATACATATTCTTCTTTCAAATTATATCAAATCATTCATTCTTTTAATTTTAGTCTCACAACATTGAAGTTATGTAATAAATACTTTTTATAAAAGATAGTATTATTTCATTCACATATACAACACATAGTATTGTCAAAACGATAACAAAACGACCCTCAAAAGCACTCATAAATGGTAGTGAGTATTGTGATGAAACGTAATCGCAACGTAACGATAAAGAGGAGGTCTTTCTGAGAGTATCGTTATTCTTAATACGTACATATGTATATGCTTTAAACTATCTACATTAAAATATTAAAATTGAAGTCTATAAGTAGGGAATTGAAATTGAGTAATCTACTCATGAGTGGTTGGTTCTATTATGAGGGCAATGAATCAACTCTAAATTACGCAAGTGGTGAAATGCTCCGCAGTAGTCAAAACCTATGGTTGAAAGCAAAGGAGCATCAATGAAGCCTGTAATAAGCTGATGGAGGAATATTTGGTTAGCATGTCTGCTTTTATTCCAGAGGTTCGTGGTTCGAATCCCAACAAAGGCAAAAATGTTTTTCCGCGGGTATCACCTTTCGCGAAGAATTGGTAAGTCCTCCGTTAGTAAAATTCATTGCCATGAAAAGCGCTATCTTGATTAGCCGTTCGGAACCCGCACACAATTTTAGGTCTCCTCCATTTCCTTGCAAGGTATGGTCGTGAGAAATGCGCTAAGCCTTGAATAGGATTTTCGTTAGGATGTAGATTAGAAAGACCCTTCAATGCAAAGCGAATATATGTTGATTTGTGTGATTTCAATACGATGTTTATGAATCTCATGTTGGAGAGACCAAACTTGAGAGGCGTACTCGAGATAACGGCGAACAAAGCAGTTTTTCAAAGATTCATTTAATTCTTTTGCTCCTCTTTATGAAACCTAGCATGGAGTTTGCTATCCTAAAAACTGAGTCTATGTGCTCAATAAATTCAAGGTTGAAATAAACACCAAGGTCAGGAAAGCTTAAGAAAGCTTGATAATGAATAACCAGACATCAATTACGCAGCTCTACTAGGTTCCCGATTTTTCGAGAAAACATACTTCGGCACCTAGAAGGATTAAGACTAAGACCGTTCTAACTATACCGTGCTCTAAAGCTATCGAAATTTTTTTGAGGAAGTTCGTGATCAGAAGCATTTTGAATGGATTTGAAAACTTTCATATCGTTACCAAAAACCTGAATTTCACCATACGAAATACACGAAACTACATCTTTGATTTCGACAATGAAAAGCAAAGGCCCATGGTGGCGGCCTTGTGGTACCCCCAGCCCCCACACAGCATTAATGGAGTACGAAAAGATTTTGCGAAATTTTACTTAATACAATAAATATTGCAGGAAAACCAAAAGCCTTGATCTTATGGAGTATAATTTAATGAGAAAGATGATCGCAAAATCAGTTTTAATGTAGTCAAGCTGATATACCCATTTTCAAGAGCTTTAAAACATTTGTGATGAAAAGAATAAAGCTCTGTCAACGTTAATCTTCTTTGCAGATCCATACTGCTGTGAAGAAAAGTACCGAAAAAGTCCCGAAGGATTCCATCCGCCATCGTGTGCAACAATTGAAGCTGCATCCATCCAGACTTTGAGGAAGGGTCTCGGTTTGTTGCCTTACAAAATCCAACTCGTGCAAGAATTGAAGCCGAACGCGTCGTAAGTTCGGTTAATGGACCGAATACGATATGGCCACCGATCCTGAATTTCCCGAGAAATTTTTTCAGCGTGGTGAAGCCCACTTTTTGTTGAACGAGTTGGGGAACGTCGATAAACAAATCGTCACATTTGGAGTAATGATAATCCATAAGCCGTGGTTGAGACGCCTCCGCCCCGTGCGCCGTTCCATCCTCATAAAGTCACTGTTTAATATGCTCTATGGGCACATGGGACATGGAACCATTATTCCATATTTCTTCAATAATGAAGAGGCCGTAATGTGACAGGCAAAAAGGAACGCTATAGAGTCATGATTAATGAATTTTTCGTGCGTGAATTGGAGGATGATGATCCGAACGACTTTTGGATCCAACAAGGTGGCACTCCTGCCTGCAAAAACTGCGAAAAGAGTTGAAAATTGGGACAGTCCGCTGGAAGTCCTTTGGCGACTTCGTTCCCATTTATGCCGAGATGGATTGAAATAAAAACGAGATTAAAAGAATTTAAAGCCATCACACAATAGCGCGTTTGCCTCGCGTCGACCTCATTTGACAGAACAATCAAAAGTTCAACTATAAGAAATCTGTAGAGTCTCACACAATCACGCTTTGTCCTAAAACGCGTCGTTTGACAAACGTAAGCAAACGTAACGAAGCGACCAAAAGTTCAGCTATGTTGAACTTTTGCTCGCTTTCTGACATATCCCTCCTTTTCAGTTTTGCAATAGGGAAGAGTAATAAAATCGATGTAAGCAAACCATCGATTTACGAAACAAATTATCGATACTTCGGTATCGATGTCGAAGTGTGTTTCAGCTGAAATTTATCGATGTTAATACTAGACAAATATTTAAGTTCTCGTTATTACAGCTGTACTAAATTTAATTTTTGTTGGATTATTCAATGTAAGTGTTGTTGAAGCATTTAAACTACTTTGAATTTGCAATAATGTTTTGAAAAATTGACTTATACTTTATGTAATATTTTTCATATCGAGGATTTCGATGAATTTTCGATATAATGAGTAAGTATATAGTCGATTATAGATTTTTGTGGCTAACAAATCAATCAAATTGTAACAATCAACATATATATATAATACTTATCATACCGTAGATTTCGATTAATTTTCGATGCATGGCCGCATGGGTTAGTATAAAGTCAATCAATATGGGCGATATTGAAGCATTTAAATCATTTTATTTTTGTAAAGGTGCTCGACCAATAACTTATGCGATAATTTCATACCGTATATTGCCATAGCATTTTTGATACTTGTATGAATATAGAGTCGATTATGTTGAAAAATCCACAAGGTTTTCATTTCATTTCGATAACACAGTACGGAAATGCAGTTACGCACATTATACTACGCTCAATTTATTACATAACACATTTCATTAAGCTCCTCATTCATCTCTTTATCAGAAGTAATTAACAAATTAGCAATCGATTTAGTTTTCCATGTACTTAATACAAAAGAAAAAATCGATTTTTGCTATCGATAGCTACTGATAACGACGATGGTTGTTCGATAATTCAATCGATATATTTTCTTAATTTTGCACAAGCTTAGACGAATGAATGACAGTAGGGCGCTTTGAGGATTTCTCATGTAACGTGAAGCCTACGTGAGGTCGACGCGGCGCGACGCTCTATTGTGTTTTGGCTTTTAGTCTTCCGACCGCATTCAGAGCGGTATTGCTATATATCCTGGATCAATTTCAAACTAGTAAGAGGTTTGAGTAGAGCCTCAACCCAAGCTTGGCCATCTCCAGTAGAGCCTTAGCTTGGTCCTCGCTGCAGTCACAAATACTTCCGCCATAAAGTTTCTCTTCGTAACGTAGCCGATAGCCATTTGCATTTGGATAGCGTACGTATGCTTTGGGAAGACGGTTCTTCTTGTAGGTGTGTAGTGGTATGTCATCGCCCTTCACAAAGGCACCAGCGTCAAATCCACCATCGGATTGTTTCAACATCCGTAGCATGCATGTAGCATGTTAGTTAAATTTTAACCATTTGAAGAAATTAACTCTTTGTTTAGGAGTGCTAATCGTGTTATGGAGGAGAGTCAGTGACAGGACAGTTTGTAGCTTGTGGCTATGCCATTACACGAGAGATTCCTACGGCAAATCACCTCTGTTTTAGTGGGATTGTTTTTAATTCCCCACTGTAGGTAGTACTTCCAGAACCTAAGAATGTTTTCCTTTACTCTTCGAAGAGCTATTTCTGGATTTAAAGATGCGCTGTGAGTGATGGAGTGATGAGTGATGTAGTCATCAGTATATAGGAGCGTTTCAGTCATTGGTGTGTTTGCTGGTTGGTCGAAGGTGAAAAGATTGAAGAGGTCAAGCCCAAAACACAAACCTGAAGATCTCCCCTGCGCAGATGTTTTTGAATATGTGTTTCCCACTCGTACGTAAGGTTAACCTTTGATCAGGAAGCTGTGGATGATTGTGATAATATGTCTTAACAAAAGAAGTGACTTTAACTTGAAAACCAGGCCATCTATCCACCCGGTGTGAAATGCTTTTTGAATATCAAGCAGGTAGGCTATACTGATACCTATTTTTTGTTAAGAGCCAGGGTTGTAGCTGTATGAAGCTTTAACAACGATTCGAAAGTGGAGTAAGATGCGTTGAACCCAAATTGGTTTGGCTTCACTAGACCCATTGAGGAGCACAATGAGCGAAGTATGTTGAGGATCATTATTTCAAGAAGTTTGCTGAGGTTTGAGATCGTTCGAAAACTGTTAACAGAATTCGCCCCTGGTTTCTTTAGAATTGGGGATATTTCCGATATTTTTCATTTTCTTGGGAAGTAACTGTTGTTAATTTAGTTATTAAGAATAATTGTGAGGATTATAATCGCAGTCGGAGAAAGTTGACAAGCCCCATGTCATGCCGAGGGCCGGGCGCCCTTACATTGCCAGGAGACTGACAGGGCCTTAGAAGTTTTCGACTCGATTTTTGAACCAATGAAGCAATCTAGGACAACCAAAAAACGTTTGACTTTATTTGAAAAGGCAATATTGACGCTTGTCAGTTGGCTCAAAGCAGTCGATTTTCTGCGTCTTGTAAAGAGAACAATCTCGGTTGAAAGAGGATTGATGGTGGGACCGTTTCTATCCAGATGTCAATTAAGTTAAGCGTAGCTTGTGCTCTGAAACAGACAGCTTGGAGGCAGGATGCAACAGAGAGCACGGTGACGTCGCGATGTTCGTCGCCGTATATGCTCCCAATATGTCAACAACAAAAAAGAAACTTCGAGAATGATAAAGTATATCGGAAACGATCCAAATTCTGATTTCAGAAACATTCATGGCAACTCACTACAAAAAGCCACAACTCAAAGTTGAACATCAGAAAAACTACTCTTCGTGTTACCATTCAATTTTTATGTAGTCGTCCGTGGTATGGTGGATCTACGTTGTTCCTTCTCTTGTCATAATGACCACCTATGCTGAATTTATTCTTCTCTTTGCTTTTTTCATTTTGCACGAGGTGATTCTTATTTACTCCGGTCACGTAAGACTCTTTCAAGATAAACACAACCCACCAATTGAGGCCCAATTTAAACAGAAATTGCATCAACAGATTAATGAAATGCGTTTTTTGAATGCTCCCGCTTTGTTTTTTTTTTTTTTTGTTTCATTTTGGGTTGAGTAATGACAACAGAGTCTCTTCCAACTGGAATCGACTTGAATTGGTAGCGTTTTTGATGCACTTGGCGTAGGACAAAAAGACTTTTTTGTTTTTGTATATTTACCTGAGCAGCAGGCTTATGGGAATTTATTTGATGTCCTGATAGATTGGGTGTACGTGATAAGAGGGATTTACTGCGTACTCCGAAATAACACACTGATTGAACAGTTGCACTTTTCTGGGTGGGTAAGATGAATGGCCTGTCATTCATTTGGTGAAAAGAAAATGCTAATGTTTAAAAGGTGACAGCTCGCGTAGTCATGAAATGGAAATGTGGTTGCATTTGTAGAATCGCAAATAGTTTCATACTTCTTGGGAGATCATCAATTGGCTTAGAGTGCCTCACTAGATCTAGACAGAGGACTAGGGAAGAAAAAGAGCGCTTTCTGTATATTTTGGAAAGGGGCCTTAGTTTAACTGGGGCTCTCCATGGTATGGGATGTGCGTTTCTCTGTGTAGCCACACCACACAGTGTAATAGGCTCTGAATGTTGCCCTTGCAGATACTGGAGATATTGCGCTGGTTCAAAGCATTAAGTTTTCAAGATAATCCAAATTTTTTCAGCCTCTGAGTGGTCAGAAGTTGACATCTTCTTTAGACAGGTCAAGTAGGCATACGCACAATGCACATTGCACATGTAAGAGCCCTCAATTTGTTATACTTACTTATAACCACTGGAGTAAACTGACTGACCGAATCTCAGTGGTCTAGTAGAGCTTATGAGGAATGTCACAGCGGATGAATTCGGCTTGCAGAATCAACGGTGGAACTTCACAAATCAAAAATAAGACACCGCTGAATAAGTTACTGTGACATATTTGGTTTAAAAGTCTTTCAGGGTCTTTCAGAGTCTTTTATCAGGGTCTTACAAAGCCTTTCAGGGTCTTTCAATATTGAGCTACGATATTGAAATAGAGATGGGGCGGATGAGCTAACGGTAGCTTTCAAGCCCCTGCAGCAGACTACTAACACTGGAATATCCTGCCTTTTGGGTCTAATTTCATCCATAGACCAGACCTTACAGGTGCGGGCTCATGCGTAGGGTTAACAACTTGTCCATGTAAAAAACCTCTGGTTCCAAAACAAACAACTAAGTCTTGTTGTTGGTAGTAGACACTTTCGCATTTCAAAATTCAGAAAAATACATGGCGATCCCCAAATCATTGCACCGTAAGCTAAATTGACCAGTTATCATGTTGCAATCAATACCTACGAAAGGCACTCTTTCAATGTGTTGGATATTCGAACTTTCCAAGGGGCCAATTTTGAGTTGGTTCACGAGTCTAAGCAAACTAACACTGTGAGACAATTTGACGTCGAAAAGCTACAATTGCAAAAGAATGCCAAAAAGTCATCATAACTGCAGTGTCTGGAGCCAAATTACCACACCCGTGATCGAGTACTACGTGACTGAATTATGTGTTTTTGACATTACCTCGCGCATTATCAAGCACTTTAGTACCACAGTTCGGCATTCTTTCATCAGTATTCGAACGGATAGAAGTCGATAAATGAACAGCAGACTGATGTTGTATTTAGTAAGATAAATAGTACTCACTCATTCGAGTTGTTGTTCTGGGTCTGCAGCCAATCAGACATCAGAACGACAAGCTTTGATGCAAAATAGAACAAGAGTTGCTTTCGCCCACTATAAAAAAAAAAGAACACCGAAACCTCAAAAAAGGGAAGCAGCATGAGAAGCGCTCGTTTGAAGAAATTTAGAATGAGGTGGGAAACCCCAAACTTAAGCCTGTAAAAATTAGCAGGGAAACAATGTGATAGAATAGCAGTCGCTAGTGAGAACTGGAAAAACTACATTTGCCGACTGTTTAACGGCGATGAAGAAACAAATTCCGCTTTCAACTTGGACTATGATCAAGAATACCGTACTCTCAACCAAGAAGAAGATATGCAAACTTAAATCAAGTAAGACTCTAGGCGCAGATGGCGCTGATGGCGAACTTTTCAAGGTAGCAGGAAATCAGTTGAAAAGCCAGAAAAAACTATGCCCGATGAATGGAGCCTCTGTATCCTATACCCGGTCCTAAAAAAAACCTCACAATTACCTCAAAAATATAGGCCTCCTAGGAGAACGTCTGAAACACCACGTCAATAGTTTGATATAGGTCCTTATCTGTGCGGTCTTAGACCAGAAAGACCAAATTTTCCATTACGTCAGGTCTATGAAAAAATTCGGGAATATAATAGCGATATACTATTACACCATATTTTGATCGATGTCAAGGTAGCAGAGAGAGGCATGTAAATCTTCGGGATCCCTGTAATTATAACTATACTTTTAAGAACCCAATCTGCTCCTTCAAGATCGGTAAAGAGCTCAGCGAGGTCTTTGATGACGTAAAAGAATTTCTACAAAACGATAAACTGTAATACGAGTCCCTTAACATCTACTTGAAAAAGTAACGCAAAACTCAAGCGGCAACACCAGGTAGGTAAATAATCTTTGAAAAGTCTGCACAATAACTCACGCAGACTGTATTGAATTAATGGAAAGAAACAAACGTTATGTCAGAGTTGTTTTTGCGAGCATTGAAACAGAAGCTCAAAAATGGGTTAGACAAGGGCAAAACGGAGCAAACAAACACACCGAACATCGACGAAAGACAAAACGTCACAATAAATAGGCATGACTTCGAGTTATTGAAGAACTTCATCTACTAAGGATGTGCAGATATAACTCTTGGCAATCGCCGCGCCGCTATTTCGGGTAAAGAAGGAAATTTAAAAAAAGCCCTCGCAGAAAAACTAAGTAAGTCCTTTAAGACCCTGATCTTTCCAGTTCTGTTATATGGCGCGGTGACCTTAGAATGTGTTCGCAAACCTCCCGGTTTTGGATTGTTCCATGTCTTAGGCCAACAAAATGCAATTGGTGGACAAAGGAGTGTTTTGGCCTGACTTTCTTATTTTTATCCATCGCGATTCTAGACGTTGTAGATTTTAGATTTTAGATTATTATTTATTTTTATTTACAAGATTCTTACAAATTCTAGACGTTGCATGATTTTGCATTTTTGATGAGGATCTTTCGATCTCTCATTTTAAGTTTAGACAATAAGCCGGTCGTTGGTAATCCGTTTTTTTCCAAGATTATATTATTGACGTAAAGGCTTCAGATCTTGATACTAGTACATAATATAATAACTTCGTCCGTCAAAGCCCTGGGCTATTCCAGAATCCGCGGCTGATCGCTTTAGGTAGCGGAAATAAATTTTCGTATACTCAAAAGCGAATCACTTTTATTTATTTTTCCTGTGGAAAGCGAAAGCGCTTTCCAAACGTTATTCTTTTTTTTCGTAGAAACTATACCTTTTTGACATAATTCATTTCGTTTTCAAAGGCGATAGGTGTTGTAGTCTCGAATTGCAAGCGGATTGATATAAAAATGTAAATATAATGGAAAATTTAATTATCATCAATTGAATTGAAAGTAATTTTCTTTTTTTTATTAAAGTAGTCAAAAAACACCACGACAAAACAATTTTCGATGCTTGAATTTATGCAACAAGCAACAATACGATAGCAATTTCCTACAGTTATTAATGATTTTAAGTACACGTTATGCAACGTGGCACACACGTTAGTAATCCAGGCTCCTTTTACCGGCTGGTAATACAGCTGTCTTGAGTGCAATAGGCATCGGAACCCTCCTTTGAGAACTCCAAAACATCTCTCTAAGTACTTCGACATTTTAAATGCACCGTATTATACTTTGCTTCACTGATGTTCCCAAGAGCTGCTCTATATGGTGTCATTAACCATGGTTCAAGAGTATAACCAGCATCACCTTCAAACGTATAAAACAATAGCATAGAAAGTATAACTGTATTTAAAAATTTGTTTGATTACCAAAAATTTTGCTTTTATCTCCGTTTTTAAAAATATTTTCTGCGGATACATTGGGAAAACTTGGAATTATCATTGGAAAAATTTTAAAATAGATGAAATTTAAATGGAAAAATTGGAAGTTTAATTTCCAACCATGGTCGCTTTTCAGAATAACCTAAAGCTAAGCGCTTCGCAATTGAGCTATCGCTTTAAATACAATCCGCCGCGCTTTCTGGAATAGCCCTACTGTTGTCGCCCTGTGGTCGCCACAAAGTGTTTTTGGAAAACCCTAAACTCGCTCTGAATGTCAAATTGAGTGTTTTTTGAGCCCCGGGTTTGCTCTCAACTGGCCCTAGGTTTTCGCTGTGGCGAGTTTAGGTAATGAACAGGATTAACAAATGGCATGTATTTTTGTTCAAATGACAGGCTTGTGTGGTGATTTTGTAGCTTAGCGTTTTTTGAGAACTGAAAAGTTCTGGTTTTTTTAACAATTCATAGAGTTGTCAAGGAAACCCGGGTCAACCCTGGGTAAAGTTTAATAATTTAATAAAGCTTTTTAACTGATGCTGTCATAAATAGCAACGTAATCTCCATTACCTACATTGTGACCACAATGGGCCCTACGGGTTAAGTGTGCCAGCCGAGCTGACTGCCACTTTAATCTAACCTACATTTTTAACCGTATTTGAGCGTAGTACGCTCAAGCACGATGTAAAATCTTCCCTTCAGCTAAAGTAGCATATTTGTATTATAGAAGATGTCATAGTTTTCATGCAAATTCATTCACCTTGCGCTTACTCGATGATTTATGTCGTTATTACAAATTGCTTCTTCACTCTTGATCATTTGTGGATCAGAAAACGGACAACACAAGAACTCAGACTTTTCGGGACTAATACAGTATCTACTTTTTCTTCGCTTTCGCCGTTACGACTTACGAGCATCGTGATCTCGAAAGAATCACATCTCTCCCACTGTACTGCTTCACACTAATCATAATAAACAATGACCCGCTTCGTACGGTATGCGAGGACTACTACGGTACCGACTTCTATATAAACTATCGTAGAATTAATTGTGAAGGCTTTTGGACTGGTAGCGGTGGTAGCCAGGGTTCAAACCTCAGTTATGAAATTTCGGAGCAAATTAAAAAAAAAGTGTAGTAAATGCAAGATTTTCGGAGTAGATTTGGAGCAAAGAGAACATTTTCAACTTTTCTTCAAGAAAAAGTTTATTTAAGTAAAGGGTGGGCCATCTTATAGCTTCTTTCAAAATTATAGGCTATATTGACACTGACAGCTGCTTCTTATTATGAACTTATGACCATACCTCTGCGGAACGAAATAAGTCGCTATATGTTTGATCAAAGTTAAATAATGTTGAGTAACTAATTCCAAAGTTGGTGCTTTGTGTGAAAACGATGCGTTTTTTGAAAGAAGTTTGATTGAAGTGAAGCATCCAGCGCAGTGTAAGCAAGCTTTGCCAGAAATGGATTTTAGTGAACAACTCCGAAGGGTTGTGAGGTCCGCACAGACTAAAATGTGGTTGCTGTAGCCAAGAGACTCAATCCACGATCACGTTTCTACGCTTTTATTTGATACCGACATGAACCACTTTCAATTGGCTGTCCGAAGCTGCAATTTGACCCCTTTCTACTATTTTTTGTGAGTACTGTGAATTACTGATGTCAAAAATTCGGAAACCATTCAAGCGCGTATCAGCTTTTGCGAGAAACTGGCAAGCCAAGAGATTTAAATTGCCATGAAAAACACCATCTTACTTAAACGTTCTGATTTTGCAAAGTTGTAGATCCTTGGAATATGGAATGCGCTAGGCCCCGAGATTCCCAGTTTTGTTGCACCCCCTATTGCTTTTTTTCATTTACTAATTTACAACACAAATTTTAAATCCATGGTTGTCTGGAGTTTAGGTATCCAAAAATTTTTAAGTGAAAAAAGCGGAGTAAACCTCGAGAAAATCGGAGCGTCGGAATAGATTTTGTTTTTTCTTTACAAGTGGAGCAACTTTGCTCCGATCGAAGTGAGGTTTCAACGCTGCTATTGGGGAGCCTATTCCGGGCCAACTTAGAAGTCTCCGTTCCAAGCTATTGGTTTCATCGTTGAATATATTAAAGCAATTGGTGCGCCACCGATGTCCCCCGGTCCATAAGATTGTTAAACCGACGTTTTGTTTTTTTTTAGTTTATATTTGCAATGCTTCTAACGGGTGATTTTTTAAGAGGTTTAGAACTTTTTTTTTTTAAAAAACACAAAAAATTCGAAAAAATTAATGAAATATTTATTTGAATCGATAGTTTGAACCTTGCAATTTAATGTTTAAAGATAATTTCATGCAAATGTTGACCGCGGCTGCGTCTCAGGTAGCCCATCCGCTGAGTCCAATTTTGGCATACTCTTTCACACATATCGGCCGGTATCTCACGAATGAATGCATGGATGTTGGCTTCCAGTGCGTCAATCGAAGCGGGCTTGTCCCTATAGACATTAGCCTTGACATACCCCCACTAATAGTCTAATGGTGTCAAATCGCACGATCTAGGCGGCCAATTGACCGGCCCGAAACGTGAAATTAACTGTTCACCAAACTCGCCTCGCAATTGCGCGATGAACATTTCGAACCGAGCACGAATTTTGATAGTAAAATTCAATACAGTGCTCCCCGGCTAATTGCGTCACCTTAAATGCACAACCTTAGACGCATTTAACAGGGAAACGCAATTAAAAGAATCCCGCTTGATTGATCTGCTGTCCCATTTAGAAAAACACCGCTTAATTGAAATGAAAACGCAATAAAGCGATTTTTTTTACGACTTTGGCAAGAAAGTCAAGAAGAACCTTTTTAATGAAAATCAAAATTTTATTGAACGGAAAATTAACATATAATGGTAAGACATAAAAAAAGAACAAAACAATTTCAGCCTAGGAATGATTGAAAAGGAACAATTTTTCATAATGTACACAACACATAAATTATGAATTGGTCCATAATCCGTGCGTATATCTTTAGCAAGCGTACAAGAGGGAATTAGTCAGATTTGCTTTTTATTTGGCTAGAACATTATATCATGGTAAGAATCTGTAATTTTCACCTGCATTGTTTCCTTACACATTTTCAAGATTTTAATTTGCAGTCGCTAAACTCTGATGTTTCAGCAAACAATAGGCTCGTTCGTTGAACTTTACCCAGGGTTGACCCAAGTTTTCTTGACAATCTTATGAGTTGTCAAAAAAACCTGGGTTTTCCAATTCTCAAAAAACGCAGAGCCATAAAATCACCACACATCCCTGTCATTTGAATAAAAATACATGCCATTTGACAGCCCTCAACTCGCCACAGCAAAAACCTAGGGTGAGTTGAGGGAAAACCCAGGTCAACCCCAGGGCTAAAAAACACTCAATTTGACATTCAGGGCGACCTTAGGTTTCTCAAAAAAACGCTTTGTGGCGACCCCAGGGTTTTAACGAACAAACCTAATAATAAATAGGTGTGTTTCTTTACTGTAAATTCGCACGAAATGCACCGAAATTCGGTGAAAGTCAGTCTTATCCTGTTCCAGCACAGCGATTTTTCGTAGCAGTGCACAAATGAGAGTGCTCACGAGAGAGTAAAAAATCTCACAACGATTTAAGTCATGTCAATTTGACTATTAACTTGTAGGCGCGCAACAATGCGACCAATTCATCATCAATCATTTAAGGTGTAAGCAAAAAGTGACTTCAATGATTTGGTTTTTTTCGTTCAATTAACCGGGCAATTTTGCTTCAAATTGAAAAAAGAGTTTTGATTTTTGGACCATTTAACCGGGAAACGCAATTAAGCGGAATGCATTTAAACGGGAAATTTTATGTATATTTCTTATGTGATCTTTTTTTTGCCTAGGATTCAGGTCAATTAAACGGGTAACGCAACTAAGCGGGGGATATTTATCCGGGGATTACTGTAATTTGCAAGCGTTGTTCATTTGTAAGACGATCCATGGTTAAATTGCAAACCAAACTGAAGCTGTTTGACAGTGACACAAGGTACTAAACACACGTCAGCTGTCAAAACCAGTGTTGCCAAAACCAACCAGCTAAAAAATCACCCTTTACCTTCTAAGACTTTTAACAAACATACATTAGGTTATTCTTACAGGGATGTGGGATCCACACTTATGATGATGGCTCCATCACCCCATCAAGAATATTTGACCTTGTACTTAGGTTCTTTACCTTTCAAGAGGCAATGAAAGACCTCAAGACGCTGAGCCCCGAGGCCCAGCGCAATTCTCACAACCATGTCTAGTGTGAGTAAATGAAGGGAACCTACAAGCTACTGGGGTGCCAGCACCTAACTTGGTACAATCGAAGATTGTCTATGTAGTAATTGGTACCCCAGTTTTCTGACGATACCAAGCGGCTAATCGATAGAGCGCTTCTCTTACAAAGAATGCACTTAGAGAACTTGCCAATTTCTCGCAAAAGGCGATATCCGTGGAAAAAATGTTTGGTTTCTGTTGCGATGCGAACCACGAACTTCCCTCGTAACAAGCAGGTATGCTAACCATTACGCCAGGGGTACGAATTTATACTTACCACTTTAAACCAGGCAAAATCTATAATACGACCAGCGACAATCTTCCCATTATTTAAGCAACTCACAGAAACTTCCAATAGAACTCAAATACTTCCAATAACAACACAATTTTTTTTGTATGTTTTCAATTTTTTAATAAATTATTCATTTTGTCTTCGTTTGTTTTCATTTATAATTCATTTCATTTATAGTTGGTTTTTTTTGTTGGATTTTTTTCTTCAGTTTTTTTCTTCTTTTAATTTCATATAATTTTAACTAATTAACTTATGAATTAATAAATTCTATTCTTTATATATATATGTATATATATTTAAAAAGTAGTTTATATATTTATAAGAGATAATCATTATTTTAAAAAATAATAACATTCATTTTTTTTGGATTTTTTGTTTTTTTCAGTGAGAGTTGTTCATGTTTAAAATTAAAAACAGCGAAAGTTTCTATATATTTTTACAAAAAATACATAATATGTATAAATATAAAGTTTTATTTTGTATAATTTGGTTGTTTTTTGTGAGACATTTTTTGAGCATACAAAATTTTATAGTTTGAGACATAATCTAAAAAAAAATACAATTTTATTTTCGTTTGAAAAAAGAAACTCGAAAAAGAACAATAATCGCGTGCCTGTGGTTTTTCGGATTTATATTTGTTTCCTTCTAACTAACTGTCGTTTTTAAAAAATAGGTTATATATACTTTTATATATAGAATTCTATGTATACCTGTTCTTTTTTTACTATTTACAAAATTGATTCTCTTTATTTTCTTTGCACAAAAAAGAAAATAAAAAGAATTTCCATATCATACCGGGGATCATCCAAATGGATAGAGGAGAAGGATGTGGGATCGGGGTGGGGGTAAAATAACTGGCCAATGCAAACATAAAATGCATTTTGTTTTATATAAATTTTTGTTGTCTAGTTGTCTATAATCATATTTATAAATGTCCAAAACTTATCGTCAAAAAAAGAGAAAATAATTAACAAAAAAGGAAAAAGTGATTTAGATTTTGCTTTTTCATTTTGTTTGTTGGTTTGTTTGTTTTGCTTTTTGATTCTAAAAACTAAATAAAAAATGTCATTAATGAATAAATATATAAATGTATATATGCATGGGTTTTTCTATGTACAAGTTGTAAGGTTCGATAGGTACACATTCATGGGGATTTGTTTGTTTATTTTTTTTTTTTTGCTTTTTCTGATTTTTCTTAGTGACTACAAAAATATAATATTTATACTTAATAATCATATCGCACACTTATAAAACTAATTTATTTATAGTCACGTTGGTTTTTCTTGTTTATTTATATTTTTAACTCAATTCTTTTTATAGTAATTTGCCGCTAAGTATACAAATTTTTCATCTTTGCTATAATACACAACACAATTTTATTTTTTAGCGTTAAATCGGAATTGCATTCAAATAAATTACTTAAGCACTAAGGCTGGGAGTGGGGGGCGGACTAGACTGCCGTGTTCAACTGTGGCTTTGACTTTGGTCACCATTGACAGTCCAATCGGGGTGGGACTTGAGAGGGTTTTTGTTGAACCAAAAGGGGGTTGTTGGTTGGAACACAAGAAGTGTTCAACATCAAGACAATTAAAATGTAGCAGAATTTTGATTACACCTACAGTCAGTCAGCGATTGATTTATACAATTCAATTTCAGTTATCCAAGGTTAAAAAAATACTTTTTATAAAACAAGTGTAGGTTTCGGCATGTGGGGAAGAGGATCAAAGGAGCTGGGGCGGGAAATGAGGTTCACTTGAAAAAAAAAAAAGGATCTTTAAATACTTAGGCTTACAATGAAAACATGACTACACATGATGAGGGAACTATAAACCTTCAGTTATTTGTTTTTACAATTCTAAAATAATGTCTTGCATTGGATTACTACATATGCGGTGTCCCACAAACGACTGTCCGCTGCGATGATGCCGCCGACGCTGGCCACCTTTGACTGCAATACGCTGAATCGCCAAGGACTGATATCCTTTTACTGCTATCCTGTTGGAGCATGTATTCTTTGGTTGTAGGCGGACTACTGAGTATTTGCGATGCTCGATGCATCAGCGATGGATCTGTGTTGAGTTGCTTTTGTGATTTGGCTCGCGCCAACGGTGTTATAGTGCCAACGAAGCACTCACTGTTGGCGTTGTTGTTGTCACTGTAACCGGAGATCACAGCAGCTCCATAGAGACTGGAGTTCATTAAACAATCATCGCCGACCCCAACACCACCTGCAACATTGTTGACACTTTTGTCCCAGGTGTTTTTGATGATATTGGGATTGCTATTGTCGAATGCCAAAACTTGGCTCGAGCTTCGCTTCGCTGAGAGTGTGGCACCGACACAGCCACCCATAACACCAACACCACCGATGCCGCCCATGCCATGGCCGTTGTGAATTCCATTGGCGGTTGCATTTTGTTCGTTTTGTTTTCTCGCTTCGGCGTCGTCTTTCTCTTGATCGCGCTTACGTTTGCGTTTCATGCAGATAACAACCGATGCAGCAATCACGGCTACCACTGGCATGGCAACTGAGAGAATGGCTATGAGAACTACCTGGCTACCGGTGAGTCCATCACTACGGGGAACACCAGCTTGTGGATTGGCTCCATATTCTTGGGCGTTGGTCGACAAAGGAGATGTGAATGATTGTTCCTCGCATTGAACACCACGGTAACTATTCGCACACACGCAGTGAAAACTGTTTACTCGATTCAAGCATGTTCCTCCATTGCGGCAAGGTTGAGGGATGCACTCGTCGATATCTACGCTGCAGTCCTTGCCAGTGAATCCCGCTCGGCATATGCACTGATAGTCGTTATTGAGATTGGTACAGCTACCTCCATTGGCACAAGGTTTGGTCAGGCAAAGGTCGACCTTCTCGCCGCAGATCATACCCAGGTATCCGGGTACACATTGGCAGCGAAACTGATTCACCATATCAATGCAGGTTCCACCGTTCAGACATGGATTGCCTTGACAGTCGTCGATGTTCTCCTCGCAATGATCACCGGTAAAGCCCGATAAGCACTGGCACTTGAATGAATTTTCGCCATTGCTGACCATGCAAGTTCCACCATTCTGACACGGATTGGGGTTGCAGTTGTCCACGTGAGTTTCGCAATGGACTCCACTGTATCCATACGGGCATTCGCACTTAAACCCCGTCTTGGTGTCCCGGCAGTGTCCTGTCTTACAAAGTTTATCCGCGCAAGTATGCACCTTTTCTTCGCAGTATCGTCCTGTCCAGCCTTTCCTGCAATCGCATTTGTAGTTGTTGTTTACAGTGTCATCACTACAGGTGCCACCATTCAAACAAGGCTCATCGTCGCAGGAACTCGCTTGGATCTCGCAGTCGGTACCATTAAATCCGGGTGCACACTGGCAGGTGTATAATCCTTGGCCGGTATTGAAGCAGGTTCCAGCATTGTGGCAGGGATGATGATTCGTGCAGTAGTTGAGATCTTGGTTGCAAAACAGACCACCCCAGCCCTCATCACAATGGCACTGCCAGGGTATGTTGCATGTACCATGTATACACCCAGGATAGGGTTCACATTGATCACAGAGTGGGCCTTTCCAACCTGGACTGCATCTGTAAAGAGAACCAAAAAAAAACACGATTTAATAAAAAATCACACAAAAAAAGCTCAAGCGTGTTGCAAAAGTGATTAAGGAAAGGGTAAAAGAGGAACAGATTGCACGCCGCCAACAAAAGCCCCCCAGGGGAGCACTAAGAAGAAGGCGCAACAAAAACAAAAAAAAAATCAAAAAAGTGAATGTGGGTCCGCGCCGAATGGCAGGAATGCAAATAAGCTAACTGGTGTGGTGGCACTGACACCGGTTGTTGGTGGCTTTCGATTCGTTGGCCGCCGGCGGCTGTGGGACGCCGCTATAGCCACATGCAATGTGCAGTGCATGCTGCTGTTGCTGCTGCTGCTGCTGATGATAATGATGGCCTCTGTGTGTGTGTGTTTGTGTATTCCTAACTGTCCATCTAGAAACAACCTGGAAAACTGAAAGACGAACAGGTGATATGACGACGAAGATGGATGAGAGTGCTGCTTACTGCTGCGCTGCTGTTGCTTCAAAAAAAAAAGAAGTAATAATCTGCTTCTCTTCTTTTATCTGTTGTTCTCTTTAACTGCTTTTTTTAGCAGTAATTTTTATTTTCGTATTATTCTCCGATTGTTCGTGTGCTTTTTTTTTTTTTTTTTTTTGAATCACCAAACGTAGTGATCGCGCGTACGTGCGCCGTGTATGTGATTATATTTGCGAACAATTTTTCTCACGCTTGGCTTGGCTCACAGTCGAATCAGCCCCCAAAAGAACCAACAAGACACACAACCAATAACACAACACAGAACCGGCTGATTGTTGTGTATAATAATGAAGCAGCCGTAGAGAATAGAAGGATGTGCGATGATTATGGCCAAGAAATTATGATGCATGCAGACATGATGATGCACTGGATAAATATGAGTTCGATGGATTATTTTGATTTTTTTTTCTTCTGCTTTTGTTTAGCAGAGAGTAGCCGAAGAGAGTCTAGAGACATGTGTCAATTTTTTAGAAGTCAACTTTGACAAGCGCCTCTTCTCTTTGGTCGTCGTCGTGGACTCGTGCTTGCGACAAATTTGCATGGCGCCTACCTATCGAGAAGTTATATGAGTTTCTGAGAGGATCGACGGGTTCTTAGGACGTTGAAAATAAAAAAAGAAGATTTTCCCTCACTCAAAGAATAAGAAATCTATAATCTGAGTCTGCTTTGAAGAATGGGAGAAAGAAAACAACATTCTTTGGCGAATAATTGCGCTATGCCGACTAAGTCGATAAAACCTTATCGAATGGTATTTTATAAGGCCCCCATATTTAAGGACGAAACATGTCAATGCATCAGTTGAATTGAGGAGTGGTGAGTTTGATGGGTTCTTCACTTTTACAGAACATCAAACCAATGAATCTCTACGTAAGATTTAAGCTTTTCTAACCCATTTACACGAGCGAGCTTTAAAGTCACCGAGTTGCATTGATCATTTGGAGTTAGTATTTATGGTAAGTATTGTGGCCGTGGTGAATTCAATAAATTTTTCGAAATATGTATGGTTGTTACGGTAACTACCCCAACAATTTAGCAAAGCTTTCAATTTTGTTCAGAAAAACATGGAAATACAACTTTCCTTCCCTGTTTACACGATCGAACTTCTAAACCACTGATCAGTTCGAGTTCCTAGCATTATTTTTAACTGCTCAGATGTGAGATCAAAGCAACTTTGTTGCTTCAGAAACACCTTATACAACCACGAACAAAACGTAGAACATGCTGCACACTTTACATCCGCCAGCCTTATAAGCAACTAAAAGAAGAACTACCAAAAACATCCATTACTCAATGCCTACCTGTCCGGAAAACAACACCACCTGTCAATTGAAGTTTTTCATATCAAGACGATCCATTTACAGACACATCTCCTCTCTGTCTAAAATTGATCAGTCAATTACTAACAACGGAATTTTCAACATCAAATTCTTCCAAACCAACAACTAAATAATCGTTTAAAGCTCAAAACGTACGAGACTCTTTAAAATACCACACAAAATGTAATAACCTCCCTTGAATGGATTTATGTGACTACCATAAATAGTTATGTCGATCGGTAAACGTGCGACTTTTTTTGTGTATAGAAAAGAGCTATCTAATTTTGGAGTTTCAAGTGTGCGCCGCGCCGCAAACACAACTCGACTCAACGGACGACGACACGACAGCAAAACAATTACACCGAAAGAGCAAACAATCCTATCAATTGACGTCTTTGGGTTTGGCTGGCATTTATACTTTTCTTTTAAAAAACCTTCGCCAAACAAATATCAAGAATAATCGCTGCTGATGACCAGGAGAGGGGAGTTAAAAGTTTTCAGCTTGTCGATCAAAAAATCTTTCTTGGGACTCTTTCATGGAATCAATGGACGTTTTGAACTAGAACAATCGCAGGTGATTAACCATTACCATTCACACACACAATCCACCACCTGTCCGCGTCCCTCTGAGGGCCGAATTGTGAATAGCTCCAAGAAACCGTTGGCCAGTCTCTTCCTCATTATAACCTCTTTTCGTATTCTTTCTTTTTTTTTTGCTTTTGTGTTGTTCTTTCGTTTTGTTCCATGGGACAGTCGACGAAATCAAATAATATCGAATCCATTTTGCGCTTATTAACATTTCGGGTGGCCTCTATGAATATCAAAGACAGTTGCGAGGTATTAAACACACAAGGGAACAGAAGAATTATACGAAGAAAAAAATGATGTGTTCCTCTAAGTAGGTATACCTAGTGTGTACTCTGTGTGACCATAGCAATTGACAAGGTTGCACGATCGCACAAGAAATGTTGTATTCCTAAGAAAAAATTCTTTTCTTAAACTGAATTTCCAATCATCATTGCGGCTGTCGTCGAAGCGCGATCGTCACATTATTACCATCATCAGCAGCACTTTCAAACCAATAGGTGGTTTGGTAAAGCACCAACACCACCCTCCTCCCATAATCGGGTGGTGTATGGTGTGTCCAGTCAGTCAGTTCACAAAAAAAAAAGGTTTATGTCCAACCAAAAGTAAAAAATGGCACGGTGTAATGTGTGGGAATGTTTTATCAATTCCAGGCATACGCTTATGCTTCCAGAATACGAAAGTTTGTGACATTGTTTTATGAGGTCTGCTTTGGATCGTTTTTAAGGTATTATTCGACGATGATGACAATGGCGACAACATAGTCATATAGTGCGCGCGCGATTTTGCCTGTTGGCTCTCTTTATGGTTGATGATGGTTTTGTGTATTTATTATTCTTTTCCTTGTACTGTGATGAATTTGGAGTGTTTTCTCTGGTGGAGCGTTGCGTACACAACACACATGACGTGCATAGTTACAATTGTGGCAGCAGCAAGCAAAACAGAAGAAGAAAGATGATGAATTGCAACTTGTATTGTCATGTTTTCATAATGAATGTTTTGGGGGAGCTGATGTGTCGAAAGAGGGATTAGGTATTGTTTCATGTTGAATGAGGATGCAACATGGGTGGATAGGGTTTCCACTGTGTCAGTACTGTGTCATTTTTGAATAATAACACGAGTGACATTTCAACGATTGTTCTTTTGTGATGTGACTGTAGGCCGTTGTATGACCTGTCACACCAGCTGTCATGATCGATGACATTTGGATAGTTTGCACGTAAAACGGACTATAGTGATTTGACACATTCCAGAAAGTGACACTCCTACCTGCTTTGAATGGGCGTTTTCAAAATCGAACGAATAAGCTGGAGCCGCCCATCACACCTCGCTCTGTGATTGCTGTAATTGACTGTCAAGCAAAAGCTGGGAGCTTGGGCAGGTCGAAAGTATGTTGTTTGGACCTTTTGGAAAGCTGATTTAAGTTGCAATTCTGAGCTTTCCACAAATTTGGTGAAACGATGAACACTTTCTACAGTGATTTGAAGATTGGTAGAAAGAATGCCTTTTCAGAACACCGAGGAGCACTACAAGAATTCGAGCGATTTGAGTCTAATCACGGCCTTATTTATATCGACTTTCTGAACCACTGGCATAAAGAAAACCCCTCAGAGCACTGAGAACCACTTCAACAATTCGAGTGTTTAAGTCGAAATACGGCCTTGAATCGACTTTTTGAACCACCGAGCTCAGCTGTACCAAATTTCTAAGAGCAACCCCAACTTCAAGTCGACTCTTAAAGTCTAAGCACGGACTTCAATATACTTTTTAGTTTTTAAACCACCGACACAAAGAAGGCCGTTTCAGAGCACCGAGAAGCACTCCATAATTCGAGCGTCTAGGCCGAAGCACGGCCTTGAATCGACTTTCTGAACCACAGACACAAAGAAAACCTTTCAGAGCACTGAGAAACACAACAAGAATTTGAGCGCTTAAGTCGAAGTACTGCCTTGAATGAAGTTTTTGAATAACCGAACAAAAATCAATGCTACTTTCAAATCGACTCTTTAAGTCTCAGCACGGCCCCTGAATTGACTTTTTGAACCATCGATCGGCACAAAGATGACCTTTTCAGAGCACCGAGAAACACTCAAGAATTCCAGCGTTTAAACCGAAGCACGGCCCTGAATCGGCTTTTTGAACCACCGGCACAGATAAAACCATTCAGAGCACCGAGAAACACTTCAAGAAATCGAGGGCTTAAGGCGAAGTAAGGCCTTGAACGAACTGTTTTGAACCACCGAGCTCTGCTGTACCAACTTTCTTTTCAGCACGGCCTTGAATTTACTTTTTGAACCACCGCACTCGGACAAAGATGACCTTTTCACAGCACCAAGAAGCATTTCAAGAACTCGAGCGTCTAAACACGGCCATGCATCAACTTTTTGAACCACCGAGTGAGCTTTCCTCTACTAACTTTCTAAAATCAATGCTAATTTTGACTTTGATGAGGCAATGCCTACTCTGAGGTGTGATTTAAATCAGCAACGGCAACAGTTTTCCAATCGAGAGTGAAAACTTTTGCCAACACTTTAGTGAGTTAGGCCTCATCTCTCGCCCACTATTTTACACACACCCAAACCATGGCACCTGGGAACCCTTCATCCTATTTCAATTAATGACATACTACTAATATATTTGTAGTTAGTTGTTGTTGTGTGCGCTGCACTCTACTGACTCATTTTTAAAGGTTCAGGTTCCAACTGATGATGATATTGGCGGCGGTGGCAGGGGGCGGTGATGGTGGTTATGGTATAGTGTGGTGCGGCGGCAATCTTGATGACGAAGCGGTGTGGCGTTTTTTATATGAACCTGCAAAAATTTAAAACCTCCCAAAATACAATCATCGCAACAAGAAAACTAACAACAACAGCAATGAAAAAAAAAAAAATTAAGTAAAACGAAACAAAACGAGAACCGAAAGATAAAACCCGAACACCGAACCGGTGTGTTGGGGCTCTGTGGGAAAAATTCAGAATGCACCATCAGGCAGCTCTAAAAAGGCATTCTTCTTCTTCACCGTCGTCTTCTTGAAGCTAGGCTCTCTAAGCTGCCTGGCATTTTTGCCCTTTCCTGCTCTGCTCGTGCAGCATTTTTTTGTATTTTTTTTTTTGTATTCCTCGGCGCGTTTGGATTTTCTCATTTTCCATTTTCGTTTTGAGTTCTTTTTGGGCACATTCGTTTTTTGTGTTGTTAGTATGTTCTTCTATTTTCCAGAGCTCAGTTTCTGTGATTAAATAACTGCTGAAGGTGTGTCGTCGTTGTCGTATGTAGGTATAGTTGTAGCTTTGCAAGACTCATAGTCGCAATGCAATCTCTCGGTTTGTCGTCGTTAGGTTCGTTTGAAATAGGATGTTGGGCTGTGTCGGTGGGGTGGCAGTGGCATATAGTGTTCTGGTGCGAGGTGGTGCCATTGTAGCCGGTGTGTTGAGCTAGCGGTTGGGGCTCATCAGGTAACATCGTGCAATGCAAGCTAATTTATTATACAGTCAGAGACCAGGTTCAGTTTCTAGGTTTTCTTTAGTCCCAGACATAAACTAACACACAAAAGATAACGTACTTGTACTTCTCGCCGTTTTCTATACTCCTCGTCTCCGTGTCTAACAATTTGAGGAACAACCGTAAAAGCTCATTGTTTGCGCGCCCGATTTCGTTAGGGCTCCAAATGATGATATTTCTCTTTAATTGCGAATAATTTAATTTAGATTCGTCTTGGAGGTTTTTTTCTTATAATTTTCGCGTAACGCGTTACGAATTGATATCACATACCAACAGCCGCCAAACGACTTTCTTTTTCTTCATTATTTACACTTTGTCGCCTTTACATGATTCTCTACGCTGCCGCTGTCAGGAGTACTAAGTAGTGGGTGGGTGCGTGTTTTTTTTTGTTCTCAGTTTGTTTGTTGGGAATGGGTGGGTTACAAACAATTTTGCAGTGGGAACTAGGTTGGTCAATTTGTGGTAAGAAAAATTTGTATAATAAATGAAGGTATACTTACGTGCAAGTGTTGGGCTGATCGCATGTTCCGTGTTCACAACCTTTAGTGCAGCGTGCTGTAAGGAGAAAGAGAAAAAGAAAATAAGTTAATTATTATTAGAAAAAGGGTGATAAGAATGAATTGAGGAATCGAGGCGATAAATGTCAATGAATGAAATTGTTTTATGAATGGACACGAGCATGCAATGGTTAGTGTAAATGTCATGGCTGTTGTAACTGTTGAATGCCAGCAGATGGGGGAGCAAAGTATTTTTTCTTCTTCTTGAAATGAGAACTGTCACGGTAGTGTGGTGAATTCAGTAGAGTTAGTTCACTTTGGCTTTTCGGATAGGTATAAAATTATGTACTTAAAAGATTCAAAAGAAAGTAGTTAGCGATTGAAATTAGGCTCTGAATAACGTTAGAGGCATTTATTAAAGAAATATGGTCCCTCGAGCCGGATTTCTTTACTAAGAATAGTTCCAGTAGGCTGCAGACAGGAAAGTCCTTTAAACAACGTTTAAAGAAATCATTCATGCAGAATAAGAAGCCTTTTGAGAGCATTTACCACGACTGTTCAACGCCAGTCAATAGGGACAATGTACCTTGACATTGATCCAAACTGCCACAATGGTGTGGTGAGTTTCTTGAATTTTTTTAATAACCACAAAATGGCGCGTTTTTGAGCATTGAGACGAAAGCGAAGAAGATGGGTTTAGTGGGAGGACAAGACCAAGTATATGCTGTCATCAAGAAAGGACACCCAACACCGATGTCTTGGACAGAGCGTCACGATAGACAGCTATAACTTTGAGGTAGTTAAGGACTTTGTCTACCTAGACGCCGCTATTAATTCAGACAACGACACCAGCGCTGAAATCAAACGAAGAATAACTCTTGCCAATCGCTGTTTCTTCGAAGTAAGAAGGCAATTGAGTAGTAAAGTCCTCTCTCGAGCAAATTAAGTGTCCCTGTATAAGACACTTATCATCCCTGTTCTTATATATGGCGCAGAGGCATGGACCTTGTCAAAGGTAGACGAGAGCACTTTGGGATGCTTCGAAATAAAAATTCTTCGGATGATTTTTGGTCCCGTCTGCATAGATGGAGAGTGGAGAAGAAGATTTAACGACGAACCGTAAGGGCTGTACAGCGACACTGACCCTGTCAAACGAGTCAAGGTCCAGCGGCTTAGATGGCTGGGTCATGTAGAGCGAATGGATACCAACGCTCCGGCCCGGAAAGTCTTCGAATCCAATCCCGAGGGTCGACGCAGTAGAGGAAGACCGGAACCCAGGTTGCGCACGCAGGTAGGAGAGGACCTCAACCAACTTGGCGTGCAAAACTGGAGGCAGCTAGCATGGGACCGAGCTGGCTGGAGAAGCATGTTGGTTGAGGCCCTAGTCCGAACCGGACTGTAGTGCCACCTTAAGTAAGTAAGTAAGTAAGTAAGTAAGTAACCACAAAATGATCTCAGTTAAAGCTATCAATGCTTTAAAAAGTTTTTTTTTACTTTTTTACAACACGTTTTGGGGTAAAAGAGCTGCTTTTAGACTGTTCTTTTTGCTAAATTGGGTCATTAGAGCCGGAGCCCTAGTAAGTTGCAGCTAGAAAAGGCTTTTAAGCTGCGTAACATTGGATCATTTATGTTGAGTAAAAACCGCAGTAAGTGCAAATACAACGACTGTTGAACGCCAGATAATAGAGAAAATGTTTCTCGACGTTGATTCGAGCTGTCACAGTGATGTGGTGAGTTTTGTAAATTTTTCTTTCTTTACAAAATGATCTCAGCTAAACGTTTCACATTCAAAAAGCATTTACTACTTTTTTGCAATACGTTTAGCGGTTTTAAACCCTAAACTGCCTCACCCACAAACTGCTCTTTTTACTGAATATGGTCCCTCGAGCCCTACTGCATTACTAAGAACAGTTCAAGCCCCACTAAGTTTCAAATAGAGAGGTCTTTAAAGCTGCGTTACATTGAATCATTTATGTTGAGTAAAAACCGAAGTAAGTGTAAATATAACGACTGTTGAACGCCAAACAATAGAGAAACAATTTTTTGACATTGATTCGAAGTGTCACAGTGGTGTGGTGAGTTTTGTAAATGTTTATATTCACCACAAAACGATTTCAGTTCAGCACGGGTCAGCCAAAACTTGCTAATTACTCGACGGATGCCAGCGAGTGTGGTGAATTTAGTGATCACACAAAGCTGATCAGCGGCTGGCAGTACCGGTTACTCGACTCGTCGCTGGCAACCAGCCGTGTGTGACATTTGCTATAAGGATGTCGGCGCTTGAATACATTTTCTTACTATTAAGTTATACATTTGTAATTAAAGAGCTCCTTTCAAACAGCCCTTTTTGTAAAACTTGGTCCCTCGAGCCGAACTTTATTGTTTAGATATCCTCCTCAGCAATGCATCCCCGACAAACTACAGAGCGAAAGAATGCATCGAAAAGGATCATTTGCATTGGAGAAAACGCCTGCGGTAGGTCCTTCCAAATCTCTTAAATTCCACCATAATCCATAAGACCAATCCTCCCTCTGACAGTTCCTTTTCTACCTAATCTCAGATAAGCGAATCTGTTTAATCAATCTCCACTTTACATCTGACAAAATATATACCTTAACGATTAAGCAATAAAATCTTTTTTTTCGAAATCCTTTTTCTACACTTCTCTTTATCGATTATTATGATCGTCCAATAAGATTATGAGAGAAAAAAAAAAACCATCCCAGACAAAGGCATTCCTTTCAGTCCAAATCATATCGATGAAATGTTTGTATTAATGACGTGATGGACCAGTTTGAAGAGTCTTAACAAATATTTACGAAGAAGAAAACTTGGAATCTCATAAAAATCAAATCCAATCACACAGTATGACAATGAACCCCAACGAAACATATCGTTACATAAAATTTGAGGAAAAAAAAAAAATAAAAATAAATGAAAACAAATACGAGACGATTTCCTTTGTGTCTCTCTAAACAAACCCCAAATCTTGTACGCTGTTCACTCAATCAGTTAGTAATTATGGCCACTTTGTGAGAGGTTTGAATCCTCTTTCCACTTCACTGACTGGTACGTAGGGTACACGTAGTATCTGTCTGTGTCCTCTCACACCACCGGTAGGGAATCATCTTGTTTATTATTCAAATTTGGATCGATCCCCATTCATAAAAAAAAGGAAAAAAAAAAAAACAATGTGTCATCGTCACTCCATTATATTTCCGATTAAATAAAAAAAAGGGATTTGTATGAGCAGAGCAACACACTCATACCAATTCCCTCCACACCGACCACGTCTCACTCTCTAAACGACTCTCGCCATCATCACCATACAGAGTAAGAACTTACCGTCAGCGGTAAATATTTTATTAAAGACCTCAAATACGTTATGGGTTCTCTTGGGGCTATGAGAAAAATCTTCCCACGCCAGTTTAAAAGGCTGACTAAGCCGAACCAGGGCAGAAGCACACATGTGTAGTGGTAATTGGTAGCATGATGGGCAAAGGAGAACAAACGAATACAACAAAACCATATGACTTATCCCGGGATTGCTCTTAAAACCCTACCTGTAGTTTGTGAATATTCAACAGATAGTTGCCGCCTAGACTTCCCTTCCCTTCCACACCAAACAAATACTTCTTCTTCTTCTTCGTCGTCGTCGTCGTCGTCGTAGTCTTCTACAATTGCTCGTCACTCCTTTTGTGTTGTTATACGACGATTGCTGGTGGTTTGTCTCAAAAAAATTTTGTTTGTTTCCTTTGTGCGTGTTTGAATAAATCCCTTCTAACTCAGGAATCCCATAAGGTTGGCTGGCCCTGGCAGCTCCTTTCGGAGATACTTGATTTTGGTTTCTTTCTTCTCTCTCTCTCTCTCTCTTTCCTTCTCGTTATGTGGTTCGTTGTTTAACGATGGCGGATGTTGATTACACCTTGTTTGAGGAGATGTTCCTGTGGTTCTTCTTCCTCAGCTTCAACGAAGAAGAAGAATTTTGCGTTTTTCGGCTCTTATTTCACATGGAAAAACTCCTGCTTGCGTGTTCTTGTCTTCCGGTAAGACAGCACAACACACTCATGAGACAACAACAAGCCTCTACCAGCTGCGGAATAAATGTGAACCAATTATAAATGGAACCCCGAAACAAGAGACAGTTGTCTTAATTCAGCAAGGAGACATCATTGCACCACCAATCGGGTTTTATCGAGACTAAGCGACAGCACAGGTGAAAGTGTATCTGGTTGATGATTACAAAGAAAAAGATGAAGAAGAAAAAAATCCTTTCGATATTCACTTTCAAGATCATTCATGGGGAGTGTCTGTGCCTTGTACTCACGATTCTGCGATTTTATTTCTCGTTGTTCAACCCTCTCCTCCTCCTCCTCCTTAACTTGATTGGTATTTCCCGCACCGACTATAGCTTCACATAACTCCGTCTAAGTGCTTTACCGGTATGCTAGATTAAGGTACTTATCTCTATCTGCGTATGGTATAAGGCTTGGATTATGCTCCTATAAATGTATCTCAACGATGCAGCCATCAAAGAAGATGATCGGCACAAAATTAAGTAAAAATAAAACGCAACAGATATCTTTTAAGATAGCTATGGTCTTTTTGGACTGTGGACTGGCCTCTGTTCTTGTTGTTGCTTGATGGTCTTTATCGTTTCTGCGTTTCTGTTGCTTCTTGTGTTCGTGTGCACCATGAACAAGGCATGGGAATATTTTTTCCATCATCTCTTCTTCTGGACGGATGATGGTTTAAGGTTTGTTATTTTGATTCTTGACCGTGGCATACATATTTCCGTGCGGCTGTGTGTGCTTCCCTTTGCCCCGGTTTGAGTCCTTCTCATGTCTGATGCTTTAAAATGAACATCTGATGTGGAGAAGGTTTTGTGGAAGCGGCTTGGACCTTTTTTTTAATTTTTTTTTTGATTTTTTCCTCGCAGATTGGTGGACACACCACCGATAATTTCGATGAATGATGCAGCAGGAGCGGAGCCAGCAACAGCAGCAGAAGTTCAAAGCATTTCATTCAACTTGAGAGGACTGAGAGAGTGAAGGCGACGGGGAGGAGGATTCGTCCTACAAAAAAGAAGAAGAAAATAATATCCAAACCTAACCAAGCACACAGAGAACCATTTGAACACATTTTTATAATGAAAAGGTATAATTTTCTTCTTGCATTGCTCCTCTGGCTCCTTCCTGTGCTACCAATTCTCTCGCTCTGGTCGGATGCTCCTCGTCCGGTTTGTTCATCTTCTTCATTTGATTTGGGAGAGTTGAATTTTTGGTTTCCAAAAACAAAAAAAAAGAACCAAATCCAAGTGAAAAGGAATTTCTCAGAAAATCCCCCAACAAAACCACTGCACAAAAACGATAATGATGCTAATGATAATGACGATGGTAGTTTGGTTGGCTATGCGACCAGGAAAACATTCAAACCATCATCAGGCGGCGCACAAAACAGAAAACAGGTCTTTGGAAAGGAAGTAGTAGATTCAATTCAATTCGATTCGTAAGTCTGATTGTGTGTGATTGTTTTATGTTTTCAATTGATTTCAAATTTCATTTTTACTTACTGGTATATTAGCTATAGAGATATTGATTGAAAGCGGCTGTGTGTTGTTATAACCAACAGATACAAGATGACAAAAAGAAGAAGCAAAAAAAAAGAAATAGGGAAAAGATATCTTTGTATCTTCTACACTGGGAAGGAGACGAACGAACGAACGAACGGACACAACAGGTGGTTTTTTGCGAGATTAGATGGTGGGTGTAGGTCGATGTGATTGCAAAAGCGCAGATCAGGTTACATTGTTGAAAGTGTGGCAGCCAAGTACGAAGTAAAAAAAAAACTAATAAAAAAGTTTCTATTGAAGTATTCATTGGCAAGGAAAAGTTTAGTTTGAATCAACCAAAGGTTTGATTAAAGGGATGAGGTGAGGTGAATTGAGGGACCAGAAGGCAAGAAACCCATTTTCCCGATCAGATTTTTGACTTTGAGCTAAATGGTCCTTCGAGCCTATTAGACATCGAAGTTTTTGACTGACAACTGTTTAGTTATTTGGCTGGAGACACCTTTTGTTGGTACATCATTGAACTCTTGGCTTTAGGGGTTTTAAGTATGAGCAAAAGAGTCCTTGCCGTTTTAATCTACTCATTTTGGTGCAGGAAACTACAGCTGAAGAAAGACGAAAAGATAGAGCTTCAGGTTCAGGTAGTTGGTATGTCATCAAGAAGAAAATCAACTCTCACATACCAGCCTAACGAAATTTTTGATCAGAGCGAATTGGTTATTGGAGTCGATAGCGAAAAAATTGACACTGTTGACTGCTTCGATCGATATTTGCTTGGACAGAGCTTTTGCTAGCGACGGGCTTAAGGACAGAGCGTAACGCTCGTCATTGGAGCGATTACAAGTAGACCCGGAGACAAATAATTCTTAGAAGTCAATTTCATGATCGGGTTTACACTTAAAGCGAAATGGTCTTTCGAGCCGAACAGACATCGAAGGAGCAACCAAGACATTGACAGGAGCGACCTCTTGTTGGGAAAAGGCTGCTCTTGGTTGTTGAATGCCATTGAACTTCGCCCGAGCAGCTCTTTGAAACCATCTTCCCGATCAGATATTTGACTATGAGCAAAATGGTCCTTCGAGCCTATTGGGCAGTTATTTGACTTGAGTAACGATTCATCGGTAAAGGCAAAAAGCTAGAGCTCTGAACTCTTGACTGGTGGGTTAACACTTGGATCCTACTATTGCTTGACGAAGTAACAAGTGGACCAAGTGACGAGCAGCTCTTAATAGCCACTTGGACGGTCAGATTTCTTACTATAAGCGAAATGGTCGAAGATTTTGACCGACAGCTGCTTAGACATCTTGGCACTTTAAACAAGTTTTTGACTCACAGCAGCTTGGCTATTTAGCTGGAGCAACTTTTCGTTAGGCAAAATGTTCGCACTTTTTGACCGACAGCGGCCCAGACATTTAGTTGAAGCAATATTTTGCTGGAAGAGCTCAGGAATCTTGGAACTTTTGACAAGTTTTTGGCTCACCGGAGCTTGACTGTTTCGCTGGAGCAACTTTTCGTTAGGCAAAATGGTCGCACTTTTTGACCGACAGAGGCCTAGATATTTGGCTGAAGCAACCTTTTGTTGGACGAGCTTTGCAATCTTGGCACTTTGAACAAGTTTTTGACTCACAGTAGCTTGGCTATTTAGCTGGAGCAACTTTTCGTTAGGCAAAATGGTCGCACTTTATGACCGACAGAGGCCTAGACATTTGGCTGAAGCAACCTTTTGTTGGACGAGCTTTGCAATGTTGGCACTTTGAACAAGTTTTTGTCTCATAGCAGCTTGGCTATTTCGCTGCAGCAACCTTCCGTTAGGAAAAGTGGTCGATTTTTTTAACCGACAGCTGCTTACACATTTGGCGAAGCAATATTTTCTGGGAAGAGCTTAGGAATCTTCGCACTTTGGACAAGTTTTTGGCTCACAAGAGCTTGACTGTTTCGCTGGAGCAAACTTTCATTCGAGAAAACAATAGAGCTTTGAACTCTTGGCTGGTGAAATGACACTTGGGCTTCGCTCTTAATTGGCGAAGTAACAAGTCAACCAGAAGACAATCTGTTCTTAGAGGCCAAGCCACCTTCACTTTCATTTTAAACAATAAGCGAAATGGTCCTTCAAGCCAGTTAGACATCGTAGTGTTTGACTGGGCACTAAGAAGGAAAGAAACTTTTACAATGTCGATGGCAAAACGAAAGAAAAGAATGAGAAACGTGGATCAGAAGTCCATCGGAAAACAGTTTTTCGATCATTATTAGCAAATTGGTCCTTCGAGTACATTGGAGATTATTGATTTCTTACCTGGCAAATGGCCAAAGCAAACAAAAACGAACACTTTCGATTAGAATATTGGTCTCTTCTCTAATGGATTTACCACAATACCCATAAATCCCCGACTTGATTGCTTTCAAATTCCTGCGTTCACGTTTCTTTGCTCGCAGCAACCAGCAACTTTCCTGACATCTATCTTTTCAATATTATCTTCAAGGGCTAGTTTATTGGAATAAGAAAAAATAAAACAGCCTCTTTCTCTCTCTCTTATCACAATCCCATTCTCTAATTGAGAAACCAACTTTTTCTTTCGATCTCTAACACTTTAATCCCCTCATCATCTCTGTGTGCAACACAAGCATCTCTTTTAACATAACAAAAGAACTACTCTAAACCATTCTATCAAAAGGTCAATAAGATCAAAAGCTGTAAGTCTTAATCCATAGCACAGGCATGGTGGGCCATAATTTAAATTAATCGTTACACTTCTCGAATAACCTTTAAGCGATTTTCTAAATTATGCACACAAAATTCGAGTTGTATTCAAAACATCTATGACATTTAATCGATGCAGATGACCCGTTTCCAATGTGTCAAAAAAAAAAAAAACAAAGAAACCAGTTAAGAGAAATGATGATGATATCATTTATGTACTTACGTTTTTCACAATAATCCCCTTGCCACCCGGATAGGCAGATTTTTTCGCCATTTTCCGAGCACGTGTAATGACCAAATGAATCATCACGAGGACGACATAAATTTGCACAACCCGCTCCATAATAATGCGGATCGCATGTTACGCGAAAGTCATATTCCAACCATGTGTATGCAGCTTCGGACTTATTTGTTTTCCATTGGGGTGAAACTTCTAAAACTTGTTGCACCGATAGTCTTTGGATTAATAAACCTGCAAATGGACAAAAAGACACACAAAAAAATAAAGAATAAAGATGATAAGAAAAATGATGGAAAAAATAAAACGAAATATAATAAAAAATTAAATCAAACCAAGATATGAGAAAGACATTAACTTAAATATTAGGAAAGGCCACTCAGTTGAGTGTAAGAGAGATGCTGGGGATAATTTATGCCCAGATAATGGGTAAGTTATGGTAAAAAGATGTAAGAATATAATTTTGTCTCTGATGCTCTAGACACACGGGGACAAGCAACCAGCTGTTAATTAGATGATTATTAATTTAAAAGCCTTTTGTGCCAAGCCTTTGTTGTGAGAAGAAATTTTTGTTTGGAGGATTGTTTATGGTGCAGAAGAACACGCGAGTTTAGTAAAACTTAATCCACACCCAAAGAAGAGTTTCCCAAGTGACCTAGTTTGGATGGCGTGTTAGAATTGGGGCGCACAGGAAGCTTTTTTATGACTTTTGATGGTATGGAATGGAAAACTAGGTGACATGAGTGCTGGCTGGGTTGCACTGTTAGTGGTATTCATAAAAAGATTAAAGACGGCGGTTTAAGCCATCTGTTTTTTGGTTAGGATAGGATTCATCCGAACTTCGATTTTGAAGCGGTTTATCAGGTGGGAACAATAGTGATCGCCAAAACGATTAAGTGAACTCTCAAAAAGTTGAAATGGAGAGATCTAACTTCAAGTTCTTCAATACAAAGTCAGATTAGCAAGAGTCCTGTACAATTCCAAGTCATCTTTAAAGCTTGAAATGGGCAGCAATAGCAAGAAAATCACCCTGTTTACACGGTAAGTTTTTGGTAAATCGAGAATCTATGTTTCGATATTGATAACTGGAAATAACCCCTGTTTACAAGGAACTTTTGATAAATCGAGGAGCTATGATTCGATTTACTTAAAACCTCGATATCACTTGAAATAAGGACCGGTTTGCACTCGATACAAATCGAGAAATCATGGTTTGACAAACTGCAAACTTTTAAAATAAATACCTTATTCCACGACAAGTCTATGACAAACCCCGTAGCCATGATCAATGGACTGAAAATGTCTATACCTTGAAAAAATACCTGTTTACACGATACGTTTCCTGTTAAATCGAGAAACTATGACTCAACAGACTCTTTATTTTGAAATGAAGACCTGTTTACACGGTACAGTTTTTGACAAATCAAGAAACAATGATAAGTAGTCTTCAATCGACAATTTATAAACCATAAGAGTTGCACGTGCTTCATCCAGGCGCCATTAAATAAAGACGAATGGAATACTAATGCCAGCACATAGGACCGACAGCCTATTCGGAAGAAAAAAACTCAAAACATTCCAATCTACTTTGGCGACTCCTTGAAAACCTTCTATCCAATTTACGATCTTTATATCTCTCTGGGGAGAGAAAATGAAGATACCAATGTATTCTTCTGATTCATTTTCTACTTCGTGCAGACACGAGTGACTAGCTTCTTTAACTACTTCCACATCAGCGCCGACCCATCAGCAAAAGGAAATTAAACAATAACAATTAAGAAAATGGCCACGAAAAATGCATTCAATGAAATAAAATCGCTCGAGAAGAACATCGTTTTCATTTAGCACACAGCTACACACAGTTTCAAAAATAACAACAACAACTGAACAAGAACCAACAAGCATTGTTGTCAATCGATCTATGCAGCAAGCAAAGATATAGAGTATAGGTGTATCTCCTTCGCTGTTTTGTCTTATCCTGTTTTTAAAAAGAGTGTGATTCCTCTTTTGTACTTGGTACACAACTTTTCCTGTGTAACAAATCTGATTCATTTCTCGTTGATGTTGTTTGGAAAAAGAAGACGACACAACATCGCCAACTTCAAAAACATTTTGCGATTCGTCTACACTACACAATATATCTAAACGTATAAAATGCAGGGCTCGAGCGAGCAACAGTGTATAAGAAATAATCGTGCATTGCAAATATCTTTCGAGATATTTATCTTTGAAAATATCGCATTTCGTTCAAGAGTTTGGCTCTGTAATACCCCCGCGAACAGCTCACCGATCTCGCCCCATCATTTGTAAGGTATGTCTGTTGGGTTGGTGTGTCCGTCCGTTCGTTCGTTCGTTCGTTTGTGTGCCTCTTCGTCTGTACATTTTGGCATTGTGTTCGCGGCATAGGTGAAATTATTTTGAACGACACAAACGGACGGAACTCATCGCGGGGATGAATTAATCTCCGTCGAACAGGATGATAGGTGGATTCTGTTCCTCTTCTTTTTTTTCCATCGTGTTCCTGTTTCTCTCGGAACTTTCAACAGTTTTTTTTTTTCAGATTGGAGGAAAAACTCGCATGATCCACACCGAAAACTAAAAAAAAAAACAATTGCAATGGCATTTTCTATGCCATACCTCGGCGATCTACCAGATACCTACTTGTTGCTGCATTTGATGATGATGCATGCATTTTTCATACGTAGGCAGGAGATAAGTAGATACTTTTCTTTTGTTGTGTTAGTGGTTGGGTTAGTTGATTCTTCTTTTAGTTGCTGTTATATACAGCTGTTGTGTTTTCCACTGCTTAATCTAGGTGGCTAACTACTTGCGAGTCTGTGTCTTTTTTTTTTGCAAAGCGGTCATGAAACTGGACTGGTAGGTTTTCGTGAATGAATATCGTCGTCATACACGTACGGAACAACAAACGAAACGAATGCCATAGAGCCATTACATTGCAATGCATATATGCGTTATAATGTATCCACACTCTCGAAAAGAAAAACTGCTTGGATGATCATACAGTGGAACCGATGATGGCGAAGGCTTGATGAGGGGTGGAGTGAGGGTTAACTTCAAGTTCTTCAGGTGGTGACGATGGTGGTACTGCTGATGGTGCTGGTGCTGGTGCTGGTGTGCCCGAACCAAAACTCTGTTGGTTTTCATGGCAGTTACTGTATAGAGTGCATATGGATTATTGAAGTTGATGCAGATAGTGCACAGCACATACACCGAGCACGTCGTTCGTGTGGATACGGCACACTATACACGCACCACACCACATCAAAGAACAAAAAAATATACAACCAAATGAGCAAGACAAAAAAGAAGTTTTTCAAATATTTTTAGAAATAAATACTGCAGGTGCATATCTTTTCGCTTCGTGTATCCAACACACAGCACAGAGTCGCGCACATGTGTGTGAGTTGTATACATTTTTTTATCTTCATTTTTTGAGTCTCTCACTTTACTTGATGTTAAGCTGCTGCTGCTGCTGCGAAAAAACTCGCATAAATCTCCCCCAGAGCGAGTGACGGCGTTGTGTATAGCAGCATTCATTTTGAGGTTCGTTAGTTTGGAATGAGTTAGCTGGCAGTAGGTACTACTCGTTCGTAGATAAAGAAGAAGACGAAGAAGTTGCAGGTGATCCAAGGGGTGGTGCTGGCTGGATGGGATTGGGCATACATTGCAGGTTAAGTAAGAGCTTTACATGTACACAAGTGGGTATGCCAATTACCCACACCGTACCACACGTTAAAACGGATGAACGACGATGTCGGAGACGACTAAACTTATACGACCATATAGGCGCTTGAGCATGCGTGGTATTTTTTTTAATTTATTTATTTGTTCCTGGCGGTTTTACAAATTTTTATTTTTTAATTGCTTTTCTGCGGGAAGATACAGCATGAGTCGTGACATAGGACAAGTTCTTGACGAAAGGCACTTCATTTTAGAGGTCATTCTGGAAATAGTTTCGAGTGCGCCGATTGCACAAGCAGCAAAAAACGAAAAATCCTTTTCATTATACCTACGCTGTGTCTTTACTCCACAGTCAGCAATGCGTTGCTGGCTCAAGATTAAAATGCATAAATGCAGCTTGTTCTAAATTCGCGATTGGGGAACCTGCAACAAGCAACAGCAACAGAAAGCAAAAAATCGGCACAAACAGATGAAGAAAATGCTGCTTGGTCATGTTGTGTGACAAGTTATTACATATATGCTGGCTGGCGAAAATAACTTGCTTGAGATGTTGATGGTTAAAAAAAAAAAACGAAACAGAATTCGTTGGTATGTCGAAAATTCCAGTACGTATCCAATAGGACAGCTGTGAATAAATTGATTGGACGTTGGTTTGTATTTCGTTTCATTTCATCGAAGCAAAAAAAGATGAAAGTTTTATCGTATCATAAACTAGCAAGTGGATCGCATGTATGGAGAGTTATGACAGCTAGGAGTGACAGGAGTGATACCTTAACGTATATTGATGAACTCTTAAAAGGAAAAGTTTACCTAAAAAGTTGCAGTGTGAACTGGGTGCGAAGCAAGAGCAAATGCTCATTATTTGTCAGTTTCGAACATGAGAACTTCGGCTTTTGCACTGGAAGGTGATTCAAGCAGGTTCTGTGAAGACCCACGAGTGTTTGTGTCAAAGAGGACCCTATAGACAGTACAAATTTGGCCTATGCACTCCTTAAAGCGTGTAAAGGATTTACAATGTCAGAGTGCGTACTTATAAATAACAGAACTCTAACCATTTCATCGACTTTTTCAATCTAGAAGATTTATTCAAAAGTTAACTTAATATTCACAACTGGCTCATGTAAACGAGCTTGAGAGCCCGTTTACACGTTAGTTTTTTAAGCTTTTCGGTCGAGCTATATCACAATTCTCGAGTTTCTACTAAAACATTAATACCTTTGTCGTGTATTTCACAAAGATGATGTACTTCTAACATGCACTTCACTCTGATTTCAGCCTAAGTTGGAGTCAAAACTCCACACATTTGTTGTTGCCAAAATGACAAATCTTTTAATTCACACTGACAGAGAAAAAGTGCGTTCTTAGGTTATTGAAAAAAACCCAAGTACCCTCACACACAAAATTAATGAGCAGATTCCTTGGGAACATCAAGGAGTTCTCCGTAGAAAACCAAAACAAAACGACGACATCTCCTCAAATGATAGTCAATTAAGCTATGGGAAGATTCTTTTTCCATTGCCTAGAGGCTCTTCATTTTACATGAGAATAGTGAAATCCTTCAAACTCCTTGCGCAAAGGTTTTTTTTATGACACTGACACATGGTCGCCTATAAACACCTGCTGGCTTCCTGGATAGTTTCCTGATTACTTGTGAGTAGGTACCGACCGCATGTTCGTTGTGAGTATTTATGACAAGAAAGTCGCACATTGGCATTGACAGTGAATATAATAAGCATTGGAATGCAAAGACGGCTCAGCTCACCAAGCAATTTCTTTCTCTTCTTCAGCGGCTCTATCTATCAAAACCGCGATGGTTTTTTTTTACACTTTTTTTTGTAAGTTCCCGATGCGGTGGTAAGTTGTTGTGAAAGCAAAAAAATCCATGTTTTTCAATGTTGGGTAGGTATAGTTTGTCGTTTTGCAATAACACACCATAGCATGACACTTAAATAAAAATTGTGAACGAAACTTTAAATGGGAAGACACCACAAACAGGCAAAGATAAAAAAAAAAACTTCAAAAGGGATACTCGAACAAGAAGCAGAATGCATGCAGTTGGCATTGATTAATTGGAAGCTACCTTCGGGATGAGGCGAGGTAGATTGGTACAACTTGTGCTCTTTGGTACCTACCAACAGAGTACCAGCAGCATGGGCGCAAAAGGTCAAGTCACCGGCTAACAGATGCAATTTATGTTTTTAAAATGAAATTCCATTCTTGCATCTTTCTCTCTCTGTCTCTCTCCCTTTCTGTCTCTGTTCTGTGCCTTGTGTGTGGTGATGATGATGGTGGTGTATGCCAAGGTGGCAGCATAGCATCACCACTTGATCCTTTACCAAATGCTGTAAAATATTAAAATGAAATACAAAAAAAGAACAGAAGAAGAACCCCGAAACAGGTATTAAAAAAATAACACCAGCATTTAATGGCAAAAACAACAACAACAACAGCAGCAACAACGGCAAACTTCAGCCAAGTTAAGTCAGTCAGGCACAAGCATAATATGGCGAAAAAATGATCATCTTTTTAAAAATGACTTTCCATGTTCGATGGCAGTGCAACATACATATTTCAGGCTGGGAGACGACCAACCGGCCGGGGGCCTTAAACCTTTGGCAGCTTGCAGGGCTTAAAAGGATCATTGTCTTGAAATTAATCCCCACAAAGTATCTTACAGGAATCTGTGCTATGTATCTTTTTATCTTTCGATGAGGATGACGAGGCGCAAATACAGCGAGGATACATGAATACAACAGCAACAAAAAGGGAAAGAGGCAAAAAAGCACACACCAAGTGAAATCAACAGCTTGCTGTTGCCGTTGAAAAGCAAGATAGGTATGTTTCGACTGTTTGTTGGAGGCTCTTTAAATACCGGCGGCGGCGGCGTGGGTCTGTCTCCTTCTCGTCTTTTCACATGTTTAAGGTTTTTTTTAAGCCTCCAGCACACTAGCTGTGACACTACATACACACATACACACTCTGTCAGACACTCATATAGGAAGTCTCTCACCTTCTTCTCAAGGATTTCAAATTCCCGATTCATTTTGGTTTTTATTTCCCTTTTTTTTTTGTATGTAGGTATTATTTTTCCTCTCAGTTGTTGTTGGTTTTTTCTTGTTGTTGTTGTCTTGTTCGTCTTCTCTTCGACGGATTTTCTTCTAAATTACTTGATTGTGTTTAAGTAGGTATTGCACTGCATGTCCTTTCTTTGTTGGAATGCAGTTTTAAAAGCCATGTTGTAACGCGCAAAGGATGGAGTTTGTGTTTCCATGGGATTTTGTATTTTGAAAAGAATTCGATGTCATAAATCTTACACTTATCCATGGGTAAATGGTTTTTCTAGGGTCGTCGATAAGCAGCAAGTATAAAAAAGGCGATACATGCTGTGTTGTGGGACTGGTTGGTATTATTATTATTGGCTAGCAGGTATAGGTTTATATCGCACAGGTACCAACATGTATCTAGGATTTACAATGCCAGTTAAGGGTGGGAAAGAATTGAAGAAAAGAAAATCTTTTTTTTTACTACACCACTAGTTGATTTTGCTTTACAAATGAGTTTCAAAGGAAGCTGGTTGTATAATTAGTCTAGCGCATCTGTGATGGGATCAATAGGGATTCGAAAAATCACAATCAATCTTTTTTGAAATGAGGTAGAAGTTGTTCCTTGGAGATGGATATAAAGTGGAATGACAGTTCGGTGTAGTTTTTCAAGTAAATTTTGACGAATTAAAGTGAAACATATGCAAAACATCGAAACAGACGTCAAAAATGTACCCTGTGCCCCTGTTCTGTAACTATCGCATCGATAACATCGATCGAGAAACAGTGAGAACCGGAACGAAATCCTACTAAGTTCATAGAATTTCGTTCCATTTTCCACCGTTTATCGCCTGCTTTTATCGAGGCGATAGTTACAGAACAGGGGCACTGGTGAGAGTTTACTGAAGATAAGTAGGTTCAATCCATGGAATCAGTTTCGATGTCAAAACTGACTTTTAAGTTTAACTTTGAAGTCTAAGTCAATTTGAATTTCGTGTATGGCAACTAAGACGATGCGAATTGTGAGGAACACGGTTCTAAAGTGAGATTCTTCCTACATAGACACTCTTGACAGCTTTGTTTCATAAGGTAAATTCTTAAAAAGCCGATTCACCACGTGGTATGTATCAGCTTTTAGGGCTATAGGGCAGTAAAAGCCGTGCCAGTGGGCAATATATTGAAAACACGGGATAGTTATAGAAGAGACAAGAGAGTTCTATATATGGGACTCAACCTCAATGTCAAAACTGACGTTTAAGGTTTACTTTTAAACTGAGGTTTAACTTCAAAGTAACTTTATGAGTGATTTTAATTCGGTGTATGGAGACTAGAACGAATCAACATTTTGAGAAAAGAACTTCTAAAATGAGGTTCAACAGATTGGACAGCTTTGTCTAATATTGCGATTAAAAAAAGCCAATTCACCACGTGGTAGGTATCAAATTCAAGTGCAATGAGGCCATGAGAGCCGTGTTTTTTTAAACCAATAAATAGTACATTGAAAACCAGGGATAGTTATAAAAGAGACAAGAAGGTTTTATCCAAGGTAAACTTTACCAAAGTCTGTTAACCACGTGGTAGGTATTAGCTTTTAATGCAATAAGGCGATAAGAACCGTGTTTTTTTGAGGCCAGTAGACAGTGCATCAAAAACCAGGGATAGTTATAAAAGAGACACGAGGGTTTATCCATGGAACTCATCCATGGTAGATTGCACAAAAGCCTGTTCACCACGTGGTAGGTATCAGCTCTTAATGCAACATGGTGATAAGAACCGTGTTTTTTTGAAGACAGTACACAGTGCATTAAAAACCAGGGATAATGTGGACAACGAGTTTGAAGTATTAAAATGCAGCTTCTGAGTTTCAACTTTGCTAGTTTCTGGCTTAGAAAAAAGCACACCTCACGTAAGGCAAGTAGCGTTTGCAGTAAATAGCCATTGCAAAGCTAAAAGGTCTCGAGCCAGAACACGAGCACTGATTGTTTTGATGTATATATTCAAGTAGTTCAACATTATGAAACTTATGTAGGTAGGAAACTTAGAAGTTATTAAAAACAAAACTTGATAGTGTTGCAGGTTGCAACCCTCTCATCTCCTGGTTTTGGTAATGGAAACTTCTACACACTTTAAACCTCAGGTTGAAGACAACTTTTTTTTGTGATTAAAAAGCCAACTTCCGTTCTTTTATTTGCGTTCAAACAACCATAAACCTTGCACACTCCCTACGACGAGTTTATCCTTTTTTTTTTTGTTGTTGTCTTCAATGGTGTCACCATACTTGATTCAGTTTGCGTATCTGATGAGAACAATAGTTAATTTTCTGTTTTCTCTTTTAAGGTTATATCCACACACATACACACACACTCTATACAGGAAAAGTGCAAAAAACATAAAAATAAAACCCAACATAAAAACCGAACCTTAGACAAGTGACAGTATGTGTCAGAGTGGCGTGTCATTCAAAACCTCGATATATGCCGGAAATCATACAATTGTGTGTGTAGAGATATAATTTTTTTTCAGGGATATCCTTTTAAGGAGGATCAAAAACTAAAAGGGAACAGGATCGGTGATGTAAGCGTGTTGTTCATGCGCAGAAAATAGCACACGTACGAAAGAAATATGGCGATCAAGTGTCACATATTTTTGACAGAAAGAGCGAAAAAAATCATATTCAAAGGGATCAAATGTCAATTTTGTGATGACAGGAAGGAAATAAATTTTCTAGCACGATAACGATCGTAATTACCATATGTCAATTCGGCCATATTTTATTTAACATTTTTTTGTTGACATAAGAGCTGTCAAATTCAACAATAAACAAAATGATTTAATTTTACTTACTGTTCGACCTCGCATTGGAGTCGTTGTTCGTATCATGCCATGCTTCGACTATTAGCGTAAATGTTCCCTGGAAAAAAAGAGGAAGTTGTTCATTAGTAAAAAGATGCAAACAAGAGTATTACATAAAAATCGATTCAAAATTAAAATTCGAAGATATACACAAGTCTAACCACTTGTTGCATTCAAAATCTTTATGATAATTTACGACCGGAAGATGACGCTGGCGTGTTTTTGTGCAGAGGTGGCAAATATTACCATGGGTAGTCATAGTCATATAGTTTCTCTATTTATTACAACCATAAGCTACCTCTCGAGGTTTTTTTCTAACAAAAAAATAAAAAGCCGACCAAGCAACAGTTAAAAAATGAGACAATTTAACAACATGTAATAATAAAAGAGTTGAAATAAAAAAAAGAAGAAGCTATGTGGGTGCTTGTTTGTCGTTGCGGGATGATTGAGTTTCATTTTCATTTCGGGTTTGTGTTTCCCAAGCCAACACACAACCAAAAAAATAAAAAAAATAGCTATTGCTCAATCAAAGAAGAAGAAACATCAACAATGGGTGATGGCTTTTCCACCATCAGCACCACCACCGGCACCGTTTGGAGGGATGGGCAGGAAATAATCCAGACAACGATTCCGTAGGTTGTAGGAGCGATTTTTAGAGAGAGCTTGAAATGAGGATTGGTTTGGTCTGGTGAATGTTGCACTTATAATGACATAAATACGCAAAAGGGAACGTCTCAACAATAAAAGTCATTTCGCATGCCCATCTGTGTCTGTGTTTATGTTTGTAGCAAAATAAACTCATCACACATCGTATGATGGTTTTCTTAACAAACAGCGAAAGGAGATGTTGATGATCTTTGGATTTCATCCATATGGAGAAAAGATGCACTCGCTTTGAGGTTTTATCGAACAAATAAACACAAGCAGAAGCAATTTGTCCAGAAATTGTCGGTATCATGTCTGCGTGCTGCCATGTGATTCTATTTTTGGAAGCAGCACATCTCCAACGCGTCCATAGAAAGATACAAAGTAGTACCTATACTCTTTACTTTCTGTCACTTTTTTTTTCTTCTCTCGTTTTTTTTTTGTAACTTTTTGCGTTCTGTCCTAATTGGTATGCGCGCGCCAGCTATCCCAGGCGGTGTATTTCTTGTTGCTTTTGTTTTTTAATTAACTCTTCTGACCTACAATCACTGAGATTTGATGCGAAAGATATATAAATATATGCGTTCTTCTATAGTGGGTACCTATACCAACGGAAAAAAGGCGAAGATGATTGTGGCGGATCTTTAAGAACGATATAATCAATCAAAATAAACGAATGAGTTGAGTATTGTTTGGATTCTCATTGTTGAGAATGTATGTTAACACATCATATATATACCTACACACCTCTCTATGCATGCGTGGTGTGAGAATTTGTGCTGGGATCGCCAATTAACAATTTACACCGATCACGGTGTTTTCAGACCGTGACCGTGAGTAAAACTTATTATGTAATCTGGGCGCTTCAAAAGTGTCTGATTAGACAATTTGATAAATTCGCCTTTTGACTGATCAATTAAGATTTCCAATTGAAATGACAGCTACAAAAAAGAGTGCGTTCAGGGAGGTCAATAATATTGACCAAGCATCATCATACGACTGTCTAGAAGTTTGAAGCGGATTGATTCCGAATGATATTGTTTTGTCATTGTAAATGAATGCGACATTAAAAAATAAAACAAAGGCCGAAAAGACATGTCAATACAATCAATCATCACAAGCGTGTGAAAAATGACAGATGACAGATGAGTGCATCCGAAGTACCTAGTGCTTTTGCAGTTTTAGTATTCGAAAGAGGACACATGAGTGCTTTTGCAGTTTTCGAGTGAGAAAGATCACAAATGACAGTTGGGTGCATTCGAAGTAGTGCCTTTGCACAGTTTTTGTGTGTGAAAGATGACAGATGACAGTTGAATGCGTTTGAATGGTGACTTTGCAGTTTTGGCATACGAAAGATAACAGATGACAGTTCAATGGATCCTAAGCAGTACCTTTGTAGTTTTTGCAGTTAAGTGCATTCGAAGTAGAGCTTTTGCGGTTTTTACGTTTGACAGAAGACAGAGGAGTGCATTCGAAGTAGCGCTTTAATATAGTTTTAGCGGATGAAAGATGACTGATAGCAGATGACAGTTAACTACATTTCATCCAGTCTTTTTAGGAGTTTTGGGAGTCAAGGAAAACAGATGATAGAACACCACAATCGAAGTAGTTCTTCTGCAATTTTCGCTTGTTAATAATGACAGCTGACAGTTGAGTGCATTCGAAGTATGTGCCTTTGCGGTTTTTGTGTTTGACAGAAGACAGATGAGTGCATTCGAAATAGTCCTTTTACAGTTTTTACGTGCCAAATGTCGTTTTCCAAAATTTACTCCCAGACCAAATCGGGAGTGATTTGCAGAGTTGGAGTGATATTTTTGACAGATAAGCTATACTAGAAATGTCAAATCTGTCATTTCAAATCTCCAATTCACTCCGGATTTTGTTTTTGTGAGAACGACAAAAGATAACAGATAATAGATGTTAAATGACAGACAGATGACTACATTCAAAGCAGAACTTTTTTGAATTTTTGCTTGTCAGAGATGACAGACGAGTGCATTCAAAGCCGTTTTTGTTTTATTTTTTGATATCAAAACTGGGATTCCAACTCGCTTGAGTTTTGAGTATGATCTAGAACTACCTTGGTGCTTGAAATTTTTACAACCTTTCGATAGAAGGCGTCCAGTATTTCTCTCTCTTTTTGACAGATAACATCCCAGGCGACTGTTCATGGTTCTGTTGTCAAATAAAAGCTTTTGAGAAAAGTGATCTTGAATTCAACGTAATGGGAAGTGTGGAATGCTGCCATGAGTACCTTAACAAACAAATAAATAAATAGGGTGGCGTAGTAAAAATATGGAAGCCTCGGGTCCTACAATTGTATGGCTATCCCAAAGCTAAGTAAGGGCACGGCCACGCTCCGAGCGGCAAAGCAGCAAGGTAATTTGGGTTAAAGTGGCTGTTAGCTCGGCTAGCACACTTAGACCGGTGGGCCCTTTGTGGTACCAAGGTGGATCTAATGTATCCTCATCCAAATAAAACCATTTAGAGCTCACAATAAAGCGGGAGAGACGCAGGGCTTCGCGTCGATGTGAGTAAGATCACTGGGGTCATCAAAGAAATACGAACCTCGGTGTATCCGACGATTGCTGGGCATGAAGAGAGAATGTTGGAAATAGTATCCTCCTCGGCAAAAGCAGCAAAACTAACGAAGCAGCAGCTTCTAATTTTTTGTTCTAATGTTGCCACTTTGTCACTTAGTACGTGTCCGTGCCCTTAGCAAGTGCTCTTCATGGCAGTGTGTAATTATTTTTGGACGACTTGACAATCCTTCGCGAAGTGATAGGTAATACGCACCTACTCGCAAAAGCTACTAACAAAAAAGCCTCATTTTAAATAGTTTCCTAACAAACTCTTGCTTTAAAAGATCTAAAGAACGCTAAAGTGGGTAGGTATTCAGGCTCCTTGGCATTCGAGACTTGGTAGGTATCTACAAACAGTGCCAAGAGAAGAGATAGGTACCTATCACGCCTTGTTGAGACAGATCAGTTACACTTTACAAAAGCAAACCTCTAAGCCTATTCAATACACGTGGTAGCTATGAAATGCCTACGACAAGTCACATTGATCTACTGCGAAAATTCCTAAATTAGACAACCAAGCAACAGGCGAAAACATAAATTAATAGAACCGTTATAGCCAGCTGTACCTAACCTATACTCAAAATCCATAAATTACCAAATTGTAAGCCTGACAGTAAGTAATTCACCATTATTCACCATTCTAGTGAACTTGTTCACAAATTAAGCTGATAAAAATCTGTCATCTGTCATTTGTCATTGTGACCAATTATAAAGCATATGAAAACCTGTTCCCTTAACAATATAAATACCTACTTACCAACCACCACTATACCTACATAACCACTCATGGGTGTACTATGTATCCAGTAGTTTGTAACGAACTTATCGATTTTTTTTATTTTTTTTTTTTTGCCAACTAAGGTTGAGTAGGTAAAGGCAGAGGCTTTCCTGTTGTTGAACTTCCCCTAAAAGTCGTTGCCTTTCACAACCACCATTATTCCAAACACATAGTACCTAGTCAGTCATCTGATCAAAGCAGGCTTTTAATTTCACCCCTATACTTCTTCATGTGCACACTTTAAAGGTAACACGATGAGGATGAACGATCAACCATCAAAAAAAAAAAAAAATTGTTTTTATTCGAACTGGGGTAGAGGAAGGAACCAAAATAAAACGAGTAATTCACTAGCGCATGCAAACAGGGACCAGGGACCAGGGACCACCACCATTTACACTTAAGCTATTTTGTTGGTACCACCGGGTGATACCAACTTATTCCCCTTTTGACTGAAGGAAGCACGATTACAAACAGTTTTTTATTTATTTTTATTGTTCTTTTAGTACATACTGGTGAATATTTTGTTTTCTTTTTTTCTGAAAGAATACCTATTACTTTTAAAGTAGAAACATGGCGTTTCTCTGTGTTGAAGTTGAAAAAGGTGAAAGAAATAAACCGCGCGATCATTTAAAAAAAAAAAGAAGACGACGACGCACGGAGAGACATAAAGAATTATGTTTTGGTAGACTGAATACGAAGACATGACGCACAGTGAAGATGACTTAAAAACTGAAGTACGTTTAACAGGGTGAAGTAATAATTTATGGACGGCACTTTATTCACTGGAGCGTGTATAAATCCACGTGCGGACAAAAATAAAAGACACATAATTGAAAAACTTCTTGCAAAAAAAGAAGACCAACCGACATGATGGTTAACAAATGTCAGAAGTGAAAACCAGACAACTACAAGCCTATTGATAAATTTGTGTGACACAAACTGTTGAACTTCTGCTGATGATGATGGGAACAAAAATAATGCTTAAGGTTACATATGTGTATTTTTGTGGTTGTTTTTGGTTTGATTAATGTGTCAACTTTCCATTCCGACATGATCAGTGCATAAAAAGACAACCGCTGAAAGTCAAAATGGATGTTCTCATCACTTTCTGATGTAAGTTTCCACATTTTATTGCTGGATAGTTTTTTTCCTTCATTTTACTGTCAAATGTCAAATGCCTGACAGTCATAACAAGAAGTGTCATATTAGGCTCACTCCACTGTCAAGGTTATCACATTTTTCGCTTTTCTGTCATGCCATTTGATTTGACATTAAAATTCCACCTCAACTTCAAAGACCATCATGCAACAGTCTCAAACGTCATAAAAACATTCCTAGCACCTTCTCATATAGAAAACTAGTTCAATGTCCGTCCGTTCGCAGCGGCTAGACTGGGTAAAGTTGGTTGCGAAAACAAAAAAAAAAAATGCAAACGATTTATAAGAACTCTTTTTGAAAAGTGAGGTGAGCATGCACGCAGTAAAGTGTTCACACATACACATCATTATGTGACAGATGTGCACAGCACACAGAGCAGTTTGCATACACCACACACAAGGGGTGTGTTACATCGAGAACTCCCTTATTTTTTTAAAATAAACATTTTCAAAGAAGATACAGCGGTGGGTATTTAATTCTTCAATTCAACTTTGCACGAGTTTTTCTCCCTCCTCATCGTCCCTCTTTGAGTCTCTCTATATGCGGCTACTGTTGAAGGGGAGGCCACCACAAGGACATTCCAAACCTCATTATAAGCGTATCGGGATTTAAAAATACGCGTGCTAGCAGATCTCCTTCTCTCCGGAGAAAAACAAAAATCCCAAACTAAACTAAATTCGAAAATGAACTGAAAAGAACAACGAGTGAGTTACACTCGCATGTTCCATTAATGATTATATTCCTTTTCATTGTTGTTGTTGTTATTTGCCCTCAACAAAGACGACGGACGATATATATATGTTGTTCGTGTTATATTATTTTTAGATTTATACGCTTTCAAGTCTCAAGCAAGTGTTCTTTTTTCGGCGCTTCGCACTCTTTTCTCGAAGAATATATAATATGTCGTGTTTTGCAGACAGCAGACGTGAAGTTATAAATAGAGAAGAGGAGAAGTTTGTAACATTCACGCATTCAGATGTTTTTTTTTTTTTTTTTTTGGGATTAGTTTATGATCATTTTATTTGTTTGTTTATTTTTTTCTTTTGATTTTTATTCCTGGGGAGGACGAATAATAGAGATACCTGTCGATTAGAAGCATCGTTAAAAGGCATACACACTCGAAAACAGCTGATCGAAGTGGTTTCGTTCCTATTCGAGTTCAATTTTGGCAGCAGCGATTGCGTCTACATTTTTTAGTGGCACAGTCATGATAAGGGAATTTCGACTTTGCGCTAGTATTAGATGAATGTGTTTTTTAAAAACAAAGATGACAAATGGGCGTATCCCACGTGCGGATGACTAGAAGGAAAAGAGAAGTTGGAGAGATTGATCGTTTAGAGACCACGATGATCGTAATGCCAATAAGCAACAGGAGAAGAAGCAGGAGATGAAAGAAATGAGGTGGACAAAAACGAAACAACCTGCTTGTCACTTGAAATGAAAAGGTAACTACCCGGTCATGAGCAGCGAACTTCTCGTTCACAAGCAGCGAACTACCCGTTCCCAAGCAGCGAACTACCCGTTCTCCAGCTGTGAACTACCAGTTCATAAGTAAAGAACTACCAGTTCATAAGCAGTGAACTACCCGTTCATAAGCAGTGAACTACCCGTTCATAAGCAGTGAACTACCCGTTCACAAGCAGTGAGCTACCCGTTCACAGCAGCGAACTAGCCGCTCACAAGCAGTGAACTAGCCGTTCACAATTAGAGAACTACCCGTTCACAAGCTGCAAACTGCCCGTTCTCAAGCAGCAACTACCAGTTCACAAGTAAGGAACTACCCGTTCTCAAGCAGCGAACTACCCGTTCACAAGCAGCGAACTACCCGCTCACTAGCAGTGAACTACCCATTCTCAAGCTGCAAACTACCCATTCACAAGCAGCGAACTACCCGCTCACAAGCAGCGAACTACCCGTTCATAAGCAGTAAACTACCCTTTCATAAGCAGTGAACTACCTGTTCATAAGTAGTGAACTACCCGTATTAGCAGTGAAATACTCGTGAGCCCCTGTTCACAAGCAGCGAACTACCCGCTCACAAGCAGCGAACTACCCGTTCACAAGCAGCGAGCTACCCGTTCATAAGCAGTGAACTACCCGTTCACAAGCAGCGAACTACCCGTTCACAAGCAGCGAATTCCCCGTTCACAAGCAGCGAACTACCCGTTCATAAGCAGCAAATTACCAGTTCACAAGCAGCGAACTGCCCGTTCTCATGCAGCGAACTACCAGTTCACAAGTAAAGAACTACCCGTTCAGAAGCAGTGAACTACTCGTTCACAAGCAGCGAACTACCCGTTCACAAGCATCGAACTACCCGTTCACAAGCAGCGTACTACCTGTTCTCACGCAGCGTACTAGCCCCTCACATGCAGTGAACTACCCGTTCACAATTAGAGAATTACCCGTTTTCAAGCTGTGAGCTACCAGTTCATAAGTAAAGAACTACCAGTTTATAAGCAGTGAACTACCCGTTCACAAGCGGCGAACTACCCGTTCACAAGCAGCTAACTACATATTTACAAGCAGCGAACTACCCGTTCACAAGCAGTGAACTACCCGCTCACAAGCAGTGAACTACTGCTTCAAAAGGAGTGAACCATGCGTTGAAAAACGTTGGGAAATACTGAATTTCAAAAGTTCGTTTTGTGTAGACCAAACAGTGCGTTTTTGGAAAAGAAGTGTGGTCCATCTACCCTGTTTGCTGTACCGAGCCAAGGTTGAGCAAAAAGGTCGGCATAATGGCAAACTAGTGAACAACACTCATGGTCCTCGTTGTCGTACGGAGTGAAAAGAATAGAATGTAACCAAGAGTGTTAGACTCAATCCACGAATATCGCCATTGATCTCAACAGCTCACCATTTCACGCACTAACCCGAAGAAAATTCTTCACAAAGATGATGACATGGATTCTAACGACCTCTGGTTCACCAAGGATGTCACGCCATGCCATATCGACCGCATTTGCACAATAAATTCCCAAATCGTGCTATCACCCGTCTTAGCACTGTCAACTAGCAAAAGTGTCAAACTAAATCAATTCCATTCAAACACATGAATGAGGATGTTGTAAAACATAACAAGGAGAATGTAAGCTTTTCATCTAAATGACAGCCACTTACTTCAAACATAGATTGAAACTAACAAAACTATAAATATTTAACACGTGTCCAACAAAACAAAAGAAGCATTAAATCTCTTCAATTAATGTATTCCACTTGCTGTCCGTTCTCTCAAAAACAAAACAAAAAACCTTTCTAAACGAATCTCATTCGATAACAATGACATTTGACATCTCATGCAGATATAGTGAAGGTGAAGGTTTGTTTCTTCGTCATTCTAATTTCTTGTGTAAAACAATTATAAACAATAATTTATATGTTTTCAAAATTAAAAGTACGCATAATAGCCGAACATTCCTCTTATTCGAACAAAACGAATTCCACGAAGTGTCACTTTTATGTTTCGTAAAGTGAGACACTCATTTGCATTATTGGTCTTTGATATGGTGTCTTGTCTGTTATCTGATTTGATCTATTTAAATCAGATTCTTATATTTCTTTTGAAAAAAACAAAAGAAATACCAAGATGGCAAATTTACGTTCGATATTTAACCAATTGGTTTGGTTTGACAGCTGTCATTTGCAATACAATGAATGGTCTGTGGTATCTCTTAAAATCTGGAACTGATGTGCTGATTAGAGACAAATTGAGAGAATGGAACATTCTAATATTTACAATTTGAACAAAGGAGATACCAACACCGGATGTCATATTTGACATTCTATTGCTTTTCGAACTAAGTTCGAATTCGAATGGAGAGATGTTTATACCAGGTTCCTTGAATTTGTCTCTATTTTGTGGATGAATTGTTGGATTTCTTTGTGGAAAGTTGATTTACATTTTATGTCTATTCAAACAACCATCGAGTTGTCAACTACCCTAAGCGGATGTCAAATTTGACATTCCATGGCTTTTCGAACTAAGTTCGAATTCGAAAGGAGAGAGGTACACTACATTTTCCTTGAACTTATTCTATATTTTGTGGATGAATTGTTGGATTTCTTTATGGAAAGTTGATTTACATTAATTTTATGTCTATCCAAACAACAATTGAATTGAATAAGTCAACTAACTTAAACGGATGTCAGATTTGACATTCCGTGTTCGAATTCGAAAGGAGAGAGGTACACCATGTTTTTCTTGAACTTATTCTATATTGTGTCAGATTCCTTTATGGAAAGTTGACTAAGTTTTCATGTTTATCCAAACAACCATCGAATTGATCAAGTCAATTGCCTCAAACGTCATCTTAATATATAACTAAGTTCGAATTGAAAGGAGAGAGGTATATACCAGACTCTTTGAAGTTATATATATTTTGTAGATGAATCTTTGGATGACTTTGTAGGAAGTTGATTTACATTTTATGTCTATTCAAACAACCATCGAATTGTCAACTACCTTAAGCTGATGTCAGGTTTGACATTCCATGGCTTTTCGAACTAAGTTCGAATTCGAAAGGAGAGACGCACACCATGTTTTCCTTATTCCTTATTCTATACTTTGTGGATGAATTGTTGGATTCCTTCATGGAAAGTTGGCTAACTTTTCATGTTTATCCAAACAACCATCTCGAATTGATCAAGTCAACTATACCTCTCAAACGTCATCTTAAGTTCGAAAGTCGCAACCAAAGTGTCAATAAATTATGACATCGTTAAAAACCAATCACACCCAATGAATAATCGTTTTTATTATAACTGTCAAATCATTAATTCAAAACAAAAACAAAGAAACGGAAAAAAATAACAACCATGAGACCGTGTGAAAACAACTTGTTCCAAACGATCGTTGAAAAAATTAAAATTCCTCTAGCACCGTAAAATAATGCAAAATGGCAAAACAAAAATTAATATAAATATAATAAAGTGCTAAAACTTACCGGCCATGCAAAATTGAATGCAAATTGAATTGGATTTGTAAATTCCATCTTCCTTTGACTTTGTATATTCGTTAGATTAACAGAATTTTCACCAAGTATTGGTGTTACAACATCACCAAACGTACACTGTGATGTTGTATCGATTTTCGCTTGATAATGTTTTAAACAAACACGAAATCGTGTTTTACATGTACCAATGCATTTGCCGATCGCATCCGATTGTCCGCTACAGCAGTGACCTTCATGATCTCGTCCATTGTCATTGTTGAAGTATTTTAGTCGTAATTCAAATAAACCGGAACTGTTCACCTGGTGTTTTTGGAATAGAACATAGAGAGAAGAGTTATTTACTAATAATGACTAAGACGTATATAAAGTGGTTGTAACATTAAAAATAGAATACATACAAAAACATCACACGATTATAAATGTAATTACTTTTAGATTCAAATTAGCATAAGTCCGACTATTATTAGCAGTTATATCTAACGTGTATCTTTGTTAATTAATTCGTCGTAGGGTCTCTCTCAGAACTGAGACTTTTTTAACAGGAAGAAATCAGAAAGCCGGTGCGCGGCAATCCGATGGATGGAAATTTATAAGCGCGGTGTGCTACAGACACAAATATAGGTAGTCTTTATTTTTCACAAATTTACATATGCCGCAGTTATAGTAGAGATAAACTTCAAGAAACGGCGACTTTGTGTTTCTTTTCTTTTATTTTTTTACATATAGTTAAACAAAAGGAAGTTAACAAGAACAAAGAGAATAGAAACATTTCAAGATAAATGGCTAAGATCGCGTGGAAGTGTGTCATCGAATTTGTTTCAACTGTTAAAGGGCACCCTAGGTTGTTGAGAATTATTACATTGGTTTGACGTTAGACAGATTGGAGGCTGTGGATGGAGAAAATCAGTTATTTATTGAGCTTTTTGACAAAAAAAAAAACGTCATTTGACGTCTATGCCGACAGGAAGGTTGAACAGAATGAAGTGTTTATGAGAAATTTGTAACTTTTAAACAGAAATTTGGTTTCTTAGAAAACTTATGTCGATGAAAGATGGCTTTTGACATTTGTTGAGTTTAAATGGTGACATTATTCCTTTTTCACCAAAGATTTTGTATCGAGGTGTGTTGTTGACGTATGTGTTAAGAAAATGAAAGGCAGACATACAAATTTATGAGAATTATCGAACAAAATGGAGTCATTTTGACATTTGATGAGCAAAATTGTAGTTTTCAACACAACCTGTAGGATGGTACGACTTTTGGAGGCCTCGTATAGCCTCCACCAAATGTTAGCATGGTGAGTTTCTAAGAAAATGAGGTAGACGGGATAATTCATGACATTTGCCGAACGTAGCCAAAAGAGGCGTTCAGTGAACATACCTAGATGACACCCGTTCACGAGCAGTGAAAAGCCCATTTACGATTAGTGAAACTCCCGTTCACGAGTAGTGAAACTCCCGTTCATGAATAGTGCGACGCCCGTTTACGAGCAGTCAATCACCCGTTCACGAGCAGTCAAACACCCGTTCACGAGCAGTCAAACACCCGTTCACAAGTAGTGAAATTCTCGTTCACGAGCAGTGAAACTCCCGTTTACGATTAATGAAACTCCCGTTCACGAGTGGTGAAACTGCCGATCACGAGTAGTGAAACACCCGTTTACGAGCAGTGAAACGCCCGTTTACGAGCAGTGAAACGCCCGTTTACGAGCAGTTAAAAGCCCATTTACGATTAGTGAAACTCCAGTTCACGAGTAGTGAAACTCCCGTTCACGAATAGTGCGACGCCCGTTTACGAGCAGTCAAACACCCGTTCACGAGGAGTGAAAAGTCTGTTCACGAGATGAAAGTCCATTCAGTGAAACGCCTGTTTTCATTTGGTGGAACGCCCATTCAGTTCAGTGAAACGCCCCTTCAATTATAGTGAAACGTCCGTTGACGAGCTGTGACACGCCCATTAACGAGTAGTGAGGAATGAAGAATCTCGAGGAATGAACCGAGCAATAAACGTTAAGAAGCTTAGGCCGATATGAAGCACCCACATCGCCTCCTGTTCACAAGTTTAGTGCGAAATGTTCGTGAAATGATCATTCACTTTATTATCGCTGCAGATAGAGTGACAGCTTGGTGCGCATTGTGGAGTGATGGCATCACTAGACCATTGTTCTTCAGAAATGAGGCTGGAAACAAGGTTTCCGTCAACGGTGCGGGTGTTACAGAGCTCTGCTTGTTTTTCACTGGAACTGATAACATCGATTTTGATGACTGCTAGTTTATGCAGGATGGCACACCATGCCACGCAGCCCATGCCACAACCGATCTTTTGCACACGAAATTCCCAAAATCAAGGTTTTCAGCCGCCTTAGTGATGCCAATTGACCGCGAACCGTCAATTCGCCGCTTACGAGCTAAGATTTGACCTCTTTGGGTTCTTTTTTGGGGGAGAGCGGTAAAGGATCGATGTTATGTGATTGGTGATATGACGAACATCGCAGTACTTAAAAAATATCTGGCAGCTAAAGGATTTCAACTTAGACTGCCATACTCTTGCTAAAATGAAATCCTATCATGACGTTTCTCATGATCGATGACAGTTGACACATGAACCTTCATAGAAACTTTGTTAATGATCAACATCAACCCTTCTCCATATCGATTGAGAAAATGCACTTAAAGTTTTAATTATCCCCCCGATAGCGCGCCATCCATCGCTTCGGTGATTTATTTTTACGCCTCAAAATAACTCTTCGTTTCCACACAGATGTGCAGACTGTTTGCGGTGGCGGCATTGACATGCGGCACATGCTACTTGGTGAATTATAATAAATGTTTAAAGCGTGTCACAACCCCAAAATGAAAACACGAAACATTTAACCAGCAACCAATCAAACAGAGAAAAAAAAAGAAAAAACGTCTCCAAAGTCCACATGCTGCGGTGCATGGTGGAAAACCTAAAAATAAACCAGCATCTTTTCCAGAGCCTCTGATGGGATGCTGCCTGCGTGTGCCACTCGAATTTGAAGTCACAGGAAAGTGTTCTTCTGCCAATGTTTAACTTAAATGGTAGCAATGGCAGTATATGTAGATATATGTGGCTCTTGTGGCTAACTCGTAAATTATTCGATAGGCTCTTTGGGTTCGCTCCCATATATTCTCCTTTTCAAAGTGAAAATTCCAAAGGATTTCTCTTTCCACTGTTCGTCTGTGCTGAGCTTCTTCCAGCACATAATCGAATTAAAAAGCCATTCGTTTACTCTTCACCAGTCCACGGAGTTTGAATATGCAATGGCGATAAATCTTTCACCATGGTATTTAGCGAGTTTTGTGTTTGTTTTTCTTTTACACAAAACAAAATGAAAGACAGTTCACTTAAAAAGTCCTCGCCGCCAATGAAAGTAGGTAGGTTTTATAGGGGATGAGTATAGCGAGTAACCAGCGATGGCTGATGGCTCTTCCATTAAGCGAACATCTGATCAGGTTACTAGTCAAACATTAATCATTCGATGGAAATGAAATGCAACTGGATATGGAAAAGACTTTTTTTATTCGCCCAGCTCGGCGGTTAATTTATTAATTTGGTGTGTTCGTCGTTTTAATAAATTCTACAAACAAATTGGACAAGTTCTGCGACACGAAACAGCGGCAACATTATAAAGCGAAAATCATAAATTTACTATGCAAAAAGTTCTCCAATTCTCAAGCCAGACGACACACATTAGGTATTCGGAAAACAAAATACAACAACACCAACTGCGGTAAACGATTGCAAATTTATGACAACTGCTTGTATCTTCTTTTGATTATTTTGTCGGTTTGATTTTATTATTTTTTGGATTTGTGGTTCAATGCTATCTCTCAATCTTCCAAATCGAGCAATAATAAATTAACAAAATTAAAAATGCATAATAAATTACTGAAGTTATAATAAATAAGAATTAAAAGATGTCAAATGTTTGCATGCTGATTAGACGGAGAGCGAGAGTGAGATGGAAAAAGATTGTGGTGTTGTGTTAATATGAAAGGTTCCATCCGTTATGTGCAGCATTGTGCTCTTATGAGAACACAACCTTTCAACAGACAAACAAACGGAACAAGTATTCAAAGTTCTACCGCACTACCTATGAGGTTCTTTCTCATTTGACAGGTTATCGCTGAGTAAGCTTAACAGTAAAGTATTTAATGACAGACTGGGCAATTTTTTTTCTTTTTGATTATTTACAACGGCATAAATGTCTCAGAAGGGGCCGACAAGACGACTAGAGATTTATTAGAAGTTTTAATTTTTGCCATGTTAAACATTTTTGCGATTTGAATTCGGACACATTGATTGGCGCCAGTTTAAGTGACAGGTGTCATCAGTGAGATTTCAATGCGGCATGTGGTTAAAAGGCATTGAGTGAGGACATAAATTTAGGCAGCAGATAAGCTACCGAGTTATTAGACTTTTGAATAAAATAAGAGCAGTGGTTTTGGCAGTCTAAGCAAGCAACTGTCACTTTTGACAGCTTGTTTATTCATTTTTGTTAGCAGCTAAACAGTTAACCACTGGAACTGTTGATTTTATTGGGAAAAAGAGATGACTAACCTTGCTTTAGAACTTTTTTCTGTTTTGAACTGAAAGATATGACTAATCTTGCCTTTGAACTTCTTACTGAACTGAACTGAAAGAGATGAGATTATCTCGCAATTGAACTCCTTACTGAACTGAAGTGCAAGAGATGACTAACCTCACCCTTCAAATCCATACTGAACTAATTGAAATACATCACTAGTCTCACCTTAACCTCCTTACAGAACTGAAAGAGACTACTAGTCTCGCCCTTGAACTTCTTACTGAACTGAACTGAAAGTGATGGGTGATCTGGCCGTTGAACTTCTTACCGAACTGAACTGAAAGAAATAACTTATCTTGCCTTTGAACTTATTTTTGTTTGAAACTGTAAGAGATGACCTATCTCCTTACTGAGCTGAGCTGAAAGTTATGACTTATCTTGCCTTTGAACTTCTTATTGGACTGAACTTCTTATTGAACTGAACTTCTTATTGAACTAAACTGTAAGAGATGACTTATCTCCTTACTGAGCTGAACTGAAGGAAATGATTATTCTCGCCCTTGAACTTCTTACTGAATTGAACTGAAAGTGATGGCTTACCACGCCCTTGAACTCCTTACTAAACTCAACTATAGGAGATGACTTGTCTCGCCATTGAACTCTTTACTGAGTTGAACTGAAAAAGATGACTTGTCTGGCTCTTGAACTCCTTACTAAACTGAGGTAAAAGAGATGAATAGTTTTGCCCTTGCTGAACTGAACTGAAAGAGATGACTACTCTCACCCTTGAACTCCCTACTAAACTGAACTGAAAGAGAAGACTAGTTTCGACCTTGAACTCCTCATTGAATTGAAGGAGATGACCATTCTTCTTCTTTGAACTTCTTACTGAACTGAACTAAAAGTGATGACTTATCTCGCCCTTGAACTTCTTACTGAACTGAACTGAACTGATAGAGATTGCTGGTCTTGCCCTTGAACTATTAAGTAAACTTCACGCTTTAAACTTCGAAGACGATGTAGTCTTACCTTTAGCTTTTGACATCCCAGTGTTGGTGGTGTCCGTAGCGAAATGGGTAGCATGTCTGCTCGTGGCGTGATAGGTTTGAGGTTCAAATCCCTCTGAAACATTTATTTGTATCACCTTTGCTTGAAATTGTCAAGTCTCCTGGGAACTACACACTACCATGAAAAACATTTTTTAGCCGTTCGTAATCGACACAAAATTTGCAGGTCCTTGAAATGCGTAAGGCCTCAAGCTTAGTTTTGTAGCACCGCGTCTACTTACTACATTTATATACCTATTCCATTTTATGCCGTGAGCAGATCACCAGTGTGAAGCAGTTTAAAAGAGAGAGCTTTGATCACTTCGAGATCACGATGCTTGTAACGTTGAAAAGGAAGAAGGCGACTTATTCCAGCTGTGATTTGCTTTTGTTTTTTTACTTCACAGTAAACGTGTTTATCTAAACAACGAGACTGTGGGCAATTTTAGCTAAATAAAAAGATTAGCTCAATAGAGCGGGGCTCCCCCCTGGGAATAGCGTTTTTCTGTCAACCCTACCTTTTTGTGGGAATCGAAGGGACCCACACTTTTTTGCCGATCTCGAACTGTTAATCGAAAAAGCGCTTTTCGTGGCATGAAATTACTACCAGAGACACTACAGATTCTTCCCGAAAAGCGATAAACGTGAAAAAAACACGTGATGTTTCCAGGATTTGAACCCCAACTTCTCACGTAACAGACAGACACGCTAACCATTACGCCAAGAGCACCACACTCAACTTGATTGTAAGTTTTGGACTACGTTTTAACGAAAAATAGATAAAAGTAGGTCTGTAAAGCTTTTCCACAACTGCAACCTACGATATCTGATCGAAACGCATCTTGCTTCAAAGATAGAAACCCATCAAAGTCTACACCATTTCCTATCGACATTCCACCAGACAATATGACGACTCCACACACAATGACTCATCCAACTGTCAAAAATAAACTTAAAAAGTGTCAATCGTCTCTCATACCACCGCACCACAATGTTATACAACGAGATGTCTCATAAAACAATCTAACCTATCAAGATGACCCACTTGCATTTACAAAAAAACGCAATCGAGAGTTATCGAATTTCCTATCACTTTTTCAACAAACCAAAAACAACAACAACCAACAAAAAGCGACACATAAATAAATAAATAAATAATAACAAAAAAAAAAAAAGAAGCTTTTCGCTTCCCACCAACAAGACATTGACAAACTACCAAATCACCGATCGATATCGATATGTTTATATCAAATAATACCTAACCATGCCACACACAATAGCACACCCAAATCAAAACACAAAACACCGAACAAATAAAAGACATTTGTCAAAAGTGTCAATGAAAATGTCATCTGCGTTCTCAGGAACTTTCAAAACTCTCAGACAGACAGAGGGGTCAGGACCTTGCAAAATATCACACCGGAAACAGCAACAACAGCAATACCATTCCATTTGACCTATTTGACTTGATTTAAAAAAAAAAAAAAAATTAAAATGAAAGTGAAAAAAAACCAAAATCAGACGATCACTCATCACTCATCAACTGACCTACTTACTGACAGTTCTTTTACTTTTAATGTTGACACCTGTCAAACAAACCATTCACTTTGTCCAATTAACCACCGTCATCATCGCCACCTCACACCACCCACCCAGTCTCTCTTTGAAGTCCTAACAAATGACATTCCAATGTCTTAATTGCTTGATTAAAATTATGGAAAATAAATGACACTACGACTAACCAAATTATGCAATTAAGAAGCACTCCACTCCTTCCTTCCTTCATTTCCATATGGGAGAGTTGTAGTAGACAAGAAAAAAAAAAAACATAGCCAAACACACCAAACGAGAGCTAAACTATTCACAGAGTATTGTAGTGTGCGGTGAAATCTGACAACGATGCTCTTCCCAACAACAAAAGCAGATCACCAAAGAAGACTGAGGGATAACAAGTCACACACAACAGAGAATCCAAAAACTAGCAAAAAAAAAATATAATAATAAACTCCCAAATGGTAAGCGCACAGCAAGTAGGTATTAGAGGAGACAGGGCTGGAGAAATAGTTAAAAGCCAAAGCCAAAGCCAGGCTAGAGTAACACTATTGCCAAGAGGTAGGTAGCCGCAAGTACCTATAGTGTTAGTTCTCAAAAGGTAGGTTACTCCATAGACACCTTGTTTTATGCGACTAGGTAGGTACTCCGATCTCTGGTGTTCTCCTCAACCAACCGAGCTCCTCTTCCTCCTCCTCAGTCCTCAGTCCTCATCATCCATAACCATAGAGATCTTCCAACTTCTCTTCTCTCTCATCGCATCGGCTTCGGCATCCGTGATTCATTTCAAGTTTATAGCCAGGAAAAAACCTTATTAATAAAAAATAAAAATAATAAAATACAACAAACCTCCAAAGACTACACAAACGACGACGACGAACAACACACAAAATGAAAAGGCAAGGAAAAACATACACAAAAAAAAACATAGAGGAATACAAAAAATAATAAAAAAAAAAAGAAACCAAAAGAAAAGAAAAGGAAGAATAAAAAAATTCAAGAAAACCGAATTGTTTCCCACGGCATACGATTCGCCGGTCAAACATTGAATCTTGAAGTGGACATGTCGAGAAGTGGAGGAACAAGAGGAGCTCTTGGTTATATAGCATAGCATAGAGGTGTACAGTGTAACTTCACAAAACGACGGTGTGGTGTTTGTAGTGGTATGCACATGGAGTGCATACTTGTGCTACTATAGTAGATGGCCCCCATCCACCACACTGCGTGTTGGATTGCGCTTTCATGCGCGATTGTAGCCGATCGATCGACAGGAGATCGGCCGCGGCGCGGTCCGTGAATTGCTTGGATTAAAAGCGACTTTACAAAGAAGACCATCGATCGTCGTGGTGCTGCATGACGACGACGACTACGACGACGATCGGTAGGTTTTAAGGTGGTGATGACGAAGATCGAGAGGTGAGGAGAACCTTTTTCCACACAGCACTCGACAAGAATTCGGCCAATTGCCTTGGTGGTAGTTGTAGTAGTGGTTTGGTTCGTCGTCGTGGTGCTATGCCCGTGCTCAACGATCATCATGATCATCATCCATGAGATGGTAAAAGAAGATTTTTTGTTCGTTCTTTTTTTTTTTTTTGGGTGGTAGATACTTTCTTTGTCAGTTAACATTTTTGCGATGCACTTCTTTGACATTTCTCTAATCTGTCAAAGTTTTTAAAAGAAAAGGTAAAATTAAATTTTTACAAAAAGTAAGAAAAACGCACCATCGAGAGAAGAAGAGGATGAGAATCACTCAACCGTTGGGTTTCCAGTTCTGCCATCAGAAGACCCATTGTTAAAGTGTTACATATATGAAAACACAACACAAAAAACGAATAATAATAATAAAAAAAAATTATCCACCACGGCTTAATGAATTCAGTTGCTTTTGCTCGACGTGTGTAGTACACTGATGCAGTTGCGCTGGGTATACAGTAAGTATGTTAGTTTTTTAATATAATAATAAAAAACAGTTATGAGCGCCACTCTTAATTAAGCCACGCAAAAGAAAAGGGAGACAAAAAAAAATTGAACGTAACTTCACCCATTAATTATGTTGTTTTATTATTTTTTTTTTTTTTTATTGTTTGTTTTTGTCGCTATCATCGTTGTCGTCACACAGCACAGCGAGCTGAGAAGAAAGTTCCTTCTTCCCATTGCACCAATTAATAGACATACTATCTGTCAAACTAACTGAGTATGGTTTACACATCAGTTGGGGGGAAGGCCATCTACAGACAGAAAGGGGCAGCCATATTCTCAATCGTCTTGGTGTGTTTATTTATTTTAGTTTTTTATTAGATTAACATAAACTCGTTGATGACACAAAGACACTGAATGATTCATTGTCCTTTCAAGGTAGCCCTTTCATGTTCTCATAATAGTTTTTTGAAGCCATTTGTCAAGTGTGGGGAGTTTTGTGTCTGACTCGTAAGGAAAACGTGAGAACTTTGTTTTTTCATATCGATGTTTCAGATTCACAGGTGTAATGATTAAGATTTATGTTCTGACTTGAGAGGTTTTCAAAGGAGGATACCTAGTGTCTTCAATTATTGCCCCAAATGTCATTTGGTGTGGTAGATTTTTTGAAGGTGGTGGGTTTATGAGACCTTTTTTGATTCGATAGGTAGATGACAACGTTTGGTTAGATTTTAGTTGTTTCTCTTAAATTTGACAGCAATCTGAGCCTGTCTGACGATTCGTTACTCGACTTTCGCATGGAGTCAGCAAGTTCTCCTAGAAAAAACTACACACCGCAACCGCGCCATGAAAAACGATCAGCATCGGCAGAAAACTTAGGCCCCGAGGTTTTCATAATACGATTCGATACTTTTCACTGACACTTTGTCGAAAAAAAAAATCTGTCAAAAGTCTTAAGGATCTCGCAATTCAATGAAATTTCGCAGTTTGCGGCAGCAGAATAAACGATGTTGACATCATATCAGTCGAGGCGACATCTACAATGGAATAGAAAGGTTGGTGTTTTTCTTGTCAGTGTTGAAATGCTCATCACACATCGCCGTGTAAACACAATTCGACACCAAAATTTGTCGCTGTCGCATCTTCAAAATCGTTTTGATTTACAAAGCCGTTAAGCTGTCACCTATTGATTGCTCCCTAGAAGTGTCACAATTTTACGTTATAAGAACATGTTCGTAGAATAGCTTTTTTAAGTTCTCAAATGCATACAAAATGAGCTCGACTGAACCTGATGTGACTGAATTTACCTACTTCATAATTCAACGGCCTGGATTCCGTACCTGTTTAGACGATAATCGTATAATCGCCTATCGTAGATTGTATCTCCAAAAGGTTGTTTCATGTAACTTCGCCTTTAGCGAGTAAACGATAGCAACGATACTATCGTCTTATAAATTGAGGAAGTTTTTCGGATTTTATGCACGTTTCTTTCGTACCTAGACAAACAAACAGTCGTCTCAAAAGTTACGGAATTCAGGTTCAGCAAAACGACAGTAGTTTAGTTGCGTATTGCTCATAAAATGATGCGGTAAGTCTTTTCTCTTGTATGAAAGATATTTTTGTAGGAAATAAACTGCTAGTTACAGTTCCAAAAACCAAAAAATACCAAAATAACAAAGCCACAAGCAACATTTTACGACTCTGACAGATAAAATGTCAAGTTCTTGAGGTCGGTAATGAAGTTTCTGTTGGGAAAACAAATGTCAATGAAAAATTAAAAGCATTTCAAGATATAATTCAGTTCAAAGAACTTCCTTTTGATATTTAAGAATGATTCTCAGTTCCAATTCCCTAATTCGCACAAATCAAATTGACATACCCGTTTGACATGTGCTACCAGCACTTTTTGCTTAGGTTTGAGTGTCATTTCAGTGGACGTAGTGAATTAATGATTGAATGAGGGAGATGCTTATTCATTTTCAACTAATTCATCAAACTGACCATCCATCACCGTTAACGAAATCGTAATTCAAAGAAAGAAAAAAGAGTTGACAGAGTGTTAAACTCTTCAACAGTCAAATTATGTTTGAAGACAGATGACAGATGAAATCAACCCGAATTTATTATGGGATAATAAGAAGTTTGCTAGCACTTGTAAGAAATGAATCTAAAATACCTACGAAATCTTTTGCAAACGTATTACAAACAACGATACTTGCAATAATCCTTTCGTTATCATTACGTTACTATTACGTTTCACGATACTGTCTGTCATTTGCGGCTGCTTTGGCGGCTGCTTTTCAATCGTTCTGACATTTTCATGAATCCAATCTCGTTATTCATAATCGATTTATGTTGTGGTATATTCGTGTTTCGTAATTCGTAATACAGGCCCTTTGTTCCTCTCTTTTAACTCTCACGTAACTGGCAGACATATGGTAGCCATTACGATAGCGAAAATATTCCGTTAAGTAAGAGTTCATGGTTCGAGTCACATCAAAAGAACACAATTGTTTTTCGCCTTTTCTTGAAGAATTGTCAGGTCCTCATAAACTAGTTAGAGCACCATGAAAAGCGTTTTATCAGCTAGGTTTTCGGAGTTCCTCAAAAGTTTTGATTGGAAAGCCGAAAGTCGGTCAAAAAGGCGAATTGCGATTGTAAAGGCGATTGCAAAGGACAAATGCGTCAGGTACAAGCTCTCCCCGAACTGGTTGTGCCCGCCTATGTATTTACTTCTCAAAAGAATCTTCAAGAAACGTAGGTACTTACCTATTTTAACCTTCTCCTCGCCTGTCAATTCCGCTCGAAACTCCAAAACAGAGCTCAAGTCTATTGCAATGCTTAAAGTCGACTTTGACATTTTTAAAGTAAAAGTAATTTCTCTCAGTCAGTTTTTGACAACTCCAAGTTGACAGGAAATGAAAAATCCATGCCAATTCAAAAATAACTCAAACATGACTAAACTTGCATGCGACGACTTATTGAAGATCATTAACTTCGTGTTGATTTTTTGTATGTTTCTGCAAGGTTTTTTGAGAATTCAAAATAAAACGAGAAAAAAAAGAAACAAACACACATGATCCATAAGAGGGACCATATGTGTGCCCAGCGCCAAGCTAAGATGCTGTCATAGTCTTTTTTATTTTCATTCTTTTTTTTAATAAGAACATTCATTCAAGAAGAACCCCAGGAGAGAGTTTTAAAAACAAGTAAAGTAAATCGACACTTTTACCCCGGACAAGTGGGGATGTATTTACGTATAGTCGAGGTATCTTCGAGGCATGATGTCGTCTGTAAGTTGGTGCACATTACTTTTTTTTTGTTTGGTTTTGTATTTTTTTGGAACGCATATTTCTTATAATCATGCAAAATACTTGAGCTGATGGTAAGGTTTTTTTTAGCCCCCGAAACAGCAGGAGAATGACATTTGCGCTCGTTTGGCAGAGAAGACCTTTGGATTGATGACCTACGCTGAGCATATGGTAAAAAGAAGAAGTAGGTAGGTAATAGAGTGCATGAGCTATAAAAAGCCCAACTGAAGTAGGTAAAATTATAAATTTTTTTTTCGTTGGGTTTGTTTTTACATTGGTCTTCGTTTTTTTTCTGAGAGAGAGAAGAAAGTAAAGCTAGGTATAGAATAAAGGCTGTAGAAGGATAGTTGTACACTTGAAAGGAAAAAAATGCGGGAATTCGAGAACCCGAAAATTGAATAAGAACAAATGAAAGAAACTAGGTACATTACATGTCTTTGAATTTGACAATGTCACGAGGAAAAGCAAGGCTTGTACGTAAAACGAGACGAGAAACACAAACCATTGGAGGACCATATTCAAGAGCGAGAACTGCTACCTAGACATTGGCACTTTTTTTTTACAGAAAATGAAGGTGCCTCCAATATTAGGTACCTACCATAATGAGAACAGTAATCATGTTACCGAGCAATACACGCCTAGACTTCAGTCACTTCTCATGTCATTCTGGGGCTAAAATTTCTTTCTAAGAGTGAATTTTGATCGTGTAACGAAAAAAATATGTAAACTCCCTCATTTCGATTCATTAGGAGTGAAGATGAGTTTTGTTATTTGGGAAGCTGGTCCTTGGACAAAATTCAACAATCAACCACACTGAGGGGATTCAACGCTGAAAGAGTTTTTTTTAGTTCATCCCGCTAAACTTGTTCTCTGATTAATGAAAAGTCAACTGTCAGACGAAATACTGAACTTCTGATCAATCAGAGGCTGAATTCAATATAATTAAGCTCGTTCGAGGTATAAAATTTTTCACTTTATGCTTCGAACGCGCTCATAGCTAGAGATCAGATGCGGTTGGTCGCTTTTTAACCCGACTTAAGGGCCAACTATAATGCACTTTGCCGAACTTACGCCTACTTACGCGAGCGAGCCAATACACTATTTTATATGACAGTAACTATAATAGACGTTCTACTCAGTTTCGTTAAATTTCGCTCACTTTCGCGCAATTAAGCAAGAGCCATTGGATTGGCTCGAACTTACGTAAATGTCAAATTTAAAGCGTATCAACCATAGGGGAAGAAAAGAAGAGAGAAAACAAACACTTCTCTTGCTCCGCAACTGCCATTTGTCTACATTGTGTGGTGTGGTTTGCCTTTTTTTTGTGTATCTCTTCTGTGGTATCAACTGAACTCAAATCAGCTCAACGCATGTTTACATGTTAAGTAGCCAGAATCCATTATAGTTGCTCTTTGTTTAACGAACACTTTCGGAAACTTTTCGTCTGGTTTTTGACACTAGCCTAAGCTGAGCTAAGTGCATTATAGTTGGCCCTTTAAGCTTTAAAGAATGAAAGGCTTTTACTTTTTTATTTTAGTGAACCTCCAAAAAGTGAAGAATTTTTTTGAGATGAAACATCTTTAGCATCGTTGTGTTATGGAACTCGATGGAACAAAAATGAGTCACGATAAGGAGACAAAGTCGTCCTGCTTTTTCTAAGGTTTCACTTCTGCCATGTTTGAATTGCTCACATACATTTTTTCATAGAAGCGAGTGTGATTACCAGAATTTTAAGATTTTGAAGTGGGACTTTGTCAGATTTGAAACTTGATGAAACGTAATTCCGTCACGATAAAGGCGATTGCAATCAAATATGCGACCAGTCATTAAAGCTTTTAAAAATATTTGATCAAAAATTTTTTATGTTTTTGAAGTGGATCTTCAGAATCGTTGTGATTCTAAGCTCGATGAGTCAGCGAGAGAATGAGGTGAAACACAAGTATTTCCTATAATATCAGTTCTTTTTTATATGGGCTTTCGTACCTAGTCGACTTGTTTTTTCTAAAACTTCAGTCAAGTGTTTAAGTTGCGCACACAATTTTATTCCTATTACAGCGACATCTGAACGCTCAAACTCTTTTTCTTTTGGATCAAAATAAATTGACTGAACGGCTGAACAGGAACAGAACACAGAACTTATAGTCCAATTGACACACTCTACACAAAGAAAGTTAAATACTCGGCCTATAAGCACCGACTCTCGGCGTGTAGAAAAAATCACTTAGGTTAGAAAGAACCAGGGGCTAGATTCCACTAGAATGAATTTTTATTATGTAGGTACACGAAAAATTGTGCACACACTCTAATTTGGATTTTGTAAGGGTGAAGGTGAGTTTTTTTGACAGAAGACTTGTACCTGTACACTATCCACGTCTTTCAGAGCGTGAGTTTTCAAAGGGCGTGATTCACCCCAGAATGAAAGTCTCTCTCCTGGGTAGAGAATAAATAAGAAGGAGAAGAAATTCTTTTGTTTTGACTTTTGAGTGCCTTGGGTTTTCTTTGAAGTTACCCTCGATCGATTTAGAAATTTTCTTTACATGAAAGAACTTAATTCACCATGAAAGTGTGGTGAGTTGATGTAACGAGTCAAACTTTCAAATAGGTCCTAAGTATATAGGTACTTTGAAACATACAAATGTGTTGGTCCAAAGTTTGAGAGTTTCAGCGCAATAAGTTTTTCAAATATTCTAACTTTTCTAACTCTAATTGAGAAGAATTTCAGTTTTTCATTTGATACGTGACTTTTGACCTATCAGAGGCAGAAAAAAGTTACATTATCTGAAAAACTTAATTGTTGAACCAGAGCATTGTAAGATTCCAACATTTTTGACAGTTCTTGTTGCTGTCAAAAAAACTTGTGTTAAAACTGAGCTAACTAATGAACGAATCTAAGAGTGGTGAAAGATATTTTTTCAATCAAAATTTAGCAAAAGAAAAACAGAAAACTCACAAAAAAAGAGTAGGAACCTCCCTTCGAGATCTCGATGCTCGCAAAGTCGAAAGAAGAACAAAAAAAATATTGATTTGCTCCGTTTTCAGACAACTTGCACTGCATGTTTTAAAAAATCTCTGAGGAGTTTTCCATAGGCTGGGCATTTGTAAAATTTTTAGATCTATTCACTCACTTCACACCTATTTTTTATCTTGGCCTTAGAACGATAACTTGTTCTAACGATAACTTGTGGGAACGAATGACAAACGGAAGGCTTATTTCCAAAACATGGATCAGCAAAGCAGTGTCTAAATGGGTGCTAATCAATTGCAATTTTCGAATTATCAAGCGACTTTTCTAATTTCTTTCAATTAAAGGCTTTTTCCTCAGGCTCAAGGTTGTTAATTGCACTTTGCTAGACAATTTTAAGAGAATCAAATTTTATTTTAATTCAACTACCTGCCTACTTTGTCACGAGTAGTGATCTTGAAGCGATCACAAGTGGGAGAGTTGTGTACGCTTCAAGATCACTACTCGTAACGCCGGAAATGAAAAAGAAGAAGAAGAAGAAGCCGCCTACTTTGTCACAACTTTCATTGGTGCAATCAAGGAAATTTGAAAGTAAAACTTCGGATTTGCTCTCAATTAAATTTAAATCTAGAGCCAATTTTTCGTCTGCTTAATAAGTTTAAATGTAGATATTTTGCAGGTTTAAGGCCAGATTCTGCCAAAAAGTAGCAACGTTGTGATATGCTAGGAACCACATTACTATTTGAGAATTGAGTGGAAAAATGTGACTTGACTGGAGGCTGGTGAGGCATTAGTGATGTCATGCAGATTAGGGCTGTTTATCAAATGAAGTCTGTTAAAATATCTAAATTGTAGCTGTGGCGAGGGCTTACCCCACGAGCAGATCAGTAGTATAAAGCAGAGAAATGAGAGAGCTGTGAACTGTGATCCTTTCGACATCAGCATGCACGTAACGACGAAAAAGGTAGAAGATGAAGCTTCACACTGAAGGGTTTATTACTTTCAGTAGTGTGAAGCAGAGAAATAGGAGAGCTGTGATCTTTTCGACATCACAATGATCGTCACACCGAAAAAGGAAGAAGTTTTATACTGAAAAGCTGGTCACTTTTAGTAATTTGTAGAAGAAGTAGAAGAATTTGTAGCAGTCGAAAAATATACCCTTACCATCAAGTGTTTAAAAAAACGAGCTAAATTACTTCATCAGTTAGATAAAAACACTTGATTGGATTCACTGATTGATCCTTGAAAATTGACAAAAGTTCTGAAACACGATAATTGACGTAGTAGCATTTTTCCTTAAATTCTAGTCCCTTATTTTTTTCATCGTCCTTAAACTGACACCGCCGAAAAGTAAATCAAATTTTTTTCCAGGACATTTTCGAATTACAATAATTTTTTTCTGGTTAAGTGAGTTTAGCTGGTGGTGCTGCCCTTGGTGCAATGGTAATCATGTTTGCCTGTTATACGTAGCGGTTCAAATTCCATACAACACAAAATAGAAATGTTATTTCACGGGTAGGTATGGCTTTTCGCAAGAAATTGGCAAATCCTCCAACAAGAATTTCAATTTCATTGACATGAAAAAGGTTTCTCGATTAGTGATAGAATCTGCAAAAACTTGTGATTTCTCCATTTCTCACACAAAGTATGGCACTGAAAAATGCACTAGGTTCTGCTCTATTGCGTCAACCTATTCATTTATTTACTTGCCTTCTTTCACAAGGAATTGTCAAGTCTTCAGAGAGAGCCTTTTAACTTAGACCTTCGGAATCGATATAGAACTGTATGCAGGTCTTTAAAAGGCCTTCGACAGGAGGCACTCCGAATCAAAGAATTGTCCGTCTTTAAAGCTCGCTAGACACGAGTTTTGTTGCGGCATTAAATTTTTTTTAAATGATTTTTGGTAACAGAAAAACTAACTTGACATCTTTTGGACATTGCAAGGAGCTCTTAGATTAAATAGCCGCATCAGACATCGAGCAATAAGCCTCTGAATTAATCCTTTATTTTGTGTGCATAAGTAAATTCAACAATTTAGGCTAGGAGTGCCAGTAAGTGGCCAGGTTGCTGCAGATAGGATCCGGCAACCAGCCCCATCGTCAATCCTGAATAAAATTCAAGGAAGAAACTCAGCGTATATTTAGCAGAGACTTTTCGAAAGAAAATACAAAAACCTTTACAGGCTCTAATAAATTTAGTTCCTCACTAAGTGACTACAAATTTGTTCCAAGAAACAGACCTAGGTACCTTACCTATTGGCGATTTCTGCTAACAAAAATTCCTCTAATCATCCCTACACCTTCTTCCCTAAATCGAAAATAGAAATAAAATGTATCTCTACTCAAAGATTAATCGACAGTCTACTTCATCGACATAATTGTGTCAAAAATAACCAAAATGTATACAAAGTATTTGAAGAAGATGCAACAGAATCCTTACCTCGCTTAAAACTAATAATAAAATCCATGCAGACAGGCAAATTTTAATCCAATTCATTTTGGTAAATGAAGTTTTGTTGCGGTTTTTGGCGGCGAGATGATTTTGTGTTGAAGTTTATAAAAGAAAAAGTATTCTTTATACTTTTCCTCTTTTCAATTAAAAATAAAATATTTACTGTGCACTTTTGTGTATTTGATTATTTTATTTATTTTTTCAAACTAGGGATGCTTTGAGAGTAATCCAAGATGTGTGTGTGTTTTCACAATTTTTTTTAATTTTCGCGGTTAAGAAGTTTTAATTTAACCATTTCGTCAGATTTTTGTTTTGTGTTGTTATTTATCACTTTTCCTTTTTTTAGCACAAATTGTTACACACTTTTCTCATTTTGTTGAGAAAATTTATTTTGATCCCGGGGGGACTTGATGTGATCTTCTTTTTTGTTTTACGAAATATAACGTTATAAGCACATGTTCAGTCACACACTCAATTTTATCCACAATTTCAGTGAAAGACTGTTCTTTTTTAATTCTCCCTTTTATAACGGTCTTTTCACGAGAGATAAAAACTCTTTGACAGAAGCAACGCGCGCGTTTTGTCGGTGAACTTTCTTTGCATTTGAAAATAAATTCCCGAATTTATTCAAAATTCAATGTTTCGCACTTTAATCCTTTTTCACGAGAAGAGCCGGCATTGAACAATAAAAAAAAAAAAAAAAAGTAGGCAATGGGAAGAAATAAAATGTAAAATTGTCTGGTACTTCTGTGTCGTGTGAGTAGAAATAAAAACAACAAAAAATTTGCAATTGTATGTAGCTAGTAGTAGTTGTATGTATGCAATTTAAAATTGTAGTAGCACGGTGCGATAGCGACTTGCAATGTCCGACCCGACATTCACCACGCAAACTTCAAAACTGGCGACTAGTTCGACATTTAGCTCATCCGTCAACTCAAAAATTTTCAACTTTGCGTTCGAAATGAATTTCTTGTTTCGAGGAGTACGATGATAGTTGATTGTTGATAGGGTTTGCTCTTTTCTACACACACAATGTAGGGGAGAATGCAATGTGGAATACAACAACAAACTAACTATACAAATGCAAGGGGAGAAGGAATGGACAAGAAAAGGAAAAAGTAAACGCGCTCGTTCGACAGATGTTTTCTTGTTTTCTCCACAAATCTCCATTCTCTCTCTCGTTGCTTCGTTTTTCATCATTTTTCAATTTATTCGAAATCGGAGAGGATGAATGCGGTGGTGAATTTGAATGAATTGCCGGCTGCAATTTGTTGAAATGAAATTCGTTCATGGATTTCCCCTTCGGAGTTCATTTTTAGGTCTGAGCGGAGAATGAATTTCGTGTTTTTTGTTTACTTGAGAGAGTAATTTCTTGGCCTGTGGGTTAGTTGTCGGATTGGACGTAGGCTAAAGACGAAATTGGCGCTAGTAGTTTGATTAATTAAAGCAGAGCGAGAGTGAACAAAAAAATAGAACCAGCAATTGGTTTTGGTGGCGGGAGCATTTGAATTTAATTTTGTTAATAGAATTTATGATGAAGTACCAACCAGTAATTGACAATTGTGGACATTTCGCGAAAAGGATTATCGCAAAAGTGGTAAGCCTGCAGAAGTGAGAACCGAGCCAAACACAAAATATAAAATATTTGGTGCGTTTTATTGTCCAGTAACGAGTCTCAATTAAACCCTGTACTCACTTACGCAACTATGAACCATAAACCCCATTTACATTACGCAGGTTTGCAAAAAATCGCAAAACACCACTATATGGGAAAACAAAAACGATTGGTGAACAGAAATAGGTTAATGTTCAAAAGTGAAAAACAGGGTTGGCAGGTACCTATATAGTGTTTATGGAATACACTGTACTCAGCGTTTTATTGAGACTCGTTACTGCAGAAGCTATGTATAAGATTCTTAAAAAAAACGCACGTATTGTAAGACTAAACCTATTGTCTTTGATGAAAAATTAGAAAATTTAAATCCTTCTTCTTTAATCCTTCCAAAGAGATTTGCAGTTGCAGCAGTAGCAAATAGGATGAAAACGAGGTGTCGTTCTTGGCGATTCATTGTAGGATTGTAGACATTTTTATTCCATGTACCTAATTTAAATGCGATTTTTGTTTTAAAGCTTCTTCTTCTTCTTCTTCTTCTTCTTAGTTTTCCGGCGTTACGAGCATCGTGATCTCGGAGGAAATATAGCCCTCCCACTAACTAGTGATTCGGTCGTTGGTGTATTACAGGACTTCGACTTAAAACTGTGCCATCAAAAAGTTGGGCTGGTTGAGATTTCGAGGCCCATTTAAGGCTGTTATTAAACATCTGTCGTCTTAAACTTTGAACTCTGATATCAAAGAACAATATTAGTTTGAATTGGTATCGAAGTCAAGTTAAGGCCCCGACCCATAGAATCCGTTGCGTCCAATCGCTGCCGGATTCAACTGAAACACATAAACAAAAATAATATTAAACTTAAAAAAAAAATTTAATTAAATAAATCACAATATTCATTGGTAGAAATTTTAAAATTTGAGCGCAATATTTGCAAACGAAGTTCTCATTTTAAGCTTCGTTAGATTTAATTGTACAACCATGGGTGCACGGTAAATGATACCACTTTCATAAATTTTTTTTTTATTTATTTCGAAGAAAAATTCATTTAACAGGAACACATTAAGATTTAAATCTTTTAGAGTATCGATAATTAAATTAACAAAAAATATAGGCATTCAATAATATGAAAAATACATGAATATTCAAAAGGCTAAGGATAAGCAGCTGAATTAACAAATATAAAAATTGAAAAATTGTATTATTATAAAGGAGAAAAAGGAACTAAAAACATTGAAAAATAAAAGAGATAATTAGAGATTATGCAATATAGGTACCTAATTTTAATTTGGATTTGAGTACCTAGTGCAAGAATAGTTTCCTCTTAAAAGCCGTAGGTAAGGTGGTAGTTTGCAATTCGCTTGGAAGGGCATTCCACAAACGAATTGCAGATACGTAAAATGAACGTTCTGATATGGTGTATGCAAATCGCGGCAAAATTAGTTTTAAACCTCTTTGTGAACGTGCAATGTTCAAGAATTCACTGAGATAACCAGGACACCTATTGTTTCGTCAATACGAATATATTTAAAATTGAATTATTACTTGAATTTAAACTATTGTGAACTAACAATAATTGGTCTAAAATTCAAATATCCCGCCCATCCGGCCATATTTTATTTCAAATTTGAAAAAGAAAAAGAAGAAGAAGAAGAAGAAAAAGAATAGGGAAATAAAATCATTCCATTCGAAGTATACCGCTTTATACGCACGCATTTTAATTTTTTCGTTCTTTTTCTAGCAAAAAGTTAAAAGTTTCAAATTTTATCGTTTTTAACTTAAAGCTCAAGTAAGAGCAACAAATTTGTAAAAAAGATTACAAAATTTCACCTATTGTGGATGATATTGTGGAGTTTCAAAACAAGGCTGAACTTCATGAATTCGTCAAGGTTCAATCCAAAGAGCGCGTGACGTAAATGGGGTACACTAGAATGTCTTGGAACACAATAAATGAAACGAATACAATCATTGATAGCAACGTTCAATCTGCGCTTACAATCACAGTCTAAAATTGGGTAAACTGAACAGTTAAAATTAAAATATGGCATTACCAATAAGACGCATTTTCATAGTGTTACCATTTGACCACGAAAGGATCTGGCGTAAGTCCTCATTTAACCTAGCTATGCAGTCCTCCATCAAGCATCAAACCAATTGAGCGAAAAATGTAAAGAACTACATCGTCAGCATATAAATGAATTTGGCAGTTCGAAATTACATCAAGGAGGTCATTTATAAACAGCGAGAAAATCAAAGGACCCAAGACGGATCCCTGAAGTATCCCAATATTTGTATGAGAGGATCTGAAATACCAACTCCGGTTTTTATACGCTGAAACCTGTCAGTAAGGAGATTACATAATAGCTTAAGGGATATACAATATACTAGAAAAGTTGAAGTTTCTTTTTAGTTTAGAGAGTAGGATAGAATGATCAATACAGTCAAATGCTTTAGAAAAATCTATAAGTGCAAGAACACCAAAATTACCAGAATCAAGAGCGTACCGGATATCCGATGTAACTGTAATTGCTGCAGATTCACAACTGTGCTTGTTGTGGAACCCAGACTGCCGCTTAGAAAGCAAATTATGTTGATTTAGGTAGTTTTGGATTTGATCATGCATAATCTTTTCAAGTAACTTACACGGAAAGGATAAGATGCTAATAGGCCTGTACTCCGAGGGGTTACACGGGTTTGATTTTTTGGGAACTGGGATAATACTAGCACTCTTCCATGCGTCTGGGAATTCACCACTATAAATATCATCAGGACCAATTGCATTCGATTTTACTGATCTGACAGAATTAGGTAGCTCATGAGCAGTAATGCAACAAAATTTAAAAGAGATTTCACTCTCTGGTCTTGTAAATATATCTTGGGGGATGCATGGTCTAGACAAAGTCGGGATGAGAACATTAGACAACTCTTCAGGACTAAACGGGCATTTACTTACATTTTTTTTTTCTTTTTCTCCAAGTTCTTTCAGATTGTTCCAAAGTTCTTTAGTTTCTGTATAAGGTAAGCGCGTTTAGAGCAGCGAATAGTGGAATTTACTCTATTACGAGCAAATATAAATTGTCTTTTATTAAACTCAGTAGGGTTACATCTTACACTTATATCTCCGAAAGAAACGCTCCCTTTCTCTTATCATATACTTGATATTGTTGTTAAACCAGGGACATCTCTTAGTTCTTAGTTTCCTAGTAACTATGGGGATGTAGCTATCATATAGACGGGTAAGAAGGTTGTTAAATATTGATATTTTAACATTCACATTCGGTGTAAAATAAATTTCATCCCATTCAAGGCTATTGAAATCCAACCTAAAATGTTCGTAGTTTAAGTCTCTGTACGACCTGAAACTAATAGTACGTGTGGTATTTTGTATGCCAGCTTCAAACTGAAAAGAGCAAAAAATGAAATCATGAATGAAGTCGGAAGTCGGTCTAATTTGATCATTTCCCAGAATTCTATGCCTGGATGAAGTCAAGAACATGTCTAATAAGGAGTGGTTCACTTCTGATTTGAAACAAGTTGGCCAACGATTATTTACCACAGATAATCCCAAAAAATCACAAAAATTATTTAATAGACGCATAGAACTATTAATTATTGCTCAAAAAATTTACATTAAAATCACCTCCAATCAAGATATCACTGTACCTTGGACTAATTTTCATCAGAGTTTCTCTGAGTTCACACAAGTTTTCTTCTTTAAACATATTGGGTGGACTATAGATAGCTACAAGCAAACATTTTTCGGAAGCGTTCCTCACTTCAACACCGACACTTCAACACAAATAAAATTAATGTTGACTGAGGTTGATTTAAAAACTGTTTAGGCTGAAATGTGAGAACGAACATACATGCAAACGGCCCCCCCCCCCCCCCCCCCCAACACTATCTTCACGATCATTTCTATGCATGTTGAAACCAGGTATAGCCACTGAAGCATCACAAATATTGGATTTAACCAAGATTCAGACACCATACCATTGTGGTACATGTGGTACCCGTGGCGTTATGGTTAGCATGTCCACCTGCTAACCCAGAGGTTCGAGGTTCGAATCCCAGCAGAGGAAAAATGCAAAAATGTTTTTCCACGGGTATCGCCTTTCGCGAGGAATTGGCAAGTCCTCCGTTAGTAAATTCATTGCCATGAAAAGCGCATTCTCAATTAGCCGTTCGGAACCGGCGAAAAATTGTAGGTCCCCTCCATTCCCATTCCCTCACAAGGCATGGTTGTGAGAAATGCGCTAGGCCCAGGGGCTCCTCGCTCTGTTGCGCCACCCTATTTATTTATTTATTTTTAGACACCATAATAACATCCAACCTAGATGTACTGATCATTTGATATAAAATGGTATACTTAGCTCGAATACTCTCAGCGTTCAAACTACAAATACTGAGGCCATCAAACGCACCACACAGCACATTCAAAACGCATCTGATATTATCAGGATCTGTACCAAAAACCATAGTCAAATAGATACCTAAAAATACCCATCACCACCAGCAAAAAAGAGTTGCAAGTATCACTACCTATATTCTTAAGGCCATCTTCTTCGGCGTCAGTGTGAAGCTCATCTTCGCATAATGCACAAAATTATTTTGAAGAGTTTCTGTTTGAGTTTATTGTAGTCACGGCTTTGTTGGTTTTTAGTTTTTGTGTTCAAGGCAAGTTTTTGATTTTTTCGTTCCAGTCTTAGTTCTTTTCAACTTTTAATGTAATTTTTTCCTTCTGTTTCACTTTTTTCTGATTTTTATAAAACTCTTGCCACTTGAGAGAGGAAACAGATATTGGTGCTCTATTTTTGGGCAGTAGTTGTCTTCCTCTTTTTGTTTTTTATAGGTTTTGGGTACCTTAAAATGTTTTTCAAAACTAGAACAACGACTTGGTGAGTCAACAACTAGCTTCATTCTTGATGTGAATTAATCAGGGTTAGAAGTCATCGATCTGGAAGTCTCCACAAAACCATTTGAAAGCTCTCGATCGTTGGCTGATTTTTGATGTGGACTAGGAGCGGACTCAAAACTTCAACTGAAATTCAAAATAAAAAATTAAGTAATACCTACTGAAAATTGAAGCTAGTTAAGCAGATAGATATACCATCAGGAATGTTGTCATCGACTAAAATTTCGTCTATAACTTCTTGAAGACCCACAAAATCTACATTCGATGAGTTTTTGACATTACAACTTTCATAGACCTCTAGACCTCGCAATGATTATAAGCCGGAGTGTGATTGTGAAGGTAGATTTAAAATTGGTGTTCTCCAAAACAACACGGGTTTTAAAATTTTGCCATGATTCCGATTCAACTGTAACTGTAGTTAGATCAAAGTTGTTATAGTATCCAAATTTACTTCACGAATATTGGGATGCGACGGTAGTTCCGATTCAATAAAGTTGTACGAGTAAGCGCACCAGTTTGTAACTCGGAGACTTTGCTTGAATTCGGTATGATTTCTTTCGAATCTGACACAATTTTAAGCAAAAGATCATAATTGAAGTCATGTTTTAGTAGCTCGTTCTTAAAAAATGTTAGGACTCCAATAGTTGTGTCTAGCTTTTGAAGCCTGGGCATTCTCTTTTTCGGTCAAGGTATCTGCAGTTATATGTTCATGTCTTTCTAAGCTATTTTGAACGCATTTGCTGTTCTATACTACAGCGTTCGGATTAAATGGATAAATACCGCATTTCCTGAAAGCATTTCTAACAATCATAGTTCGATCAGATTTTTCAAGAACCATTTTCAATACGTTACAAAAGTTGGTCTTTGTAACAGTCTTCTCAAAGTTTTCAGCCAAGTTCTGCCATTCTCTGACTGATTTCTTATATAATCACTTTTTTGGCCCTTAAATGCTCCCATGTCTGCGGGCTGCATGATGTGTGTCGTGTTAGGAGACAGAGAATAAAGGATTATTTGATTGGTAGAGCAGAACTCACTTACGGCGATTGACAAGTGAGATGTGAGACTTGTGTCCGTGGGCCGTCAACCAGTATATGGATCGGCTCTGTTGCCGTTTCAAAAAAATTTTGTAGTACCACTTTTTTCTGGGTCTGTCATCTTTGAATTTTTTTTGAACCACATCTAATAGCTCTTTTTTTTTTTTTTTTTTTTGACTTGGCAATATTAATAAGCCAGTCTACGATTTTGCACTCCACATATTCAGTAAGCAGGTACTTTCGATGGACCCATTCGCTTCAGTGTTGTAATGTGAATACCAAACTTAATGCTTGATTCTCTTAAGTTCACGAATAACTTTTAAGACATTCGTTAATGACGTTTTATTGTAGGTCTGGTATTTTCTTTTCATTGCGTCTAAAGCCCCGTTCACACTGTACAATTAGTTGGACAAACCTAGGTTTGACAAACCAATGTTTGATAGTGTGAACTCTTCATACGACCGCTTGTCCAATTTGTTGGATGGTTTTCAAAAATTTTTGAAAATCTAGAAGTTGGATGGAGTGGAAGGGTATGTGACATAAAGTTGGACGACAAGCTTGATAGATGTGAACGAAAACCACATCAGACCATCCAACTTCCATCAAACGAAGTCTGTCCAACTAATTGTACAGTGTGAACTGGGCTTAAAAGAGAATTCAAATGTATGGCAAGAAGTTGTGAGAGCTCCCTCAAAAAAGAATTTGCTAACTGTTCGGACAAAGGAATTCAAAAGTATACAGTTTCCTTGATCCGAACACTGAGAAAAAAGGGTGTTCGAATACAGTACCTGGAGATCAGTTGGAAAGGAGCCTGCATCACCTGATCTGCATGATTTGGTCGAAAGAAAGTATGTCCGATGAATGGAACCCCAGTACCGTATGCCCGATCCTAAGAAGGAGAGACCCTCAAAAATGCTATTTCAGATCTAGGCTTACCCCCGAAGTGGTAAGTCTCTGAAATTTGTTATGCCCCGAGACTCCCTCAGGTCTTGGGGCGCCATAATATTTTTTTTTAAATTTATTTAAGTGATGGATAGGTGCACATTATCAGACATTATGCTCTATCTTCAGTCTCTGAATTGAGTTCATTTGATTTCATTACCAGACGAACCGGTGACGCAACAGTTCTTTGGCAAGCACAATTCTCGCTTGTCTTTGATGGAAGCTCGCCGATATAACTTCACCACATGTACCTACCTACCTCTCTACCTACCTTCCTACCTATGCCAAACAAAGTCAATCTGCTTTTGAATATCTACGCTTCAAAGCGCATCCACCAAAAATTTAGAGAGTCTCCGCCGAAATTTAAAACCTGCCCGTCTTAGCTATCTATTCTTGCTTATCAGGTTACTCTAATTCAAACAGCATATCCTTGCACCTTTCACGTTTTTGTTCTTCCTCTTCCAATCAAATACGAAATTAAAAGAAAAAAAATAATAACAAAAACTCACAATTCCGCACTTCCGTTTGTTTAAAGTTCTCATGGAAAACATGAATAATATCCTTCTCCTTGTCCTGTTTCACGGCAAACGGCAGGTAGTTCCATATTTGTTTTATACGAGTATCTGCTCTTCCACAGGAGTAGGACATATCCGCTTTGCTGACAGAAACAAAAAAACACGAAACACTAAAATAAAAATTAATATCAAGCAAAGCGAAAATGGAAGAAGAAGAAGAAGAAGAAGAAGGAGCCAGTTTGCGTATACAAATGTTCATGTCCTGTCCTACACATGCATAAGCAAATGAAGAGGTATACATCCGGGGAGTGGAGAGGTTAGTTATAAGCGAAAACTTGTCGTTGTATTCAATTCACAATTTTTATTCTTCTTATTTTCAAATTGAAGAAATCGGAAGGATGTTCCTGCCTGTATGTGGATTGTGGAAGAGCATCCTCAGGTGCTGCTTCCCTTTGCTTATTATTTTTCGTCCTTATAATGCAAATTTTGTTTGCAATTCCCTCTGTAAATTGTTGTTGTTTTCCTCTTTTTTTTTAAGGGAAAAAAATTCAATTCCGGATATTGAAGGATGTATCTCTGAGAGAGAGTTCCTTGGTGAGAGAACAGAAGACAGGTAGTTGTTTGAGTTGAGGGTGCAAAATGCAGATGCAGAGTGCAGTGCAAGACTACAAGCGCCTTGATTCTTTTCTGTTTTTGTGTATTGGTATCACATCACAGCAGAGTTCACAGTTCACAGGTTGAGGTTTTCACACGAAGATAAGAAATCTACGCAGATGCTCAGACCTAAGAGTTCACAGTCTTCAGTGTTGTATTTGGAAGATAGTGCGTTTTGTGTGAATGCGTTGAGTTTAATAAATTTCCGTGTGTGGGGGGATCGCATTATAAAACTTTTGGAACAAAAAAAAAAAAGACAGTTTACATCCATCGGTGTGCAAGGTGATGCCTTTTGGAAAAACACTGATTTGGATAAATTGAAACGAAATGTTTCCCACAGGAGATCGTTTACGACTGGAGAATGGTTTCAATAAGCATATGGTGGCTGCCAGGCCAGGCAACTTGTTATTGCTGCAAAATGAGAAGGGTATGGGAAAATGGTAAGGTGGTTCCGGTTTGGGACTATGTTTATTTTTTTAGGGATGCACAATCATGTTTCGATTGTGATGTTGAAAGATAAACTTTACTGGTTGTTTATCTTCGAAGAGAATTGGCATTTTTGTTGAAATTTGCGATCTTTTCACAGGTTGCCTTCTTATCCTCTTCCTGCGAGCTGATTTTTTTTTTGTGCAAAATACAGTAACGTGTAGGCAAAGTATTCTAAAGCAAACAAAAGAGCCTGCACTTAAGCACTTGTAGGATGTAGGAGAGGAGTAGATTAGTTGCTTACTTAGGTGGAAATTACAGTTCGGGGTGAACCTGGGCCTCAACCAACATCCTTCTATAACGACTTCGATTTCGGGCGAGTTCTCTCCAGTTTCTCACTCCAAGTCGGTTGAGGTCTTCATCCACTTGGTTGCGCCACCTAAGACGAGGTCCTCCCCTTCCCCGATTTCCCTGCAATGTGCTTTCGAACACCCGACGAGCCGGAGCGTTTGGGTCCATCCCCTCTACATGTCCCAACCATCGTAGCCTCGCGATGCGAACTCTTATGGGATGGCTATGCCCATGTCGCGGTATAGCTCACAATGCTCGTTGTTGTATCTTCTTCCCTACACATTGTCTTCGCATACGGGACCAAAGATCATTCGGAGAATTTTTCTTTCGAAACGACCAAGAGTTTCCTCATCCGCTTTTGATAAAATTCACGCTTCCGCGTCATAAAGCAGGACTGGGATGATCAAGATCTTATACATGGTTAACTTGGTTTTCTAGAGAGGATTTTGTTTCTCAATTGCCTTCTTAACCCAAAGAAGCAACGGTGGGCAAGAGTTGTTCTCCGTTTGATCACCGCACTGATGTTGTTGTCCGTGTCTACAGCGGATCCTAGGTAGACGAAGTCGAAGTAATGTCCGTCTATTGTGACGTTTTGTCCAATTCGTCGATGTTCTGTGCCCTTGTTTGATGACAACATATACTTCGTTTTGCCCTCATTAACCATCAAACCCATTTTTGCCGCTTCTGTTTCAATACTCGCAAAAGCACCTATGACATCACGCTTTTTTCTTCTTGGTAAGCTCTGTACCGACCTTGACGGAGCAGCGTGAATTCTCCAAAGTCATCTTGCATAGTCGTACGAGTTTTGCAGGGATGCCGAAACTAGACATGGCTCTGTACAGCTCGTCTCTGTAGATACTCTCATACGCGGCCTTGAAATCGATAAAGAGATGGTGAATATCGATAATATGTTCTCGGGTTTTCTACAAAATCTGCCGTAATGTGAAAATTTGGTCTATTGTGGACTTCTCTGGTCTAAAACCACATTGATAAGGACCTATCAAGTTGTTGTTTTTTTTTTTTTTTTTTTTATAATTAGCACGCACATCAAGGGGTTATGAATACCCTTATAATGTTATAAAACACAGTGCGAGCATTTAGGAAAATAGGAGAGGATTTGAAAGGAGACACCGATGCACGTTGCTTTTGAATCGTAATGAAGGGGAAATAAAGAGCCAGGTAAAGCATTCCACATTCGGGTGGTGCGACTGAAATACGAATCTCTATACTTGACTGTACGTCCGAAGTTGGGCTCAAGGTAAAACTGATGAACATTCCTAGCGAGGCGGGTGTTGCGGCTAAATTGTCTCAGGAGAGGAATGCAACTGGCTATATCACTAGAGCACTGTTTGTGATAAAAGCGATAAAAGAGAGATAGACAGGTGACGTTTCGACGATGTCCAAGAGAATCAATCGATTCTACAATTGAACTATCACCTATCAATTTTAGCGCTCTATTTTGTACGCTATCAAGTAGGCGCAAAGATGTTTGAGAAGCACCTGACCAGATATGGGAGTTATACTCCAGTTTTGGGCGGATGAACGCCTTATAAATTGTAGCCAGATCAGAAGGGGTGAAGAATTTCCTGCATCGTCTCAAGAAACCTAAACATTTGGCAGCGTTTTTGGCGACTTCAAATATGTGGTCATTCCAACGAAGATCATCGTTTACACACATACCAAGTACTGACAGCTTTTCGGTTTCTTCGATGCAGGTACCATTCATGGATAATGGCAATTGGGGAATGTTAAGCTTCAACGACAAGAGACAGCATTGAGTTTTCGAAGCATTGAATTCTACCCGGTTCATAAGACCCCATGAAACAATGCTGTCAAGGTCAGAATTCAATGCGCTTATCATACGCAACCGTTCCAGTTCCACATCCGAAGAGCAGGGACGTGAACTTGGAAACGAATATGAAAAGCTGAGGGTCGAGTCGTCGGCAAAACAGTTAAGCGGATTAGAAGTTTCAGACAAGAGATCATTAATGAAAGTGAGGAAGAGAGTCGGAGACAAAATGGAGTCCTGGGGCACACCAGCATTTATGAAGTGGGTATCAGACTTGAAGCCATCCAACACAACTTCTATTGAACGGTGGGAAAGGTAATTTCTAATCCAACGAAGAAGAGACTCATCGATACCAAAAGCATGCATTTTCGATAAAAGAGCCTGATGCCAAACTCTATCAAATGCCTTTGAAATATCAAGCGATATAATCTTACTTTCTTCAAAACAATGTAAAGATTGGTTCCACTTTTCGGTGAGATAAGCCATCAAATCACCAGTGGACCGTTTGCTACGAAAGCCGTACTGACGGTCATTAGGAAACTTTCGTTCTTCAAGATATTTCATGAGTTGACGGTTTATCAACGTTTCCATGACCTTGGAAAGAAGGGATGTTAGTGCAATTGGACGGTAATTGGAAGGGGAGGAAGATTCAACTTTTTAGGGACCGGCTGGACAAATGCAGTTTTCCATCTGCTCGGGAAAATCCCAGCAGAATAGGAAAGATGGAAAAGTTTACGCAGTGGTTTTGCCAGCGTAGAAGAACACCTCTTCAGACGTCGGGTTTCAGACGTTCACATATTACAGTAAACAAGATCTTATAAGCGACGTTAGAAGCTCTAATACACCAAAGAAAGAAGTACCTAGGATCCTACTATGTAGAGGAGAGGGAGCTAAAACTCCTAAGCGTAACCCAGATACTAAGTTTCATCAGAGAAACTAATCTGGATGAAGTACTTTAATTAAGGAATACCACTTAAGAAGTAGGGGGTACAATAGATCTAAACAGGTCAAGGTACAATACAAAACCCCAATTATTCATTCATTCATTCATTCAAGCGACGTTAAGGAGGCTTATCCCTCTATAATTGGCGCAATTGTGAGGGACTCCCACTTATTCTCCAGCTGCACGTAATTCGTTAAGGGATCTTACGTTCCATGTGCGGATCCGGAGGTCTTTGTCCTTTATACGTTTGCTTGGATCGTCAACGTTGAAATCATAATAGTTATCCGAGGTGCATGCTCCTTACCAACTGGTCTCCAGCTGCCTTGAAAAGTTCGGCATCAAGGCCATCTGCACCTGCAGCCTTATTTGATTTGAGTGTGCATAAGTTTAACTTCGTCGAAATCAGAAGGATGGCATTCTTGATCATCGTCCAAGTTGAATGGGCATTTTGCCTGACAGCGGAATTAGTGTCTTCATCGCCGTTAAGCAGTCTGCAGAAGTGACCTTTCCAGTTCCTCAGTAGCGACTGTGACGTGACTACTATATTGCCCTGCTGGTCTTTAAAAGCTTGAGTTCGGGACTTGTCGCTCTGGCAGGATCTTTTTACCTTTTGGTAGAACTTCCGCACCTGATTCCTGTCATGGCATCTCTCAATTTCCTCAACGAGCGCTGCTCAGCTCATGCTGCTTTCTTTCTTCTCTTCTTTTCTCTTTGTAAATCTCGTTTCATTATACTGATCGTAGGCAGCCCTTGATCGTTTTTGCATCAGCATTTGTCGTGCTTTTTGTTTGGCTACATTTGCCTGCCTGCATACTTCATCGAACCATGCACCATGGGTTTCGTTTGGGGGGCCAAGTGAAACCCAGAACCTCAGAGGCAGTGGTTCTGATGGCTTCTTGGTATTGCTGCCAGTTTTCAATGCTTAATGCAGTTGGAAGGACACTCGATTAGAGAAGGCACTGGCAATCTCTGGCGATTTTAGTTTTCCGACGTCATGTCGCTTCAAAGCGTTGCTTCGCGCGAGTCGTGAATAGGATATCCACATTTGTACCTTGGCTGCAACAAGGTAGTGGTCCTCGTGGTAGTGGCACTCGGAAACACACTGGAAGAGTGTCTTGCGTCCATCGCAACATGATCAATTTGGTTGACGGTTAATTGATCTGGGGATCGCCATGTACCTTTATGAATTTGAGATGCGGGAAGCGTGTACAACTTACAACAAGATTTATCCACGCAGCAAAATCGATTAGCTTTAGTCCGTTTTCAGAGGCTTTGTCATGGAGGCTATGCTTACCGATTGTATTTCTAAAGATGTCCTCCTCCTCCAGTTTTGCGTTGAAATCGCCAAGAACGATTTTCACCTCGTATCTAGGGCACTGCTCATATGTTTTTCCGAGGAGCTCGTAGAAACAGTTCTCGTCTTTCTCATCTGGTGGAGGCGTGGGCGCATATCAGGCTTATGTTGGTGAATTTCGCACTGCAGATGGTCATTATACGCTCATTACGTGGATTTTGGTTGATAACCATATCCCCGAGTCTAAATCTAACTAAAAATCCTCAGACTTCACTTAGAGCTACAAGATCTTACGTTCCACTTGCAGAACCGAAGGTTTTGATAATTTTTTCGTTCACTTGGATCGTCAACCTTGAAATCGTTACTGTTATCAAAGGCTGTTGGTTCTCCGGAACCATATCGTTTTTACGTGGTTGAGTAGCAGTGGCGAGGGGTGAATAATTCCAAATGGTAACTCGAAGGAAACTTAGTCACCAACAAAAAAAGTTTACTTGAAATTTTTTTTTGTGGAATGTTTGTCTTGGCATCAAGCCAAAAAGTCAAGTATTTCAAACCAACTTTGCTATAAGGTATAGCTTCATTACTTTTTTTTTATAAAACTAAGCTAATTATTAAAACTATTTGTTTCCTCTAAGTGAAAATCAGTTAAGCAACAGTCAACAGATATTAAGGTCATAATCAAACCACTGAAACTTACTATCGGAAAACTTTTCAGACTTTTTGCACTTTTCAATTTTTAAAGCCTAAATTTGTAATATTTAAAAAAATCACCAAAAGCACTAAATCAATTTAAATAAGTATTGCACTGCGTTCTGCTGGTAAACAGCGTTTTTCAAATAAAATACGGCTCATTGGGAACTGAATTGATTTAGGCCACTTGTGCCACTTTAGAAAAATTCCCATTATTTTTTGCATTTTCTCCCAAAAAAATGCTTTATGCTATGAGATCTAATATCCACGCATATTTGTTATCAAAGTGGCAACCTTTGAGCTTTGACACATGAGTCCAGTGCAGAGACACATACAAATTCATAAAATAAGTCGGAGAGCAGCGTGTTATTTTCTTGTTCTTCAAGTAGAGACCTACCTCAAGCTGCAAGCTGCAACATACATTTTTGTTTATAAGCATGTGTCCATGGGAAGAAATACGAAGGAAAGCGTTTTTTTCTTTTATAAAACCAATATCATGCAAACACCGAAGTGTGCAGAAGCAATGCTGCAAATGAGTACTGGGCTACTGCGCCGGCGCTATATTCACGTGCTCAGACCTCAGAGCACAAAGGGATAACAAACAACAGATTTACCAAAAAATATGACGCTAGAACACCGGGTTATTTTCTTCCATAAAAAAGCATGTATTGAACAGAGAGGTGCCTAGCGCTAGGCTCTTCTCTGTTCAATACATGCTTTCTTTTGGAAGAAAATAAGACGATGTTCTACCGTCATATTTTTTGGTAAAAGAAAAAAGAGGAGAGAACACAAATTTGTTCTATCCAGCAACAAGTTTTATAAGACGTAATATTTGGGGTTACCTTGTATGTTGCTAAAGTTTTGTGTTTGTTTATGAAGTGAATTGAAGAGCCAACATGTGTGTAGAATAAAACGGAAAGCAGAGTGGTAGTTGTTAAAAAAATGTTGGCAGCGAGTTTATGTGTATGGTAAAGTTTGATTCATGTTGCCAGAAGTCTAAGATGTTTCGGATGTGAATTTCAAAAGGTAAGTCGGAAATAATCGACTTATATGGACGCTTCGCCACTGTTGAGTAGTCAACCTCACGAACAACCTCTAACCTGGAGGGTCAGCACCTTTTGACATCTCCTTGTGCATAAAGTGCCGGATAATCCGGTGGCAGTTCTCTGCTGCAGGGGTGTGCAACGTGCTGTGTCGGTCCATCAGGAGCTCATCCGCCACCATCACTACTTCAATACTCTGTCCTAGTATTGAAAGACCCTGAACGATCTTTAAACCCAATATATCGGAGCCCAAATATGCTGAAGTCCACCGCTGAGTCTGTAGGTCGAAATCATCCGCTGTGGCATTCCCAATAAGCTCTGACATACCACTGAAACTCTGGCAGTCAGTCAGTCAGTCAGTCAATATAATTCGCTGGGCATTGCAGTGTTGCTCTATTTTTCTCGCATTTATAAGTTTGGGAAGTCACCTCCGGTTGGAGAAGACCAGGCGTTTATTGTTACTCAAACCTACAAGTATAAAGTGAGCCACTTGTCGGATTTTGTTCATTAGACTTGAAATCTAGTAAATTTGTAGGTTTGTGTAACATCAGAAATTTCTTACACTTATCATAATTCAAGTACTTGTATCGTATTACAAGTACTTGTAGTTTTGTGTTACAGGCCTCAGTAGTATAGTTACCACAATTGATATGTTTTATGCGTTGCAACATCTGGGCACTGGGAAGTTGACACCAATCAGACCCTTCAGGATTAGTACACTCCCAACCACCAGTTGGATTCTCCCATGAAACAATTTAGCCACAAAACATTCCATTCAAGGTATGCTCATCAGTTTAACCTTCTCGATCCATATTTTGGACGTACAGTCTAGTAGAGAGATCCATATTTAAGTTGCACTTCCCGAATGTGGAATGTTTTACCAGACTCACTCTGTTTTTCCCGTTTTGCAGTTAACAAAAGTTCAAAAGCAATGTTCATCGGTCAATCCTGCACTAAATCCTTCCTGATTTTTTCAAATGTTCAAACTGTGTTATATGACAATGTAATGGTGTTCATAGGTCCTTAATGAACGCATTAACTATAAAAACAAAAATTAGTAAGTCTTACGAGAACACCTAACAGAGCCTTCGTGGTCAACATCGGTGTTTTTCATTGCCAGGTGGATACAACATACTCCAGACAAGATGCTGAAGACATTTCTTATTTTAAAAATAATCTCGATACCTCCATCCCAAGATTCTTACTTTCCTTTAATATTCCTTAGCAGGATGTATGTGATTACGATAAGTCCTTCTGAAAATATTGCGCAAAAACTGAACACAATCATATGGCTCACAACAAATGGCACTGAAGGTGGTTCCATACAGATTCGAGTTTATTATTCTTGTCGGCAGAAAGAAAGGCAACTAATCACTAAACCATGTTTCTTACAAGTAACCTTGTGAAGCAGAAGTACCTACCAACAGACTTGATGAAAAGAAAGTCCCAAACAAGATCCAAAGTCTTGCATACCTGCCTTATGGAAAAGTGTCCTCCTACAAGGATTTTCGGATTGCATGCAATACATTTTGCTCCATTGTCACTAGCGGCAGCCTTTGTTTCACTAAGCACTTCACAGAAACCAGAGCAGGTATGTGACCAACCTACTCAACAGGAGAGAATCAGTCCTAAAATCGAGACTCATTTCTGGGTGGTAACTAGGCCATCCCTTAAATAAAAAAAAAGGATATAAGGAAAATCCATTTGAGCACCGACATAACAGACTTTCGTTGGACAGACGAATTCTTTTACACAATCTGCAACAAACAAGTACGCGTTCGACCACATGTTTGGCATTGAATTGACATTTGTGTTCGAAGATTTCTTCGAAATTCGAAGGAATTTCATATTCCAAGTATGTTAAGTGTATACCCAAAAAAAAACAACAAACAATTCATTTTTGCATATCGAACTGGAAACAGAATCAATATAAAAATAGAACACGACACAAGCCATTTAACCCCCGCCCGACTGGAGAGTTGAACAAATATTTGATCGGTTTTGTCGCGTGCCATCGTTTAGTGGGGCAGAAGAATGCGTATGGCGTATAGTCACACCATTCCTCGGAGAGATAAGAGGCAACTTTGAGAGCAATAAAAATCATTTGTAAATAATTTCCTTATCGCTTCTTGAATGTTTGCTTCAGCCAACAGAATATTCATAAGCAGGACAAGCGATGGATGGCAGATGTTCCCCGTTTTGGGCGATTTTATTGCTGTCATTTGCACTAAAATATAATAATGTGATAATTTTCTAATAGCGATACGCGACTTGTAGGTCGAGTGTAGGTATTTCCATCTGGCTTTGGCGGGTATCGCAATAAAACTGCACGGGCAATAAACAAAAAAAGTGGTGGAGAAAAACGATAACTCCAAAGTGGCTTTGGATATGTTTTTTGGCGGCTCTTTTCTCTTTTTTGACATATGATGCGCGATTGGCAATTAAAATTAGAGCGTGGTTAAGTTTAATAGTCGAAAGGATGAATGAATACGTAGTTGGAGCGAGGACAAAAGTGATTAATTTTTGTGTTTATATGACGAGTTTATAGGTGCTGTCACTTTGACGTCTTGATATTCTTTGTCACGGTTGTAAAACTTGAGTCGCGCTTTCAGCTGCTCTTTAAAGACGTTGCGTATTAACGTAAAGTTAGTGTTGATTGTTAACAGCTGTCATTCATAGAGTCAGGTAGGATAACTTGAATGGAACAGGAGGATAACGCCAGAGAGTATCGTGTTGTGCAGAAGTGGGAGAGCCGGAGAGCTGTGATCCCTTCGACTTCACGATTATCGTAACGCCGAAAGGAGATGAAAGGACGTGTCGTGTGACGTGTTTTAGTTTTCAAATCACATTATTGCGTCAATACGATACGTGAGAGATTGTAGTACAGAGAGCTTCGTGTTGTGCAGAAGTTTGAAAGCTGTGAACTGTGACCCCTTCGAGTTCACGATTATCGTAACGCCGAAAGAAGAAGAAAAAGAAGTGTCGTGTAGTGCTCAAATCGCAATATTGCGTCAATACGAGAGGTGAGCGATTGTAGCACTAGCTTCTTTATATGAAAAAAAGAAAGCAATACACAATATCACGTTCCTTGTCGTGTTTCCTCGCACTATTGTGAAAAGACAGAAAAGCTGTTTTTTTCTGTCGAAGGTTTTTAAGATACTAACTGGAGCACTGAGACCTAAGTTCCGGCCCATTGTAGTACCAGGTTAAAACTTTCTTTTTAGATATTCGTAGAAAAGCCAAAGGACGCTGCCACGATAAGGAGCCTAAAAAACCAGTTTTAACCATGTCTGATCCGACATTCACAGAGGAAGTTCTCCACGCTGGCTGGGCATCATCCTCTCCACAGGATTCACAGGATTCACAGGATTCACAGAGTGTGGTACCACTTAGGCCTAACACTTTTAAATGATTGAACGAGGCAAGTTGAACTAGTTTGAGCATTGTGATCATCGTGTCAGACGGCATGTCCATTAGAAGTGAGTCAAAAGATATGCGGCTTGTGAGTTCCTGAAAGCTCCATTGCGGATTGTGCCAGAAACTCTCTTTAAGCGGGAAATGATCTTGACAGTACAGCCCTTGATGTAGTTATCAAAAGCGAAAGATTCGGCCCTGAAGTGCTGATGAAGGCTCCAGTAAAGCTAAGATATATTCTTTTTAGAAATTTGGCCAAAGAGGCAGTAACGTATTTACGCGAGAGCTGATTCCACCAAATAACTGACACTTATTATGGAAAGCTATTGCCATTTCCAAAAAATGGATGGTGCTCACAACGAGAGCATTATCATATCGAGGTTTTCATAGTTTTGTTCACTTATTAAGAGAGACGAGATTGTTGTCACATTACATTCTTGTTCATTGAGATAGCAATTTTATTTTGGAGAGATGCTTTACGTACCATAACGAAGTATCCATACTTCTCTGTGTGCCGAACTTTACCGTGGTTAGTATACCGTCTAGGACTCCACAAGTTTCTCGCTGATCAGGATCTACGTCAGATACTTGGGAACTTGGTTCCATCACTGAACCGCGTTGCCAGTTGCTGCACTCGTTTAGGTCTCCAAAAAGACTTGCAATCCAACGAGCTCTGTCTAGCGACTCTCATCGTTCCTACCACTTCTACTTTTTGAGAGTCGTCTGTCAACGAATCTCCATATAGACACGAATAGCTTCTTCTTTCTTATATTTTTTGTGCAGAAAGAGGTTGAAGTACCCGTGTCTGGTGAGGAACAGTTCGATATAGTGATAGTTCACTTCAGAGTTGCTGCATTAGCTTAGGTCTCCGGCTACAAGTCCATCAGCGCGCTCTGGAGTCGAATTATCACACGTTTACGAGTAATGCGTGACTGAATTATGTGAATTTGCCATTACGTTATCAATCAATGTAGCACCATTTTTTGTCATTTTTCATCTGAAGTTGAACGAAGTTTGATTCGACAGATGGACAGCGGACTGATATTCTGAGATTTAACGCAAACTTCGAAAGAAAAATGCCAATCACTCATCACTAATTTGGTGCTCGCTTTCCGATTCCCATCGTTTCTGTCACTTCTACTGTTCAAGCGCTTTTGCTTCCATGTTAGGCTTACTCCGAGTTCTGCTTTCTTTTCGTTTATGTATTTTCTTTGTGCTACAAGGAGATCAATAAGTGTCACATTTGCAAGTACAAGAACATTGTGCGTTACGCTCTCGGTATTCGTTACCGATGGCAGCTGTTTTTAGTACTTTTCTTGCCTTAGTCCTTCGGAACAGATCTCACTTCTGTACAGCCGAACCGAGTGCGTTTTAACCAGAAGAAGTCTCCGTCCGCTCGAAGATAGCCCACCTACATTCACGATCAGCCTGGATAGATAGATTGTGACTTTGGCTCAGCTTTTGGCGGTTTTCCGAAAGGATTAGTTTCGTGTCGAACTTTATTATTTACCACTTTTTTGCTCGGAAGTCAAAAAACGTGTTTTTTCTTACAAGCACTACTTTAGTTTTCTCTATTGGTGCAGACAACCTATGTAACGATGTAGCCCCATCCAGGATTTCGTCTTCCGCATCACTTAATTCAGTTTTCTATGAGCGCTTTGTCGTTTTCGTCGCCCTAATGTTACCTGTGTAGGAAGCTCTCTTCTGCTGCGAAAAAAATCATCAGAACAAGTGGGGAATATCCCCCCGATCGCTCACTTACGTTCAAGATGGTAGTATGGTGGTCAGCCTTAAGAAAGCGACCTATCGCGACAAGCTAGGTAAAGTCCAAAGACCAGCAAGTATACATACATACAGCCATGGCCAAAAGCACTCCTAAAAACTTACAAAAGTTCAAAAAGGAAGCAAATTGAAAAGCAACGAAGTGTGCAGAATCAAAAGGAATATCATTTTTGCACAGAAAAACAAATTAATTTTTACTCTTTGGATCTTTAATTTGGATCTTTTTTTACAATGGTCTAACCAGTTGCATTTTAGTCTAAACAAACTTTCTTTTCTTTGATCATCTCCTTGGATGTTGATGGGTTCTTTTGTACCTTCCGTTCTAACATTATCGAAAGCTGATGTACTTAAATTCGGAGAATATGAACAAAAGATTCAAGTGCCTAATACCTACATTTGGCCAAAGCAGTGTGTGTCAGCAGAGCTCTTCGGTCAACACCAGCAATTGTCGCAACAAGTAATTGGCTGTGAGCAAAACGATTCCTCTCACAGCCACCTCACTTTGGACCAATAACTCAATGGCAAGTCTCAACGACTACAACACTCCCCTACAGGTTTTCGAAAAGAACTTCCAAGTCATTTTGCCGACAAGAATCACATTCGTCGCGACGGATTTCTTACATCATCATTCAGCTCTTTTTTACACTGATGGCTCGAAAACGAAGAAGCGGTGTGTACTCAAAAGAAGTAACTGTAAAAAGTCTCTCATTCCGTCTCTCAACAACTAAAGCGTGTTACAAGCGGAATCTCTGGGGTTCAAAGAGGTCCTATCATGACTTAGAGAAAATGTGATATCATTTGCATAGATCCTCATCTTCTCTCAATTTCTCCAAAAACTCTTTAACCGCCCGTAACTGTCGATCGTCTCTTTGGAGACGACAGAACAGTTTACCATTCAACTTTTTTGGGTGCTAGATGCTAGTGCACAAAGACATTGGATAGCTGCAAAGCCGATTGACTCGTCAGCAAAGGAACTTCAATGTCAATTGAATTATACAAGGAATTTAAAAAAGAAAAAGTTTCTAAAAAAAATGAAGATTGAAAAGGGGTTGGGGTCAAAATTCTACAGCGGTCAAAATTCTTTTTTCAAAATTCTGCCTTCAAAATTCTGCTTTTCAAAATTCTGCTTTCAAAATTCTGCTTATCAATATTCTGCCAATTATAAAGAAAATGAAAGTTTGGAAAATGTTAAAAAGCGCGCGCTTTTTAACATTTTCCAAATTTTCATTTTCTTTATAATTGGCAGAATATTGATAATAATTGTTCTTACTCTCTCCTAGTTATTTACTTTCTTAAACTCTTGCTTATTAAAGATTTAAAAAGTAGAGAAGGTTTGGAAAATGTTAAAAAGCGCGCGCTTTTTAACATTTTCCAAATTTTCATTTTCTTTATAATTGGCAGAATATTGATAATAATTGTTCTTACTCTCTCCTAGTTATTTACTTTCTTAAACTCTTGCTTATTAAAGATTTAAAAAGTAGAGAAGGTTTGGAAAATGTTAAAAAGCGCGCGATTTTTAACATTTTCCAAACCTTCTTTTTCTTTATAATTGGCAGAATATTGATAACAATTGCAAACACTTGCTTTTCAAAGAATTTCAAAGTAGAGAAGTAGTTTTTTGATTTCCTCATTGTCGCTCTCCTACTCAAAAGAATTACATAATTCAGTTAGTTTATGATAAAACTATATAAAACTAGAAATGCATTCCCATGAACGCAAAACAATGTAGAGGCTTGGCATCGTCGGCTTAAAGTAATAGTTGCCCTTGCCCGAAGCCACGAAGGTGTCTATAAATTAATTGGAGACCTACGAAAGGAGCTTATCATTATCAGTGCCCTGCCAAAACAGAAATTGAGCGCACGAAGCATGGGGAGAGGATAAAGGAAAAAAGAAAGAGTGTAGCGCGCGCTTAACATTTTCTACACCATCTTTTTCTTTATAATTGGCAGAATATTGATAATAATTGCAAACTCTTACTTTCTTGTCGCTCTCCTACTTTGTTTTTGTTCTTCTGCGAATAAAAAATAATATGAAAAAAGCAGAATTTTTTCTTTCTAAAAAGCCAGAATTTTGAAAAGCAGAATTTTGGAAAGCAGAATTTTCGTTTTAAAAGCAGAATTTTGAAGCCAGAATTTTGACCCGCTCCCTTGAAAAGATCACCTCAACTCCATATTGCGTTTCGCCCAGGAGTTGAAACTTTTTCTTTATTAAATGCTTTGTATAATTCAATTCAATTACAACTACTGGACAAAAACAATAGCAAACATTTCTTTGCTATTTTTTCTTTCAATGTCAATGATCCCCAGCAGAATGAACATGGACAAATGCATAACGCTTCGTTCAAACTTAAGGTTAAGCAAGATGCTATGATGACGCCAAACAAAACGCCCTTCTGTCTACTCAAAAGATCTGGCCAAACCTGGATGCAAAACGTAAAGCAGGCTAGCTTTCCTTAACCTAACCTTAACCTAACCTAAACCTAACCTTAACCTAACCTTAACCTAACCTTAACCTAACCTTAACCTAACCTTAACCTAACCTTAACCTAACCTTAACCTAACCTTAACCTAACCTTAACCTAACCTTAACCTAACCTTAACCTTACCTTAACCTAACCTTTACCTAACCTTAACCTAACCTTAACCTAACCTTAACCTAACCTTAACCCAACTTCTATCCAACTTCTATCCAACTTAAACCTACCTTACGTCACGCGTATGCATATCAGGAGCAATGAGAAGCTGTCCAACTGCGGCTTTGGAAGTATTGCTAAATCTGACACCTATGCACCTGGTAATAAGAAGCATCTCAAACGCAACGATAGCTAGATTTGCCAAAGAGACTGAGTGTGTCCTGAGATCTAGCGAAAAGAGCATAATATCGAACGAGTTACCACTCATTGACTTCCCTCGGGATAGCAAGACCAAGGAATTCAAATTCGATAAGCTCTTCGGCGTTGAGCAAAGTAACAAAAAGGCATGGCAAAGTGAAAAAGAGACCTACTCAATTAAGACCCAAAAACAACGGAGGGAACTGGAGCAGGAATTTTTGGGCCAAGAACAAAAATTTCAGTACCTATGGGAAGAATGTCAAGCATATTCCAAGCAGAAGTCTATGCAATAGGCATATGCGCGGAAGTAAACATTGACAGAAAATATAAAAACAAACATATTGCAATAATGACAGACAGTCAAGCTGCAATTAAGGCCCTACGATCCTACACAATTACCTCAAACCTTGTCAGCGAATGCATTGACAAATTGAACAAACTGGGCAGTAACAACAAGGTTACAATCTACTGGGTACCAGGACATGTAGGAATCAAGGCAATGAACAAGCAGACAAACTGGCAAAGACAGAAGCCAGATCACCACTCATTGGACCGGAACATTTCTGTGGAGTAACAGAAAGCCACATTAAGAAAGAAATCAAAAAGTCGGAGGAAGACAACAGAGCTAAACACTGGAATAACCTCCCCAAGATGCGCCAAGCCAAACTTCTACTTGGCACTTTTAACAAAAAACATTACAAAGAAGTAATAAAACTTAATAGAAACAACGTTAGAATGCTAGCTGGGTTTTTAACCGGACACTGCAGACTAAGAAAACACCTAAAAGTACTAGGCATAGAGAGCGACGATCAATGCAGATATTGCAACGAACAGCAAGAGTCTCCTGACCACCTCTTAGGTGACTGCGAAGCTCTAATACACCAAAGAAAGAAGTACCTACGATCCTACTATATAGAGGAGAAGGAGCTAAAACTCCTAAGCGTAACCCAGATACTAAGTTTCATCAGAGGAGCTAATCTGGATGAAGTACTTTAATTAAATTAAATTAAATTAAATTCATTATGTCACGCGTGGACGTTGAACAACGAATCCACCATGAGTCCTGTCAGTTCATGAGTCCTTTCATTTGACACTCAAAGCCGCAGCACAGCAAGTTGGAGTTTCTATTTTAACAGATTCAAAATTGCAAGTAGTAAAGCAAATATAAACTTAAATTGATCACATAATAAGTAATACAGTGAAACCTTTGTAAGTTGGCCACCTGCGGCGGTGCAAGTTTTTTTGGCCAACTTATACAGGTGGCCAACTTATGAGGGTGTGCACTTTGATATCTTCGTGTTTCTTAATTAAAAAAGGAAAATTGTTTTTCAACGTCTTATGTATGTATGTTTTTTTTTTTTTGTTAAGAAAGAAAATAATAATTCATATACATTTAGAAATCCATTTTATTTATAGAAACGAAAAAACTAAACTTAGTAAACAGTTACATATAAGGCTTGAATTGTGTTAGGCCTGAAAACATTAATTCAAAGTAACTTGTCTCACTCTTTTGGACTTTGACTTATGTTCCTCGATTTTGCTTTTAAGGCTAAGGATTGTAAAAGAAGCTGATTAACGCTGTCAATATGGCATCATTGACTTTAACAGGCTGAAGTTCTACATTCTCATCTTTGGAACTTCAGGAGGTTATTACTTGCGAGAGATGAGATATGGTGATGAAATTTACGGCCAAGTTCCAAGATAGACAGGTGGACAACATATAAAGGTATTTTTTGCAACATTTGCATGCAATTTTCTTGGTGCATTCAAATTTGGCCAACTTGTTCAGGCGGCCAACTTATAAGAGTGGCCACCATCGCAGGTTTTACAAAAAACAAAAGGGTGATAAAACCTGAGTGTCTTAAAAAATTTCATTAATTAGCCTTTCACGGTAAGCCAGCGCCACCTTGCAGTAATTGAAGAGCTTTGGGACTTCCATTTCATTTAAGAATGATAACATCTCATCTTCGTTTAAGACATTGCAGCCACAATAAAATCTTCTTGTTTCTTTCAACACTGGACACCTTTCAAGAAAGTGGAACACGTCTTCTCTTTCTCTCTGATAACACAAATTACATAATACCGGAAGGCCATCTCTATGGGGAACAAAGTTGAGACTTAAAAGTTCTCCATGCAGTCTTACCATCATTGATATTTGATCCTGTACTCATCTTGAAAATAGTTTTTAGGGCCCAGGTTGTGACATAATCTATTGTATATCGATCTGTGCACTGAACTAGTAGCTTCTTCTATATATCTTTCGCAATATTTTACGTCCACAGTCTCTATTAGTTTGTAGACAGAGCTTTTCCATTCACTGATGTTTTCTAAGTTCAAATTTAGTTGAATACCACACCACTGCGCCAGCTCCAACCACTCCGCATACCAACTACTTCTTCGATCAATGGCTTGTAGTGCCGCTTTTCTTGGTAATCTTTCGTTAGACATGTTCAAAACCTTGATTATATAATCTATGTGCAGCTTAAGTGTGCGAATAAAGAGCGGGAAGAGTCCTGTTTCCAACATCACAATGTAGTTGGGGGTATTCGAAGGAAGACAAAATATCCTTTTCACATACTCGTAAAACCTCAAAAGTGCACCAATGGAATTCTTAACCTTTGAAATGCTTTTCTAAGCTAAGGTTTTTTTTGTAAACCAGACCCCAAGATAACTATAGTCCTTAACAACTTCAATACTTTCCTCGTTATAGGACCACCTTTCATTTAAGCATTTAATTCCACCACGATTTTTGAAAATCATTACTTTAGACTTGTTCAGGTTCACTTTTAAACTCCAAGCTTTGCAGTACCTACATATCTAGTTGGTTAATCATCAACTGTAGCTATTCAGGTGAATAAGCGAACAAGGCTATATATCATCAGCGTAGAAAAGCGCCTTTATAACAGTTTTTGCGTACTTTATTCCTCCAGACAGACAGTCAGAAAGGTCTTCAATATACAGTGCAAACGAGAAAGAGCTTAAAGCACAACCCGGACGAACTCCTGATTCGGTTTGAAACCATTCAGACATTTCCTCGCCATTCCATACCGCCGCTTTGGTATCGCCATAAAGATTTTGAAGAACTCTACCAAACTTTTAGGACATTCCTATTGTATAGAGTTTATAAATTAAGGCATGCCTGTCCACCCCATCAAACGCCGCCTTAAAATCGACAAAAAAAAAAAAACAGTACAGCTTGGGTTTCCTTTATTAGACTATTTTGGTCAATCCAGTTGCTTAGTCGTCTTTGCAGAACAGCGTTAAATATTTTGTAAGATGAGTTAAGGAAACTTATCCCACGATAATTTTCCGGATTCCTCCTTTTTTAAAGATTGGGAAGATTAGAGCTTCCTAAAACTCCTGCGGTATGCTGCCTGTATCTATTACCTACTTGATTAAAAAGCACATTTATATCGTTTTTCATTGACGAAAAGAGTTACTCCTTTTGTGAAAAGATCTACTCTTTTTCCATTTTTAGTGTTTCATTGGAAAAAAGAGTAGTTCTGGAGTAACTCTAAACGCCAAAGATCTACTCCCAATCGGTTGGGAGATCTACTCTGAAAATTACACACACATGCAAAAACAGCTGTTGTATCAAACGTCAAAAGGAAAAAAAATTTGTGAAAGTTATTTGATGATTATTAAAATTGAAAAGAAAAAAGAAAGTAATTGAATATGAGTACAGAAATATGTAAACAATTTAAAATTTGTTAGTTCGTTGCATTCTTTTTTTTTCATCTTCTTCGTCGTCATCCCTTTCCATCCATCACCTACATGGAATGTAAAAAAAAAAAAAATTGAAAAGATGCAAGTGGGCGCTTTCACTGCTTTAGTAACTACGTATCCAGTCATTAGAAACAACTGCGAAATGAGTTGAAAATTTTTTACCCCACGTAATTTAAAAATTTCAGATATAAACTTGATTTAGAATCATTTCGAAGTTTCACAACCGGCTGTTCGGAATAAAATACGAAAGATTACAAACAAAAAAGGATTTATTGCGTTTGTAGTCCAATTTTGCATTCACAAAACTAATTGAATTTTGACTACATAGTGACTACTGAAGTGAATGCACCCAAAGCTATTCATGCCAATTGCCACCAATACTACGACAAAACTAAAAAAAAAATGTTTCATTGAAAAGAGTAGTTCTGCATTTGAGAGTAGTTCTTTCGGATTTCAATGAAAAACGCTATTAGTTTACTTATTAACTCCGTGGTTCATTATTTGTAGAACTCTACAGGAATTCCATCAGATCCTGCAGCTTTTTCATCCTTTAAGCTCTTCAAAGCATAAATTATTTCTTCACTAGTTATATGCATATTCAGCAATTGATTGTTCGGTGCAGCATAGGCAATAGCGATATTGTTAGAAGGCGGATTCAATAGCTCCTTAAAATGCAGAAACAGAATACCCGGAGTTAAATCTTGATTTATTGTAAATTTGTTTCCATTAAAAGTTCTAACTTTATTCCAAAACTTGGTTGGATTACTAGCATGTGCTAGTTGTCTAGCCTCCGCCTCAATATAATTCAATACATTCAAATAAGATATCATTGTTCTGGAACACCTACCTTGCCTGCTTTGGAAGCCACACATCAGCAAACACAAAGTAAAGGCTGATATTCCCCAACTCAGTCCTAAAAGCGCCTGACCTAACATGTCTTTCACACAAGGAGTACTCAAAGGATACTAGTGTCAGGAGCTGGCTAGAAACTGAATAGTAGAAGTCTTCTGGGTATGACACTGAAACTCATCTCTTTCGGAGTTTGACAAGACTTTCTATCCATCCAACCTCGCTCTTCATGTGATAATTCATCAGAACAAAATGTTTTGAAGCTCAACCATGACATCGTAAATAAAAAGGTTATAGCTGAACTAGTCTATCAAAAGAATTTTTTTTAAATCGACCAGTCCAGGCCACCTATCGCTCACTCCCGAAATAGCTTAATTTACTCAGTTTTTGAATGGAGTCATTTTTCCTTGCCCTAATTTTAGCACCAACGCTCCCCACAGGATCCTGCCAACACCGCTCCTTACGCAAGACGGTAACTCAATTGCATATTAGCGATAAGCCCGGCAGGTGTGTTTCCAAGTCCTCTTGATCGTGGCTTGAATGAGAAATTAAGACCTCATTGAGCGACTCTTTTTCGCAAATACAAAAGGTAAAATCCAAAATTGCAATAAATTCAATTGGACTTTAACTGCGTGCGTTGTGTGTCGTCGTCGTTGTAGTTGTCGCTCTGACCATCATCCCACTTGCTTCCGTTTCATTCAGCCAAATGAAATGTCGTTCTGTAAGCCGCATACACCCTCCCTCTGCACTAAAGACCTCCCAAATGATGAGAAGACACGGAGATGATGGTATAGACCCACTCTGTCGCGTGTTTCTTTCAATGGGAATGGCAAAAGGCAAGCAATGGCACTAATTTAATTGTTGCGCTCCATACGCAACGCACACACAGCACACACGACTGTGTATATATTGACTAACTATGTGCCTGTGTGGCACGGAAGTTGTGTTTACTTAGCCATAAACAAAATACACCTGTTTCCACAATCCGCATAACGAAGCTACCACCACGCATATTTATCAAGGGCTGCGACGAGGTTTACTGTCATATAAACCACTGAAATAGATTTTTTTTGTTGTTGTTGCCTTCGCCGGTCGTTGTTTTGGGCTTATTTGTGGGACATGCGATTCGGCAGCTGATGCCATTGCCAAAGATCCACCAGACTCCCCACACACTGCCGATGCCGGTGTGTCCCACCGGAGGAGTTTGCCACTGAGCAAGTAACACATCACACATCAGGTGTGCGATGCGATTCTGCTTTGTCGAAGTTTAGTTTTTAATTTTCTTCTTTTTTTTTGTATGTTGCTTGGATTGCAGTCGTCGTCGTTGTCGTCGTCGCCGAAAAAGTGGACATCTGCGTCAATCAAGTGCCTTCAGGGAGTCTATCACTTTCGTCCTAACGTCGATCGGTCGTCGCTCGTAATTTCGATCGTTGGTTGTGCCTTGTGCCTTGTGGTGATATCCATCATTTGGAGCGGTTGATGTGGCTACTCTCATAGCAACTCGTTTGAAGCCGGTTCGGTTAGGGTAGCTCACTTGTTTGACTTCCTGAAAAAACACCAAAAACAGAAAGAGACACAAAATAAAATTGGAAATTTTGTTGCTGCTCTGAGACCTGAGTTATGATGGTGGTGGTTGGATGGAGCCAAAGCCACGCGACTAATTTGCTTGTGCCTGTCCTGTCTCCCTTAATGGATAATGAAATGTGCCAAAGTACATTGGCATGAAGCCACAATGTATAGGTAATATGGGAGCCTACGTTCCGGTTTCGTCATAAATTTCTTCGGCTTGCACGCATATGCGGAACATGCCAAATGACCTCCTTTAAGTCAAACTGCATATAGGCACTAAGTGCGTAAGCCAGTAAATATGATCGATGCCAATTTTAAGGAAAGTAAGCATCTGTTTTTTGAATTTCTGGTATTTAATAATTTAATCTTTCTCTCTCTCTCCATCTTTTTTTCTCCTCAGGTAAATGAACTTGTATTGTATAGAGATGAGAAGCTGTTTGGAAGTTGTTGGGACTTGGGAAGCGCCTTCCGAAAGGGTGTCAATTGGTTAAATTAACACGGAAGCTGTTGTCTTTAAGTGCTGTTGTTACAAGGCAGAGGACAGCTGGAACCTAAGGGGCTACATTTAAAAAGAATTTCAAAGTGTTTTACTCGCAGAAGAAGTTCGAGAACAATCTTGGACTTTTAATGAGTTCTGAGTGAAGGAGGAAATCATTTTTCTTGTGTAAGTTAACAGCTCATCATTTCTTGCTCAAGGGCATAGTTTTGATCTACCAATATAAATAAAAAGGCCAATACTCACGGGTAATCATTCTTAGGAGCTTTTCGGCTATGGAAAGCATTTTCAATGGTGGGCAATCGAACTGGCGAATTCAGAAGAAAGAAACCTTTGACTGACTGGGATCTTTATAAGATCAGTAGGATAAATACAAAATTCGAACTACTTTTGCTAAAAAGAGCAGCTTGATAGAATTTTGGCTGGATATTAAGTGAACCAGCGATGCAAAAAGGATATGAAAGCCATGTCCAAGGTTCGAAAAAAATCCCTAGTTTTCTTAGAAGACACATGAAGTGACTCAAGTTCTGAAACCCTATAGACTCGTACATAAATGCTCACTTTCCATGGTGTTGCCAAATGATATCTACAGAAATCAGAGACCGTAACATAAATGTAACTCAATAACTAGATGCAAGGAAGCTTATGTGGGCAATCGATTCATTCTCAATTACGAATTTGCTGGCCCTGGAAGCATCAATCCAATGATACTCCTAGGTAGAGCGACGGTTGTTTGAACTTATTTTTTTATTCAAAAGTAAAGTCACACTCATCACCACAGAAGCCCTTTTACTTTGAACGAAAGGATTGCAGGCCAACAAGCCTATCTTCCCTGTGCCCGTGGCGTAGTTATTAGCATGTCCGCTTATTACAAGGAAGGTTTGTGGTTCGATTCCCAATAGAAAACAAAAACTACGGGTATCATCTCTCGCAAAAAATTGGCAAGTATACCGATGGCAATTTTGGCGCCATGAAAAGCGCCTTGAAGAAGAAAATTTTTGGTTCCCTCAATTGCCTCACCCGGCATGGTTGTGAGATACGCCCTAGGCCCCGGGACTCCCTGCTCTGTTGCGCCACTGCATGTATGTTTGTACTTGCGAATGGGTTTAGACGGCACTTCACGAAGTAGGTGGAGCCATTGAACAATCAATGTCATACAAAGAATACACGTTGGCGGCTTTCCACGGTATAGAGGGGGCCTTCAACATTGTTCTACTACTCACCCGGAACAAAACTCCGAAAAGTAGAGTTGTCGAACTAAATTTACTCCATGCTCCAAACAGGAGTAATAAAAGCAGAAATGGGTGCAAGCACCAAAAACCAAAACGTGTAGAGGTATGCCACAAGGTGGAGTCTTACCTCCGCTACTCTGGCCTCCAGCCGTTAACCACATCCTGGTAAAACGACAGCTGCAGACTAAACATCAACCCTACAAAACCAGAACCCAGAAACAAAGAACGCAAAATTACAGATTTACTCCCACCCACCATTAATGGTTAACGAAAGTACTTATGTGGTACGGCAAAGTATTTCGAAATAATTGTCGATCATAAACTAAACTGGAAAGAGAATATCGAAGAAAGAGAAAATAAAGCCCAAATCGCCATGTATACTTGCAGTAGAGTTTTTGAAGAAATATAGAGGGACGAGGTCCAAAACCATTCCGAGGATGTACGCCCATAATAAGACCAATCCTCACATACGCTGTTTGAAATGGTGGCCATTATTAGCCAACAGATTCCAACGTAATCTCTTAAAAACTGCCAATGGCACGTGGTCATACTTTGAAAATTGCCGGGTTTCCAGAGACCAATGGCAGATATTTCCAAGAAAAAGACAGAATTTCTACTCCCAGCTCAGCAGACCTCAGCTCTCTCCGTATACTGACATTCTCACGACTCACAATTCTCTGGATACCTAGCGCACAAGCTAGGCCAACAATAGAAAAAAAAAAAGACTTTGGGGAATACTTCTTCGACGAACTGGCCGACAGCTCTAAACCTCCACCGAAGAGCATCCCAAAGCTCATTCAGGACCTCAATATCAAATTTTTTTTTGCTGTTGGGGGTTTTCAAAATACTAACTAGAGCACTCAGACCTAAATACCGGTCCATTGTACTACCAGATAGCAACCTTCTTTTGTTAAAGCTTTCTAGATAGATGCTGTTATGATAAGAACCTTAAGTTACCAGCTCTCACCATGTCTGCACCGTGTATCTGTAAAGTGATGCGAGGAAATGCATTACGTTCACGAAGGAAGTGCTCCGGGGTGTCACCATCTTCCTCACAGGATTCACAGCGTGTGGTATCACTTAAGCCTAACACGTTTAAATGCTTGACAAAAGAGAAGTGCCCACTGGCAACGCCAATAAGCTTTCTACAGTCTTTTCTGCTACGAGATAGCAAAAATGTTGCAGTCTTCTTATTTACGTTGGGGAGCATACGTTTGGTCTGTCTGCATCCACTGGAGGCATGCCATCCATCATTATGCTCTTAACAGATCCATTCGTTGATTAAAGACTTCACTAAGGATCCCGACAAACCAAGCATCAGTTCAAATCCAAAGAATAATGTCTGAGATTCTTACTATGCAAGTTCATCGGCAATCTCGTTTCCAGTTGTGCTGTTATAGCCTGAAACTCAAACAACACCTTAAGAATGTAGTCTTCCGAACGCATTCAGAGAGGTACGTATTCCTGGATTACTTTCGAAAGAAGTTAGAGATTTGAGTAGAGCCTTAAGCGTAACCTGGCTGTCACTGCAGATACAATTACTTCTCTCCACCCAGGCATTGTTTATAATGTGGCTTAAAACCATTTGGAGAGCATACGCCTTCGCTTGGAAGACGGACGAGTATTTGACTAAAGAGTCGTGCAGTCGTACGTCATCGCTCTCTACAAAGCCACCAGCACCAAGTCCATAATTGAGTTTGGAACCATCTGTGAAGATTCGAACAATCCTTGCCTGGCTCAGATTCTATTGTGGAATGTGGACCAGTCTTGAGCCGAAGGAAAGTTCACTGTGTAGTTTTGACGCAGTTTGAGACTTGTGATCATTTTTTCGGACGGCATTTCCATCAGACGGTAGCTATGCTGCTTGCGAGTTCCTCAATTCTCCAGTGCGAATTGTGCCAGAGACAAAATCTCTTTAAACGAGAAATGGTCTTAAGAGTACACCCTAAGATATGGGAATCAATTGGAAGATTCAGCAAAGCGTCGAGAGTAGCACCCGGAGTGCTGGGGAAGGCCCCGGTAAACCCAAGACGTATTTTTTTTTTCATTTGGCAAACACGAGGCTATAACTTATTTAAGGGAGAAATTAGTAATCCAACAACTAACGCATAGGAGATGATTGGTTTCATCTTAGCCTTATTGCTCCAAAGGAACCTTTTCGGTGAAAGACCCCATGTCTTGCCAAAGGCTACCTTACATTGCCAGGAGGTTGACAGTTTTCAACTCGACATGCTTAAACCAAAGAAACTTTTTACTTAGGATTACTCTAAGATGTTTGACTTTAGTTGAAAAGGCTTTTAAATGTAAGTTGGTTCAGACCAGTCAATTTTCTGAATTTTGTAAAAAGGACATCCTTGACTTTAAGATGATCGACGAAGAGACCGTTTCTAGCACACCAGGTGTCAACCATATACAGCGCAGCCTGCGCTCTGGAACACACAGCTCGGAGGCAGGAACCAGCGAGAGCACGGTGACGTCGCATATACTTAAGTGACCGCGGCTAAATCGAATTAATTCCAGCCGAGAGTGCCAAGAGGGAAACACAATAGATCCTTGTGATTCAAGTGTGATGTTGCAGTTGCATCACCTAGCGTTGAGCGAGTAAAATGCTTGCTTCGGCACTCATCTTTACATGGACTTCACCTAAGTGATTAAGCAAAACTGGAATGCCCAAAGTATGCAGCCACGTGGTACAATACTGTGTATTAGCTTAGCTATGCTTCTTCAATAGAATTAAGAGCCATTGAGTTTGACTGATTTTTCTTTGATTTCCAGACAAGGTATTCACATTCAAAAAAATTCTGTGTCACACATCGATAATGCCGCATATGGTGATTCTTTTTTCATATAGGAAACAATAAAGCATCGGAAATGATCAGAAAGATTTGGATTCTATATTTCCAATTTTTCCTACAATCATTAAACTAATCGTAGCATTATTCTGTTTCTTGCATACGCACGATGTGGCAACTACATCCACTTACTTGTTGCTCCCCACGAAATTATGAATAACAAGGAGATGATCACTTTCTGGCATGTGTTGAGACAACCATTAGCGACAGACTTCGCATGTCTCCCCATGTTTGATTGTTTTTTTTTTTGTTTTCCATGTGAACTCCTTAGAAGATTAGAAGCAATTTTGATCAGATCTCACCGCGATCATGGTTTTTGCAAATTACCAGCCATCACCATAACCAACCAACTCGTTCCAATAGACATGTGACTTAATGAACTGAAGCGAATGGTTAGTCGTTGTCCGTCAGCCAAGAATCAGCCAAGCTGCTTCTTTTGCTTGAAAAACGTCGTTAGGTCATCACCACACTCCATGATGGACAATACATTATAAGAGGGGGGAGCAAGACGAAATTTAGTGCATAAGTGCAGAGCACATATTTGAGCCTTATGGCTGACCTTATATGTAACTTGCACACATTTCGATCTGTTCAGAGCCAGAGCCTGATGGTTTCATTGGATAGAAAACAAAAAAAAAGGAAGAAAGAAAGGATTGTAATGATAATGACGATAATAGGGGGTTCGGGATGACCGAAGTTCCGAACCGGGACATACTGAACATATCAGTGTGAGACAAAAAAAAATACAAAAACGAGGAAAATAGTTCAAACATCTGCTGTTTGGAAACTACGATGGACGGTGGACGAAAATTACTCTCGCTCTCTCCAATCCAATCTAATTTTTTTTACCTTTTTCCTTACCTTTTCTTTATCAGGTGTTACAACTGCATAACCGCGCAACGATGATGAAGACGAAGCAATTACCAAGACATTCGGTGAAATTGGTTTAAGGAAAAACAAACGAATTATCTGCTGTAAACGTTGTGCAGGGGTGGCTTTGCCTCTATAATTGTATCACACGATACCTGACAAAAATTGATGTTCTTGGGATAAGTATAGATGCACTCGAAAGTTAAAAACTTTCAGCTGTTTGACTGATGTGTCCTAGCCATTCTTTGAAATGACCCAAGCGTGAACAAACAAGAAAATAGATTTGGAGACTCTGCAAAAGGTTTGGGGTTAATATGAAGCCTTGTGGTACACCAACGTCCATTTTGTAGATATCAGGAGTTGAACAAATTTAAAGAATCTTGTGACTATGAGGATCTTAATCCTATGACTATGAGGATCTTAAAGCGCAACAAGTTTTTGCACTGAAATTAATAGTTTGCTATTTAGTAGTTAACAGCTTCACAAAGAAGTGGTCTAACAGAGATTGAGACCAAATGTTTATATACAGATGTGTCATCCATAAAAGACTTGGCTCAGAACTCCTCATGATCGACCCAAAACAGCGTGGTTTATAGAGCTGACTGATGATGGATCCGCTTTTAAGGAGTTGGTTACCCATCGCTTTGAGCATTTAAAGTATTTGTGATATTATTGAGCAATCGAAATATGTACTCTAAAAATTGTGATAACTTGTAGTATTCGTACCACTTGTACGATTCGGACCACTTCGTCTTACTAGACCACTTGACGAAAATGGGGAAACTTTATTGCCATTTGAACTTGAACCACTGGCACTACTCAGTCTACTCATATCAATCGGTATATTCGTAACACTCGGACCACTCCTTTTACTCAGACGAGAATGGCCTTGGAACTTTATCACCATTTGCACCACTTTTACCACTGGTACCACTCATACTACTCATACCAATCAGAATATTCGTACAACTCGGGCCACTCCGTCTTCCTAGACGAAAGCGACCACTGGAAACTATATCACCATTTGAACTTCTTTTAACACTGGCACCACTAGGACTACTTAGACCATAAGAGCCACTGTGTCGTGTTTAACTATTTGAACTTCGAACCACTTTGATCACTCGTCCCGCGTACCGATTGAACTTGCCCAATGGATTAAACGTTCACGCCCAAGCATATGCGTACGACGATGTGTTGGTTGGTTCCAGCCTCCAAGCTGTCTGTTCCAGAGCACAGGCTGCGCTTTATATGATTGATACCTTTTGTGTTGGAAACAGTCTCTCAGTTAATCCTCTTGAAACCAAAGTTGTCGTTTTCACGAAAAGTTGAAAATTGACTGGTCTGACCCAACCTACACTTAAAGGTAGGCTTCAAGTGAAGTCAAACATCTTGGAGTCATCCTAAATAACAAGCTTCATTGGTCTAAATATGTCGTGTTAAAGACTGTTAATAGACACTGTCAATCTTCTAGCAATGTAAGGGAGCCTTTGGCAAGACATAAAGTCTTTCACCGAAAAGGGTTCTTTGGATTTGGATCGGCTATGATAAGACCAATCATCACCTATGCGTCAGTTGTTTGGTGGAATAAGCTCTCGCGTAAATACGTTATTGCCTCGTTTGCCAAACTTCAAAAAACAGTTTGTTTTGGTGTTACTGGGGCCTTCCCCAGCACACCGGGTGCTGCTCTCGACGCAATGCTGAATCTTCCTCCCCTTGATACCTACATCATGCTGTGTACTCTCAAGACAATTTATCGTTTAAAGAGATGTGGTCTCTGGCCCAATTCACACTGGAGTTTTGAGGAGCTCCCAAGCAGCATATCTTTTGACTCACGACTAATGGATATGCCGTCTGACAAGGCTCAAACTGCGTCAAAATTACTCACTCAACTTTCCTTCGGTTCAGGACTGGTTCAGTCCAGAATCTGAGCCTGGAGAGAACTGTTATCGAATCTTCATAGATGGCTCCAATTCCGACGAGGGTTCTAGCGCTGGCGCTGGTGCTTTTGTAGAGAACGACGACATACGACTGCACGCCCCTTTAGGATCATACGCATCCGTTTTCCAAGCGGAGGCTTAGCTATCCTAATGGGCTTAAGCCACGTCACGAACAATGAATGGACGGGGATAAGTATCTGTGTTTGCAGCGACAGCCAAGCTGTGCTTAAGGTCATTCTAAACCCTCTAACAACTTCGAAAGTGATCCAGGAATGCAAGAGCTCTCTGAATGCGATTTGAAGATGAAATTCCTAGAGTCTCATTTGGGTTCCGATCCATCACGGCATAACTGGAAATGAGATCGCCGATGAACTTGCTAAGCAAAAATCTCAGACAGTTTTCTCAGGACCTGAACCGTCGCTAGGTCTACCAGCGTATTCAGTGAGGGCTTCAATCAACGATTGGATCTGATAAGAACACAACCGTAGATGACATGGCTCCATCGAGTTCAGACAGACCAAACGTATGCTCCCCAACGTATATAAGAAGACTGCAACATTTTTGCTAGCTTGTGGCAGAAAAGACTGTTGAAAGCTTATTGGCATTGCCAGCGGGCACTTCTCTTTTGCCATGCATTTAAACGTGTGCTATAGGCTTAAGTGATACCACGCTCTGTGAATCATGTGGAGAAGATGAGTGCACCGCAGAGCACTTCTTCTGTGAATGTTCTGTTTTTTATCGCATGAGGTTACAGACACTTCGCGTAGACATGGTGAGAGCTGGTAACTTAGGCTCCACATCATGGCAGCTTCTTTTGGCTTTTCTCCGAACATCTGGAAAGCTATAACAAATAGAAAGTTGCTAACTGGTAGTACAATGGACCGGTATTTAGGCCTGAGTGCTCCAGCTGGTATTTTGAAAACCTCCAACAGAAAAAAACACTAGAAACTCTATCACCATTTGAACCACTTTTACCACTGGCACCACTCAGAATACTCATACCAATCGAAATATTCGTACCACTTGTACCACTCGGTCTTCCCAGACAAAAATGACCACTGGAGACTTTGTCACTATTTGAACAACTTTTACCATTAGCACCACTCGGACTACTCATAGCAATCGGAATATTCATACCACTCGGACCACTTTGTCTTCATAGACGAAAATGACCATTGGGAACTCTATCACCATTTGAACTATTTTGACCAGCCACTGTGACCTGTTTCACTGTTCGACCCACTCTGATCACTTGAGTCAGTCGTACAGCTTTGGCTGTTCGTACTATTGGGATCACATGGGACCACAATGACCACAGAAGGCTTTCTCATCCTTCTAATAACTCAGGCCGCTCGAGCTTACTCGTTTACTACTAGTACCATCCAACCGCCCGCACCATACTCAAACCACTGGCACTGGTGCGTTACGAACTAGCCAAACCACCAGCACTTCTGTGACTTTTTTTACTATGTGTTTCATTTCGGTCGCTAGAGTCACTCGTCCAACATGTACCATTCGGGCCACTCTTACCGTGTAGACCACTTGGACTAGCTAGACCATTGGGACATTTTTATCGTAACACCCGCACCACTAAGGCTACCGAGACCACAATGGCCACTGGGACGTTTCCCACTTTTTAGACCACACTGATCGCCGAGTACCACGCATACTACTGGAGTACTGGTACCACTCGGATTACCCAGACCCCAAGGAACACTGTCACCTTTTCTATCATTTGGACTACTCTGACCACTCAAGTCACTAGTTGCAAGCGCGCCACTGAGACCACTCGTACTGCTCCGAAAACCAAGACGAAAGGGACCACTAGGTCCTTTTTCGCCATTTTCAACACTCTGACCACCACTCGAATAGTATAGACGGACCACTGCAACAACTAGCACCACTGAGACTGCTCAGATCATTCGAAAAAAAACACGAACCATTCTGATCTGACCTCTCGGACAACTGGGACCACTCTCACTACTCATACCACTTTGGTCACTCGACTCAGACCACTTGGACTACTAAGAATGATCAAACAACTTAACCGAAAAGCTCTAGACTTTTAGCTCTCACAGCGCAGATATTACTCTACACACTCCAAGTACTCGGAGGCCTCAAAAACTCAAAATACAAAGACCGCTCGAAATACTTGCGGCACCCGGAAAATTTACAGCAGAGTGGAAGGATTTGGAGCAATCAAATTACTTGGGCACTACTAGCCATTGAACAGTTCTGATTTCTTGGAGTACTGTGAGCTTCAAAGCAAAACCTTTACGTCGCTTTAAGAACTTGGAGCTTTCGTTGTGCCGGCAGTGAGACTATGATATTGACGCCACCACCATACAGTTTTTTATATGAAAACCCAAAAAAGTCATACAAACCTCAAAAATTGAGAAAAAACAAAAGAAGAACCATGTGCCAAACAGTTTGCTCCTCGAACAATAAAACAATTCTTTCGAAGTGCCAAAATACGACATAAAAACCACTCAACTACTTCAATGCCAAATAGAGCCATCTGCAACCTTCTGCCGCCACTTAAACTGATACCAATCGAGCAATTGAATCGCACAGATAAGCAAATCTGGCACTGGCACCATTCGCTTGTTGCATCCATATATACACGTAGCAAAAAATTTAGAAAAAAATGTAAGGAAAATAAAGGAAAACTTAGCAACGCACACACCTTGCGTCTGTTCAAACAACGCGTACCACAATACAAAGAAAGAAAAGAAACCAACTGTTGCTGTAACACACTGAGTTGAATTGGCAACGCTTCGATCAGGTAGTTCTGCCCTTAAAATTCTATCTCCATTTCCAATGCCCAGATACTTATCTACTACATTGGCAGCGGCACCCCATACCTAGCTCTGGGCCATGAAATTGTCTACGGTCGTTCTACACACCTACGAAACGGCATCCGAATTTTCTCTCCCATATTTTTTTTTTGTGTTGTTTTGTTTTGTGTGTCAGGTATGGGGTAGTCTGCTGTACAATGGCTTCAGCTTAAGCGATTCGTCCTGAAAATCGGTCTGCCGACGATGATTATCTCTATTGCTGGACGACCTACGAAGCGACCGACGCGACGCTCCGCACAGCCTGTTGCACACACACCTTTCTCTTATCAGGTCGGATTTGTAGTTCTCTATCCATCGGCATCCAGAGGCTTTTGTTCTGCTGCTAGAGCTCTGCCGCTATTATGGGCTCTAGGGTCGAAGGTATCCTGTTTTTTACGCTTTAGAAAATTTAGATCTTTCCGAGCATTTTCTTCGTAAAGGACAATAAAAACACAACCAGTCCGTGTCTTGTTTTGGAATATTCTTATTGTTTCTGTCCTGTAGCAGCAATGTGCGTAGATTTAGTAGAGTAAACATCTGCTCTACGCCAAATAATAAAAAAGAGAACATAATCCCTGGATAGCGAGGCGAAAGATTGCCTGTCTTTTAATGAGTACCTATTCCTCTCCTTTCTTAAGAGTCAACTCGACAACAATGTCAAGGTCAGCACATAGGAGAATAAATGCGTCGTCCTCTTAAAAAGATGATGTCCTGCATTTTAATACATTTCTGATTGCGTACTTAAGATGAACATCTTTATGGCAGATGGCGTGGCTCTGGCTACTATCTTCTTCTCTACTTACAGCGCGTGCTTCACGATTTTGCTGTGATTTTAACATTCTTCTGTAGACAAATAAAGTGGCAATTGTATTAAATTGCATTCGTTGGGATAGGGAAACCCCCATGCCCTTATAACACTCGCGAAACGAACACCTTTAATTAAAAAAAGAGTTTTTGCATATTATGAGGGAGATTATAGACAGCTGCTGTTCTATTTTAATCCTTTTTTCTGTGCAATTTTGTGTCAATTGTCGAAAATGTTTACACAATTGTCAACCGTTTTCGCAACATTGAATGACACACATGTACATAGTTGCATATTGCATGCAATTATTTGGAAGAGCAATTTCTGGGGAATAGAAAAGGGTTTATGGTTGATGTTGTCATAGGTGTGCGAGTTCTTTCTTATCTATGCATTGTCATTTCAACCTAGATTCGATAATCTATCGAGAGATGATTGCCTTGAAGGATTACGACAGTCTTTGTGTGGGATGAACAATAAGGATCGACAAAGGATTGGAAATGAGAAGGCGCAATATGTTGTTTTGTTTAGATTTTGGTTTATAAATAGGCTTGAATATTAGAATGGCAGCTTAAAATGTTCAAATTAAACGTGGTTCTAGTGATTGCCTGAAGAATGCAGCTGGCGCATATGCCGTCAGAAGAAGACCTGAGAAATTATTATTCATATTAAACTTATGCTGGAAGCAGTGCAAAATTAGATAGACTACATTTTTCAAGGTTTCACTAAAAGACAAAAAAAAAAAACAGAGAAGAAGAAAGAGAGAGTGAGAGATAGGGGGGGGGGGGGGGCGGTGGGAGAAAGAGAGAGAAATAGACAACAACTTTTCAGGAAAAGAAACAAAGAAAGAAAATGAGGGAGATAGTGAAATAGCGAAAGCAATAGACAAGGGAATGGAAAGAGATAGATAGAGATAGAGATAGAGAGAGAGAGAGAGAGAGAGAGAGAGAGAGAGAGAGAGAGAGAGAGAGAGAGAGAGAGATGAGAGGAGAGAGAGAGAGAGAGAGAGAGAGAGAGAGAGAGAGAGAGAGAGAGAGAGAGAGAGAGAGAATGAGTGATAAGGAAAGAGAAAGAGTAAGACAAACTGATCTGGACAGATAGACCAAAAAGGTCCGAAAGAGACAGAGCAAACCAAAGGACATAAGGGCAAAATTCAAAAGGAGAGAGAAATTGATAAAATTTGGTCAAAATGCCATGTTCAATTGGCAACGTTTTAATTTTTAGCTCAGCAATTATCTGAGAGCACATGCTATTCTATTTAGAACATGCCAATCTCTCGCTGAATTCTCCGAATGCCGAATAACTAGATAGCTTCAAACTGGCTAACCTTTACGCCACGGCAACGGGTTCTTTATGACCTCAATATTTAAAGGCCTCAATTGAAAGTGATACGGTGAACGTCTACAGAAATATGTTTAAGCTCCTCAGTTAACGAATAAGTTTACTGCCAGGCAGTGACCTGAATTGAAAATGAGTGTAGGTTATTCTAAAGTGGCTTATGCACTTCACCATTCTTTTATGTTTCGACCAATAGTGGTGCTGAAATGTGAATCCAAATCCTTTTTGCTCATTTGTGTTAGGCTCTCACTTTTTCTGTTTATTGATTATGAGTCATAATTTCCAGGTTATGAAGTAGAAGTCATAGCGAGTTCATCTATCGTTGGTGGATGTGAGTGGTCTTGTTACGGTAAATTTTCCCGCAACAAAAACCATTCTTACATTTAGCTATTTACATTTCGATATCCCTCTCTTTTCCTCAAACCCTTCCCTATCATTTCTTCGTCCCATCATTTCTCCGTGTGATCGAAACATAGCTTTGAGCAAATGACAAAATAGGTGCATGTCGTAATCAGCGGATGAGCTGAACTGATGTCAACGTTTGGTGTGTCGAGCCAGAAGCCTCTGGAGACTCGCACACCATTTACTTAATCGAATGTCATGTCCTACTTCGTAACTCACAAACACCATCATACTCATTCATCGACATTCACATCATTATCATCATTCACACATACTTACATCCATGCACTTATAACATCATTCACCTATTATCATCATTAGAACTATCATCTTTGTACTCATCATCATTCACACACCTCATTACACACACTACACAAGCAGGATATATCACACACAACACTATACACATACATACACATATCACAGATGTGAACAATAGAAATGGCACATGTGAACGCCATACGTCGTTATGAAACACACTGTGCAGCGTAGTGCTGCAAGTGTAAACAGTAAACACCCTAAATTTAACTGTTAGTATTGTAAAACCGAATCATAAGAATGAAACGTTAATAGTTTTCCCTTTTCCCCCAAATCTGCACAAAGATCCACCGAATAGGGTAAAGTAGTTCATTTTGGTTTTAGTAGTTTCCTCCCTTCTTCAATTTTCGAAAAGTTGTAACATTGAGAATTTTATCCTTTCCCTGACTCAGTAGAATATATAGTAGAGTAGCTGGGAAAATGCCCAGAAGTATTATTTCCAACTTTCAGGAACTTTCATTTTTCTCGACATGTTTTATGGGAGGGGTCTGATCTCGACTAATGAGCTGGATAAGTTTTGGGAACAAACCCCCAACAACTTTTTCAGTTCAATGTGTTTGGAAAATTGTGCAAGTGAAAGGTCTCGCCTGAATTCGACAACGGAGGTGCTTGTCAGCCATAAGGCTGAATGTGCTAGAAAGCCGTGACAGAAAACCTAGCGACACGATTGGCCGATTGTATGAATGTGTGGGGGCATTTGAAAGTCGAGAAAGGACAAACTGACAAAATCAACCACTTCTTGGTTGACCTAGTCTATGACAAGTGTTTTTTTTTTTTTTTTTTGAGATTTGCGATTTCAAAAGAGAAAAGTGGAAAGTTTAGAGAAGGTTGGAAATATTGTTTTGAGAGAAAGTGCTGGAGAAATTTTAAATAAAGTTTTAGAAAAAGAATTAGAGTCAGTGGAAGGAGTAAATTAAAGGAGCTGTAGAAATCGTCAGACGGACGAATATTGAGAAACTTGAAGGAGGAAGGAATAGCAGCAAATAGAAAAAAGATAAGTAGAGTTTTATAGTTTTTGCAAGTGTTTTCAAATATAGTTTCGGTTGTTCTTTGCTAACAAAATTCTCAATAATTGTGAGACACGCGACCCTTTTTAATTTTTATTAATTTTTCTTTTCGGGAAAGAACAATTAACGTTTCATTTTTCCGGTTACTTGCGTTTGTTTACTTTGTAAACGGTTCACCTAACCGTCCACCATTGTATCATTTGATTGTTGAAAAGATTTGGGTTTTTAATCCAACTTTTGTACGGTTTTCCCAACAGAAATAGAAAAATAAATAGCATTAAATCCCTTGGGAATTTAACTTTCTTATTCGCACTACGCTATCATTACATTGTTTACGAACCCAGCCCAGCTGAGCTTAGTCGTGGTGTCAGCAGCCTACCTGCTGAGTGTTACACTTTTTAGTTTATCAGCGCGATTGACATTTCGTCTGTTTACCTCGCGGCACACCGGTTGTGCATTTCTTTTAATCGTTTTTAATTTCGTTTATTTTATTTTATTAATTGGATTCGGAAAATCCAATCGCGTTACAAATTACAAATAAAGTTAATTTATTGCGAAATAAAAGTGTGACAGTCTTATCTCAGTTGCTATTTTCTATTGGTACACAGTGCGATTTCTATTATTGAATCTGCCAGTTTTTTGTTCTGTCGCATGTTTTTTAAAATACAAACTGGAGCCATTAGATCTAAGTATATGTTCATTATACCACCAGATAGCAACATGCTTTTGTTATAAATACGTTTCTGTTTGCAGCAGAAAAGCCAGAAAACGCTATTATAATAAGGAACGTGGGTTACCAGCTCTCCTCTTGTCTCCGCTGAGTGTCTGTAACCTGATTCGAAAAAATACAGGATATTCACAGAGAAAGTGTCCCACAGTATCATCATCTTCTTCACAGGATTCTGAGATCCTTGCCTTGCAAATTCATCTGTGATCTCGTTTCCGTAGTAACGACAAATGCATTGGAAACCAAACAAAACTGAAGAAAATTTTAAGATTTCGACTTCATACAGAGAAATGTTGGATTTTTGGATTCAATTTTGAAGTAGTAAGCTAGTGAGCCTCAAGTAGAGCTTCTATATCGCTGCAGACATGAGCCCTTCTCTCCATACAACCAATCTTCGTAACATAGCTAACAGTCATTTGAATAACATACTCCTCTGTTTGGAAGACAGACGTGTAAAAACCTAATCGCTTTCCGCAAAGGCACCATTAGCGCCAGATCCATCATCGGTTTCTGAACAATCCGTGAAGATGCTCTAACAATCCTTTCCTGGTTCAGATTCTAGAGTGAAAAAGTCCTCCTCCGAAGAAAAGTTGCCGGTGTATTTTTGCAGAAAGATACGGTCTTCAAAATTTTAGTGCGAACTGAGCCAGAGATCACTTCTCTTTAAACGGGTCTTGAAAGAACAATACTGGTATCAAGAGGAGTAGGAGTCAGCAGAACAGGAGCACCCAGAGGGCTGAGGAAGGCCCAGTACACGCAAGACATATTTTTCTTTGAAATTTTTGAGCTTTATCCGTCAAACATCTGCAATTTTGGAGATGTTTGATCTTATCATAGGCATAGATCCAAAAGACCCCATGTCATGCCGAAGTCTCTCTTACCTTGCTACAAGACTGACTGTGGCCTAGCAGTTTTCGACTAGATGTATTTGAACCAAAGAAGCTTGTTAAATAGGAGATGTTAGTCTTCATTTGAAAGCGGTTTAAGTTAAGTGGAAATTGGATAAGCCAGTGAAGTATCTGCGTCTCTTGAAGAAAACATCCTTGGTCTTGAAAATATTGACTGGGAGATAGTTTCTATCACACTAGTTTTCAATCAAATTGGGCGTCGCAGAATGTGCTCTGGAACAAACCGTTTGGAGATAGGCTGCACCCAGAAGAGAAAACGATAAAAGTTTCGGCATATGTTTGGGCTTGTACTTTAGAACCATTGAGCATTGAGTAAGGAGTCGATCAGCATGTACAACAAAAGGAGATATAGAGGGCCGCCAATAACAATAACAATTCATCGCCATATCAGTTTCGAAACAAAAATCCCGTGGAAAGGTGACTCTGAACAGTTTCGATTTCACATTCAAATTTTAATTGAAGAGTTATCCCTCTATAAATTCTTGGCTGTCTATGAAAATGAAAACAAACGCTCGGGCCACGTCACGTCAGCCTAGTTGCGCGCTATAACTACATAAAAAACAAAAAAGTAACCCTCGCAGAGGATGTTTAAGTGATGCCTATCTTGTCTTGTCTATCTTCTTTTGTCCATCGGGCCCGATGAGGAGGCGGCTTCAGTTGTCAGTTGGTACTTGATAATGTTGTAGGCATCCATGTGATTCCTGGTTGGAACTGACTTCCTTGGGTACTTGGTATTGCGGGGCGATTTTAAGGTTTCTGGCCTGCGGAAATGTACGTAGGTACGGATCTTCTTCGTCCGAGTACCGAAAGCTCCCTCGATCACCTTGACTTGCACCTTCTTGGCCTTTAACAATGTTACAGCTATAGCCTTAGCTTTTCCTTTTTGGGTTTTTGGACAGGCTTGTTTGGTTTTTTTTGGCCTTAAGAAGAGCCTAAGCTTTAGCCTTTCCTAGCAATTTGGGAGCAGCTAACTGTGGTTACCAGCAACCTTCTTCTTGGCATCCTTAGCCTTAGGCTTAGCAACACTCTAGACTCCTTACCTCCTTGGCTGTAGCAACTTTTTTGGCCTTTTTAGCTGTGCAAGTTGCTGCTGCTGGTTTCTTCTCAAATGCTAGTTTCTTTGGAGCAGTGGCTACTAGCTTAGCTGCTGTAGGCTTGGCGGCAGCTGGCTTTGCAGAAACAGAAGCTCCACTAGCTGGGTCAGTGGCTGTTGATTTCTTTTTGGGCTTCTTGTCACCCGGTTTGGCAGAATTCTCTGCTGGCTTTTTGGGTGACATTTTTATGAGAAAAGGAAATGTAAAAGTGATTTCGTTTAAAGCTCAAACGCAGTATGCAACAAGCCATGGAATGCACATAAATATTTAAAGTTTACGATTCTATCAAGCGGTCAAATGTGACAGTTTGCCTTTCCACGTACAACACAAATTACGCAAACATGTTTGTTGACTTCTGACACCACTTCTTTTAAATTGTGAGGAGTCACGAAATCGTGATCGAGTGAGTATGACTGATTTAAACTACAGAGTTGTAAAACTCCATTTACAAGACTAAATAACATTTTACTTTAATTTTACTACGAAAATTTACTTATCGAAGTAGAAACGAGTCCACAAAACTGAGTTTGTAGGAAAAGCTATCGTTCAAAGTTGAGTTTGGCTCACACAGGGTTGGTTGTGCTAATGTCGATTCAGTTTTAGAATCTGATTGGATCTGGAACAGATCGTGTGATCAGTTTACCCACCGTCGCCGTCGCCGCTGTTTGCTGCTGCTCCTCTAAATCGTTGGGAAAAGGGGGTTGGCAAGGTATGTGACCCATCATCTATGGTAAAAACAACATCTAAGGAAGTTTGCTATGAAAAAATAACTAAACTACGTACAAAAATCAAACTGGTTTTAAAACAAAAGAGCTAACGTACAAACTTTTTTGTTTCTATTGAGGACTGTGTCAGCGATTGTCTTCAGTGAGAATTCATAAGATTCATTCCATAAGTTACCCGAAACCTCCTAATATAATAAATAAAGAAATCAGGCCATAAAAACCTTCAACTCAATCTAATGCCCATGCCGCATGTGCCCAATAAACGGGCTATTTTTCCATAAATCAACGCAAAGTATGTTTGAACTTGGGAAAGGTGTGACTGCGAGTGTACTCCTTCTCGGTACCTAATCCAAATGAATCTCATTCGGAATACTGATTATGATATTATTGAACTTAAACAGAACTCGCTCCACATTTCGCATTCTAATCACTTGGGCTCATATACACACGTAAACCTGCGCAAAAGAATCGCCCAATCTTGGAAACCGCACCAATCGTTAGATATCCATCGGAATATAATGTTTGTACCTCTAAGTATTGTTTTCTGCGACAATTCTTCAGAACAAAGTACACCCTAACTACACACCATGTATCAGCTTAACCCGTTTGATTTAGAATCGAATGTGTTGTTTATTTTTATTTTATTCTGGTGGACATGTAAATCAGTCTTCACCGAATTTGTTACGACTTAACAGCACGTGGTTCGAATACTGGATACCACCTCATCGACCATACAAAAGGAATCCCAAACCTAGTTAAAGCCACGCTTGTGTCATGAACACAAATCAATGCTCAAAATGCTCTTAAATGCCCCAAAATATTTCCAAATTTTCATGTTTCGCTTTTGGTCTTTATTTTATTTTGTTTTTGTATTTTTCTTTTACTTATTTTGGTGTGAATTTGATTAGCCCGGTCGACACCGATTTGGGGAGATACTTTTCGAAGACAGAAAAAAATGTTGTGTTACCATAGTCTTGTGTGCCGTGTCGAGTCGTCCGTCGGAGTATGCGGCGCTTTATGGAGATTTAATTATTTCGATGGCATTGTAGGTGGAACCGTACATTAGACTGAAGAATTTATATATCCCAAGAGACGACGTGATGAGCTTTGGTAATATGCTTGAGTCTCAAAAAATAATGTCGCCGGTATAAACTCATTCTCACGAATTACCGATGTTGCGCGACGATGACAGTGAATTTGTTCTTATTTTTTTTTATATTTTTTTTTTTTGTCGCTCAATAACGTGCGCATCTTTTATTTGGACTGTCATGCATGGAAGTTGTTCAAACTTAATTTGGCTATTAAAAAACGATCAACCATAGTAATAACCGGTGATCCTTTGGGAGCTCTGTCATTATACTGCGGTCTAATGAGTGGACAATTCATTTAGATTTTCGATTAGACATGTGCATGAAATTGATATAAGCAATTCGTAATGAGTACGCTTCAGTTGAGTGCGAATGTTGTCAATACATTGGCTGCATTTTCAAGGCCCCTAATGAGGCAATGTGACATCTGGGAACATGGAGTACGTGATGGATGGGAAATTGCATACAATTTGCCGTGTGATGTGATTTATGGCTTTCAATTTGCAAAGTTAGACTGTTTCATCGATGAGTCAATGAGAAGTTTTTGCTGACAGTCGAACATAACTCATCTGAAATTGGGAAGTCATTTCGGATTCGGAATGTTTTGGAAGTGGGTGGATTGTTCTAAAGGTCGCTAACGGCTTTTGCTTGAGGCTGGTTTCAGAAGAAAAGAAGGCATCAGTTTTATTTCCTTATATGTTAAGGTAATGTGAATAAATAGACAACCCAATTCGTCGTAACTTCGTTAGCCTCTTGAAACTAAAACGCTTCCAGTATTGGCATATGGGACAATTTTTTTGAACGGATTCCGAAAGAAGTCTAGTAAGAAGTTTAGGATTAATTCCTAAATGACTTACAATTCAATATGTAACCATCAACTATTTATAATAACTATTATAATTATATTAACATTATTAACATTTTTGTTTATTTATATCCGGCGAGAATAAGAATGACACTTATACACAAAACAGACAAAAACAAATGTGTTGCAAATTTATTGGCCAGTTCGCGAATTGAACAGATTTCCAAAAATAGGGTAGAGCCAATAGTTATGCAAAACAACTTCACTGAACCTACCGAAGGAAATTTTAGAGCTCTTTTGAGATTCAAAGCAATTTGGGATTTCGTGGGCACTTAGATGGTCTGGAGAAATTGAAATTTTGACAAAAAAAGTGTTTGCGTGTTTAAATCAAAGACGCAAAGTTCTTCTTTGTCCTGGCGGATGAAACTCAGGACTCAGCCACTGTCGAACAAGTTTCAAATTGCGTTCAATATGTCTATAAAAACGAAAATGGTCAACTCATCATACGAGTGGATTTTTAAAATTTGTTCCAACAGCTTTCACAACAAGTATGAATAAAATCTTTTCTCTTAAAATCTCTAATACAGCAGTTTACCAAACACTAGGTACTGTATTAACAATCAAAATGATGCCTTGCAAAGCTAATAGTGAGAAATTATCAAAATTTTGATCTGAACATTTCTTTTCTAATCGGACAAGGAGCAAGCAATATCGAGCCCTTCCCGCAAATTTATCGTAAGCGACAAAAACAAATTTATCGTAAGCGACAAAAAGGAAGTTCTATAGGAAGACGTTTTCTTTGTACGATAAAATTTATTTTCGCTGAAACTTGTCGTAAAACAGTTATAATGTAAAACTAAAAATGCAGAAAACTGCGAAACAATGTAAACTTTTGAAAAACATAAGAAAAACCATATTTTGTTTAAAATGTCGCTTACGATAATTTTGCGGGAAAGGCTCGATATGTTGTGTTCAAGTACGCCAAAAATTTTTTCAAGTCAATTGTGCGACACATTTTTTGAACCTTGCTTCTAGTAAAACCTTGTTTCCAGTAAAATACCAGCCATAAGAGTCTAACTTACCACAAGACTCTTGACAAAATAAGAACATTGGAAAGTGATGCAAGAAACTTGTAAAACGCTATGGATTTCGGGTTCTTGATTCACTTAAAGGTTATAAGTATGGCTTACCAACTTTAGTTGCCTTTAAGTTGTGAGTTGCAAAGATTGAATTTAGACTTGGTCCAAGCTAAGTATCTCGCCAAAGATTTAAGGGATCAAATAAAAACTAAACGAGCAGAAGACCACTCATTTTCGAAAGTGTTTGAAGATTAAAAAAAATAATTCAAATTAATGAGTATTATATATTATCTTTAAAAAATAGAGTGATTACCAGAATTTTTAGATTTTGAAGGCAGACTTTGTTAGATTTGAAGCTCGATGAAACGAAAATGCGCCACGATTAAGGCGATTGCCGTCAAATATGCGAGCATTCATTAAAATTATATAAAGCTATATACGCCACCGAGTCACAATACCTGGAGTCTACTAACTATGCTACACCACCTATTAGCCTCCCTGTCCATTATTCTCTGCCTTGCTTCAAACTAAAGCATAAAACTACTGCTTTGTGAAATCGGTACCATTTTCAAATTAATGGTCATCTTTTAGTCATAGATGTAAAATTTATTGGGAAGGAGCAACAAAAAAGCTGGCAACATGCAAACCTCCAAGGATTGTTGGAATCTAGTGAATAAATTAAATGTATGAGTTAATGGGATAAATCGGAATTTGAGCCCAGATATTCTTCGCAATTATTATATGGACCTTCTAAATCCTGGAGAAGTAATACATTCCTTCCAATATGCTGTACCAGGGATCCAAAATGAAATACTCGACGCTACTATTACGGTACAAGAAGTGAGTCAAGCACTCGACTGTTTAAAAAAGGGCAAAGCACCGGGTCCAGACACCATTTCGGTAGAATTTTATAAGAATGGCTCGAACTTGCCGAAAATCAAGCTCTGAACAAAGTCTTTGAAAATGAAATGGCACCGCAAGGATTCAAAGAAGCATTGATTTTTCCGATATACACAAGAAAGGATCATTAGCTAACCCAGAAAACTATAGGGGAATCTCGTTCCTGAATGCATCTTATAAAATTTTTACGGCGATCCTCAAAAAGCGGCTAGATGAATGGATAAAAAAAATAAATAAAATAAATAGGGTGGCGCAACAGAGCAAGGAGCCCCTGGACCTAGCGCATTTCCCACGACCATGTCTTGTGAGGGAATGGAAGGGACCTACAATTTTCTGCCGGTTCCGAACGGCTAATCGAGAAAGCGCTTTTCATGGCAATGAATACTAACGGAGGACTTGCCAATTCCTTGCGAAAGGCGATACCCGTGGAAAAAAAATTTTTTCCTCTGTTGGGATTCGAACTCGAACCTCTGAATTAACAGGCGGACATGCTATCCATCATACCGCCGGTACCACAAGATGAATGGATAAGGCAGAATAATATCCTGAAAGAGTACCAGGGTTCAGGTCAGGTTACTCTACAGTAGATCAGCTTTTTGTCCTTACAAGCATTGCGGAATCTTTCCAAAATCAAAACAAAAAACTTTACTCGTTTTTTGTTGATTTCAAGGCAGCTTTCGAGTCCATTGACAGAAATGCGTTGCTTTATAAGCTGTACTTGAAGGGATTATAACTTAAGCTTGGAACAGTCTTACAAAACCTATACACAGGGAACCAAGCTGCTATTTGGAATGGAGAAGAGATGTCAAACTGGTTCGAGACAAAATCAGGTGTGAAACAGGGATGCGCCTTGAGCCCAACATTGTTTTCGATATTCATAGATGATCTGCTGGATGGACTTCCGGGGGGTGTTCTTTATGCAAATACATACATGCATTAAGGGACTGATGTTTGCGGATGATGTGGTGTTGTTAGCTAGCTCCTCTGAAAGTCTTCAACTAATGATAAACCAGCTTGGAGACTACTGTAAGCTCTGGAATTTGACAGTAAACCAAGAAAATTCCAAAGCAATGATTTTTAAAAAAGGAGGTGGTAGAAGAAGTCGAAAGGACAAATGGTACTACAATGGTGGATAATTAGAACTGGTGAATGAGTTCAAGTACTTAGGTGTGCTTCTTTCGTCAAACTTCAATTTGAGTAAACAAATTAACGAACAACTAGCCAAGGCAAAAGCTGCAATCAATGCGACGTGGAAAGGATGTTTTTCAAATAGAGCAATTGCTCATTGCAGTAAATAAAGAGTCTTTGAAGCGATGGCTGAATCAGTTTTGTTCTATGGGGCACAGTTGTGGGGATATAAAAAACAAGAGGCAGTAGAGAAGCTCCTACGATTCTTTACAAAAAGAATTTTCCATATTCCTGCTAATTCGCCAAATTATCTGCTGATGATCGAAACAGGACTTTCACCCTTGTTTATAAAAACTTTAAAGTTGTAGATAGACTACATACTGAAGGTAATGGAGGCTTCCAAAAATAGCGGCGTTAAAAGCGGTGGAAAACAAGCAAGCTGGTACGCGGAATGGATGGATCTGGCGCTTCAATGCAAGATGGAGGTTGATCTTAGCATTGGAAATGTAGATAACTGGGGTTCAATCTTATATAAGCTGGTGGAGAAAGTTGATGAACTGAAGCTACTGGAGTACAGAGAAGAAGCAAAAGCTTCGGTACATGGAGCAGTGTACAGTCGCTTGGACCACAATTTGTTAGGAAAAAACTATTTCCATGATAAAAACAGTGTTAAGGTTACATCAATGATGATGAGTTTGAGAGGTGAAATTATTAACCTGAATTACATACCACATAGGGAAGGTCTACCATGTCTTTGTGATCTAAGCAACAGGAGAAAACAATAAGATGTCTTACATTTCATTGGGAAATGTCCAATATTAAGTTAAGTGAGGCGTCAGGTATTCGGAAAAAAATACCTTTCGGACGAAGAGAGTATAACGGAGTTAAGCGAGCTGAATGTGGAAAAGCTTTTTAATTTTGCCAAAAATGCGCTAACTTATAGGAATAAAATAAGGAGTGGGAACTTTTGATAATTTATTTATTTTAATTTTTAAATGATCTACGGCGATCATGAATAATAGTCGATTGGGCAGACGGCAAAATAATGCCATGCATATATGTTTTTGTTTTATTTTAAAGTAGCAAAAAATTAATTTGAATAAATAAAAACTATCTAATCTAAAAAATCTACTCTCTTTTTGCATCTGAGAGGCCGTTTACTCATTCGCTTCGAGCCTGCTACGCGAAGAGCTCCGTGTCTCTACAGCTATCATTTACTTTCAACACTCTTCCTTGCGAGATTCAAGTGAAGAAGATTCAAATTCACAGAGCAGAGTATCATGAGTGATTAATATCAGCAGTCCCTGATTGATAATGAGCAACAGACTGATAATAAAAAGCGAATTTTGAAAGAAAAAAGGGACTCGCTAACTCGATCACTGATGCGGTAATTCGGCCCCTGTTCTACGCCAGAGGTGATACACTTTGTTTGTTGCGTTTTTCTGGTCACATTTTATAAAAGACTTAAAGCGCTCTCTGATTTTAAACTTGTCCTGTACATTAACTACATTTTTCTGGGTTATGAAATTTAATGTCGATGGAAATGGCTTCAGACGCCCAAAACCGACATCATTCAGTTCGATCATCATAATATTTCATTAGGAAAGAACTAATTTCAGAGCAGATGCTCCTCGCGGATCAAGTTGTTGAGGCATGACAGCTCAGCGATAAACATCAGCCACTCCGGACGAATCATTTTATATTTCGTAGCAAAAAAAAAGAAAAAAAAACGCTCATTCCTTTAAGGTTGTCAGAATTAGAATTCAAGATAAACGCCATGGATAACGAGGGATAAGTCTGCCCTACAAACAAGGACATCTTTTCCCATCCACATTTTGTTATGGATACTTCAAAACCACACAACACAGAGATAAACGCAACCACAAAAAATTACTCAAAATTCATTAGCAAACGATATGGAAGTTGATCCCCTGTCTGTTATCCTTATTATCTTCTCTAAGAATAACAAAATCGCCAAAAACTACCGTGGCTGCTGCTTTCCCATTTGTTCGTAATCATTCGATGATGCAACATCGTTGTTAATATACGAGTACGTTGCATCTATTGCACACCCCATTGTTCTGGTTCATTGTCCGAGTGTTTATTGCATCTTAATAAAAATATCATCTTGCAGACATTTACGTCTTGGCATCTTGATGACGGGAGTAGAGTTTTAATGACCTCCGAGTATCAATCAAATGTACATTGAATGAGGCTATTGGACACGATAGACACACGAGCGTTATAAAATGACCAAGGATAAAGGTAAACATAGTTTTTTTTGGTTCTTTTTGGAATCTTTTGTAGGAGATCCTTGTTAGAGGATCTATGGGACCAAAGAATACAAGTCATAAAATTCCTAGAAGATCAAACGGAGGAGGAGGATACAGTTTTTGAGCAATAATTTTTTTGCAATTGTCAGAAGGCAGCAGATTGCGAAAGATGAGCGCTTTGTCAGCACCTTTGTACGATCTAAAAAAAAAACTATCGAATGTCCTTCGGGAGCGAAATCCAATAGAAGAATTTTCGGTCTTAGATATGCCAGTTGATAAATGTAATCGTCTGGGTGATCTATGACCAGTTGAAGTATGATTCTAGGAATTTATGATGCGTAAGGAGCAACGTGATGTTACGTAGAACTTCGTTATCAACTGATTGTTTAAGTGCAGCAGTAGTTTTAGATTTTGAGGCTTTAATCTTACAAAGATATTTCTGGTGGGAAACACTAACAAATAAAATTTAATGAATATGTATTTTAAATAAATGAGCAGAGTTTTCTGCAAAAAATTGATTGCCGTGGCATAATTGTTAGTCTGTCTGTCTGAGAGAGAGAGAGAGAGAGAGAGAGAGAGAGAGAGAGAGAGAGAGAGAGAGAGAGAGAGAGAGAGAGAGAGAGAGAGAGAGCAGGCATAGGTATAAATTGAGTTATAGGCAGAGACAGAGACAGAGACAGAGACAAAAACAGAGACATAGACAGAGACATAGACAGAAACAGAGACAGAGACAGAGACAGAGACAGAGACAGAGGCAGAGACAGAGACAGAGACAGAGACAGAGACAGAGACAGAGACAGAGACAGAGACAGAGACAGAGACAGAGACAGAGACAGAGACAGAGACAGAGACAGAGACAGAAACAGAGACACAGACAGAGACAGAGACAGAGACAGAGACAGAGACAGAGACAGAGACAGAGACAGAGACAGAGACAGAGACAGAGACAGAGACAGAGACAGAGACAGAGACAGAGACAGAGACAGAGACAGAGACAGAGACAGAGACAGAGACAGAGACAGAGACAGAGACAGAGACAGAGACAGAGACAGAGACAGAGACAGAGACAGAGACAGAGACAGAGACAGAGACAGAGACAGAGACAGAGACAGACTAAGGAAAACATCTTCTAAGGTTATTCCTTACCCAGTTGAATTAAAATTGACCTCGAAAATAATATCATCAACGTTAAGAATAGAGATAACGACTTAGAGCTTAGTATCTTTCACTCCATTAGAAGCTGTCCTTAAACGTTTTTGGTGTCACAACTTCGATCCAAAGTAATCCTAACTATTATTATAAATGTGAAAGTAACTCTGTCTGTTCGTCTTTCTTTGTTACCGTCGCCCGCCCAAACCGCTAAACCGATTTAAATGAAATTTTGTACAGAGGTAGAACCTGAAATTGAATATAAGTTATGTGTTAGGTTGGGCCAAAAATTTTTTTTTCAGTAATCGATTTCTAATAGCGAAATTATGTTGAAGTAAGGTGTCATTATAAGCCCTTCAAAATATTATTATTAGCAGTAATTACTGGAAGTTGTTCAGATGACCTAGCAGATAAGTCTCCTGGAAAATTGTCACATGCCCGTTGGTTGACGAAAGCAAACCGGATCTTGCGTCTTTATATTTTTACGCCAGCACCAGCAACTAGTTTAACTATTTTGGCTCAATACGTTGTAAAAGTATATTCCCCCGTGTGGTTCCAAATAAAGACCCACTCATCATGCAAAGACGGATCACGGCACCATTGGAAATTTATTGAAAGCGCGCGATATTTATCAAATGCATTAAAAGCAGTCATAGATCCTGTTATTCAACGAAACACATATTTTGCTCACCCTGAAAATTTACTATTGGCGATGTTGACAGATGGAGAAAAGCATATAAGAGAACTTGCAGCAAGAAGAATTCCAAAAGCACGTAGTTCACTTGCAATAGGAAAATAACCACGCATTTTTGTAGTGCCTAAACTTATTTTTGATGCTAAAATTTAAATTGATCTAATAAACTGGCAGGAAACCAACTTTGAAACACATTTTTTAAGAAATCAAACGAATGACGAACTTATTCATATAATAGAGAAAAAAGGCTGCGATGCCACACAAAAGCGGTTGAACGAAGTGTGAAGATACTGACAGAAGCTGCAATGTCGACATGTGATCAAGAAACAAGGGACGGCATGATTCATGTCTTCAAGGAAAGTTATGCCGATATTCGATAGTAGACAGGATTTTTGTATAAAAATAAATAATTTTTATGATAGCCTTATGTGAATTTGATTAAATTTTTTTTTTAAACCATTAATAACTATATTGCACTTAGTTTTTGTTATGTTTCAATACATATTTAAACAATTTCTAATAAAGAACTATGTCATCTAGTAATACCTGTTTTTACCAAAAAGCATAATTTTGAAGCGCATGCGCGGGCTGAAGATGTTTGTCAGGTCTACTTTTTTTAAACAAAACTAGGATTCACTTATTCGCGCTCTAAAATGAGGTGGACTTACTTTTGAAGTACTGGCCTGTTCTTCCTCACGTTGTCTGTTTGATGCAGAGATTGAAGTTTTCCGGGCAGTGGCGGATTTAGCTATAGGCTGAGTAGGCTGCAGCCTAGGGCGGCAACTCCAGGGGGGGCGGCAAATATTTTGAAAATAAGAAAAATTTTGAAAATAGAAATGTTATTTTTTTATTTTTTATGTCAACTTGATTTTAATTTTTTATTTTACAATCTTATGTTACCGACGTTCACGGTCGAGTTTCATATGACTGTGGCGAGTATAAATATGCAGACAAACAGTTGAACCCGATACGATGCCTTGTACGTGGGCTCGTTTTATGACGTTATTTTTTGTCGTTATTTTTTCGCTAGCGCAATCCGTTGACGCACTAACTGCACTATGTGCGCTGATAAACTTTTGCCTGCTCCAGTGGCGCAATTGCAACTCAATAGCGCTTTCAAATACTATGGCGCTTTCAACTCGAAAGCAACACAACAACCAGATGCCAGTAGTAGTTATACTTAATTTTTTATTTTAGTTACTTTAGAGTAAAAATTTAATTTTTTGTTTTGGGAGAAAACATTTTTTGGGGCGGCTTTTTTTTCACAGCCTAGGGGCGCCATTAGTCTAGATCCGCCATTGTTTCCGGGTGTATGATTTTCTGCAATCCACGTGAATTGTAACGGACTTTTGACTTCTTAAATAATCAGCAAACTCATCACTTCTCGCGACACTTGCATCGATTAAAGTTGGCATTCCACGACTGACCACAACAGTTTCATCTTCACTCAAAAGTTTATTTCAAATAAAGCAAAATTGTGACATTTTTTTTAAATATTGATCAGCACTAACTACAGTAGTAGATGCTTACATAAAAGGAGTCACGAGTAGGCATTTTTGCTTGCTTGAGTACCTAAATATGTTTATAGGTACGTGGCACGTGGCATATGTGTGCATATTATTTATAGAACTTGATTCTTACAAGCGCAATATCTTGGAAATAGTGAGTCTTAGAGAAAAAATTATAAGTACCATTTTTGTAGAGAATTTAAGGATCTATTACTTTGCTTCAAAGTACTTTTCGGTTAATCTTACCGTTTTCGAGAAAAATCCAAAGACCTAAAATTTTGACCTTTGACCCCCAATAAGTCCCTTAGCACACATGGGACTGATTAGCCTCGATTCCACATAATGTATACGTACATCATATCTAAACAACTCAAGGAAATTTTGTATACCTAATAGATAGGTATATACCTTTACCTACATGAAACAATTTGTATAGTATAGTGTACTTTTATTTTGCTTCCAAATAAATCAAATGGTGTCTTTGTATGTATTAGCTCCCAACTTCGTTACTCCACTTTAGTTAGTTGCAATATTTTACCCGGTTCATTCCATGCGTTTCTATTCTTTCGCAAGAACAATAGACGAAAAGCAACAAGCAACGAACTTTTTATTTTTTTTATTATTTTTACTTCCTCATACCTTTACATTTCCAGTGCAAAATAAAAAGTCAATCACAAGCATAAAAATGTGCCCGTTTCCAGCATATTCAAAAAACCAACAAAGTTATGTATGAATTTGATCATAAGAGCTTTCCAAAATTTTAAATTTAACTGAAATCAGTTTTGTCGTTAGCGAGAATTTCTGATGTTAAAAAGCGATTCTGTAAAAGGTATCGTTTTCAATTCCAATTTCAACAACGTCAAGTGCGAGACTACTTAATAAATCCTATGAACCAAGTTTGCAAATCGGGCCATCCACATGGGCTTCAGATTTGTAAATAGGCAGAGCGACGAATTTTACAATTTTTTTTTTCTACTTCTCTACATCGTAATGTTCTTTTAATTGTTATCTCAATTTTTATGTATAGTGCATAGTAAAGTACCATAAGTCCGATTTAAATATTCGTGTTTGATCGATTTTCGTCTAAAATGGGCTTAATTAATTTTATTTATTACATCTACCATTCAGAAATTTACACACTGTTTGGTGTATTGAATAAATAACTGTGCATTAGTTTCTTTTCTCACAATTGTCACGGTAAAATTAACATCAGATCCTTTCTTTATCCTTACCCTTTTTTCGTTTTTGGATGCGGCTGCACAATTCCGGAAGAGTTAGGGGCAACCAAGGTTCCACGGGCCCATAGTTTACTCATGCAGAAATTTGCGAAAGCACGCAACGTAGGCTGCCCAGGCTGAATTAGTCAAAGATAAATCGTAAAAGGGACAGGCGATCCCCAATGAGTATAAATCAACGTATGGAGAACCAATCTCACGACAAAAGCCGGAGAACTCTCATGTGCATAATTCCTACCCAACAATTAACGTCCTTGTGACGAAATTAAAACGGCCAAGCGCAAACAAAATTAAAGTAAGGTATAAAGGTTGGAACGATAAGTGTCCAATTCTAGGTTAGAGATTCCCGTAATATGGATTTCCACCGTCCTCCGCACTTCTCTGGGTAAAATTCGCAAATTAGTCTAGACTTACTCGAATCACAATTCGCGCGTTGTAAATTGTAATGTAATTGTGAGAATGCCCAAAAGAAACTTGATTTCGTTTGAGGATTTTTAGAATTTTTTCTCCAGAAGTTATAAAGTGGTAGAATAAGGGCTCTGGATTCACCCATAGATATTGTGCCAGCTATGCAGGACGCTAACAGCTTGTCGATTTCTGGAATGTTGGATGTTTGAACTCGCCCATCGAAATCACCAGTTTCGGACCACACCAACAACTTGCAAGAGAGAGCGCATGCGTACTTTCGTTGTATTCAACATGGACAACACATCTATGGTGGCAGATGCCGGATCGGAATACCGAGCCCACGGTTGTGATTAGTTGAACGTATGGTTGTTTGTGTGTAATGAGAACAGGGTTGAGCCCAGAGCTAGCTTTAAAGTGGCTTGCTCAACTAGCAAGCAGCTTACCAACCAAGCCAAGCTTACCTAGATGGTTCCAGTTTTGATCGTAAAATGGTGGAACCCAGTGCTGTTTTGGGTGTCCTTGATCGTGCTGAGTGCTGAGTCACAATCGAGTAACTTTTGAGTCATCTATATTGTCGATTTCTTAATTTGACTTCCTTTTCAGCAGTTGAAAGATATACATTTATCCTTTCATAAATTTGGTAGATTTTTTCGGGTCCTAGTATATTATTTTTAAACGATAGCCGTCTTTTTTGGACGATTCATACCCAGTCCCCGGGATTAATCAATTTATCCTGTCTTACTCTTGGGTATAAAAACCCTTATGTATTTAGCTAAGTTGTTCTCAAATTGGCAAACAGTAGTAACACCCCCTATGTCGAAATAAAATCGAAAAGGCTGAAAAGACGAAAAGGATTTATAACAATTTTAGGATGACGTGCGTACATTCAGGGAAACAAAATTGGTTTTTCTTGTTCAGCTTACGCTTTCATTGTCAAATAGAAGTTAAGGAGAAAGAAGAGTGTTAAAAAGGATTCGGAAGAAATCGTTTGCAGTGGGCGGAATTTCAAGGAACGTAATAATCTCTCTTCTCAAACTGTATTAGAAACTTCATTTTCTTGAGTTGTGTGTGACTCCATAGTAACAATCTCGCTTCTCGAGTCCATGTCCTTATCTCCTGCCTCGGGATTAAATGGAAAACACAGATTTACCATTTATGAATATAGTTACCATCCTTAGCCAGAATTCACACGCTCGGGTTGGTTTTTAATGGACTTCTTCTCAGAAATATCACCTCTTGTTTCCTGTGGTTAAAGCATGTCTACACAACTCGGTACGTGACGAGTGTAACCAAACGCATCCATCAGCAAATAAAACAAGAAAACTCTTTAACAGACTCCTCTCATTGAAGACTTGTTGGACGCTCGCTTTTACAACCCTGCTCGTTTATGTCTATTGTCCTAAGGCCGCCTGTTGCACATGAAATAGATCCATCTCAATGTGTTACTATTCAAAGGACGAATAATAAAAAAAATAATAAAAACTAAAAAAAAAACTCGCACCTTTCCTTTGCCGAAAAACAAAACAAAAAATTGAAGAACACCTTCCCATTTGCATGTTTAAAGGAAATAACGAGCCTTGCAAAGGAAGCACGTTTCACCTGAGAAAGGTGCACAGAGTGAAATAATTGTGTTTTTTTCTTGTATCAATTTTGGCTCTTCAATTGACCCAATGCAGCAGGTAAGAGTCAGAGTGGTCTTCTTCGTCAATGAGAAGAGAAGACAAAAAAAAAGTGTTTGACGTCGCGATAGCTAATACATGGCATTGGCATCAATCGAAAAGGGTGATGATGTTATATTGTATCCTTTTTACCTTTGTATCTCTCTCCACTTCTTTTTTTTTCTCACTAAATCACAAAGGGTTTGGCCATTCCATCCACTTTAACCCACACACACACTAATGACCCCCTTGATGGAGTCTCTTGTGCGCGTACAGATGTGGCAGAAAGAGCGAGTCCAGAAGGCCTACGCTATCTTCAAGGATGAAATTGAATTTATAAAAGGATTTCGGGAAATGATTACTATACAAACTTTCATATTGAAGGGGTTTTTTTTTCTTAACACCTGGCGCAAATGTATAAAACTCGCTTGTCCAGCACAACAAATGCGCGATGGCATTATTTTATTGCCGGCCAAATCGAGGAGAAGGGGTTATCCTTATGTTCATCTTCATCCTTTGGTAATTAAGCTGTTATGTAAGAGATGGAGGCAGTTGCAGTCGAATCGATTATGTGTTTCTGTCCTTCAGATGTCACACACTGTGAATAAATCATCTCCTTTTTCTTAAAACGCTCGCTACCAAATATACCAACACGGTTTTCCAATTTGAAGTCCTTTTTGATTGCTTCCAGAATTAAGTTTGGGACACACTAAGTAGGATCTTTCTTATAAATAAAAAGTAAGGCATGTGCGCTCTGAAAATAATTATTTAAAAAAACAAATCATTGTAGGCGTATGACACGTGTTAGAGACACAGGATGTCTATGGAAAAAAAGGACCAGGTGGCTTTTCTTTTTTACTTTTAATGATCGTGTAAGGAGCATACTGCACAAGAGAACAGATAATCCTCAGGTTTTAGGACGAAATATGTAGAGCCAAGTTGCACAGGACTATTTTCTACCTAAAAACTAAAATGCGTACCAACATTTTTTCGGAAATGAAAAAATATTTCATTTTCAAATACAGATGGCTGCTGAAGGTAGGCTGGCATTTTTTTTTCTTATTCTGTGAATTTTTTTTGAAAGATGAATGCTGTCTGTTGTAGTTGGCTTGGCATTGGCGTTCCAAGTGTCTATTGTTGGCCTCAACTTATTGGAAAACCTGCCTGCTGAGTGGGACTGTACCGGAGATACTTGTTGAATGGTTCTGCAAGGATCCTTGAAATCATAATGGAAAAATCATCAAAATATTTTCTATTTTTTTTAAGGAGCAGCGTTTACGTATATGTTGTTTTGTTTGAAGGCAAAGAACAGGGGCGTAGCTACCGCCGTATTTGCCGTATCAATTATACGGGGCCCCCAGGCCACGGGGGCCCCAAAGAGTGTAAGGAAAAAGAATAAAAACTTTCTAATTTATTTTATTCTACAAATGACAAAATTTTTTAAAGCAATTCCTTTTTTCCCGCCTTAAGCGCGCGTTCAAAAGTTGGCAATACTCTACATCGTTATGGCTGGCTGCGGGACTTCCCCGTTCTACTTACTTCACAGAGATAAGAAATTAACTAGATGGGAAACCTTTACCTACTTCTCTTGCCCCGCAACAACCATTTGTTTACATTGTTGTTTTTGTTATCACATCCTCTGTCTGTAAATACGTGCGAGGTGAAAAAAATGGCGGAAGTAATTTATGAAAGTGTGTGTGAGGTGATATTATTTTCATTTGACGTTAAAGTATTTTTTTAATAGCGCAGTTCACACTGCTCAGCTAGTTGGACAGACTTGGTTTGATGCATAGAGTGGAATAGAACAAAAGGGAAACCACTTACTTCTCTTACCACACATATTTCATTTGCTTATATTATTGCTTTTGTAATACAAGATCTATCTGTGATACACATATTCAAGCAGAATACTAATTAATATTAGTTCAGTTACATTATATCACTTTATATTCGGATATTAAATTGATGATTTGAAATCCAAAAATAAAGTGATGTTTGAAAAATAGGTCGGTGGATGGATTCAGTTGGGTAAGTTACGCTTAAGCCCAACGCAAACCATTTCTGTCAAAATGAAATACATGTAATCTTATGGAGGTTTGACTTCACGCAATCGCATCGCACGCACTAACCGCGCTGGTTTACGCAAGGCTTTACGCTTTTCTATGTCTCTGTCTCCTCGTTGGTTTGATGTAAGTTAGATAGTCTTTTGTTACTAGCTTTCAAATTGTCAAATTAGTCGTTCAACTTTACTTTTCAATAAATTTTTACAAATAATTTATATAATCGTAGCAAAAATTATGATTAACTTACAACCAAATGCGCAACAAGTTCTTTCTGGCATGTAAAACTATTTATTTTACTTTAATTATATTTTATTTCATACTTTTCCACTATCAAATACCTTATTTTAATGGTTTGCATAAAGTTTTCCGTTTGGAACAATATTATCTCAGAAATTAAAAAAGCTCCATTTCTGACAATAATTCTGGATACAACACAAGACTTGTCAAAAATTGACCAACTATCTGTAGTTTTTCGATATATCTCGGTTACAGAAAATGATGATAATGTGCCTTAAGAGATAAAAATCTGTGAGTCCTTTTTAGGATTTATAGCAGTAACCGATTGCAGATTGCAGTGCTGCAGGTCTGACTATTGTCATTTTAAATTTGACTAAAGAATATGGAATTGATTTGACTAAATGTAGAGGACAGGGATACGATGGAGCAAATGTTATGTCGGGTGTGTATGAAGGATTACAAACCCTAATAAAAGAGCATGCTCCAAATGCCGATTATGTTCATTGTACTGCGCAGGCTTTAAACTTGGTTTTGAACGATGCTGCGAGGCATGTTCGTGAAGTATCGACTTTTTCGATAATTTAGAAAAAATATATACTTTTTTTTGGCAATAGTATAAAACACTGGGCTATGCTAAGTGACGATTCATCTGAAAAATATTTGATTACCCTTTAAAAGGTATGTCCTACCAGGTGGTCTTCTAGGAACGACGCTTTATTATAATAATTAATTAAATTTTATTATAATAATGTATTAAATTAATAGTATAATTAATATTTTAGAGAGTTTTGATTTCTTAATGCTCGTTACATTTTTTTCTTCACTATTTGAAATTATTAATCCTGTTTCTAAAGCTCTACAGCATGAAAATAATGACTTACAGAAATCTAGTATTTTATTAAGTAATCTTTTAAATAGACTGTGCCAATTAAGAAATCAGAATTCATTTAATAGTTTGCTAAATGAATCCAAAGATTAAGCAAAAGAGTGGGGGGTAACAACTGTTTTTAAAAACAGTAGGCGAAAGATAACGAAGTGTTTTTTTGATGAGTTATCACAAGATGAGAGAATTTCCTACCCGGAATCCTATTTCAAAGTCAATGTATACTATTGCTGTTAAGATATATTAATTTCTCAAACTTAAGAAAGATTTCAGAGCCTTTGCAACCTGAGTAGTATATTCGAGATATAACAACCGGAGAAACTCCTATCTTCTTCAAGCGAAGAGATATTAAACGCTTCCGGAAAACTGTCTGCTAAATACAGTAAAGACATCTCACTTAATCTTTGTGACCAATTAAAGGCTCTAAAAACATGCTTGAATTCTGAAATTATAAAAATTTATTCCATTAAAGAACTCAGTGAATTATTGTTAGTAAAATTCAACAGTCTTGCATCCAGTTTTCCCGAGGTAATCACAGCATGCTTTTTATTCTTGACCCTTCCAGTTACAACCGCAACGGCAGAGAGAAGTTTTTCAAAATTAAAACTAATAAAAAATTACTTAAGAACTTCAATGGGACAAGAATGGCTGTCAGACATCTCACTATTGTCCATAGAGGCAGAAACTTTAGAAAAACTAAAATCATCATCAGCCATAAATGATTTAATAAATCAGTTTGCCGGAAAAAAAAGGCAAGGAGCGTGAATATTTAAAATTCGATTTTTATTTGTAAAATGTGTAAATTATGTGATAAATAAATATTTCTTATCACAATATTTTTTTTTTCTTTTGTGAAAAATGTTTACCTCCATATAAAGGACTCCAAAAAAATTTTTATACGGGGCCCCGACAATGAACGCTACGCCACTGGCAAAGAATAAAAACTTTTAGAAGTTTTGGCAGTAAAAAAGGCAAACTAAATTAATGACTGAGTGACGAGTAGTCAGAGAAAAACTTTTGAAAACTCTTCAGTTTATGGTGGGGGCGTACAGTTCTCACAAAACATTCTTCTTTTTTTTGTTACCACAGACGGTCTATGGCTCTATGCTATGGCAGCAGAACTGTTTTGCATTTGGTGCGCACGGTACACGTCCTCAGAAATTGAGAGAACGTCCCTATTACGGTTAATGTGGATGGCTATCTTTGGAAGCGATAGCCAATGGTTGTCACTTGCCAAAAAAACCTGGAACTCGAGCTTTGAAAAGTTTTTGGCCATATCTGGATATCGTTTAAGGCTTTCAGATTTGTAAAAAAAAAAACACATCTTCCAAAAGCAGACCGGGAGACAAGACTTTAGATCGCAGAAGAATTATGTAAATTTATTCTTCAGGAAAAAAACCAAATACTTTTTTTTAAAACTAACGCGCTCATCATTCATCAAAGACTTATGACTACTTTTTCATAAGAAAAAAGGAGAGGTTTTAATAGGAGCCACCGATGCACGTTTATTTGGAACTTTTGTGAATTGTATTGAAGGGGATAAATGGAGTCTGATAGAGCAATCCATATTCCGGTTTGTGACTAAAATATTGATTCCTGCACTTGACTATGCAATCGAAGTTCGGTTAAGGGTAAAAATGATGAGCATTCTTAGTGAGGTGGGAAAAATGCAGCTGCCTATTTCACTTGAGAGTTGTTTGTCGAAAAAGCGTTAAAAAAAGAGATGATTGTAAAATTTCAACGATATTCAAGAGAATCAATCGATTTAGCAATTGAAGTATCACCTATCTATCAAATTCAACGCTCAGTTTTGTACCCTATCAAGTAGGTGTAGAGATGTTTGAGGAGCATCTGACCAGATCTGAGAACTATACTTGAGTTAGGACGTACGAGGCTTTATTAATAGTAAGTAGACCAGAGTGGCACCCGTGGCTTGATGGTTAGCATGCCTGCCTGTTAACCTCGAGGCTCATGGTTCGAATCCCAACAGAAACAAAAATGTTTTTCCACGGGTATCGCCTTTCGTGAGGAATTGGCAAGCTTTTCGTCAATAAATTCATTACCATGAAAAGCGCTTTAAAGATTAGCCGTTCGGAACCGGCAGAAAATTGAAGGTCCCCTCCATTCCCTCACAAGGTCATGGTAGTGAGAAGTGCACTAGGCCCGGGGCTCCTCGCTCAGTTGCGCCACCCTGTTTATTTATTTATTTCATTAACTCGTTCAGAAGGGGTGAGGAACTTCCTGCATCGTCTCCAGGAGACTAACCATTTAGCAGCGTTTTTCCAACGAAAATCATCGTTTACACACATACCGAGTACTGACAGCTTTTCGATTTCTTGATTTCAGGTACCATAATGGCATGTTAATCTTTACCGACAAATGACAACATTGAGTTTTCGTTGCATTGAATTCTACTAGGTTCTTACTTACCCATGGATAGTCTGTGTATTAGTGGCGCACTGGGGACAACCCCATCGGACGCTCTCAATGTACTACTAGATCTCACACCCCTAGATATCTTCAGCAAACAAGTCGCAGCTAGCTCAGCTACTCGACTCAGAGCTACATCACAGTGGACCAATAATAATCAAATCGGCCACACTACCATTCTAGATAACTTTAGATTCTTACCGAATCGATCCGACTACACCACCCCCAAGTTGGTGTTTGACAATAATTTCCAAGTAACCATACCTTCAAGAGAAGCTTGGGAAAATGGCGCTCTTTTGGAAAATGAAGCAATACACTTTTACACCGATAATTCAAAAACCAGCGACGGTGTGGGAAGTGGAATCTACTCTGAAAAACTGAATCTCAGTCTTTTCTTCCGCCTACCCGATCATTGTAGTGTGTTCCAAGCGTCTGGCGATTAAGGAGGTGCTGTCTTGGCTCAAAGAAAACGTCATATCCTCCACGGATATTCGGATCTTCTCAGACAGCCAAGCTGCCCTCAAATCTCTTGCCTCTGTCTCTACAAAATCCATCACGGTCCAAAATTGTCAGATGTCTCTGAGGGAGATGTCAAATCAGTTTAACATTAACCTTTCATGGGTGCCAGGGCACAGGGACATACCAGGCAACTGTATGGCAGACGAAGTAGCCAAAAAGGGCACGACCACTTCCCTACGCTCAGAATGGAACAACATAGGTGTACCTATCGCTACATGTAATCTCCTACTTAGACAAGACGCTTCAAGGATAACAAACACTAGATGGACTGAGAGTAACAACTGCCTTGCAACCAAAAAAGTTTGGCCGTGTGTAGACTCAAAACGCTCGAAGAGTTTGTTTGCCCTGAACCGTCTGTATCTAGGTTCTACCATAGGTGTTCTTACGGGACACTGTCTAATAGGGAGACACGCCAAAAGACTTGGTGTGCTTTCCAATGATTTCTGCAGAAGCTGCATGGACGAGGAGGAGGAAGAAACCGTTCAACACCTTCTTTGCTCATGCCCTGCACTACTTCATAGGAGGAAAACTCATCTCGGTGAATTCTTCTTCGATGATACTAGCGACATAGCTTACATAGACCCTAAAAGTCTTTCAAAATACATTAAAAGTTCCACGTGGTTCGACTAGCAGGTGATTAACCGGCTAGTCCCGTAATGGAAGATTAATAAGTGATCAACTCGTTAACCTTACATCGGGTTTCTGAGATCAGTAGGTGATTAACTTACTGATCTCTCACACAATGGGCCCTTGCGGCCTAAGTGTGTCAGGCAATGTACTCATTGACTGACAGCCACTTCCACCCAACCCAATCAACAATTTTTGGTTAAAAAGCCGCTTAAAAACCTGATTATAACTGGGGTTTAGAAACCTTACAAGTTTGAAATTGGTTCAAAAGACGTCTTAGAAACCTATCAGGAGCATCTTCATGACCGAAAATGGTCAGTTACTTTGTAACCCCAGTCAAATTGAAGTTAAAAAAACCCTGTATTTATAACCCGTTCCAGGTTATTTTGCTACCAATTTTTTAAGCTTTTCTAAAACCGTTTGTTGACTGTTTACGCAAACCTATTTTTGATGTTATTTCTCTACCTCTTGCTAACGTTTTTTGAACGTCGTTGAGACGTATTTTAGAGCCGTTCCAGTAAGGTTACATCGCTACTAATTTTTTTAGCTTTTTTATAACCGTTTGTTGACGGCTTATACAAACCTATTTTTGCAGTTATTTCTTTCCCTCTTGCAAACGTTATTTCGCAACGTCGATGAGACGTATTTTAGAACCGTTCCAGTAAGGTTATTTCGCTACTAATTTTTTTAGCTTTTTTATAACCGTTTGTTGACGGTTTACACAAACCTATTTTTTTAGTTACTTCTTTCCCTCTTGCTAACGTTTTTTCGAAACGTCGTTGAGACGTATTTTAGAACCGTTCCAATAAGGTTATTTCGCTACTAATTTTTTTTTAGCTTTTTTATTACCGTACTAATATGAAGCAAAAAACATCAAAAATCATTTTTAAATTATATTTTTTTTCAACTTATGTAAAACGAGTGCGACGTTGAACGCGTATGATAATTCGCCCTCTGGTATGATAATTTTAAACCAATTGTATGATAAGTCATTCGCTCAAATATGGCAGCACTGAGGTTGTTGTACTTGTTGCACTTTCATCCCTGAAAATAAAATTTAAAAAAGGAATAAGATTTACTATTAAGAATTAAGAAGAAAGTAATTAATTAATTTAGGCTACTCATAATCATATTACATAAAACAATTTCGAGTCAGAATTACATACATGCAAAACATAATTAAGTATGTGTATCAGAATTTATAAGTAATAAGTACGTTGCTTGAAAAAATTTACGATTCAAGTTATTGTTTTTATTTTACTTACAAGCATTTTCCAAGTCTGAAATGGGCTTGCTTGAGATACGCCTTGAAAAAGGCGGTTGCATCTGCATCGCTGAAGGTTGGAAATCTTTCCCTTACGGCTTCCAGAATGACGTCGAATGTATATTTGTAGTGCTCAAAACTCTTCTTAGTCGCAGTTCCCAACCAAGAAAATTGCATCAGCAATTCGTCGCAAAACATAAATTTGGCTATGGTGCGAATATTTTTATTCGAGGTTAAACCTCCAAAAGAAACCAGCTTCCGCACCTTTTTGAGTAAAAAAAAAAAAAACGGAACAATGGAGATACAATTTTAAGAAAATATAAAAAGCTGAATATTATATGAATATTATATGAATATATGAAAGAATATTTACCGATAAAAAGACCAGGAAAATGTAAGAGAAAATGAATGAAGGACGAAATCAACGGAATATTGTTTCACGCAATTCTGAAAAAGTTTAAAATTGACAATTTACGTTTTCGTTTTCATAAATTTGTTGACTTTAAAGGCACGAAAAATAAGCAGACACACTTTTCCAAGTACGCTATGTATGTATGTATTTTAACCGTAAAAAAAAGTTATTTCACAACTAGTATATGCCGTTCTCATTAACGCAGTCCTTTTTTGTTTTGTTTTTATAATTTTTGTGAACACATAATGCAATACATGGTTAGAATCAATTCAAACAATATTTTTCGAACCAACTCTAACAGCACATTACGATAATATTTTCTAGCTATGTACATACAAAACAAAACAAATTTCACTAGCCCGAATTGAATTAAACGATCACAATTTCAATTTCACTTAAGATTCTTTCACTTAGATTCACAAGCAAACTTTTATTTTTAATTTTTAAAACTTATACATTTTTTTTTTGCAGTGAGCAACTTTGCTAGGTATGTTCTTTCCACTTTGATACACAAGACGACAATGAGATTCCTATCTATCCAATTTGTAACCAAGGTTTTAAGAAGTAATATTAGAACTGGTTTTATTTTTGCTTCATAATTGCAAATCGGGTTACTTGATGGCTAAAAAAGAACCATTTTTAAATGCAGGTTCCGTAGACGATTTTGGGTAACCAAATTCTAACTCGAGCTCTTATAAAACCTCAAAATAACGATTTTATTTTACAAATAAAGGTTTGGGTTGAACCCAATATTTGAGCGTGGTTACGACATAACTTTTCTCTATCCAATTTGTAACCAAGGCTTTAGTAAGTTATATTAGAACCGGTTTTATTTTTACTTCATATTTGCAAATCGGGTTACTTGATGGCTAAAAAATAACCATTTTTAAATGCAGGTTCCATAGACGATCTTGGGTAACCAATTTCTAACTCGAGCTCTTAAAAAACCTCAAAATAACGATTGAATTTTACCAGGAACTAACTCAAGTCAAATAAAGGTTTGGGTTAAACCCAATATTTGAGCGTGGTTATGACATAACTTTCCTCTATCCAATTTGTAACCAAGGCTTTAGTAAGTTATATTAGAACCGGTTTTATTTTTACTTCATATTTGCAAATCGGGTTACTTGATGGCTAAAAAATAACCATTTTTAAATGCAGGTTCCATAGACGATCTTGGGTAACCAATTTCTAACTCGAGCTCTTAAGAAACCTCAAAATAACGATTGAATTTTACCAGGAACTAACTCAAGTCAAATAAAGGTTTGGGTTAAACCCAATATTTGAGCGTGGTTACGACATAACTTTTCTCTATCCAATTTGTGACCAAGGTTTTAAGAAGTTATATTAAAACTGAAGTTATTCTACAACCAAGGCTACAAATTGTTGATTGGGAACCTAACATACTTCCCCATGTTACAATGCTGTCAAGGTCAGAATTCAATGAGCTAATCATAGCGACCGTAAGAATTAGGAAACTAATATGAAAAGCTAAGTGTTGAGTCGTTTGTAAAGCAATCAAGAGGATTAGAAGTTTCAGGCAAGAGATCATTAATGAAGATGAAGAGAATAGAGAGGGAGATAAGACAGAGCCCTATGGCACACCATTAACTGTAAGGTGAGTACCAGACTTAAACAGCAACATTTGTCAAAAAGGTAGTTTTTAATCCAACGAAAATGAGACTCATCGATACCAAAAGTACGCATTTTTGATAAGAGGGCTTGATGCCAAGCTTTATCGAAGACTTTAGAAATATCAAGGGATGCCACTTTTCGGTGTGATATGCCATCAAATTACCAGTCGACCAATTCAAGATGTATCATGAGTTGGCGTTTAATCAACGTTTCTTTGATCTTTAAAAGAAGGTACGTACAGTTGCGAGCAAAATAATAGCAGTGCCCTTGCACTTGCTTTGGCCACTTGAAAAGTGGAGGAATATTTTGTGGACTAATGAGAGCAAAATGGTTCTTTATGGTGGTAAAGGCTCAAGACAGGATGTTAGACGTCCACCTAACACCGCATATAATCCTAGACATACAACAAAAACCCTTAAACATGGGGGATCTTCTTTTATGGTATGGGCAGGTTTATAGTTATAGTTTATATCTTTGGTGATGCACTGCTATTATTTTGCTCGCAGCTATATGTAAGTGCAATTCAACGGTAGCTGGAAGGCGAGGAAGATTCGTCTGTTTTAGGAACACGTTAAACTAATGCTTGGATATGTAGAATAGCTTACGCAATGGTTTTGCCAGCGGTTAAAATATCTGCCTCAATACAGAATTCACAGACTCAAGCTTAGGTGGAGCCAATGTGCTGTGAGGAGGTTTCGAGTTGCTAGCAAATTGAGCTGCGAGCAAATTAACTTTTTTGAAGAAGCTGTCATACGGGAAGTCATTGAAAAAGGGCGTTGGGACCGATGACATCAGTTCTTAGTGTTTTTTACAAAAGACCAAAAGTTTTTGTTTTCATTTTTTTTTTTTGGCTATCCAAAAATTTGGCTTTTTGTTAGTGAGCATTACAGACGTACAGTTTTCTACAGTAGGGTTACCTTTAAGTATTCGAAAACTTCTTTCTCTATCCTTACATCGGCAATAGCCGCTTCTCACGCCTAGCCTTGGCCGTGGTGAACGACTTGACCCCGATAAACTCGAGATCGTCGCCCGCCAACCTGCGGAGTTCCGCTAAGAGCTCCTCTTTCCAGCTCGATTCGAACCGCGAATTGTCTATGGGGATGATGCTTTTTGATCTGTGAGGAACAAAATTTCTTACGCCGTTAAGAATTACGTTAGATAACATATCAGCTGATGGGCGGGCCAACGCTTCCGTCGAGAAAGCACAATGAATAATTTAAATTTCGAAAGAAACTATTTAGGCCGTCCCAATTGCCCTTCTCATATTGCCACACAGTTCTATTAGGAACTTTATCTCTTTTGCCGTGACAGAATACGTAAAAGCTGATGAGGATACCCTTGGTCGTTTCGAAAGAAAAATTCTCCAAGTGCTCCACATGCGAAGACAATGTGTGGAAAAGAAGATGCTACAACGAGCTGTATGAGCTATACCGCGACATGGGCATAACCAGAAGAGTACGCATTGCGAGGCTACGATGGTTGGGCCATGTAGAAAAAGTAAATTGCAAGGAAATCACAGAAGGGGAAGACCTCGTCTTAGATAAGTAAAGTTAATTGGCAAAATATTAAAATCTAACCCTGTTTTTGGTGGTCGACTAAAATCACCAAAAAAAGAGCAATGCGTATTTTTACGAGTTACGAAACAAAATTGTTGTTGCAAAATGATGCGGTGTGGTATGGGCTGAACAAATCAAGCTTTGAAGATCGTTGAGCAAGTATTGGGTGGTCGACTGCTATAAATAAACCGTCATCAGGCAGCCTAATTATTTACGGCAGTCGAATTCCCAATACTTAGTCAACAATCTTCAAAGATTGATTGAACGGTAACTGTCGCTACTTTGTCTTCCCCTTGTTTCTTGGTAGAAGATAACATTCCTTCCGTTGCTTAGGCAGGCAATCACCTCCTATATGCTTGGATATGAAAATAGAGCGCCATCAAAACCTGAAATTTTCTATCTTCCTTCAAAATAATGTTGCATTTCTGACCCAGCACCTTTGCCATTTTTAGGATTGGTAACTGCTTCACTATCCTTTTTGACTGTGATGTCGGGTACTGCCTTTAAGTAAGGTGCAGGTTGTGGAAAGTTATCAAAAGGAAGCTCTTCGGTTATGAGGCCATCATTAAACTGTTACCTCCTGTTAAGAATTTCGTCATCATCCAAAAGATGTCCTTGAGCATCTTCAATTAACTTCGGCGAACGAGTTTTATGAGCACTTCACTCCCAAGAGTGGCTATTTTGAAGATAGTTTCCCCTTTTTCAAAGTTCTTTAAATTTTCTTTTAGCTCGCGGTACATTCTCATTTTGAGTGGGTTTCGGCGCACTTCGCGTCCTTATTGCAGCTTCTGCATTTCACTGCCAAGCAATCCTAGTCATCTCTGTTACTTGAGGGGCACTTTAACCCTGATCTGAAAACCGCTTTCTTCTCATTTACTATAATTACAAGACTTAAGGTAGGGAAGCTTATATTTAACTCGCTGGGCAACGTTATTTGTTATATAAAAGAGTGTAGTAGCTTCATAACGAGTGTGACAACAATTTGAATAAGGACTAGTACAAATTACAATTCTCTGAAAACACTTTATCCTAAGCCTTCAATTCTTACTATGAATCGAAGATTCTTACTATGAATCGAAGATTCTCCAAAAGACCACCAAGACTTTAAAAAACATCATGAAACAAAAGAATCCACAAATCAAAATCTAAGAACCATTTTGGTGTAAAGGTAATTGAAATTTTCGATGGTATCATGCAACCAGCATTAAGAACTCAACAAGTCCCATAAACCATAGATAAATATCTCGTTCCAAGCGATGCAACCAAACCAACATCTGCCTCCACCAAAAATCTGTTCACAGTGTGCGTATCAAAAATCTGTTCTTAAACAGGTAGTTGCACATTAAATTCGAATAGAATCCACCAAGGTATTGAATACCCAGTCCTTATGCGCATCTTGCAACAGGCCCATACAATTCGAAAATCCTTATCCCTTATCCTGCAGCAGGATAAAATAGCAGAACGGTAAAATATCATTTCTCTGTCAGGACTGAAAACTTGATACATTTCTCATGATTTCTGTTAAATGTGTCGGAATCAGAATGCACATGTTCGTTTGAAATTGTTTTCAAGGTGTGTCCTTTTTTACCCTCACATTTAAATGTGTTTTTCAATTTTTTGTCGACGCTTCTCGAATGTCCTTTTGCAGCCAAACACACTGTTGCTGCTGTTTTTATTCGTTCCTTCGTTTTTTTTCTGCTCTCGAAAATAAATAAAAATTGAGTCCACATGTTTCTCGTTGTCATTCGCATACAAAATCTAAATCATCACATATGCAGATGTAGAATGTCCTTACAACAACAAAACCGAGAACGATTGAAATCTCTGCGCATATTCAGTTGAAAAAAAAGAAGGAAAAACAGAAGAAAAAAAAAAATGAGAAAAACACCGTGTGGTGAAGTGGAACTTGGATACACAGAGCACAGTGCACACAAAGAGCAAACAACAAGTGTGCAAGTAAACTACTTCCGGAAGCCTGTTGAATTGTAGTAGGAGCATCCGCGCAGAACACTAGGATATCAAGTAGTAGTGTAGGTATATATGGAGAATTTAATTTGATGTTTTCTGTTCTCATCGTTTGCTTTGGCATGGCAAATAAATTTGTTTTGTGTTCCGGAAAGAAATGCGAGGATTTGTAGATTTCCTAGTTCCAGAAATATCTTCTTGCTGTTGATGAGGGCGGATGTTACGGATGATGGAAACACATGTTGGTTTGTGGTTTTTGAAGACTTTTTTGAAATTAAAAAACAAAATCTGATGAAATGGGAGATGGGATGATTGATGCTGGAAGGTAGACATTTTTTTTCGAAATGGGGTCCCCTTCCTTTTTCTGCAGCATCAGATTGTTTTTTTGTGTGATAAATCGTTTTAATCTATGATGTCCGGGTATAAGTCTCGTGTGTTATGCAATCCTGAAACCGGATATTAACTGAGAAAACCGGAAGTGTATGGATTATAGTTAAAAGGATGCACGGTACTTATTTTGATAAAAACCTTCGTCAAGCAAACAACTTTACTAGTTTTTCGTTCGCAATGGAATAGTTTCCATTGGAAGGAAATAAGCTGACGCAACTGAGACAGTCTGCGATTTTTTTGGTGTGCTATTGTTGAGCTCAGCCAAAATTGAATTTTGCCGGAATGCGATATGATGAAAAAAGTCAGGGTACTCATCATAGAGTAAATCAAAACTTCGCAGAACGTTTAGGGCCTACAGGTGTTTTTTGTATTCAATAAGGAAAATTCAAATAGGAGTGCAGTAGCGGTACATCATAACGTTTGAGTAAACATAATTGATGAAAACTGGTTCTTTCACTTCAATTCTCACCGTTTGGAAAAAAAGTGATTTCGAGGTGAAAAGCTATCAAACTAACTGGTCGTCGCTAACTTTCATCATTGTCGCATTCTAGTAGAGGCTGCGGGCCTAACTTCTAACTCCTTAACTCTCAAAACTGGGCTAGAGCAGCACGAAATGCAATGGGCAAGGCAAATATCTTCTTTATTTTGTCCTCTGACTTAGTCAACATTATTGAATTAGCCAATCTATGTTACGGCTAGGAGACGGGAATTGATTGACTTGGCGTTTTCCAACAGATGCGAACTAGTTATTCTGAAAGACGTACCGCTATACACAGATACAATCAATTCCATCTTACAAATGTGGCCTCTACCCCTTCATCCACACCAACTCACTTTTAAAAAACAATTTTGGTAAAAAAAAGAGTGGCACTACAGGGCAGAGAGCGCCTGTGCTAAGGCCTAGTGCTGTTCTCTCAACCATACCATGTGATTGAATGGAGGCAAGCTGCGATTTTTTTCGAATCCGAACGGCTAGTTGAAAAAATGATTTTCATAGCATGAAATTACTCCTGGAAAACTGTCAAATCCTAGCGAAACCATTACGCTACAGGCACCATAAGAAGCTTTCTCGTCAAATCTTTATCTCAGCTCTCAACAGAGCAGGAAGTAAGTGATGCAGTTCTCAACGTAAAATATGACCTTACAAGCAGCTTTGAGCTGGCATATTCAGCTAGACCAATGCCTAGTAGATCTGCGCTTCCGTGGTGCACCGTTGAAATACAGAAACTTCGCAAAGATACCAGAAGTCTTTTGGTCTCAAGACCAAATTTGAGAATAACTGGAACCTTTACTTGCACTTGCACTATAGCTCTAGCATACATCCCAACTCTTTGTCAGAGCGTAAGATTTAATTTTATACCAAGAATAAAGTAAGCAACACCATTCACTCCCAATGATCGTCAGACCCATCAGCCGTACCTTCTGCTTAAAATGCTGGGGAGAATGGTAGAGATTTTTATTTGCAAGACCTCACTCCATATATGGACACTCTCTGTCACAGATCAACCTACATATAAGCCTACTAACGCGTAACCCTACTTATTTATTGGACACCAAAATAATGTGATATGCCTCAACACCATTTCGGTTTAAAAAAAAGAAAATTTAAGCATGTTTTTTGACTCTAATTTAATGGATTTGAATATGCCTCAAAAATAAAAATCACGGTCAACTTTCTTTCGGTTCAAGAATGGTTCGCTCTAAAACCCGACGTTTCCAGAACCGAAGATGCGGATTGGGCGATGGTTCCTTTTGCGGAGAGTGATGACATACGACTGGGCGCCTCATTAGACACATAAACATCTGTCTTCCAAGATCAAGACCAAATGACTATAAGCTACGCAACAAATAATGGTTGAATGCGGAAAAGAATTTGTGTCTGCAGCGATAGCGAAGCTGTGCTTAATGTTCTACTCAACTTTCAAACTAGTTCGGAAGTGATTCAGGAATGCAATATTTGTCAGAATAGGTTGAGGGGTCATTGGGTTGCAGGCCATCGCGTTATATAGTCGGAAACGGGATCGCCCATGAACTTGTGAGACAAGCATCTTAGACAGCTTTTTTTATGACATGAGCGATGAACCATTGTTTTGCCTGAAGGGGTCCTCAGTGAAGGCTTCACCTAACGATTGGATCTATCTAGAGAACAACCGTTGCAGGTATCCCTCCATTGGATGCAGACACACCAAACATAATATGCTCTCCAATGTCAATCAGAAAACTGCAACATTTTCTCTGTTCCATAACATAAATTATTGTAGAAAACTTGTTGGTGTAGTCGCGGGGTATTGTTCCTTCCCCAAATACTTAAATAAACATGCTAGGCTTAAGTAATGTCTCACTCTGTGAATCCAGTGGAGAAGATGACAGCACCGGGGAGCATTTAACTCTACCTAGGCTCTCAACATCACAAAAAGTGGAAGATGCAGTTCTGAAAAGGAATTGGCCCTTACAAGTAGCTTTGAGCTGGCATGTCCAGCTAGACACCTATAGTAGATCTATGGTTCCGTGCTGGAACAGTGAACTACAGAAACTTCGCAGGGAAACCAGAAGTATTCTGAATAAGTCCCTCAAGACCAAATCAAAGGTCGACTGGAACCTGTATCGATCTAAACAGAAAGGCTTTAAAAGGTCAATTCGAAGATCAAAGAATGGCTCTTAAAAAGAATTATGTGAAAGTATAAAAACACTCAGCGAGACTAGCCGACGTACCAAAGCCTTTAAAAGGAGCAAGGCAAACATCTTTTGACAGTTTCAAGTCACCTGGCCCTAACGTATATACCAACTCCATGGCAGAAATTAGAGTCGCCTTCATACCAAAAATTGGTAAACAAGACTACTCACTCGCCAAGAGCTTTAGACCCATTAGTCTTACCTCCTTCCTGTTTAAGACGCTGGAAGGAATGGTTGAGATTTACATTCGTAAAACCTCACTCCAATTACACCCTCTGTCTCAGATGCAACATGCTTACCAAAGAGGAAAATCTCGCGACACCGCACTTCTGCGCGACACCGCACTTCAAAATCTCGTTAGCAGGATTGAATGCGCGCTTGACAGGAAAGAATTTACGGTAGGCATCTTCATCAACATTCAAGGTGCTTTTGACAATGCTAGCTTCGATGGTATGTGTAATGCTGCCAAAGAACACGGTGTGGATGAGTCATTAGTGTTGTGGATTAAAGCAATGCTAGTACATAGAACCGTAATCGCTGAGGCTGAGTGTGGACAATATGTTGCAACGGGAGTGAATAAGGGCTGCCCACAAGGTGGCGTTTTATCTCCTCTTCTATGATGCATGTTGATCGACACTCTACTCGTAATGCTCAATGGTTCTAACGTTCATGCCCAAGCATATGCAGACGACGCGACGTCGCCGTGCTCTCGGTTGGTTCTAGCCTCCAAGCTGTATGCTCCCGAGCACAGGCTGCGCTTTATATGTATTTGACACCTGGTGTGTTAGAAACGGTCTCTCCGTCAATCCTCTTAAAACCGAGGTTGTCCTCTTCAATAGACGTAAAAAATTGACTGGTCTGACCTAACTTACGCTTAAAGGCGTCAAAATTCCCTTTTCAAATGAAGTCAAACATCTTGGAGTAATCCTGGATAACAAACTTCTTTGGTCAAAACATGTCGAGTCTAAAACTACTAAAGCACTGTCAGTTTTCTGGCAATGTAAAGGAGCCTTTGGCAAGACATGGGGTCTTTCACCGAAAATCTATGGATCTATACGGCTATGATCAGACCAATCATCTCCTATGCGTCAGTTGTTTGGTGGAATAAGCTCTCGCGTAAATACGTTATTGCCTCGTTTGCCAAATTTCAAACAACAATTTGTCTTGGTCTTACGGGGACCTTCCCTAGCACACCAGGAGCTGCTCTCGACGCACTGCTGAATCTACCTTCCCTTGATACCTACATCATGGGGTGTACTCTCAAGACCATTTATCGTTTAAGGGGATGTGGTCTCTGGCACAATTTGCACTGGAGCTTTGAGGAGCTCCCAAGCAGCATATCTTTTGACTCACGTCTAATGGATATGCCGTCTGACACGATGATCCCAAGGCTCAAACTGCGTCAAAATTACTCAGTCAACTTTCCTTCGGTTCAGGACTGGTTCACTCCAGAATCTGAGCCTGGAAAGAACTGTTATCAAATCTTCACAGATGGCTCCAGAGCCGACGAGGGTTCGGGTGCTGGTGCCTTTGTTGAGAACGACTCATCTTTGGGAGCATACGCATCCGTTTACCAAGCGGGGGCTTATACTATCCTAATGACCTTGAGCCACGTTACGAACAATGGATGGACGGGGAGAAGTATGTTTGTTTGCAGCGATAGCCAAACTGTGCTTAAGGCCCTTCTCAACCCTCTAACCACTTCGAAAGTGATCCAGGAATGCAAGAGCTTTCTGAATGCGTTTCGAAGATTAAATTCCTTGAGTCTCATTTGGGTTCCGGGCCATCACGGCATAACTGAAAATGAGATCGCCGATGAACTTGCTAGGCAAGGATCTCAGACAGCTTTCTCAGGACCTGAACCGTCGCTTGGTCTGTCAGCGTCCTCAGTGAGGGCTTCAATCAACGATTGGATCTGTGAAGAGCATGCCTTAATTGGATGCAGCTAGACCAAACGTTAGTGAAGACTGCAACATTTTTGCTAGCTCGTAGCAAAAAAGACTCTAAAAAACTTATTGGCGTTGCCAAGGTGCACTTAAGTTATTTTAGTTAGTTTATTTTCAATTCAATTATTTCTCTTTTGACAAAAGCTGAAATGTGATAGGCTTAAATGATACCACACTCTGTGAATCTTGTGGAGAAGATGAGGACACCGCAGAGCACTTCCTCTGTGAATGTTCTGCTTTTTCTCGCATGAGGTTACAGATACTCGGCGCAGACATGGTGAGAGCTGGTAACTTAGGCTCCTTATCATGGCAGCGTCTTTTGGCTTTTCTCCGAACATCTTGAAAGCTATCACAAATAGAACGTTGCTAACTGGTAGTACAATGGACCGGTCTGAGTGTTCCAGCGGGTATTTTAAAAACCTCTAACAGATAAAAAATAGATTTGAGTCGATTGAGGAGGTCGTCGACGCCACGGAAGCCTATTTTGCAACCCTTGAGAAAAAGTATTTTCTGCACGGGTTGAAAAAGTTTGAGCATTGCTAGGCCAAGTGTATCGAGCATGAAGGAGATTTTCATTTTTCTTTAGTAGGCTAAGTAGGTAATTGTTCAATAAGCCGTATTCTTTTCTAAAAATTCAAATCACAGATTCGCTCATTTTCAGTAGTATGTTTTTGATGTAGTACCCGTAGCGTGATGGTTGGTTGGCACGTTTGCTTGTCCAGTGGAAGGTTCGTAGTTCGAATCCCAACAGAAACAAAAATGGTTTATCGCCTTTCGTGAGGAATTGGCAAGTCCTCCGATTGTAAATTCATTGCCATGAAAAGTGCTTCCTCGGTTAGCCGTTCGGATTCGACAGAAAATTGTAGGTCCCATCGATTCCCTGACAAAGCATAACTGTGAAAAATACGCTAAGCCTCGGGGCACCCCGCTCCGTTTGCGCCAGCCTTCTCAGTTATTTATTTATTTATGTCCCCAAAAACATTAAAAATTACTCATTTGGGATCTTGAATCAAATTTAGGCCATATATGTACGTAGACCTCATTTAAAGAACGGATTAAATAAGTATAATAAGGTTTGTTAGTTTGTTTCTTGACTTCAGGATCAGGATCTAGCAATGAAATCGATTTCGAACCAGCACCATCTTCTTTCTCCGTAAAGACACCAGGGGTATAATGACTTCGAAAGGATCGCAACTCTCCCTGCAATATGCATCGTGTTGTCATCAGAGAGTGTCGCCAATCCTCCCAATTTTGAATTGCTACATGAGGCTAACCAATTGCATACGACGTTATAAATATTCATTCACACTCAACTAGCGATCAATTTCCCGAGGTTCAGCTCAAGGCCTGAACACATTCGCTTCAATGTTGACTTTGCCTCCATTAGTCATTCAAATGATAGTTACTCACAGTTAATTGAACCCTCTAATTTCATACAAACAAACACCAAAATTCAACTTCAGGCCGAGTTCTCATAATTTAGTTCCTCTTCTTTCACATCCTCTATTATTCAAAAAATCGACGTCAATTTCGGTAACAAATCCCATCAATTAGGCCTCATCTCTGTTTAAATCAAATAAATTGACACAAAACTCAAATCAAATATACAAATTCTCAAAAAAGAAAAGAAAACGAAAACTAAAACGATACCATTTTACATTGCAGAACGGAAACCAAGCCAAGCCAAGCCAAGTATAGGCCTGGGAAAATCTACAAACTCCAGTGCTACGCTACGCATGTGTATCTTATATCTCCCCAAAGAGAAGCAAAAGTCATCATTAAGACGTTTGTTATAATTACGAAAGTTATAATGGAATATCTAAACATTTAGTCGTGATCTCGATCACTTTACAGTGATAGTTTCGTTTAACCAAAGGCTGTTGATGTTGATGTGAGCCCAGATCATTGGCATCTTGATAACAAGAGAAGACTGCTTTTCTAAGAGACGATGACAGCCCTTGTGCACCTTTTTCTCTCTCTCATTCTTCAGGTGATGGTGTGTTAATTGGAATAAAATACTCTGGCTAAGTGACGGCTCATGACAGCCGTATAATGACAACTCAATTAACTCGCCTACGATCTACGAACGATAGGAGCGAGCCCACCAGTTCTACCGGTAAGGTGCCATCATGGTCATTTCCATGATGTGTGTGTTGTATCTACTCGCGAGTTCGTTGCCGAGAATCCGCTAATTGGTTTCCTATTTAATTTGAATGCTTCACTGGTGATGGAGATTTTCACGATTTCCATGCCACCAGACCTCAGAAAAAACAGCATCTTAAGAAGAGAAGAGGCAACGGTGCGACGAGAGGAGACACCATTTTTTAATTCGTCTGCATCTCACGTGTGGTAACAAGAAAACACAGACATAAACGCGTGCCATATGCATTTTTGGGGCCCAAAAGGTTATAAGAACCAAAGCCAACGGCAACGACTAACTTCGAGTGGGCGATATCTTAAGTTTCGGTAATTAAATATCTTTTAATTCGCCACGGAGTGTGTGTAGGGCTTTGACTTTGATTGGCTTCGCGGTCAATGGCAGCTAACTAAAGTCATAGTCATGGGTGCCATGATACCACCAGCATGGCACAACAAACTGATTCAAGACTGAAGCCGATTTTGGATGGATACGCAAAGAGGCAGATGGCTGTGTGTCCTTTTTTTCAAATCAGGATATTTTCGTTCAGCCCTTGTGTGTTGGTTGGCATGCTCATTTTCTCTTCTTAAAAAAATCTCTTCTTTTTTTTTTTTGAAAATTTTGTTAAAAAATAGGACTCTTGCTTGTGCAAGGATATCAGATGACATCTGTCGAATAATATCGGGGATTATTGTTATTATACGATTAATCTTGTTGGGTTTTTTGTTGTCCTCCGAAGGTGTAGTGTCATGGACAACAATGATGTATCGCTTGATCAGTGCAAGTTAAACCAGAAAAAATTACAACAACTGGGAGTTAGTTTTTTGAGGACGGAGGGAGAGAAGAGGTCAAGAATACTGTTGAACTTTTTAATTGAAAGATGCCATATGAAATCATTAGACGACTGAAAAAACTAAAAAACCTTTAGCAGAGTAATAAGTTTTCCTTGTTAGGTTTCATGACTTTTGATTTTGGAAAAAAACGAAAAGGTTTTTTTCGAAAAGTGTGTTGACCTTTTCGGTTATGAGGTCTAGACTACGACGGAAGAAGGAAACGATTTTTTAAGCAAATGTTACTAGAATTTGACAGGCTTGTTTCAAATGTCACGCTTTTGGCAGGTGACACATGTCACGTGGAAATTGTTGAAAAAAAAAGAACTCAAACGGTCGATGAGTTTAAAAGTTAATAACACATCTGCACTCTGGACGTTTGACTGAATGATGGAAAGTTCTTTGGAAGAATAAGAACATTTTTGAGCCAGAGCAAATGGCTATGATACGTGTGCTTTTTTCATTTATCAATTGTCCTTATGGCGAATCAAACTGGTTACCATTTGGTAGATATCAATTCTCAGGCGATTCTGGCCGAAACTGTTGCCGAGCAACACCGTCTTCTGATGACAGAATTTTTTCGTGAGGCAGTAAAAAATTCAAACAAGCAAGAACTACTAAGAGCAACAATTGGTATGATTTGGATGAAGGAAAAGGCAGTTCATTCATTTTCAGGCAGTTAAGTCTCACAATTGCTTAAAGAGAGCCAAATTATTGTTTAGGGTTTCTAATGATACTTCGTGAGATTCAATTACTAAACTAATGATATGAAATGAATTGCGATGGGGTTCAGATTGCAAGAGATCAAGTAAATTGAGATTGGAAATTGACATCTGACAAAAGCAGAAAAAAGTGTTATGGCTGAAACAAGAAGATGTCTTCGTTCTTAGCGAACTGTCATCTGTCAGTCCCAACAGTTTCAAAGCAACACTGCCAAGAAGCCAAAGGTTTTGGGTGATTGCTAATTTCACAATTGGCCATATATTTGTGGTCAATACGTTTTGCTTTTTCACAATAAAAAGACTTGCCTCTGAAGAACGGTGCCAAATTGTTATTGTCGATGTGTATAGGTACGGCCCCAGTTGATCCAGAAGCAATCATAAATGAGACTTCTTGATTACGCTTCACGAGCAATCCATTTGAATAAGTGACAACCGTCGTCTAAAAAGCCCTTAGAGAAGAAGAAACATCCCGGAAATTAGTTCACTGAAGACTCTTAATGATGACCAACGTAATCATCTTCTGGATGACGACAAATTTCTGCAAAGGTAGCACCGGTATTGTGATGGCCTTTTGTAAGAACAGTGTCCTCGAAAGCACTTTTCAGACATAAATACTTACCAAATAAGAATACTTGACATCACAATCAAAGAATTTAGTGAGTCAGTGAATTAGCAGCAGTAAGTAAGCTCTTGGACCATACGAGATTCTATTTGAGTTTTTGAAAAGATGAAGATGGGAGACACCAGGCCTAAATTTCTTACGATTTTCATCTCTAATCTTATAGAAGGTGATAGTCTGCCTTGGCAATGGAAAGAAAGTTACCATCTACCAATTCACAAAGGTTATCAAACTGATATCCCACATTTTGAAGATCACAGAGTGGGTGTTGGGTAGCTGTTGTTGACAACCAATGTCGCGGATGCAACATATGTCAAGTATAAAAATCTCTATGAAAAACATCGCAATTCTTTGGAGGACTTGTACGTTGTTCTGTATGACTCCAAAATGCTTTCGACTGACAACACTGAGATCTAATATGGGTGTCCCTCGGGCAACGAGGAATTCAAGACGCCAAGGAACCGTCTTGAGTCCTCTGCTTTTTATTTCAGTAATTGGCTACCTGCTGGAACAGAACAACAAAATATGCACATCAAAAATATTCTTTGCTGGTAATGGAGCCATCATAAGTGAGAACTGAGAAAGCTACATCCCCACAAAAAGTATTTCACGTATGAATAGTAGTCTTAAAAAGTATTGAGTTTCGTATAAGTCCAAAACAGGCTGAGCACTTGTGCTATTTGTTTTCTAATCTAGACATGACTGTCCCAGCCATTTATTTGAAGGGAAATGGTAAATAAGTGCTAGCCAAGTGTGATATCTTCAGATATCTCTAAGTTATATGATTGATGCTGAAGCAAATAATGTTGACGACATCAATGATTAAGTAAAATAAGGATGAATAATGTGGCTCTGCCATCTCTGTGATAACAAAATGTTTCCGAAACCGAAAGGAGGATTCTACACCGCAGATGTGTGTTCAGCATTCATATAAAAAATATATGTAAATAAGCACCTTTATGAACTTTGAACTTTTGTTCATTGTAGCAAAATTACATTTTTTCTTAATTCAATACTACAATACTACAATAATACAGAGATTGGTTATTAACTACCTTACTACTGCTAAGTTTTTAAACAATAAATAGAAATGTGGTACGAGTAAAGCTTGAAGGGAAAGCTACGACTTAAAACCTTCATTAAACTGCAAAAAAAGACATATGTATATGTACAAGTAATAAAGTATAACAAATATATAGTTTTCTGTATTGAGAAAGAGGGGAGGGGGGAGTTGCAGCCTGACGAAATTTTTTTCAAGAAAATCTTTTACACTTTGTGAGTTTATGACTTATTTATGATATGACCTATAGCTCACAAAAACACATACATATCTAGTAAGATTTAAAAAGGTCACAAAACTCATTATATATAACTTATTTATGATAAATAACTTAAAAATTAAAATAAATAATAAAAAAAATAAATAACAAATAAACACAGATCAGTTTTCAGAAGAATAAATTAGAAGCGAAATCTATAACAAGTTAAAAATAAATAAAGAAATAAATAAATAAATAAATAAACAGATAAATAAATAAATAAATATATATATATACATATATATATATAATAAGTTCTAAATGAATGAATGAATAAATAATAAAAGAGTTGTATAAATAACAAATAATGTATTAACGAGGGAGCTTTTTTATATTCGCGGAATGAGGAGGTTAGAGGAATGTGACTATGCTATGACTGTCGTAACGAGTTCAGCTACTCATAATTAAAACAAATACGAGGTTTCAATGTTCTTAGACAATTTGTCTTCGAGCTATCGTCAACCAAGCAACATAATCGGGAGTACAAAGTGAAATATGGAGAAAACAACAGCGCGTAGAGTGTTCACGTACATTTTTGGACCTCTGCAATGAAGACAAGGATAGTGTATTGAGTCGAATTATTACTGGAGACGAGACTTGGGTTCATCATTATGAGCCTGAGTCTAAACAAGACTCCATGCAGTGGCACAAAAAGGCGCAGTTCCTCCCAAAAAGTTTAAGGTGTCACAGTCAGCGGGAAAACTCATGGCAACCGTCTTTTGTGACTCGGAAGGAATATTACTAATCGATTATAAAGATAAAGGTGTTTCTATAACCGGAGAATACTACGCTTGAATATTAGAGAGATTAAAAGAAGCCTTTAAAAAGAAAAGACGGAGGAAATTGACGAAAGGTGTACTGCTTTTGCACGACAACGCGCCCGTGCACAAGAGCCGCATTGTGTGGGCTGCCCTGCATAAAGTGGGCTTCGATTTTTTGGATCACCCACCTTACAGTCCAGACCTGGCCCCGAGTGATTATTATCTGTTCCCAAAAATGAAAAAAGAGCTTCGGGGTAAGAAATTTTCGGCATTTTGAATGTAAAGACGTTTTTTATGAGGGTATACATAAATTAATTGAAAGATCTGAAAAATGTATCCGTCTTACAGGTGAATATATTGAAAAGGAAAAATAATTTGGTTTTTTTATTTCCACCCTATATCCCCCATTCCGCGAATATAAAAACGCTCCCTCGTATATATAATATGTACGTAACGAATTAAAAGACAACAAGTAACATTTAACATTAGTTAACAAAATTTGTACTTCGTGTATATAAATAAAGTGTCGGTATTTAGTTTAGTGTGAATAAATTATGAAGATAATCTTGAAATTAAGATGTTGTCAGAAGTATTACAGGATGTATTGTATTTCTGCTTTAGTTAAAGTAATCTTTCTGAAACAAGCTCCAAGTTAGTGATTAAATGTAACTCAGCCGTTGAAAACGCCAGGGTAAATTCAGCATCATTTTCAGAAGCTTATTTTGGGCCCTAAAACGTTATTGCTTGAAAAATTGCTTTGAAAATGATTAGCTTTTTATCATTACTCAGCTTTGATTTATGATTGATAAGATAATTAATCTTTACTGTCAAATTAATTTTTTTGATAATTTCCTGAATGTGAAAACTAAATGTTAGTTTGCTATCTAAGCTCCAAAATATTTGACATTATTTTCCCATTCCGTTGCAGTACCGTTAATATTAAGCCTATTGCTTGGGAGGAAACATGCTTTTCTTTTCCCAGTGAAAAAAATCGCTTTTGTCTTGCAAGCATTTATTTTGATCTTTCAATTATTAAAATATGCTTGTACTTCATTTAAAGCAGATTGTAATTTGGTTTCTATTGCAAAACCAGTTAAGTGTTATCAGCAAAAATAACTGTTTCACAAATAAAAGACAAGGAATATCAGACGTAAAAACATTGCAAAATACGACTCGGGACGGAGCCTGGAGGAACACCAGAAAAACAAACAAACGTTTCTGACAAGACATTATTCACTGAAACAATAAGTTTTCTCGACACGAAATAAGAGATTTGATAATTTTGATGATGTTGATGTACATAGGAAAGTTATTTAACAGAAGCTTATGTAAAAGCCCGTTGTGCTAAACACAGTCAAAAGCTTTTTCAATATCAAGTAATACCATACCCGTAATCTTGCCCGTAAGAAAATTACTTTTTATATGTTTTGTTATGCGGTGTATCTGGTGAACAGGGCTATGAAATGGCCTGAAACCAAATTGTTCAGGAGGAAAAATACTTCTAGCGTTTACATGTGCTATCAATAAGCACCTTTGTGGTTTGGTTGAAATCGGTATTTAAAAATCTTTGAGAAACTACAAAATCTAGTAATTCAAGTTCAACGGTTAATGCAATTAATGCATTATGATTTATGATGTCCGAATTACAAAATACTCACAAAAAACCCCTCGTTCTCGTTACGTTACGATTACGATTAACGATACTTGCTATCATGTACGTAGTCGTTTTGCTATCATTCTGTTATTTTAATATATCGATTATCGTTATTTATAATCGTTCTATACTATAGTTATAGTTTTTGTGAGTATCCTTTTTTTGACTCGCGTTTCGTGACTCAGATACTTATGTAACCTAGTTTTACAATTTTGAATTTCTTACAGAAATGTTAACTTTAAATTTTTAACCTTAAGTTTTCGAATAGACCGACAGCACTTATTTTTCGATTTCTTTCTCACTTCAAAACATTTCTTTTCATGAATGCTGTATTAGACGTAAATATATATATATATAAGTATAAGACCTGAAATCTTTTCATAAACAAGTGGTGGTATACAATATATGTAGAGTCTGGCAAAGGCCAGTTAACATTTTAAATGGTATGAAATTTAAGTTCGAAGATGGGTTTTACCCCGGTTAAAATGCAAACAACAAAGTATGTGCACAATGCACCCGCAAACAAACTACTCTTTGGGAATTTTCCTCGATTATAAACTTTCCGACACTTTTTAAATTTTCTAAAACTTTCTGGCACTATGTCCTTTTCAGACGTCAACCAAGAAGTGCCATCTTCTTGGCGGTCTCTATGTTCATCGGTGCATTCAGCAATTCCACTCACTTCGACCAATCAGAGTCGTGGAGGTTGGTCACGGCTCACAGGGTATCTGTAGTACTCTTAGCAAATTCGCTGGAGTCTGCGCCGTAGGCGAAACGCATCCATCGCTCTTTTCTAAGCAATTTCGTTGCTGAATTTCTCGGTCGTTAAAGATTCGCAACAACTTTCCTGAATGAACGAATCCAGACCTGTCCCATTTCAATCCATTCCAGAATAGAAAATTGAAAAACTATTTCTTTTAACAATTTCCCTCGGCCCAACCGACCCAAGTTACATTGTGCCTGAAAACTATTTAGGCTAGGATTCAGTTAAAGAGGATTTGTCATTTTTCGCGAAAACTACTAATTTACTTCGGTGAACCTTCGCGCAGATTTGGGGGAATGGGGATAATTCTATAAAGAGTCATTTCCTTGCTAAGGTAAAGCACTTTAGGTTGGGCACTCGGCCTTTACGGTGAGCGCTCAGCCATTACGTTGGGTCGTTTATATTGAAAAAGGTTTCAAATGCCAAATTCTGATGATCACTGATATATATCAGTATGTTAAAGGTGGGTAGTCATATCTCTACTTTATAAAGGACAAATACTAGGTTGTTAGTAATAACCTGCTGATGTTATGTATGGCAGAACCTTCCTGGTTCTTAATATCGCTGCTGCTTGAGTCTCCAGCCGTCCACTGGCTCAATGAAGGGGAACCTAGTTGGGTTGCTTTTCCAAAATGCTTCGAAGTACACCACTAGCTGATGGACTAGGGTTACTTTGTACTCTGCCAGCACTTTGAAGCCACAAAAAAAGGAGGGGTGAGAATGGGAAAAGGAAGAAAAATAAAGGTCTAACTTGTGGTAAAATATACCGCAACAAAGCTTAGAAACTTCTTTTGACCTGAAAGTACTTAAAAAGAGCCATTGAAAAATGTTTGCTTCTGTTTTATTCAAGGCGCCCACATAAGGCTGCGGGTGAATGACATCAGAAAGTTCGTTTCTTATAGGGTAATTATAACACGAACTTTGAACAGCAGCTGAATAAAAGAATTTATGCCTCTATACATTTATGGCCAATAGTTTGAGGCACCCCAGAGAACTGACAATGCGTCTCAAAGCCACCTTCCATTGGACCAATAACTCAATTGATCACTTTACCATTCTAAACTTAATCGGATCAATAATACTCACTCCAACTACACCACTTCTCAACTGGCCTTAGATTAGAACTTCCAAGTCACCATTCAGCTCAATCTTCTATGTCTTACAATATTTTTCCAGTATTATGATAGCATTTTTAAATTCGTCTCTAAGTTAAGAGCGAATTCATGAGACCAAAAGCTGCTCTGTGTTCAGCAAAAATTTGCTGCTTCCCATTGTGATAGAGTAGGAAAATTAGAAGTGAGCTTTGCTTATGTTGCTCAGTAACTTTCAGATTTGGCTAGACTTCTCTCAGCTTTCGACACAAGAACAAGGAAAATATTTGGACTTTAGACTTGCGTTGATAAAAAACGTTAGATATCAAATTCCAACATTTGGTAAAATTTTTCGTAGGCATTTTCGATTTTGTCTTGACTACCTAGTTTTGGCGTTTTAACACTTTTAAATGAAGCTTTTATATTCTCTTCTGTTGCAAACGAGGAGTTAGTTCATATAGTAAGTCGGATCTGTTTATTGTATCATTTACAATTTTCAAACTCACCTAAATGTTGAGAAACCAGATCATTTTTTGAAAACTTTTCACCATGCGAACTAAGCTTTCTTCAAATCAGTGAATTACGTGCTTTACTTTACTATGTACATCTTTTTCAATAACAGACCAACACCACTTTACCATCTTCAATAGGTGTAAGCTGGCGATTTATTCTCAGTTTTGTGTAATTTACCATTCTCAAAAAACAGTTATTCAGACATCCACTAAGAGATTCTTGCTATCGCTTATCTGCAAAACAACAAACCGTAATGACTTCCTCTCAAAATAATTAAATTCCCTCTTAAAAGCAACAGTTAATCCAAAAAGGCTTTAAGTGATCAATCTCTCGAAAGCCTTATTGCGTGCAAATCATTGTCATGATTGCGAAATTAATTGAAAGGATTTTTTTCCTCTCAAAATAATAAAAATCGAGAAAACCACCAAACAAGAACCAAAAAACCTCCAACCACGAAATGGGAATAAGCCAACTCAAAAAATACAAAAAAAAAGCCTAACGCCAAACACCTTGCATCCTGCTGCATTAAACCAGACCCTTAATCCACTACACATCGACATCAGTGCTAGTCCGAATTTCGGGCATGAAAGTAGCAGCAACAAGCAAAGAACTGACAGACCATCTCCATCCATCCACATCCAAATAAAATAAAAAAAAAAAACTCTTCTACCTAACCAGACTCAAAGAAAGAGAACAACATGACATCTCCTCGGACCTTGGCGAATGTGTGTTGTTGTGTAATTTTTCATTATTTTTCCCCAAAAAAGTTTATTCTTCGTTTTGATGCCCCGATATATGTTCGCATACGTAGTAAGATAACCTGTTTTGCTTAACATCAAGGACCTGCTGAACTCCATGTGACGAACCAAGACGAACAGCGCTCTCTCAACCAAACCAAAAATAATAATAAAAATAAATTACACCTGCACACGCGTATCCCCCAATTTTCGGTGGCGGACGGAAGGGTCAACCCTACAACATAGCACACCACCGGTAAACAAATAGTCGTCCCTGGAGTGGTATAGCTTAACCTGCCTTCGCGATGCACACTCGGAAAGTAAAAAAGGGTATACACCTGATATTACTTGATGTTTCACTTCGCATTCGGGAATCGGGAGTATCTGGAAAGAGCGATTAACAAAAGAAAGAAACTGCAACTCCACCAAAATGTTATCTGTCCGTGGTTTTCGTTTACTTTGTTTTTTCTTTTTGTTTTTGTTGAATTTATTTGTTCGTCTTGTTCGCCTGGACACACACATTGAGATGCGAGCTGCTATAACGTTGCCAGATAAAAATATACAAGATACTTACTCCGATTGATATTAAGGTGTGAGTGTGTGTGTGTGTGTGTGCAGTACACGATGAAAAATCATTTCACCTGTTTGTTTACATCACCTGAAATTCAAAAGGGGGTATCTGAGGGCATTGCGATGATGATGGCCTGTTCTGTTTGTGAATATCCATTTCGTATTTTTGTGTGGTTGAACAGGAAAGACTTACCTACAGTCGAACAGACAGATAGACAGACAGACAGACATGTGCGATGTTGCACGAATTTGGCTTTGCTACATAAATTTTTGGCGAAACCGGAGAGTTCGACTGGAGTGCGAGAGATGTGTGTGCCCTAATTCTTGTGTGGCTACTTTTTTGGAATTATCTTCAATTGATATTGCTCTGAACTAGATTCGAGAAACTCATAATAATTTGAGTATTTTTTTAAGTTTCATAATATGAAGAACAATACTCTTCTAAGTTATTCCTTTGGAAAGACAAATAAAGACGCTTTAGTCAAATTTCCCAAATTTTTGACATATCGCGGTTGGTGTGTTATTATGGCTATAAAACAGACTTGCTTCAAGCACTCAGTCGACAATATTTTACAACTTTTCAATCTTACCGAGGATATAGGGAAAGAGAACCCCTTCAGAAATTGTCATGTCGATTGGATTGGATTGCATACAGACATGGCTATTCGCAGGGGCGAACGCAGAAAAATTTTTCGGGGGGGGTTTTGAAAAAATATATTAAATATTAACGAACAATTTGTTTTTAATATTGTTATGTTTGTTTTATACTCCGTATTGATTTGTAAAATACATTGCTTGGAGGAATCCTAACTAATATTATAAATGTGAAAGTATTTCTGTCTGTCCAGCTTTCTATGTTGCGTCTCCCGACCAAACTACTCAACCAATTTGAATGAAATTAGGTACATAGATAGTCTAGAACCTGAGTAAGGACATAGGCTATGCATTTTATCCCTATATTCTAATGAGAACGGGAACGTATACAGGAACTTAGAAACTACAGCACCGATTTTAAAAATTCTTCCACCGTTAACGAAACGCCTCACTATCCTATAACAAACTTCAACTCATCCCCATATTCCATATTATAAGAAGTACGAAAGAATCTCCCGCCCAAACCACTGAGTCGATTTAAGTAAAATTTTATACAGAGATGATCTAGAAGGACATAGACTTCAATTCATCCGAATACTCTCACGGGAACAGGTCCTTACTAATATTATAAATGCAAACAACTAAACCAATTCAAATGAAATTTTGTACAGAGGTAATCTAAGACTTCAGGAAAGACATAGACTTTATGTTTTATCCCAATTTCTACGGGAACGTAAACGAGAACTTAGAAACTACTGCACTGATTTCAAAAATTCTTCCACTGTTAGAATGATACACTATCGCCGAGCGAGTAACATAAACTTTAACTCATTCCCATATTCCTATGAGAACGATCACCATATCCCCATGGGAACGGGAGTCGTTACTAAAATTCCAAAAATTTCAAAAATAAATCTGTCTGTTTTTTTCTTTGTTCCATTCCCATGGGAACAGAAATACTTGCTACTTGTAAATAAACAATCCTATTTGGCAAAATATGAAAAAAGTAAGAAGATCGTGTGCAAAAATGTACTTAAGCAAAATAATATAACAATAGGTTACTGAAAAATTAAATTGCTGCTGCAAGTCACTATTCCACACTGACGAAGTCACGAGAACAGCTAGTATTTTATAAAATTAAATCAATGCGCCTTGGAACTTTTGCCATTTTTATAATTATAAAGTCCTCATAGTTAACCTCAATACTTTTAAAGATGTTCAGCAACATCAAACCGTTCAGTTGCTCGTCGCTGGTTCTTCCTCGCAGATAAGTTTTTAATCTGCTGATATGAAAAAGATCGCTCGCTTGAAGCCACGGATACCGGAAGTGTGGCACCGGTCTGCATAAGACAATGAACTGTTTTATATAGGGACGAATCGTAAATATTTAAGGTGTCTATTAGGTTGTTGGGCTGTTTTTCTTTTGGCATACTCAAGCAATGTTCATTGGTATGCATATGCTTATTCATACATAAGTATGTATATCCTTCGTAGTTGCCATTGTCAATCCCATTCTTATACAGATTTTAATTTTCGTAGATTTCGGTGGCGACTGCCGTTAGTGAATTTTCATATATTTCTATCGCAGGTCCCATTGTATACGACCAAATACTACCTCCACATCAACATATGAAATTTACTTACACTAGAAAAGGGTGATCATGCTAAAAACATACCAAAACCAAAAAGTCATTCCAAAACATATGAAATACCTGCAAATTAACTTATCGATAGGAATGGATTCCGCATTTGGAAGGATTTTTTCAAAAATTTTTGACAGATTGAAATTTTCAGGTGAATTTTATGCTTCCATGTTTTATATGTATTTTGATTTTTGTTTTAAAAAGCTAGTGGTTATTTTTTTATTTCAAAAATTTCGGGGGGGGGTTTCAACCCCCAAAACCCCCCCCTGCGTTCGCCCCTGGCTATTCGTATTGATCTTTGCTTCTTTGCAAAACTTTCTCGTATTTGAATACCGATGACCAGAAGCCATACTCCTTGTTAATAACCCTGCTGTGACACAATGCAGCCGGTGATCAACCATTAAGTCACTTTCCTGGCGGCTAGTGGCTCTCAGCTCAACCAACGAGCCGGAAATATCCAACTGACATTCGTCAGCCATTTTTGATTCATTTTTCTTCATGCAATTGCACTTTTCGGCACGCTTTAGCAAAGCACTTGCATAAAATATAAAATTATTAGTATATAAAGCATAAAAGTATAGCAAACACAAAAAGAAAATATGAATAAACTATTGTAAGTAGTATCAATATCCTGTATAAACATATTTTTTTATGAATAAATATTCCTTACAGGATTTTTATAACTTATCCTGAGCAAACAATAATTGCTTTACAACGAGATTTATAGATAAATAGTGTGTTACCACTAAGTTAACACTCTTAAAAGAATGAAGTTGCAATCGAGCTATATTTACACATACAAACTTCTTGTGAAAAACCCAGTCTATGTCGGAGTTTGACTTTCCTTTATAACTGGTAGTCTATTCGATGGTAACGAGAGGACACTAAGCTCCTCTTCCTTTTTTTTCTCTCCAGTCACACTTTTGTTCTTCCTCCTCTTTTTTGGCGTTATTAAGTGATTACAAGTCTTCTACTCAACTACTTCACACTAGTGATCCGCTTGTGGGGTACGCCACGTTAATATCAGAAAACTTCGGAAACCTCCAGATTTTAGATTGTTCCATGCCTGATGCCAACTAAATTCATATGTCGCTATATATGTTTCTGCTAGAAGTGGTGTGATGGTTAGCATGTTCACCTGCTAACCCAGAGGTTCGACGTTCGAATCCCAGCAGAGGCAAAAATATTTTCCACGGCTATCGCCTTTCGCGAGGAATTGGCAAGTCCTACGTTAGTAAATTCATTGCCATGAAAAACTCTTTCTCAATTAGCCGTTCGGAACCGGCAGAAAATGGTAGTTCCCCCCCATTCCTTCACAAGGCATGGTTGTGAGAAATGCGCTAGGCCCTGGGGCCCCTCGCTCTGTTGCGCCACCCTATTTATTTATTTTTTATTTGTTTTAGAAGTGATTTTTATATGCCTTTCTATTTGTTTCTTCGCATTCATACCTGAATGTTGCCTTTTTGATAGAGGTTCTCTGGACCTCTCCTTTGAGCCAACTGAGCCGGTCGTGTCATTTTTTTTTTTACCATACAAAACATTTTCTTCTCGGCTGACTAAAGAGCCATTTTGCATTCACAGAAGGCTGCGGAGATTTCTCACTACTTGGTTGAATGGGGGGGGGGGGGGGGGGGGTAGAGCTTGCTCAGCTCCGGGCACTGCGGTGTCTGAATGAAACCTATTGTGCCAGAAGATTCCGTGACACTTAGATCAATGTATATCCATTGTGATACCCTGGAGTGTTGAGACGTCTTAAGAACCTAGAATTTATGGTTGGCTTCACTATTGATATTATGCATATGCATCCCAGATATTTAAACTTTTCACACGTGGGAAACACATTTCTATTCAAACCGGGAATATTGGTGTGATGGTTGATGTACTTCTGTACTTTATCATCCAACAGGCAGTAAAGGACTTTGTTAAAGAGCAGAGCACTTAAGACTTGCCTTACACCTAATGTGATAAGAAATGCTCCTTTGATTCCGTTTGGCATCAGGGTCTTATGTTTGAGCTTATTTAACTACATTTTCCACATTGGTTAAGTAGAATAATACTCAGTTTCTTATCAAACAGGTCGAATTCGATATTTATTAGAGCTGAACATTCAGAATTCTATCCTGTCATCACAGGCATTCCACAGGGATCGATAATGGGGCCATTTCTCTTCAATATTTTTTTTGCAAGATTTTCCTCTCTCTGACCCAATGACAAATGAACTAGGTTCAATTCATTATGCAGATGAAATTATCATATTGGCTAGCAGTTTTCGACCAACTGAAGCTCTTAGCAAAATAAAGCAAGGGCTTCCACTCGTCGAAAATTATTTCAAAAAGTGGAGATAGAAAATTAATACAAGAAAATGTGGACTAACTTGTTTTAGAAACGCGAGTGGCAAAGGACATTACCTTGCGGTAAAAAAAAGAAAGTCTTAATCCTTAAAAGTGAATGATATTCAAATTCCATTACGAACCTAAACAAAATATATGGGAATAAACTTCCATAACCGATTCTTGTTCAAGAAACATGCTAGGACTGTGCTTAATAAGGCAAAGATGGTTGTAGGTTCGCCTAAACTTCTACTTAATTCAAAGAGCTTGTCAGGGAAAACAAAAATTCTTATGTACAAGACGTTTATAGGACCGATTTTGACGTTTGGGGTTTGTAAGTAGCTTACGATATCACCTAATCTTGCAAAAGAAATTGAGCTGTTTGAGAGACACATTCTGAGAATTTGTTGCGGTTTGTTTAGAAGAGCAGATATGATTTTATATGAAGCAACTCAGGTAACTCCCATAATGAAATATCAAATAGAACTTTTGTTGAAAAAGATGGAGCGTATAGGATTTCATGAGAACCCACTTGTAAGATCCTTAGATCCTTGATGAGCTCTATTATTAATAACTGTCTATTTGATCACTATTATTTATCACCATTAAATTTTCTCAATGAGGGGTCTCTTTCTCTTTTAGGATAAGATACAAACGAAACCGTTTTATGAAAAGTCATCTCCCTCTAATTAGGGGATGATAATTATTAATTGTTATGCTAATAAAAAATAAAAAAATAAAACATTTTAGAAATGTTTTGGTAGGCGTTGCTAACATAACCCATTGTTCAATGCAGAATGTTGAGCTTTCCTTGTAATTTTGTTCTTATAAATTATATTATTTCTTGATATCTGCACTATTTTATCATGCCTGATAAAATTAAGATGTCCTCTTCAAAACTGTGGATTTTTAGTTTTTAAGTTAAGTTTTTTAGTTCGTGGTTCGAATCCCAATGTTTTTTCCACGGGTATCGCCTTTCGCGAGGAATTGGCAAGTCCTCCGATAGTAAATTTACTGCCATGAAAAGCGCTTTCTCAATTATAGCCGTTCGGAACCGGCAGAAAATTGTAGGTCCCCTCCATTCCTTCACAAGGCATGGTTGTGAGAAATGCGCTAGGCCCTGGGGCCCCTCGCTCTGTTGTGCCACCCTATTTATTTTATTTCTTGTTTTAAGTTTTTTAGTTTTAGTCCTAGTCATTAAGAATGCAATAAAAGAGCAGAGCAGAGTATTGATCACCGGGAGCAAGTTATTAAATCAATATGTTAATTATCGACAAGATATTTTATTTTTATTATATTTTTGAAATATTTTTAATTTATGTTACAGTGAGACATAAATCATGAAGTCAACCAAAGATAAAATACATACCTAGTTTTTTTTTAAATATAAAGGTACAGATTTTATATGCCTCAATAAAGTTAACTTGTAACTTGTAACTTCGATAAGAAATGCTCCGGTAAATTTAGTTGGACATCTTGCCATTGTCAATTATTCCTCATACATCATACGCAAATAGATCTGTGGATCACATCTCTACTACTTTTTACTACTTTTGATTACTTACTTAGAGAATTAATAGCCCTCTAATCGAACCTCGACTAACAAGTTTATCAGGTATTAGTCAAATCATTCAGAACTTCGTATGAAGTTATTAGATAACTAAATCGCTAGAGTCCTCAAAAAAATATTCACATAGGTGTGTTTTCCGTCTGTTAGTGGGCGCAGGGCATGAACAAAAGAGGTGTTGGACTATTTCCTCCTCTTCTTCGCTAATACAGTTTCTACAAAAGTCATTGGAGGTAGTGTTATGTTAGCTCCTTGAACGTTTCGAGTCAACAAATGGCCAAATTTGTTTAGTCATATGGCATGCTTTACCCTGCGTCCATTATAGTGCTCATCTTCTCAGAAGCGTCCCAAGCTTCTCTTAAGGGAATGTTTACTAAGAAATAGTTATCAAACACCATCTTGGGAATCGTTTAATCTAATAGACCCAGGATTAATCTTAAGCCGCTTAAAATATTAGTTTGACCAATTGATTGTTGGCTCACTGTGAATTAGCTTTTAGTTGAGTATGTCGTATCTGAGTACGCTGCTAACTGTTTGCGAAAATATCAAAGCGTTTTAGGTTTAAGCCGAATAAATTGGTGTTTCGCCCCCACCAAACAGAACTTGGTGAACCCCTCAAAATAACCACTAAATTCGTTGATCTGGTCAGAGACATGCTGCAGTTGTGCGGGAATGATTCCAACCCAGCCCAGTTGCTTTGTGCGGGCCGAAACTATTTAAGGCTCACGTGATTATATTCTTGGAAATAAGATGTTTTTGACAAGGTTTGTAGTCCAAGTCTTTGATTATTACCGAGCTACACGGAAGTGAAAGTTAAGTAGTAGGTTAAGTGATTCCTCATAAAAACTGTCCCAGACGCCATCCGCATCTTTTATGGAGCTAGGCATTTTTGGATTAGTGGACAGTTGCATCGGAGGACTGCTCAATAGACCGCCCTTCTGAATTATTATTTTTTCTTGCTCAACCAACCTATATACATCCTGAGCCTTAGTCGCACCTTATGCAAAACACACTAAGTTTGCATTTAACGTCACAATTTTTCCAGCTTTATTGAGCATGGTGAATTATTTGAAACAGCGAACGAGTTCACGAAGGTGTTTTGCTTATGTTACTCTCAACTTAAATGTAGGTAGCTGCTTGTTAAGTAGTACAATCTTTCCCTTAAGTCATTCTTGTCTCCAAGCAGCCTTCCCAATGGACACCATTTGGATCTTAGTCCAGTGAACCTTTTCCTCTTTCTTTATAATGACCCTTTAAATAAATTATTATTAAAGTTTGTTTCAATCCAGGGCTTGGATAAGACAATAATCAGATAATCGCTATATTAATATTCGATCTGTCTCATGATGAGTAACTTGGAGTTGACAGTCTTTTCTTTAGAAGATGAACAAACTATATTACACTTAATGGAATTAGTAAGACTTCGAATTGAACCATTTTCAGCTTGAAATTAACCAACTTATTGAAGCGACACGTAAGAAGATATTCGGACCCCTTACCGCTTAAAATTTTTTGCTGGCTTCCGGGTTTTATAAAGATTCCTAGGAATTTCCTTAATTTCTTGCCTAATTTCCTAGGTGTCAAGACATTTTTGTTGTGAGTATGAATTTCCTAGGGTTGTCATTCACTTCAATGTGATGCAGTAGACAGTTACGATACGATTGTCATCCCATCGCATTAGTCAGTCTTCGTCGGAATCAAAAGTTAAGCCCATATTTTACGCATCACCATGAATTCTTACGTAAAAAAAAAGAAATGAACAATATCAAAAAGATTCTTCCTTCAAATAGTCTTAAGCAATTATTTACAGTCAGTCTTTTGTACAACCTCCACATGCACAACACACACATTCCATTCCATTCCTGCCGTTTGACGACGATGACGACAATAAATCATTCTTAATCAAACATAGGTGAAGAGAATTCCATTCAAGCAATTCTGGACAGACAGAAGTAAGTAAAGGAGAAAAGGATTCCCTTTTCATGTAAACGGATGAATTAAATTCAAGATTTGCCACTGGGGAGGACAAGCGAAGACAATCGGTATTGTTCTCGTGCCAAAAGACAGTCATATACACACATCCGTGTAAAAGTCATACATCAGTCAAAGTTGGTAATTGTTTGGCGTAACTGAAAATCAACAAAACGACATTCGTCTCTCTTGCGTGTGCGTCAAGATTTATTGGAGAATCTCTTGTTGATGCGGTCTTTAGTAAGTTGCTATAGACTTGGCACATAGGACAAGGGTAGGGAAGGGTGCGGTGCGATGCGTCTGGAAACTATACATATTTTGTATTGATTTTGATACAAACCAGGAAGACAAGACAATCTTTTGGTTATGTCATGTTTGCACTTCTTTTATGCGGAAGTGAAAGTGAACGGCTGCTGCAGTAGTGATGCCCACCTTCGGGTAATGTGCTGCAAAATACGCGCCTTTTTCCTGGACAATAAGGGATTCAAGTAGTAATTGATGTTGTCTGAGATGTGATGCTATTCTTTGAATTTTATTTTGTTATGTCAAGCGGTTTGTTCAGGACAATGTTTGATTTTGTGAAAACAGGAAAAATAGTATAGTTTAAGTCATTTGAAAAGGCTTCCTAGGCATTTACTTAGCTTTTGATTTGTTAAAGAGAAGGTTTTTCTTAAAGTCTAATATTGATAAACATAAAAAGGATGGGGCAGCTAAGTTATGGGACATCGGAGCCTGGTTTCTTTTCATTGCTAGTTTCTGTTGTAGGTACCTCAGATTGACTAACAAAGGAAAGAAAATGATTTGTTCAAAAGGAAGTGACATTTCATAGCCTTTGAAAACAAGTTTTCGAGCTATAGATTCTATATGAAACTTACTTACTTCCTGAAGAGGGAATTACAATACGGAGTGAACCTGGACCTCATATCTTTCAATAACAGTTTTGATTTCAGGCAAGCTTTTTCAAACTATGCACTCTACGGCACTATCTTCGGCAGATTTTGAAGAAACTGATGGTCATGTGTTGAGCATTGGTAATGATATTGCTCGTGTCTACAGGTTAAACAACATTCAAGCCGATAAAATGTGGAATTCTCTTGGGGTCCCAAAGGTATGGCTTTGAATTTGGAACACGATAACGTCGATGTTGTCTTCATCAGTTACAAAAAGCTGACCAAGCAGGGTGATATTGTGAAGCGTACCGGTGCTATAGTCAACTTTCCAGTGGGGATGATTTTTAATGTCGTCTCGTTGATGCTTTGGGTAACGCAATTAATGGGAAGGAAGCAATCAATACTAAGGATCGATTCCGTGTCGGAATATTGGCTCATGACATTACTCCACGTGTTTCTGTGGGCGAACCTATGCAGACTGGTATCAAAGCTGTCGATTCCATCGATGACAGGCAGACAGAAAAAACTGCATCAACGCTTCTATGGGTCAAAAGCGTTCCACTGTCGCGCAGATTGTGAAGCTTTTGACAGGCACTAAAGCCATAGACTATTCTGTGTCAATGTTGTTTCAGCCACTGCATCAGATACTGCCCTCTTGCAGAACCTGGCCCAATACTCTGGTTGTGCAATGGGCGAGTACTTCCCTGACAAAGGCAAGTACGCCTAGATCATCTACGTCGACTTGTCCAAGCAGGCGATGGCCTACCGTCAAATGTCTCTGTTACTGATCGTCTTCCAAGTTATAAAACTTACCCTGATGATGTATTCTACTTACAGTTACGTTTGTTGGAGAGTGCCACCAAAGATGTCCCCAGTTATGGGTGGTGGTTCATTGAACTCCCTCCCTGTCATATAGAGACCCTAGCCGGTGATGTGTCTGCTTACATTACATCACCTCTATCATAGGTGATCTTCCTGGAAACCGAGTTGCTCTACAAGGGTATCCGACCAGCAATTAAGGGGTCCGTTTGCCTGTACAGCGTGTCAGTTCAGCTGGCCAGACCAAGGCCATGAAGAAGGTTGCTGGCTCCATGAAATTGGAGTTTTCACAATACCGTTAAGTCGCTGACTGACTTCGCTCAATTTGATTCTGATTTGGATGCTGCTCCCCAACGATTGTTGAACCGTGGTGTTCGTCTTACTGAATTGCTGAAACAAGGACAATGCCCATTGAAGATCAAATTGCTGTCATCTATTGTGGTTCTCAATCCTGGCAAAGTTCCGGTTGAAGTATTTTAGGAAGCACAAGATGAAGGAAAGAGAAATGCTCAGCATTTAGCCCAACAAAATAGTCACAGGAGGACAAATCTCTTTCACAGTTGATGCCAAGCTTAAAGAAGTCGTCACCACATTCCTGTCCACTTTCCAGTTTTAAATTACAGAACAGATGTTCCACCTTAGCGCATCGACAATAAAATGAAACTAATTGCAGTCTCACTACCACTATCAATATAAGTGAAATAAGAAAGACGAAATTGTTTAATAAGAGTAGTATAAATATTGCACTCTACCAGAATTAAGCATATTAACAGTTTCCGGATTATTTCTCTGGCCTTGGCGATTGAACCTTGCAATCTTTTACACCTTTTCAAGTAAGATATTATAAATATCGCATAATAGTCAAAATCCTTTTTGGACTCGTTAACGACCTCGGCGGACAACGAGGCAGAGCGTGCTGTTCAAAATCAGCATACATATACTGCAGAGATGTCAAAATCAGAAAAGTCTCCGTACAGCTCGTCTTTGTAAATACTGTCACACGCAGAAATGAAATTGATAAAAAGATAGTGTATTTCGATATTAGACTGAGGTTCCATTCATCGGGCATACTTTGTTCCGATCATATCAAGCAGAACAGTTGCGACATATTCCTTTCCAACTGATCTTCTGCTGCCTTGAAAAGTTCGGCATCAAGGCCATCTGCACCTGCAGTCTTATTTGATTTAAGTTTGCATATGATAAGCTTAATTTCTTCTATGGTTGGCAGAACGGCATTCTGGATCATCAATCAGGTTGAATGGGGCACTCAGTCTGACAGTAGAATTAGTTTCTTATTCGCCGTTAAGCAGTCTGCAAAAGTGGTCTTTTCAGATTCTCGGTAGCGACTGCGTCTCTATTACTTTGTTTCCTTGCTGGTCTTTACAGGCTTAGGTTCGGTCTTTGCCACTCTTGCAAGATCTTTTCACCTTTTATTAAAGTCTCCGAATCACGTTCTTGTCCTCCTTCCTTAGTTTAGCGTGAAAATCGCCAATAACAATTTTTACATCGTGTCTAAGGCTCAAACATATGAGCAATGTTTCTTCGAGGAGCTTGTTAGAAACAGTCTTTGGAACTGTGTTTTTTCCCTCCTGTGGGGGCGTGGGTGCATATTAGGCTAATGTTGGCGTATTTACCCCTGATGCGGATGGTCGATATACGCTCATTAACTGGATTTTGGCTGATAACCTTATTCCTGAGTCTGCCTCTAATGACGAATCCGCACTCAAATATAAGCTTATTTCTGTTGAATGTAGCAGTCGCCATAGTAGATATCACAGTTTTTCTTCTTCTTTATGCCCGGCTCACTCCATCGCACTTCTTGGATGGCGGTTATGTCTGCTTTGCGCTGCATCCATTAAGGGATCTTTCGTTAAACGTGCAGATCCGTAGGTCTTTGCCCTTTTTACGTTTGCTTGGGTTGTCAAATTTGAAATCGTAGTTGTTATCCAAGGCTGTTGGTTGTTTAAGAACCATCTTGTTTTCACGCACAACCACCAACCTGGAGGGCCGGTCCTTTTTGGTATCCCCTTGGGCATAAAGAGCCAGATAAACCGGAAGCAGTATACGCTGCTGCAGTGGTATGAGAACTGCCGTTGGCTCGCCAGGAGCTCGTCCGCCATCATCTCTACTTCAGAACCGTCTCCTCGTATTGTACTTTGAAAGACTTTTAATACAAATATGTCGGAGTGGCAGGGGTATCTACTTTTTTGACCCACTTTGCTGTGGGTCGAATTCATCCGCTGGAAAATTCCCAAAAACCTCTGGTAGACCACATAGGTTCGGGCAGTCAGTCATTGCGTACTCGCAGAGGATTACTGTTTCTTCTTTGGCCCTTTTTCAAAACTGACACTTACAAGTTTACTTGTTTAGCAGGTCCTCTCTGGATGGAGCATCCCAGTTCAAAGTGGTAACCACGTGGAATTATAGTATAGTATGTATAAGTTGCAACATTTGATCCCGACCAAGTTGACACCAAGTAGACCCTTCCCGAAGAGAATACGCCCAAAAATAACATAACTTATTAGAAAATATAAATATTTTCGGGTTGAAAACAGCCAAAAACTAATCTCAGCTGATTAAAAAATGAGAGGGGATATTGTAACACTGAACTTTATTCCTTATCGCGGGGATCATTTCCATACAGATTTGTAAGCTGTCAGTAAAAGAAGATGTCATATCATACACTTCATTTAAAGTGTTTTCTATCCTGAAGAAAATACAAAGAACGGTGAACGAAAATCGGCGGATAAGACGCGAACGATGCATACTCGGAAAGAACTTGTAACGTTTCGCTACAACAATGGTTTCCATTAACTTTTTGAACTGTCTTTTGTATTTCAAAAGTCCAATTTGTAAATCGATGTCATTGACTGGCATCAATGAACTTCATGCCCGTCTTCGTGGTGCATATCAGTTAAATATCCGTTTATCTATTTGAGTTAAAAAAAAACTAGAGGGTCGTTGAATTCCTTGGTTTTTTGAACCTGTCACACAAAAATCTCGATTTGTTTTGTAACTCAACTATAAACAGAACCAATTATGTAAACCATCATTGTAAACGGAAAACGTTGCATTCCATCATCACTGACAAGGAAGTTCGACATTTTAATTGGATAACAGTCCACATTTCTACTCCCCATCACATTAACGTTTCACAACAAAATTTAGTTCAAAACTCTAACAACACAGAAACCGCAGTCTACACAAGGAAAGCTAAAAAAACAAAACAGTTGCATATTTTAGGTAAAGACTCCCTTAAGTTTTCATGTCACACAGATACAATTTATTTAATTACCCGGCTCGCACGAGCGCCAATGGCCAGATTCCATCTCCTCATTGGCACGCATAATTATTTGTGGCATTTTTGTAACTAACTGCTTTAGGAGTCCAACAGAAGTTGTCGAGATTTCGCATCCATTGCGTCCATTGCGTCCGCGGCGCGGCGCGCACTGACACACCGCAAAATAGTCAAATAAACACGAAAAGAAAACAATCTCCTCAGTCGTCGAAGATGCATTATTCATTTGGCATCCGTCCATTCATTATAAAATGAAATCAAACTCGGTATTCGCATTCGGTGCCTATAGCTGTAGCTGATATACGCACGCCATGCCATAGCAACCAGTTAGAGAATGATTACGTGCAAAAACCATCGAACTGATATGGCGTCCTTCCCCATCTGTTCATAGTGTTCTTTTTGGATAAAAAGGCGCAGAGGACTTTAGGGCGATGTCCCCGAGAAATCGTTTGTAAAACGGCCAAGACCACTGGAGAACGAAAAAAGCTGCCAAACCGATAATGAAATCGAATCAACACCACCACGCAAAGGTACAACTTGCATCCGCTCTGCACGGACCGGAAAAAGTCGCGTCTCGACAAAAAAAGTACAAAACTAAAAAAGAGAAACAAAGTAAAGAAACCGAAATTGTATCTCACCAATTGGTAATCGATATTCGTGATGGATCTGCGGGTGTGTACCACCTGCGCGTGTGTGAGGACACGAATCCTGTGGAAATATGACGACAATTTTCATGAAATGAGTTTTTCATTGGAAAATCGCAAGGCTCTTCGCAGCGACCGACAGCGTCATTTTATATAAATGAAGCGCAGACACTGCCGCCACCACGCCACCGCAACTCGCTTCAGAGGGAGGGCGGCAACAGCAGCCACTCATGGAATCTCATTATGCCTGCACCGATTCAAATGTAGTTTGTCTAGTTATGAAGTCCACTTTCGGACTAGCCAGCCATTGTTGTTGTTGCTGGCTGGCTGGTTGACTATGGATGATTAAAAGAAGCAGCAATGTTTATGAATCAATTTAATTCCTTCATCATTGTGGCAGTTTTTGTTTTGTTTGTGCTCTGTGATCGTTGTCCATCTGTGTGGCGATGGCGCTCCGAAGCAATGCACATCGATCGCGTCTGGTGGAGTTTTTTTTTCCTTTGAACCTGTCATATATAGCGAGTCCAGCTGGAGAGAAGAAGAAATCACTGAGCCATCATCATGGCTAGATACTCGTTGAAAGAAAGATACAAATGTTCAAAAAAAAGCACACTGGCGACACCGTATTGAACCAAAGACGAGTGACGTGTGGTAAAAGTAACCAGCCGGTGGACTTGTACGGGGAAGTGTCTTCGGTGTCGACGACGTCTTCGAAGAGCAACGTCGCCGATTAGGCATCGAACAGAGAGAAGAAAAAAAAAGAAGCAGGAAGTCTCCATTCCAGCAGCAGGCACAGCAATGCGCGCGCACACGATCAAATGGACGTTTAATAATATTATTGTGGCGCTTAGCAATGATAATCGCAATCCATACACCAGGCCATGGAGTATATGGCATGACCGCAGTCGCAATCGTCTCATCACAATCACCTTTTTTGGTGAGCATCTTCCTTGTGCATCAGAGTGTACCTACCTACCTATAATCTGTTGTGGGGATTTCTTTCAGCTAAGACTCTGATAGATTGGCGGAGTGCAAGTTGAAAGCTTATTGACCACTTTTCTTAGTCAAACGGTTGCCTCAAGGTTAATTTACAATTAAGGAAGCAGAAAATATTATCAATTTTTCCAGGGACACTGAAGATCTTTTGTTGGACAAAAGGTGGTTTTTCAAAACCCCTCGACTGTAGTGAATTTTTAAGTGCTGTGTTGTCGACGTTTGTGAATACAATTTGAGAATGAATTTTATTTGGAAGTATGCCATCAGTTTAGAAGTCAAAGTAGTGTTCATACCTAAAGAATAGGTAAATGCTCTTATGTCAGTCCCAAAGATCTTGACCGATTAGTCTATCATCAATCAACATTCTTTCTTAAAACACTAGAACGATTTATCGATCTCTATTTGATAAGCATTGTAGAAAAAACCATCTCTACAAATCACACCATGCTTACTGCAAGGAAAAATCGGTAGATACTGCATTACATTCATTGGTATACGTACTATAGGATATTTCCTTCATCACAAAGACTACACTCTAGTACAAGCTTAACAATTGGGCTGTAGATTGCGGTCTGAACATCAATCCACACAAAACGAAATTAGTTCTCTTTACGATAGGAAATAATTGATAATTGATAATTGAGTTTTTATTGAGACTTTTTTTTTTCATAGTTACAATTTTATGTGAGTAAAATATACAGTGTTTTATGAAGTAGCTGACTTCGAATTGGTCTAGCTTTTACATAATGGTTTTGATTTAAAGAATAATTATTTAAATTAATACTTAAAACAAATTAATACATCAGATGAGAAAAAGAAAAAAGTTTTTAAGTGTTGCTCAAGGACACTTACAGATTTTACAGTTTGTGATGGTTTTCTTAAAACTAATGATAGAATGAACTTATTTACAACTTACGACTAAAATAATAATAATAATAATAACAATAACTTAGAACTAAAAAGGTGCTTAAGTCAATTCAAGTGAAATGACATTAGCACAATTCCGAATCTAGGAATGAACGAAAATAACACACTACACATTTTAATGCAATAAAATAATGTTTAAATTAATTCAAGATGAATATTTAGAGAAATATTATCCTCTATAAGTGACGGGATTGCTCCTCGTGAAGAAGCCAGAAAGATATTCGTTGTTGTTTAGTAGGAGGCATTGTCTGGAGGAGTCGTTAGCTAGGCTAATTGGGGACATATAATATCTTTCTTCTAACATAAAATTTATATTTTCAAAATACATATTTTTTATTAGAGGGTTTTCATGATAACTAAATTTTTGTATTCTTTTAATTGCCAGGTCAGAAAGATAATATAAAAGAGGTTGAATTTTGGATTCTTTATATAAAATTGAGTTTTTAAACCATTTTCCATTAGGCCTTCTATATTTGCGAAGACAATTTCTTAAAATATATCTCTCGAAAATTTGAAATTCCTTAGCTACTGTGGGAGAAATTTTGAACCAAGAAATAAAACCGTAAGAAAGTATGGGACGAATAAGAGTCTTATACAATAAAAGTTTTGTATTTTTATTAATAAATTTAGATCTAAAAAGAAATTTAAGTTGACCGGCTGCTACTTTACTTTTATTGAGTGAGAGTCTTGCGTGGGGATTCATTCTTAGTCTATGATGAAGATTTATTCCTAGATATTTTATTTGATTTCTTAATGGAATTGGATTACCGTTGATAAAGAGTTGAAGCTGTTTACTCTCTTTAACTGCTAGGTAATGTCCTCTAGGGGAAGCATTTCTAAAGCAAATCAGTTCACATTTTTGAAAATTTATTGAAATTCCCCATTTATCAAAATACGAAATTACCTGCTCAAGGTGAGATTTAATTAGTTTAAGTCCTTCATGGGACTTCAGACCCCCAACTATTAAAGGGGTAACTCTCACACTGTCAAATCAGGCTAAATATCTAGGTCTCATTTTTGACAAAAAACTGACCTGCAAAACCAATATTGAGGAAAGAGTAAATAAAGCCAACGTGACACTCTTCTCCTGTAAAAAAAGCCATTGGTGGGAAATGGGGTTTCTCCCCCCAAATCACCCATTGGCTGTTTACCTCGGTAATTAGACCGATACTCACATACGGGGGATATTCTGGCGGACAGCACTAGACAAGATGATCAACTACAACAAGCTGGCCAAAGTTCAAAGAACGGCTAGTCTGTGTATTAGTGGCGCACTGAGGACAACTCCATCGGACGCTCTCAATGTACTTCTAGATCTCACACCCCTAGATATCTTCGGCAAACAAGTCGCAGCTAGCTCAGCTACTCGACTCAGAGCTACATCACAGTGGACCAATAATCAAATCGGCCACACTACCATTCTAGATAACTTTAGATTCTTACCGAATCCATCCGACTACACCACCCCCAAGTTGGTGTTTGACAATAATTTCCAAGTAACCATACCTTCAAGAGAAGCTTGGGAAAATGGCGCTCTTTTGGAAAATGAAGCAATACACTTCTACACCGATGGTTCAAAAACCAGCGATGGTGTGGGAAGTGGAATCTACTCAGAAAAACTGAATCTCAGTCTTTTCTTCCGCCTACCCGATCATTGTAGTGTGTTCCAAGCGGAAATTCTGGCGATTAAGGAGGTGCTGTCTTGGCTCAAAGAAAACGTCATATCCTCCACGGATATTCGGATCTTCTCAGACAGCCAAGCTGCCCTTAAATCTCTTGCCTCTGTCTCTACAAAATCCATCACGGTCCAAAATTGTCAGATGTCCCTGAGGGAGATGTCAAATCAGTTTAACATTCACCTTTCATGGGTGCCAGGGCACAGGGACATACCAGGCAACTGTATGGCAGACGAACTAGCCAAAAAGGGCACGACCACTTCCCTACGCTCAGAATGGAACAACATAGGTGTACCTATCGCTACATGTAAACTCCTGCTTGGACAGGACGCTTCAAGGATAACAAACACTAGATGGACTGAGAGTAACAACTGCCTTGCAACCAAAAAAGTTTGGCCTTGTGTAAACTCAAAACGCTAAAAGAGTTTGTTAGCCCTGAACCGCCTGTATCTAGGTTCTACTATAGGCGTTCTTACGGAACACTGTCTAATAGGGAGACACGCCAAAAGACTTGGTGTGTTTTCCAATGATTTCTGCAAAAGCTGCATAGACGAGGAGGAGGAAGAAACCGTTCAACACCTTCTTTGCTCATGCCCTGCACTACTTCATAGGAGGAAAACTCATCTCGGTGAATTCTTCATCGATGATACTAGCGACTTAGCTTACATAGACCCTAAAAGTCTTTCAAATACATTAAAAGCTCCGCGTGGTTCGACTAGCAGGTGATTAACCGGCTAGTCCCGTAATGGAAGATTGATAAGTGACCAACTCGTTAATCTTACATCGGATTTCTGAGATCAGCCTAAAAGCAGACAGCTCACTGGTCGAACAAATTACTCGCGCCAAAAAGAAGGACAATCAATTCAACCCTATGATAATTCTCTACCAAAAAAAAAACTGCACACCGCAAGGTGGAGTTCTATCCCCACTGCTTTGGAACATAGTTGGAAGCTGAGGGAGTCAAAGAAATCGCATTACCCTGATGATACAGCCATCGCGGTATCTCATGCAAACCGCCCTCAATAAATTAGATAAATGGACAAACAAATGTGGATTAGGTGTAAACCCCCACAAAACTGAACTTGTCCTCTTCACAATTAAATACAAAATTCCACAAATAAGCACTCCACCTTGGCTGAAAAAAGTCAGAAAAGTCACCGTGGCTCTTTTCTCCTGAAGAAACCCAATAGTAGTAAATGGGGATTATCCTCACAAATCACCCACTGGTTATGCACAGTGGTCGTCAGACCGATACTTACATGCAGGTAATTAGTATGGTGGAGGACAACGGCCTTGTAACCCGAAAAGAGTCGGTTCCCATTAGAACACCGTAATTAAATCGGAATGAGCGCTGTTAGTGACAAGATGGGGAACCGTCTTGTACTACTGCGTGCTGTTGTCATGTGTTATTTGTTCTATGTAGTATTTGTTTAGTTAGGCTTGTGGTGTATCAGCCAAATGGTCTTTGTCGCCCGGCTGCAAAAACCCCCTACTCCGCAGATTTATGTGTGGAGTAGGTTTCATGTAAATGTAAGTGTAAATGTAGTATGGTGGAGAGTTTTGGAAAAAATGACTTATCGTTTCAAACTTAACAATGTCTTAAAATCAGCCATCATCATCGAAGAGATCATCGCTCAAAACATTCGGCTGCATTAGACATATTACTACATCCCCTCTAAAATTACAATAAACGGTCGGCGGCGAACACGGGAATACGTCTCAAAGCCACCATCTCCTATTGAACCAATAACTCAATAGGTCACTCTACCATTCAGAACTTATTGGGATCAATACTCAACTGGCACTGGTGTCTGAATGAAACCTATTGTGCCAGCCCAAAGAAAAAGTGCTGGACATTTTGTAATATTGTGCAGAGATGTTTCTTCATTTTCGAGGCATAGTCTGCATATGGGGTCCGCTACCAGCCTTATTTGGTGAAGATGTTTCTTTAAAGAATAGTAACCGGTTAGTAGTCCTGTGCAAATTTTTTGGGTTTTCCAATTGAGGGTCAGTAGGAGTTTTGATGTTTTTTCAGTCCTCATAGGTATTCTTTTAAACAAGGCTTAGTGTTCCATCAAACTATTTCTGTGTAAGCTGCATTGACGAGGAAAAAGACAAAACTGTTCCACATCTTCTTTACACATGCCCTTTACATGACGTAAAACACATTTTGGAGAGTACTTTTTCGACGATCCAAGTGATCTTAGAAACATAGACATTCATAGTCTTCACCGCTTTATAGAAAGCTTCAAATGGTTTAAATAAGAGGCGATTCCCCAAAATATAGTTTTATCACAATGGACCTATTTTTGGTCTAAGTGTGTTGGTCGTTTTCCAGACAACCACCTTAACCATACCTAACCAAGCCATCATGGCCATCATGAAGCATTCATTCCATTCAATTCTGAGACTGAATGGTTCTTGATCCAATACAACCTATGGCCTTTTTATGTACCTACTTTTTTAAATGCTTGTTTGAGCTTTGAGATTGATATTCAGATCTGCGAAATTTTAAAGTTTTCCTTACATTGGATTGTATATAAAGCAGATCAACTCTTTTGTAGTTCATCTCAAACCACCTTGGCAAGGGCATTAATTCAATTTTTTTTTTTATAATTAACGCGTACATCAAGGGGTTATGACTACCCTTATAATGTTATAAAAACACAGTGCGAACATTTAGGAAAATATGAGAGGATTTGAAAGGAGACACCGATGTACGTTGCTTTTGAATCTTTGTAAATCGTAATGTAGGGGAAAGCAGGGTCGGGTAGAGCATTCCACAGGCGGGTTGTGCGACTAAAATAAGAATCTCTATACTTGACTGTACGCCCGAAGTTGGGCTCAAAGTAAAACTGATGAGCATTCCTAGCGAGGCGGGTGTTGCGGCTAAATTCTTTCAGGGGAGGAATGCAACTGGCTATTTCACTAGAGCACTGTTTGTGAAAAAAAGCGATAAAAAAGAGAGAAACAGGTGACGTTTCGACGATGTTCAAGAGAATCATTCGATTCTACGATTGAACTATCACCTATCAATTTAATCGCTCTGTTTTGTACCCTATCAAGTAGGCGCAAAGATGTTTGAGAAGCACCTGACCAGATGTGGGAGTTATACTCCAGTTTTGGGCGGATGAAGGCCTTATAAATTGTAGCCAGATCAGAAGGGGTGAAGAACTTCCTACATCGTCTCAAGAAACCTAAGCATTTAGCAGCGTTTTTGGCGACTTCAAATATGTGGTCGTTCCAACGAAGATCATCGTTTACACACATTCCAAGCACTGACAGCTTTTCGGTTTCTTCGATGCAGGTACCATTCATGGATAATGGCAATGGGGGAATGTTAAGCTTCAAATGTAGGGTTGCCTTTAAATCTTTGAAAACTACTTTCTCGATCCCTAATCGCCTCTTTACAGCTTAAATCGAACCACGAATTCTCTTTGGGGATGATACTTTTTGTTCTGTGAGGAACAAAATTTCTCATGCCGTTGAGAATTACGTTAGATATCACACCAGCTGATGCCTCAACATTTCCTTCGAGAAAGCACAGTGACCAATAAAAATGTCGCTATTGGCTTTCTCATATTGCTACACAGTTTTTTTAGGGACTTTATCTTTTTTTTACCGTGACGGAAAACGAAAAATCTACCGATATGACACAATGGTCCGATTTGCCTAAAGGAGATGATACTATAACCCTATATTTTTCGGGATGAGAAGTTAGAAATAGGTCAAGAGTGTTGGCCGCATGGCCTTCAATATCTGGAACCCGAGTGGGCTCATCAACAAGTTGAGTTAATGGGTTTAACTCAGCGAAGATCTCAACACATTCTCCTTCGCAGGGGCGAACGCAGAAAAATTTTTCGGGGGGGGTTTTGAAAAAATATATTAAATATTAACGAACAATTTGTTTTTAACATTTTTATGCTTTTTTTATACTCTGTATTGATTCGTAAAATACATTGCTAGGAGGAATCCTAGCTCATATTATAAATGTGTAATGTGTAATTCTGTCTGTCCAGCTTTCTGTGTTACCGTCTCCCGCCCAAACTACTCAGCCGATTTGAAAGAAATCTGGTACATAGATAGCCTAGAACCTGGGAAAGGACATAGGCTATGCATTTTATCCCTTTATTCTAATGATAACGAGAACGTATACACGAACCTAGAAACTACAGCACCCATTTTAATAATTCTTCCACCGTTAGAACGCCTCACTATCCTCAAGTAACATAAGCTTCAACTCGCCCCCATATTCCTACAGGAACAAAAGTCCTTACCACTATTACAAGTACGAAAGAATCTGCCGCCCAAACCACTGAGTCGATTTAAGTAAAATTTTATACAGAAATGATCTAGAAGGACATAGACTTCAATTCATCCGAATATTCCCACGGGAACCGGTCCTTACTAATATTATAAATGCAAAAGTAGCTCTGTCTAGTCGTCCCGCCCAAACAACTGAACCAGAGGTAGTCTAAGACCTGAGGAAAGACATAGACATTATGTTTTATCCCAATTTCTACGGGAACGTAAACGAGAACTTAGAAACTACTGCACCGATTTTAAAAATTCTTCCACCTTTAGAATGCTACACTATCCCCGAGCGAGTAACATAAGCTCTAACCCATTCCCATATTCCTATGAGAACAATCACCATATTCCCTCGGGAACGGGAGTCGTTACTAATATTCCAAAAACTCCAAAATTAAATCTGTCTGTTTTTTTTTTCTTTGTTTCATTATTTCCATTGGACTTACTTGTACTTACTACTTGTAAGTAAACAATTCTATTTGGCAAAATATGAAAAAAGTAAGAAGATAGGTTACTGAAAATTTCAAATTGCTACCGAAAGTCAGCTAGTATTTTATAAAATTAAATCAATGCGCCTTGGAACTTTTGCCATTTTTATATTTATAAAGTTCTCATAGTGAACCTCAATACTTTTATAGATGTACAGCAACATCAAACCGTTCAGTTGCTCCTCGCTGGTTATTCCTCGCAGAAAAGTTTTTAATCTGCGCAGATATGACAAAGATCACTCGCTTGAAGCCACGGATACCGGAAGTGTGGCACCGATCTGCTGAATTTTATGCTTCCATGTTTTATATTTTGATTTTTGTTTTAAAAAACTAGTGGTTATTTTTTTATTTCAAAAATTTCGGGGGGGGTTTCAACCCCCAAAACCCCCCCCTGCGTTCGCGCCTGCTCCTTCGGGTGTTGTCTGGCCAGAATGTCGAATCTAACCTGAATTGTGTACATTGAAATCGCCCGCAATTGCGATTTCAGTGTGAGGATAAAGGGAAACAGTTCTTACTATGGAGTCAGATAGCGCATCAAGCTCGTTAGAGGTTGAATTGCTATCTAAATTGGGGCTTCTATATATAAAACAATAATGAATGACATGCTTACGGACAGTGAATTTTAACCACATGAAATTAAAGTTCGTGTTAGAACAGAGGCCGTATTGTGGTAGAAGTTGGTAAGCAATATCATTCCGAACATATACGGAAGAATAATGGCACCAAGCTATATCCAGGCAGGTTGAACTCTGAGGGATCAGAATCAACACCCACCTGTGTTTCACTCAGTGCCAAACCAGCTGGCCTGCATTTTGCAGTGTGTGCGTACACAGCAAAGGAATTCGATTGCAGCCCCCTAATGTTGCTAAAATCGACGGTAAATTTACCCAACATTACAAATCACAAACATAAAAAAAAACAAGGTATCAATGCAAACGCTACCTAAGTCAAACCAACAAGTGTAGTCTCTAGTTAGTAAATCAAAGCAAATTACTAGCGGTGTTATGCCCAGCTAGCATTATCTAGCTAGTTTCATTAAATTAATTAAAAATACGTTGATCGTTAGAACCCTGAAAAAGATGAAGATGAAACCAAAAGTCAAGGGCATAGCTTTTATTAACTTTCATTTAATGTACAGATACTATCTGCCAACGAGAAACGATGTCTATTATTTTTAGAACTGCAGAAACTACAATCTGAAAGAGAACCAACCCTTGCTGTTTGTAAAAAGTTCTGCATCGTTTCCACCAGGCGATTGGATTCTTATATGTGGGCAAACTGTTGCCCCAATATATCTTGAAAACTTTGCTATAGCATAAAATTCAAGTGCCGCTTCTAACCGCTCTCTTCGTGTTTGGGGAATGCGAACAAACTGGGGCCAAGGATAGCAATTGCGTTCGACACCCTTTTTGAACTGTTGAAATGCTTACGCCAATAAAATCAGCAATGGCCAATTGTATTGACCCGAGTGCAAAATACCTCAGAACTATCAATAATTTTGTTAATTGGTCGTAATTCGTGCAATCTGCACGTAATTTAATACTTTTTAAACTAAAAAATATTCAAAATATTTCATTTCGTACCTTGTGTTACTGAAAGTCAAACTACCCTCTATCAATTCCAACAGCATCATGAAATCATGGTCATCCCATTTTTCAAGCCAGACCCGTGGACAAGTTTTATATTGTCAGACGATGGATAACTTTCAAAACAATAATTTTTTATTTTAAAAATATTTTTATTTACATATCCATAATAACAGACAGTAGCAACAAAATGTAGTACAAAATTAAATTTCACAGACAACTCTCAAGTTTACTCATTCAATCATTCCAGAAGTTCAGAAAATAGGAAGTTGATAACCTCGAGAGTTCAAAATCGACAGTTGAAGCTGCCAAATTTGAGTGAAGAAAAACAAAATCACAAGTTGTGAATAAAAATCCTTCAGTTGACTTCAACTTTCAGTGAAGAAAACTGCCCTTAGAGTGCAAAACTGGAGATAGCACGACCGAAATCAAAATTGTTGACGAAAGATGTTGGTTTAGGCGCAGGTTCACCCCGAACTTGTTTTAGTAAGTAAGAGCTCTTCATCTGTTAGTCGTAGTAGTGAATGTTGGAAATTTGGTTCATTGTGGTTAAATTTTTCTAAACTTCTGCGTTACCTCTTTTAAAGCTTACAACTTCGAAACATTTAAGTTCATCTTATAACATATAACTGAGTTCGGACCATGTTTTGTGCTTTGAAGCTCCTTACGCTTACCACATCATGCTTTTCTTTCGAGATCCTTATTACAGCCATAAGCCTGGTTGAACAAAAAAATCCCTTCTAACTGCATTATAATTGATTTTGCATAAGAAAAGCTTCTCCCAATGTGGTCCACAACAAAAATCGTGCTGAACATCTTGCGTGCTGGGCTAACCACATACCGTTTATAAGAACTTTTGCCTGAAACATGCTTCAAGACAATTTTTCTATTCAAGGGCAGCGAAGAAAAAAGGATAAAACAAAGAGATAACGCCATCACACAGGTAAACAAGAATATGACTTTAACCCATCCATACGACGATACATGTAATTCACATCCTTTGTGGCCAAGATCATAGCAGTAATATCTATGAACTAAAGGGTCCACCTTTGTTTCACCTTCACGAATCAACAAAAATATGCACAGATACCACACAATCATGATGTTGCATCATTTGCACCCAGCACACATCAGGCGGGAGTAAATATGTTTCTTGTTTTTTTTTTTTTTTTTTTTTTTATGTTAGTAAACAGTTTGTCCAAAGCTAAAACACAGTCCGCATATCGTGTCGTCAGTCGTGTGTGCTTTTCAGATATAGAATGGCCGCAAATGCGGATGAATTTCTGCATGTGACACACATTCCTTTTCTTTATGCCTTTTAAGTGCCCCATCATCAGGAATTCCTGCCACGCTGGGCTAAAGTTGCATGAAATCTCAGAAAAGAAGAAGAAAAAGCAGCAGAAAGTGCTGTTGCTGTTGCTGTGGCACAAAAGTGGGAAATATTGTAATAATTTATAGGATGCATATTTCTCACGTTTACATCAAAGCAATGGCAATGGCAAAAACGAGGAAAAGGAAATCCTTGGCATGATACAAAACACACCGTGAAGTGATGAAGAATTATAATAGACAAGCCATAGATGATACCGGCTACGGAAGAAAGTCCTCTCCTCCATTTAACACTCCTGTTCGATGGCAATTTTTTTTATTCGTCGTCATGTACTTCGACAGCGATGGATGACATTCACGATGCAACAGCAGAACGCAGAAGCCCGCTCAATTCACATACAAAAGGCTCTTTCTCTCTCTTGTTGCTTTTTGATAGACACGGATGCGCACCACTCGAAATCTAGCATTGTATCTCGTGTTGACATTAATAACTTATAATGAAAATTGTGTCACTGCGGGAGCACAACACAACACAACATTAAAGATGATGCATCAACTTTGCACCTATTGTTTGAAGGTACTTCAAAGTGTCCACGAAGAGGGTCACACTGCTGCTGCTAAATCCCATTGAAGGGTCCAACGTAATGATCCATCTCGAGCTCGACAACTATTATGTTCTCTTCTCACCTTTTATTTTGAGAAAACAATTGCTTCTTTTCCGTCGTCGTTTGTTCTTAGTGAAGTACCTTCCTTACTCGCATAACATATCAACTTTTGTCTTGAAGATGGAAGATGGACGACGGCGACGGACGGTTTATTCATGGGCGCTCGCGCATCAATGTTCGATGTTATGGGTAAAGGGCGTTCAAGGCAGATGTAGCACGCAAATAAATTCAATTCAAGTAGCACATTATTGGCGACACAGTGTTTATGCAACTTGAGGTTTTCGTTGTTCGTGTTGAAAGACATAGACACAACGACGAAAGAATTGTGTGTTTATGGCTCCTCTTCTTTGTTTGTGTGTGAAAGTAACGAATCATAAGTGTCCCGTTAGCATGGAGTTGCGCCGATGAATGTCATCGACAACCTCAAAGAAATGAGAAAAAGAAAACAAAAAAAAAAAACAACAGTGGGAACGACGAACTCTTTTAAAAAAAAGTAACAGCGATGTTGGAGCAGCATTTTCAAGTTTGTAGCCCAACTCTTTTGTTTTATGATTGACCGCCAATATTGTCGAGAGTTATAAAACTGGATTTTGCTTACATTGTATCTCTTTTAGCTTTTTTGTGTTATTGACTGTTGACGTATTTTGTGTTGGTCAACATAAGTAATTAAATTAAGTGAATGGGAAGTAACGGTGGGAAGGAACTGTGTGGAGTGCGTAACTGATGGGAGGGGCAAGAGGGGGCATTTGAAAATACTTCTCCCAATTATTTCGGCATTTTCGACAGTGGATGCAAGGAAAGGAGAGATTGTTTGTTTTGCTTTTTAAATGAGACGGAATTGTCGATAGTGCTCTGGGGAATCATTGATTTGGAATTCACGTTTTTGTTCTTTTGCTGTTACATGATTATGTTTCTTGTGCACAAGCTGTTGCATTTCTTTTGAGTAATGTCAAATGATGAAGAGTAATAATTCTACGTATTACCCTGAAGAAAAGTAAATTGGATTTTAAGATATTTTCAGTTTGGTTGCCCTGGTAATTTGAAATTTAAATTCGGATTAATAGATAGAGTGCAATACTGTATTCACACAGAACGTTTCGCTACTAGTTTTATTGTGCGTGGTCACCGAGAAACTGCTTTTAAAGTGTTATTCTCTTTTACGGCTACGCAAATTGTAACGGTGCTTAGATAGTTCAATTTGAAGCTGTTGTTGCTGCTGAGTAGAAAATTGGGAGCAAACAGTGCTCACTATATCGCTGAATGGTTTTTAAAGCTACTCGTATTTGAATAGACCGTACGATGTCCTATGGAAGCGACAATTTGATGCTGTCGTTACGATGGATATTTTGATGGCGTTTGATTTCAATCGTTTCGCGTATAAGCCAAGGCATATAGTGAGGCTCGTATGTTAGAACTTTGGCTTGTCCGAAGTGAACCCATTGATGTTCATCTGGATTATCTCAAATATGCTCGACTATTGCGACTTTTCCCGCTGTTTCTTGCTGACAGCACTTATGTCTTCTCTCAAACGGATGGCAACACTTCGTTGGGTTTGCCCCACCTAAGATAATCCGCAGCTGCAAGGGACTGCATAGACGCCCGGAATTTGCAATGGAAAGTGATCCTTTGGTGATTGAATGCAGTCTTTCACATTTTTTGGTGGTAAAAAGATTGACTTGATACCATACCTCTTCAACACTTTCCCAACTCTGTCAGCTACGCCTTTTATGTAAAGAAGAAAAGCTATCTTCTATACTTCATCCCTTTCTCGTGGCAAAACTGGCTTCCATGTTCTTTGCCTTTTTGAATAGCCATTTGTTTAAGAATGTTGTCCACTAACGTAAGTTCAGCGGCGAGCTGGTCATTGTCACATTAATGTAAAAACAGCTGATCTTAAGTTTGCCGGGTGGCGATGGAAAGTAGCACGTTGGTATCTGTTTCTTTGAGTGCGCTTTGTGTAGAATGTACGTCATGATGTGCATTCATGTTCCTTATTTAAATTACATCCAAAAATGCAATCTAATTATTGTTTTCCTTTTCGTAATCTTTTATAAACTTAAACTTTATTTTTGGATGTTGCTAGTTAAGATGTTCCAGGAAACTAACTACGGTGGAACTTTTAAGGATGCAAAATGTGTCATCCGAATATCTCAACCACAGACTTTGGGTATTTTCGACAGCATTACTCTAGGCCTTTATTTCAAAGTCCTCCATCCACAAATCTGCAACCAATGGAGCTAAAGGAAAGCCCATGGCCACCCCATTTATTTACAGATCAGATTGTTAAGTGTTATTGTTAACAACAATACCCTGACGACAGACAAAACTCCAAACTGGCATATACATAGTTTGCATTGATTTCATCAGTTGACATAAGTTTACGAATGACAATAATCACTTTCTGTACAGTCACATTTGTAAAAAGTGACTCAACATCAAAACTCCCAATCACTTAATCTACTTCGAGTCTTAAACCACCTTAAATGGACACAGAGTGTGCGGAGTCTTTAAAGCTGTGTGTTGAACTAATCAATGGTTCATAAACTTCAGCCAAATGCTTTGATAACAAATAGAATGACAAATTGGTTTTTGAATTCCAATATGTTTATAAACAACCGCGAATGAATCAAAAGCACTTAAGCCAACAGCTCCTGAGTTAATTCCATAATTCCAAAACTGTATAACTATGGTTCAACATTTTTTTTTTATATAAAATTAACGCGCACATCAAGGGGCTATGTTGTAGAACACATAGCGCGAGCATTTAGGAAAATGGGAGGGGATTTGAAAGGAGACACCGTTGCACGTTGCTTTTGAATTTTTGTGAATCGTAATCTAGGGGAAAAACAGGGTCAGGTAGAGCATTCTACATTCGGGTGGTGCGACTAAAATAAGATTCTCTATACTTGACTGTACGCCCGAAGTTGGGCTCAAGGTAAAACTGATGAGCATTCCTTGCGAGGCGGGTGTTGCGGAGTGTTGCAGTCAGGATCAAGTCCTTTTGAACGCGTTGATGAACTTGTGATCTGGATAAGCACATTTAGGTGTTAAGGACTGAAAGATAAAGCGTATAATAATGGTATTAGGAAATGATTATCGATTCTCAAAAAATCATTTCCCTTAACAGGGTTAAAACACACCATTTGTTTTCATTGTAAATTACATAAATGCAAGCAAAAAAACGTTCAAATGATTCCTTTAATGTTCTGAAGCTTCATAAAAGATCAGATTTTCTAAGTTGCTGCCTTTCAAAATAGTTAGCCAACTAAAGGATATTTCAGAAAAAGTATCAGACAGTACGGTAGTAACTTAAACATATGAAAGTTACTTTTCCAGAAAATTTTAAAGATGTACATTTTTGTGGGTCAATAGTCTAAGGTCATTAGTCTAGAGCATGTATCTCACAGTTCTGGTTGATAAGGGCGCGTTGAGTAGCCGCTCCTTCCAGACGCTGATCAGCTTAGCGTACGAGGTTCATTACACGAAATTAAGCAGTGGTTGGCAAGATTGAACATATTCAACTTTTGGCTGCAAAAACAAAAATTGTACAGCCACAAGTGGTATTTGATTCAAAACTTGCTCTATTTTTTTTTGAAAACTAAAAAAAGAGTGCTACCGTTGCAAAAAAAAATTAAAAACCAATTTTCAATGGACTCTGTATAGCTATTTCTGGATAGAAAGAAGCTGGCGTGAAAAACGCAAAAAGTGTGCTGCCCAGTTGCTGTTTGCTGGTTGTTGCTTTTACGTCAAGAGCAGAAGAACAATCTTTTAAAAGTCTGTACAGTTACTTGCCTAAGCAGACGGTATTGACGTAATGGAAATAAGCGTGATGTCATAGGTGCTTTTGCTAGTATTGAAACAGAAGCGGCAAAAATGAGTTTGATGGTTAATGGGGGCAAAAGGAAGTACATGGTGTCATCAAACAAGGACACAGAAAACGTCACAATAGACAGACATAACTTCGAGGTAGTACAGGACTTCGTCTACCTAGGATCCGCTATGGACACGGAAAATAACATCAGTGCGGAGATCAAACGGAGAATAACTCTTGCCAACCGTTGCTTCTTTGGGTTGAAGGCAATCGAGAAACAAAACCCTCTCCAGAAAAACCAAGATAACCTTATATAAGACCTTAATCATCCCAGTACTGCTTTACGGCGCGGAAGCTTAGACCTTATTGAAAGCGAATGAGGGAACCCTTGGTCGTTTCGAAAGAAAAATTCTCCGAATGATCTTTGGTCCCGTATGCGAAAACAATGTGTGGAGAAGAAGATACAACAACGAGTTGTATGAGCTGTACCGTGACATGGGCATAGCCAGAAGAGTACGCATCGCGAGGCTACGATGGTTGGGCCATGTAGAGTGGATGGACCCAAACGCTCTTGCTCGTCGGGTTTTCGAAATCACATTGCAGGGAAATCGCGGAAGGGGAAGACCTCGTCTTAGGTGGCGCAATCAAGTGGATGAAGACCTCAACCGATTAAGAGTGCAAAGCTGGAAAGAGCTCGCCCTAAATTGAAGTTGTTGGCGAAAGATGTTGGTTGAGGCTCAGGTTTACCTCAAGCTCTAATGCCCACCTAAGTTAGTAAGTGAAAACACTTAAAGAAAATACTGGCATCGCAGTCAACATTCGTTTAAATAGGAATGTGCTTCCCTAGTGTGAAAAGTTTAAATAAATGGGATCAATAAAGAAGCAACTTATGATGATGACATTGATCGTGGGGTTTATAAAGTGCCGAGAGAACTACAAAATCTTCTATGGTGGACAGATGCCACCTAAGCTTAAGCTATACGGCGTTTGATTGTCCAAAATTCAGATAACGTTCACAATGTTGGACAATGTGCAAGAAATAGGAGAGTAGGCTGACCGCAGGTGAAGATGCGTCATATGTAACAGCTGGCGTAACAATTGATCGTATAAGATGTACTAAGATCCGTGAAAGCTTTCTCTTCAAAAATACCATCTTGCCAAAAAGTAGAGTACGACCTCGCATTGACATTGTGATGCTCCTCTGACATTTTATTTTCCAAAGTCTGGACAACTCTCGATGCGTTCCGGGATCAACGCAGCAGGTGGATCACTAATGCGAAGCTCAACGAACATCATAAATTTAATTTGGGTTCCAGGACATCGTAACGTAACAGGAAACGAAATGGCAGATAAGGTGGGTAAAATCGGGTCAACACTCAAATCCAGTGAAACGAACACCTTAGTTCTCAAGATCTCAAGCCACAAGAACATGAAAAAAACAGAGTCCGTGTTTCCAGAAACCTATAACCAGATAATTACAAGAAAAAACAGATTTTTGCTCCAGGTTAGCAGGCCTTGACTCTCTCTGTTAATATGCATTCTGACAAGTCACAACTCATTGGGTGCCTACATGATGAGAGTGCGTATTATCGCACATATGACTTATGTATGTTGGGGATGCCTAGATGAAGAGGCAGAAGAGTGATCATTTCACTTACTCTGCACTCCTTATCCAACCTAACATAACCTAATGCGAAGCAAGCAAGTGTCAGAGAACTGATCCCTTTGAGATAACAAACTTCGAAAGCGCTGTCTTTGGAAAAGAAAAAGATGTTCCATGTGCATCTCTCGTGATCAGACCCCAAAGACACTGCATCAATTAGGTGAAATGACAGGTGAAACTACTTGACCACCACTATTCAAAACTTTTAAAACACATTTTGTGCAAAATTTCGACTTTGATATTGATCTTGAATCTTAAGCACCTAAAAAGCAAAAACAAAAACAACTTTGAGCTTCTCAAATATAAAACCGTCACTGCGCACGATCACTTCCACTGGTGTATAACTCATTAGTATACATTTCCTTTAACGATGATGCGACGAAACTAACTGTTGGTCAACTTTCTCAATTTTGTTTATTAAATTAAAGCATTACTTTCATGAAATAATTTACCATTGTTATCTTCGGACAAAATCACCCTTTTATTTCGTTTTTTCAAAGCACAACCTAAAACAAAATAAAAAAAAAAAACAATTATGACCCAAATTAATTATACCACATTTACAGATATACGACTTAGTCAAATGAACATCGTTATACCACAAGTAAAAGAGCAGCCCCGAGTTCGAGTAATTTAATTGCCTTACCAAAATTTTAAATATACAAAAGAAAACACACGAAATATAAAAGAAAGAGAAAAGCAAAAAGAATAAATCCAAGAATCGTTCCCCCAAATTTAACACGGAAAAACTTTCGTCCAAACAAATTTATTATTACTTAATTTTTTTTCTTTTAGTAATTTCTTGTGAGTTTTTATTTCGTTGATGGTTAGTCTTTGGGTTTATATGTTAATTAAAACAGATGTCTTGAGACATCCGCGCATGGAATTTTATGCTCAAGTGACTCTCTGGAGCAAAGCGCACGAAGTTTTACAAATTAAATGTACTGAACGCGCACACACTCAATGCAATCATATTTTGACAACCCCTTTCTTGATATGAATATGGTGTCTTCTTGTTGAATATCACAAACAAAATTACACACGAATTTGATGATCTTACTTGAAAGATCCTTAGATTCTGTCGAAAAACTGTAAAAGATATGTCCACTTTATCAAGCGAGTCAGCTGAAGGCTTAATTAACATAATTTTAAGGAACTTTGTTGAGCAAGTTTATTTTATGGATGAAAGCGCATCGATTGGGAGGTGATAATAAGTCGAGCATTGGAGATTGTAATGAAAGCTTAGAGTGAGTGTCTTCGAGTTCAGTGCAAGTAAACGGCAGCATGACCAGAAGAAAGGGTTACTGGCTAGTTTTTTGGAAGTCGAAATGGAGCGTGACTTGCACGTGATCAAGGAGCTAGCATGGCACGACGGGAAGTGCATTGAGCATAATATTTTATGGGGAAGATAATGATGATTAAAATTTGACATTGTAGCGAGACGTGAATTGCAAATTCATATCACCACAGGAAATAAGCAACACGCGAACATTTCAATAATGCTTATCATCTTCTTTCTTCTATGGTACCTTATTTTAACTCTAGAACTCATTTCCTTGCGAAGCTCGTGTTAACTGTAACGGTAGAGTAAAACATTTTTAAATTTTTCTTCAAACAATTTTTACGGTGCCCAATGTAAATACTGGGAGAAGGATTTTTGGATTTGAAGAAAGTTGAGGAGTAGTTATATATGAAATCATACTACTTTTAGCTTTCACCCTTAGAATTTGTATTATAAGTGGAATTGAAATGAGTTCTGTCAGTTATATTGTAATTTCATTAAAAGGATTCGGTAAACTATTATGACGGCGCTTCTAACCTTCTTAAACCATGTGCGGCCTTAGAAGCCTTCACGTCAAAACTACATCTTAGGAAAAATAGAGCACAACCGGCTCAGTTGTTATTTTCTGGTTCAAGGCAGACTTAGACACTCCTGATACAGAGAAATGCAACGACGTCTGCATTTGGTTGGCTTCTGACATGGAAGAATCCAAAACGGGTAAGTCTGCGCTATGATGTCAACGCGAGTGGATGAGTAGTTTGAAGCAGCTAAGTGGGAGAGCTGTAATCCGTTCGAGAGGAAACGTGATAGTTTTTATCTTTTATTTGCCTTATTATACATATACCTACTTTATTATGAGCTTCCCACATGCCAAAATGCACTAGGCCCGAGAATTCCGTTGCTTATGGTTGCGCCATCCCACTTTTTCCTGGTCCTAGAAGCTATACGAACTAAGTCAAATAAAAAAGATTTAGCCGGGTTATTAAATTAGTCTTACAGTGACATCAGAACTCTCGAGCTCAAAAGGAGGTGGTTTTTTAAGGCGTGAAAATAGCTTTAAATATTCTGTAATCTTAGGAGTTTATTATACATATACATACTCAATTAGGGTGGTCCTTATTTTGTTTTTTTCCGAATTTTTTTCCACGATAGTCCTAAATCGGTTCTAAATATATTAAAAAAAAATCATGCCAAGTTATAGCCCTTTATTTCAATTTTAACCCGTGCCCCCCGACAATCAAAGTTTTATATGGAAATAACATGGGAAAAGTTCTGTTGATTGTTTGAAATTTTTTTCATTATGAAATAATGAACAGATCATGTCAAATAATAATGCTTCTTATAGAAAATTTAAAGCTCTACAAAAAAAGTCTTTTATGATTTTTTGCTAACTCTAACGGTTTCTGAGTTATTTAAGGTCATAATTGACTTAAGCTTCAACTATGACCCTAATACTCATATATATTCATGTAAATTGTCAGAAAATTACGAGTTTAAATATTGAAATCCAAGAGAGATATGGACCATTTCTTGAACTCCTTGAAATTAGAAGACGTCAAATAGCCGTATTTTTTAAATTTTTCTGGTACCTGTAGCAAAAAAATAAAAAAAAGTAAAAGTTATAGTAGACCCATTTTCCCATCCAGCCAACTATAATTGGAGTGAAAAATTGGAAATTGACAAAATGGCCGCAATTTAAAAACAGAGGTCCAAATTTCGTCAAAAAAGTCGTCTTTTCAATGCCAATGTAAAAATATATGGAGAGTATGCTGTAAAAATTTCAAGACGATTCGTTAATAGTTGCGTGAGTCAGCTGCGGCAAATTTGAAAATGCACTTTTGAGAAAAACGCGTTTAAAGTTTTCAGAGCAGTTTTCAGATTCAACTAACAGGAAGGAAGTACGAAGGACCTAGATGTCCTTGAGCATTCAAAAATTTAACCCGCAGGCAATACAAGGAATTGTAGGACATTAAGGACGAGGCAGCTGTCGGGCGCCCCGCCGCGTTAGGATGGGTGGAATTCGAGCGCCCGAGATGCTTCTCTTCTATACTCAGCCATTTCAAAAATATCCAAGATATCATTCCAATATTTTAGCACATCATTTTTGAGATGTTTACCTATCGAAAAATAAATAAAAAAATCGATTTTTTGAAAATGAGAAACCAGCCGAGCCCCTTAAATTTTCGAAAGATACGTCTGAATGAAATGGTAAGACAATCATAATAAAGCTGAGAAGAAGACTTTCAGATGGTTCTCAGATGGCAGGCTTCGAACTAAAACCTTTAAAAACCACCTTCAAAGTGTTTGAACTGCGATCGCATTGCTACTGAAGATCTGCTTAAGATTTATTAAGCTTACTACAAGCGATTAGAACATAGATTTAAACTTAAAAATATTTAAACTTAAGAAATATAAACAAATAAATAGATACATGTATGTACAAATACACAATGCTTAATTCTAAGTTGAAGTGCAAGGGTTAGAAGTTGAAATGGGAGGCGGAGTATAGATTTTTTCTTAGAGAAGAGGAACTAAGGGAAAAGTCAAAGGTATTTCCTGCTGCATTTGCTATACGTAGCATTCTGCATATAGGGTAGAAGTAAGCGTTATTTGTGTGGAGAGTAGGGAGGCGGAAGAAGGGGACAGAACGTAGGCTACGTGGATTAGTGTTCATGTAAATCAGCTCAAGTAATTCCGGGGAGTCTATGGCACCGGTCATGATCTGATGGACGAAAATTATGTCGGCGATATGACGACGTTTAGAAAGGGTGACCATGTCAATTAGTCGTAAACGGCTTTCATATGGAGGTAAAATGAACGGATCAGACCAAGGCAATCTACGCATAGCGAATCTTAGAAATCTTCGTAGCACAGCTTCAATTCTACGGGATTGAGTTATTTGGTAGGGAGACCAAACCTGACTAGCATATTCAACACCAACGCTGAGATAAAATAGAATTTGGTACTAGCTACTTTTTTGGGTTAAGAGGGCAATAGATTGGTTTTTTGTTTGAAGTATCTCTATGCTGTGACGAAGCGTCACAATTTTTACCCAAAAAGGCCACACTAAAACAATACACACATTTATTTTTTCTAACATATGGTGAGCCCACACTCCAAGGCCAAACGTTGGTTACCCTTCAGGCGTGTACATTTCTTTATGGAGATATGCAATGACAATCTCCATCTCTTTTATCAAAACAAAGTAAACACACACTCCAAGGCCAAACTTTGTTTACCTTTCCGCGCCGTATCTCTTCATGTACATTTTCTTATGGAGAAATGCATTGGAAATCGCCATCATAAATTTTCATATGGAAAATAGTCACTGACTTTAAGTTCACATTTTGTTTCTGTAGCAAAATCTATGAATAGGGATGAATTAATAACCAAAGATCAGAAAGAGTTTTATCGGGTTCTATTTGTTCTGGCGTATTTGAGCTGAACAAAAAGAATTTTTTTTCTCGTTCCACCGAAAGAAATTCAAAACGTTCTGGGTTCTGGCTTATTTGAGCTGAAGCATTGATACCTTCCTTATTTTCTTTTTGACTTTAACAGTCTCCGTAAAGGAAATCCAAATTGTTCTGGCTACTTGAGCTGAGCATTAACTTCTTCTTTAATGTTTAGCCTCCGCAGAGGGTATTTGAATTGCTCTGGCTTATTCGAGCTGAGCGTTTGAACCCTCCTTGATATCATCCACCCGCAGACCTTTTTCACGAAGTCCGCCGCCGCCGACAGAGTGTTTTGCCTCTAAGCAGACGCAAGCACTTTCTACGAAGTCCGCAGCTACCGATAGATTGCTCTGCCGTATGACACAAAGCAGGCGCTTCCTACGCAGTCCATCGCCGCCGATAAATTGCTCTGCCTTGCGGGCAACGCAGACCTTTGCTACGAAATCCGCCCTGCCTAACGCAGAGCCAGATAGGAAGTCACCGCCGCCGCTGCCGGACAGAGGAAATAATAGCGGTTGTATACAGCCGTATCCCGGAGAAACCATCGCTTCTACTCAAGTGAGGACCTATACCAGCCGCTCCTGGACTAACGTCATAATTACACTTCCTTCGAGAAATTATTTAACTTGTTAAATTCTGTAACATTAATTATAGTTGTAAACTTGATCCTGAGAAAACTTAGTAATAAATTAAGAGTTGAAATTTAAAACCGACCGTTTCCGCTTCTTCATTTTGAGAAGTTGGACGGCCGGAACCCAAGTCTTACGACGCTTCCTTGGATAGACCCTGGACACCCTGAGTCATACCCCAGCCTCGCCAAAGGAGCATAACAATGCATATACCAAGGTAGGTAAACCCTGATCATCCCAGACTGCGGTTACACGGCGAGGAATTATAGACACTTTCGAAAGCAGATAGGGAAACCCTTGATAGCTTAGATAGAAAAATGTTTATAGCAGTCACGATAAGGGGGGTCAGACTATCCAATTTGTTTCTCAAATTTGTTGGATGGAAAGTTTGACGGGAGAAACCCATTGCGTTCACACTGATCAAACAAATCGTCAAACTTCATTCTGATTTGAATTTTAACCATGATGGACATAGCGCTTGTTAGGGAGGAAATTTAAGAAAAGCAAGAAAAACAAAAGAAAGCGTACAAAGCATCGTAAATTCCTATTACAATCTACCTAACAAAAAAAAAAAATTCTTTCCGTGCGAGGTCCACTCACAGAGTATAACCAGAGAGTCAACTCCGGCAAGGTAGTGCCATTTTGCCTACAAGCCAAATCAAACCGGAAAACCGCACCCGGAAAACCGCACTGGCCTTCACTTCCCACAGATCAAAGTCAGTTGAGTTTGAAAATTAAAAATTTTTTTTTTTGGTTGCAAAAAAAATCGATAATTTTTAATTTTCATACAGCCTAGAATTTAGAAAAATGAATTTAAGTTGCAGAAATTAACTTTTTTTTTCATTCTGACCAGTATTTCACTGAAAAAGACAAAAATTAGTAAAAAATTTCATACCGATGCAGGCGTTTAGTTAAGTTTTTACAGTTCATACTAGTGAGCACAGAGCCTCAAACTCAGAAATAGGACGCCGTATTGAAAAATTTTTTGCGGGTGTTTCGGGTTGAAGGGGTGGAAGTGGATACTCTGTATTATCTACTCTGTGGGTCCACTACCTGAAAGTTTCATAAATTCCATTTTGAATGTGCCCAACAAAGATAAAATATTCTCTCCGTGCAATGTGCACTACCTGAAAACATTTTTGGAATTAAATTTCCTCCAAGTTTGACGAGCGTTCATATTCGTCAAACTTGTTGTCCGTCCAACTTGCAAGAATATCAAAAAAAATTTAAATCCATCTAACAAATTTTTTGGAGAGTTCACACTTACAAATTTGCTTGATAAACTCGATGCTTGACAAACAATGGGATAGACTGAACCCCGCTATTGTAAGGACGATGTGAGAGAGTAAAATCTTTTACAATGAGCCGTATGATCTGGGTCATGACATGGATAAAGCTAGAAAAATTTGTATCCTGCTACTACGATGACTGTAGAGCGGATGGACAGAGGATGGACAGCAAAGCTTTGTTCTGACGGGTTTTCGAAAGCACCTTTGCAGATAAATCTTTTAGAGGGAATATCTCGTTTTGGGTGGCGCAATCTATTGATAGATGACCTCTACCAATTAAGAGTGCAAAACTGGAAAGAGAATCCCAAAATGGAGATTATTCGCGATAGATGTAAGTTAAGGCCCAGACTCAGTGCGAACTTTAATACCCATCAAATATGTAGAGCTTTTTATTAGTGGATGAAAATATGAATAAATTGACATTACAAAAATGAGCTTCCTGTTTTTATGGCTAATAGATAATATTTTACCGAGTTGTAACAGGCAATCAGCACAGTGATGGATGTATTTAAAGAAGCTGGCATGTGATTCCTCCAATCAATAGCCGTTGTATTGAACTCTCCAAAGTTTGCGCTCATGTTAAGTAATGTACACAAAAGGCTGCTTGTCAGCCGCTTCTTGCTAGCATACTTGCTTAGGTGGGCACTACAGTTCGGGGTGAACCTAAGCCTCAACCAACATCTTACGCCAACAACTTCAATTTTGGACGAGCTTTCTCGAAGAGTGCCTTGCGTCGATTGCAACATGGTTAATTTGGCTAATGGTTGATTGTTCTGGGGATTGCCATATACCTTTAAGAATTTCGAGATGCGGGAAGCGCGTACTTCTAACAACAAGATTTAGCCCAGCAGCAAAATCGATTAGCTTGAGTCTGTTTTCATGCAGACTATGCTTAACGATTGTATTTCCAAAGATGTCTTCCTCCCTTTAGCTTTGCTCTTTGCATCACATAATTGAAATCAAATCAATTCTTTGATCGTCATGAATCCCCATTATAGCCCTGAGTCATAAACACACTTTTCTCTCATCTCAACCCGTCACCTCAATGTGTACATTAACACATTTAACACAGACAAATGCACTTTTAACCGCAAAACAGACATAACCACAGCAATTAACGAAAATTAATGTGGAAAATGCTTTTCTATAAAAAAGCAAAAACAAGAAATAAAACATCAATTAAATATTCATAATGGCCTTTGTGCAAAAGCAATTTACTTCAATGTAACCGTGCGGGTTCAAGCGGTTTTTTTTGTCTTATTTTGCTCCCAGAATCGCGTTCCCAAAGTCTCTCAGATCTATTTCGGGGATCAGTGCCTGCGACTAAAAATCTCTCTTTGCATATATTTGCGCCTTCCCAAGAAACACCGCCTTTATGTCATAACTTAACACCGATAGTTTAAACAATTGAATTATTGCTGCTTAAAGATTCAGAGGGTGGTCGTTGTTGTTGGTGCGGGGGGTCGTCTATCCGGTCTCTACCATTTGGACCCCCACCGGAAACTTTTCAGTTTTTCACGTTGTCTTGATGTATACACCATTGTCTTGTGGAGCAGATTATTTTGTTCGGCCGTTTTGTGTGAGATCCGAATTAATGTTATCAAATTATTGTTGCATGGTTGGCTTGGTTTTTAGCAGCCCAGTAGTCGGTGCTTTGGAATGTGCGACAGGCCCAAACAACCAGGGTGCTAATTATTTTCTATAATTTTTCTTTCTCTTTTTTTTATGTAGATACGAGTACCTTTTGTGATTCACACACATTAATACTCCAAAGAAGTTGTTCTTGTGTTTTTTTTTTAGTGAGTGAGGAATGGTCGTTAATGGGTGCGCGTTTTGTGTTCAAAATTATGCAAAGAAAAAATATTTTTTGGAAAATATTTGGAACGAATTAACAAAAACGGGTGGATAAATGGCCGTTTTTGTTCAGTCTTTTGGAAAATCTTTTGTAAATAGTTGCGTATTTGGGTTTAGACTATGGGTCCAGCCGTTCGTTGGTGGCGATGGTTATCTTTTTGGGGTGACTGTAACTGTTCTGGTCTTCTTTTTTTTTTTTAAGTTATAAATAATATGCGTAACACACTTACTACATCGTTTACGGGCCATTAATTGTGTCAGGTTCGTGAGCTAATTGGTTTGGGGCAGCCCATAAGTTCCGGTCAGTTTGAGATATTTACATTAGACAAAACTAATCAAATAGTCAGAAGAAACCTATGAAGAGTGTTAGTTTAAAGATGAGTGTCTACTGGAGACCATTTATAGCCCAAGGTTCACACGAACCCAGAACATTGAACTTACCTGTTTGGATGCGTTTGAATCTTTTGAGAGTGGAGGACATGACGCAATGGATCTTTAATTCCGCTTCCGCCTTTTGAATTCATGAAAAAAGAATTTATCGAAAGTTCGGCGAAATTGTGCACACGGATCTTATTTTGAGCTTGCTTCTTTCCAAGTAAAGAAGAAAAAATTTCGGTTTTGAGTCACACGTCACACCATTCATGAAACTTGGTGCAAATATTTGAGTTTTTATGAGAAGGAATTGTGAAGCAGTCCACGGCTGGATCACCATTGAGAGATTACGATGATCGTAACGCTGGAAAAGAAAGAGAAGGTACTGTGTTAGTTCATGCATACATACACAGAGTGGCGCAACAGATCGGTGTGCCCCGGGGCCTAGCTCATTTCTCGCAACCATGCATTGTGAAAGAATGGAAGGAACCTTCAAATTTCTGCCGGTTCCGGACGGCTAATCGAGAAAGAGCTTTTAAAAGCAATTTTTAATGGGAGGACCTGATAATTCCTCGCGAAATGTGATACCCGTGAAAAAACATCCTCTGGTTTATGTTGGAATTCGAACCATGAACCTCCCGCTTAGCAGACAAACAAGCTTATCATTTCATCACGGGCACACAGTGTTTGTGCGTTGAAAATGGATTAATAATATGAAAATCCAAAAACTTACTTATCAGGGTCGGCATCATTTAAACTACTGGGTGTTCTCCAAAGAAGAGAAAAGCGTTTTTTAGCAGTAACCAAAAAAAAAGAGTTCATTGCTAACACAACAATGAGTATTGAAGAAATCTGTGCCGAGAGAACCCCTCGAGGAATGTAAGCGAAGAAAGCAGCGTGTCCTTGTTGAATTCGCCTCAAACAATTTTTGCAGAAGCTGTTTATGCCCCACTTTACTCACATCGCCGCCTTGCTGCTCTCCGACTTCATTCTAAGCCCATAATGGTCCCATCAGGATGACGATACATTAGATCCACTGTGGTATCACAATGGGCAATGGGTCTAAGTGTGTTAGGCGAGCTGACAGCCACTTTATCCTCAGCTATCCTAACCTAAGCCCACAGTTTCATAAGGTGAACTTAGTTCAAATGAATGGTGGAGATTCAACCATCCATTTGAACTAAGTTCACTTTAAGAAACTTAATAGTTATAAGGTGCAATTGACTGAGCAATTGTAGGCGCCCGGCAATGAACCTTATCGCATATCCTTAATATGAAGAGCACGCGTGAAGAACTGCACAACCGTGCTTTCTGTTGGATATTGTGAGAAAGCTATTTGTCAAAGGCTTAGGTAGGCTCAGCAGATCCAGGGTCTTCAGCTAAATTTTAGATTATTGAAGCTAGTTTTATTTCCGATATTCAATATAGTGTTCTTTTATAAGTTTTATACAATTGCTTAAAAATTTAACTCAGGTTCATATTTTCAAAGTATTGGTCGGTATTAGTAGGTTACAGTGAAGCCTCTCCTGATGAGGGAAGTTTCACTTGTGGATTCGGCTGGGATGTTGGATAGTCCGGGATTCACGACCAGGTTCTTGGATTGGTCTTCGGGTAGATCCGGGTTTTGTTCCTTCAGTTCTTGGGCTCGGACTGTTAGTTATGCTGGGTTCTTGGTAATTCTCTCTTGATATTGCGATGGTGATTTCTGGAATGATACAAGAGAGAGAGTTAAGGATTGCTCTGAGGATGCAGGAGCCACTAAATTCACAACGAGTTAGCGTTGAACGAGTTAGCGTTGGACACTATTAACTTACCCAGTCTTGGGTCCTGAAGACTTCTTATCCTGGTTCGTACACTGCCGGGACCGGAATCCTACTCTTCCTCGAGTACTAAAATGAGTCCCTCATTTGTCCACTGCTGGGATCAGAATAGATTTTCGTGCATTTCGTAGGTTGCCTTTGATGTCAACTGGACGTGTACTGTAACAGTCAACGAAATCCAACGCCAAGTGGAGACAGTGGTTTGATGATGACAATCTGTTGGTGGTGTTGTTGCTCTGTGTTATCGTCACCATTATAATTGCCTGTGTGAGTACATGGAAAATTCCACTGGCATCGGTGTTGTTGGTGGTTTATTTTGCTGTTGACTTTGGTTTGTGGGGGCGAAAATGTTATGGGTCATAATCATAAGTCATAACTGATTGATTCAAGAGCTACCTATCAACTTTTCATTTAACAATAAATTATAAAATATTTCGCCAATCTGCAAAACTTTTTGTTCCTCAGAAGTATAGAGTTTGATAGGTAGAAAATGAGAAATGAAGACGTAAACCATCTTTTTTCGATACTCCTCCGGTCCGGAGTTTAATTTTCACTCGCCCAATTTTGAATATTTTATAATACAAATTAAAGAGAACGTTGTTCAAATGTTACTTTATTATGTGTTAATCATTCAAATAAACGAGCACTAATCCCCCTCCCCCCGCCCCGATCAAGGTTATACTCAACCCTCTTAATGCTTTTAAAGTGATTTTAGTCTTGCTTTTGTTCCACGCTATCATAGCATAACTGAAAACGAGTTCGACTAGTATCCTACGAGGCAAGGATCCCACAAAGTTTTCTCAAGACCACAATCAGCGCTTGGTGTGCGAGGTTCTCTGTATAAGGGCTTCAATCAACCAATAGATCGCCTTCCCGAAGATCAGTCACCTTGTCGCGGTAGGGGTGGGTTAAGTAGTTTACTTGAACCGAGCTCGATGCCGAAAGGTGGTCGAAGGATGCGGGGAAAATGAATGAAACTAAAAATTTATCAAAAAACACTATGGAAGATAAACTAAAGGATTCTTATTCTCCAGGCGGCAGTCGTCAAAGCCAAAATCCACCCGTAGCGCCGTAGCGGCAAAGGCTCAGTGCAAAGAGGACACCAGGGTGGCCGAAGCCACTGTGAATGAAACTGGAGGAAGACGTCGCAAGGCTTGCAAATTCGGTCCACGGACACTGGCTGGAATGGACGAAGCGAGCATGGTAAAAACTCCTGGAGGTTGGTGAATGAAACCGCGACCGCTAGTCAGTCTGGTCCACGGACACGGACCAGACGGGATAAGGTCTCGAAAGGAGCAAAATCCGTCGCACAGCGAAATAAAAGACGGCTGCCCTATAAAAGAGTAGCTGTCTCGCATTTTCGAAGTGAGTATATGCACAGCTGGCAATGGCAACAGCATGACCATCACAGAGCACAAGCACTGTAAAGATCATCTGTGGGAGCTGGCTATGGCTGAGAGAACACAAATTCAGTGTGAGGGATGTTGTTTGGAGGACGGAACCTTTTTGGTCGAATGCTCTTATCAGCAGATCGCTGATTGGCTACGTGCCTCTGTGCCTAAAATCCCCCCCCCCCCCCTCTAAAATTCTTATTTTGAGATTTTCAGGCCGCCGGTTTTATCGAAATCCATCTGCTTTCTCCCGGGGCAACTCAGGAATACTGAAGATGTGCTACAACGTGTCGTTACCCAGAATGGTGGTATCGAGTCGACACTACGAAGAGGAAACTTCACTCTCACAGGGAGGCAAGGTTTAGGGATGGTGAAGACGGTTCTTATCTTGTTTAGAGAGTGGATCAAGCTTCTGTGGCGGTCATCAAGTTAGCTAGTTACGACTCCCGTCTGCATTTTCATCTTGGAATTTTTATTTTCCAATTTAATCGGTGAAAATAGTGGATGGATAACTCGTATTTATCAATGATAATTGATAATAACTCAGATTAGCCTTCAACATTATAAGGCTGCTACTGCACTCCAATTTAGTAGGCTTTCCGTGTTGAATACAAAAACTCACCTCATAGCAATCCAAGAGCTATGGGCAGAAAAAAACTGTAGAAAGCTTATTGGCATAGCCGCGGGGCACTTCTCTTTCCCCAAGCATTTAGACGTGCTTGCGTCTTAGTTGATACGATGATACCACACTCTGTGAATCTTGTGGAGAATATGAGGACACCGCAAAGCACTTCCTCTGTGAATGTACTGCTTTTTCTCGCATGAGGCTACAAACGCTCGGCGCAGACATGGTGAGAGCTGGTAACTTAGGCTCCTTATCATGGCTCCTTATCATGGCAGCGTCTTTTGGCTTTTCTCCGAACATCTGGAAAGCTATAACAAATAGAAGGTTGCTATTTGGTAGTACAAGGAACCGGTATTTAAGTCTGAGTGCTCCAGCTGGTATTTTAAAAACCTCCAACAGAAAAAAAGCCAATAGATCTGTCAAGAGTACAACCGTTGATGACATACTAAACATACGTTTAGATGGACTAAACGTACGCTTCCCAACCTTAATAAGATGACTGCAAGATAGTTGGTGTCTCGCAGTAAAAAAGACTGTAGAATTTTGTTGGCATAGCCGCGGGGTACTTCTCCTTCCCCAAGCATTTAAACGTGCTTGCGGCTTAGGTGATATTAAGCTCTGTCAATTCTGTAGAGAAGATGATAACATGCACTTCCTCTGTGAATATCCTCCATTTTCCCGAATCAGGTCGCTGTCACTCGACGCAGACACGCTGACAACTTATGCTCAAGGCAGCGTCTTTAGCCTGTTCTCCGAACATCTGGAAAGTCATAGCCATATAGATAGCTAAAGGAGGTTGTTATCTGGTAGTAAAATGGACTTGGACAGGTATTTATTTAGGTCTGAGTGTTCCAGTTACTATTTTAAACAATAAAAAGCGATGACTTTGAAAATATGTCAGATATTGTCAGAACAATGCTTCAGCATTGGAAAACTACAATCAAATAGAACCTCTGTTCTTCATATGTCGAGGAATAACAAATAAGTAGTATGTTCAGGCTTTTTTCTGTTGGAGGTTTCCAAAATACTCAGACTAAAGCTGCTTTTAATCAAAGTGGTACCCGTGGTGTGATGGTTAGTCTGACTTTTAGCCGGAAGGTTCATGGTTCGAATCCCAACAGAAGCAAAAATGATTTTCACGGAAAAAGACTTTCGCAATGAACTGACAAGTCCTCCGATAGTAAATTCATTACAGTAAATTATAGGTCCCCTCCATTCCTTCACAAGGCATTGTTGTGAGAAATGCGCTAGGTCCCGGGTCTTCCCGCTCCATTTATTTATTTCATAAGCTGATTTTAATATTTAAGAAACGAAAATCTATTGCATATTATATGACCTTCCCGCCATTAATCAATATCAGCTTTTAAAAGAAGGGAACACATATTTTTGGAAAGATGCAGATGATCATCGCACCGCCTTGAATGATGGACTAAAGTAACACGGTAAATTACACAGCCCGCCACTTTCTTCAATTTTGGCGCTTCACATGCGTCACACGAGCACATGCAAACAGACAATTAATCCCCATTCCAACTACGTCCCGAATTTAATCCTTCAAGAAAAGATATTTTCATGCGTGCGGTTAAAGAAATCGCATTTCACGCAGTGAAACCCTTTCAATACAAACAATGGCAAGACTTCTTTAAAAGAAAAACAGTTAAGTCTTTTTTCTCAAAGGATACTACACAGTCGTTTTTTCCTCCTAAAACTTTCTTTCGACATAATCCTTGCTTAGGCCATTATCATCAAAATGGGGATATTCATTGTCCTTGGTTCTTTTCACATCGTCCCCTCCTTCAACATTCTGTTGTTATTCAAACACAAAAAAGGATTGGATAGAAAAAAAAACACTAAATAACTCGTCTCGTCTTTCTATCTTACATCATTCTACTCCACGATTGAATCATTGAGTGCATGTAATGCGCCAGAGCCTTGAAACATGCATCCCAATAAAAAATAAAAGTCTCTCAATGCATCTCAATGGATGCTAAGGAAAATAAAATGTGTGGGAACCAGCAAGGATTAGATACCTCTAATTTACTGCTTCAAATGACTTAAAGAATCCTTTAACCGATCAAGATGCATCAAGAAGTAAGAAGAAAAAAGTAAAATCTCATTTTTTAACGATTGCCTGTGGACTACTTATAAATCTTCTCGGACGGACGCATATGTGTGTATCGTTGGATGTAATGAATTTCTTAAAAATTCTATTCAGTATCATCTATGATGAACCAAACTGTACATAAAACACAACAGGCATTGCCAATGGAAAGAAGTTCCTTAGAGGCTATGGTTTTTTAACGTAGGTAGGTACTCCCTCTTGGAAGGAATGCACATCCCATAGCGCAGATGAGCAGATGCGTTTTTCGAAGGACTATTCCCGGTGCTTCTGATGCGTAGGTAGAAATAAAAAATAATAGCCAAAAGTAACACTGCGTAGGATATAATGATTTGATTTAATGGCTATCCTGTGTTAGTTTTTTGTTCATTGTTTCTAGTGCCTGATGTGGTACTAGAAATTTTCGATTTTCAAGAGAGGATCTATTTCGGAGTGGCTTTCGAAAAAGGACTCACAATATTTAGTTTTTTGTGGTTTCTTGAACGATCATTCTCAGGTTGCATTCTATTTTGAGTCATGTAACTAGAAATGAAAGAACGGAATTCGAGTGTTGATGGAGTTTGTCACATGAAGACATGTCATTTAGCGGGGGTGACGATTTATGTTCTTTGGTTTCCTTTTTTTTTTGCTTTTTTTATGGAAAGAAAATAATTTTTTAGATCGCATGCTTCTATTTTTAGACAATCAATTACTTGGCCAGTTTCGGTAGATTTACCAATGATTTCTCATTGAAGACATTAAAAACGGGTCTAACTCTTAGTATTGGAAAGAACTAAACATATTGATCGGTTTGCTGTTGATATACTTTTAATAAAGGGCTGAAATGGCAAGCTAACTAAAAATTAACCCATGAAAAACAAAATTACTAAACGCAACAGGGAAAGAGCTTCTTCAGAAATCTGGCCCATACCATCGAATAGCTAAAGAATGAAGTGCAACTGCAAGCGAAGAACGCTTACTTAAGTACTTAGTTAAGTCGAGACATTCAATGGAATGGCTACCTTCCGAATCGTCTAAGGAATAATCTTTTTTCTGATCGAGGTTTTCTAAATAGGCTGGCCGGAGGCAAATTGTAACAATTTGTAGTTTCTTGGCTATCAAAACCTACTCGTTTGGTTTATGAGATCTAGTAGTACTATTCCAATTAACAACTATCCAAGAATCGATTTTAAATAAATTACACTGTGTGACAAATTTTTGTTTTTGTGCTCTAACATTTAATGAAACAGCTATTTTTTATCAAAGTAGACCTGCTAAACTCAAAAACGTAAACAGATTTTTTGTAACACGTATCGTTTTAAAGTTATGATATGTAAATTGATGTACTATCTATCTATATCTATATCTTCTATACATATAATAAAAGCGTAACAGTTTGTTTGTTTGTGCACGCTAATCTCAGAAACGTCTTATCCTATCTAGATAGAATTTAATATAATATATTGTGGTAAGCTTAACTTAACATTTAGTTTTTATTTCATGTCAATCGGTTGATAAATTGAAAGTTATGCCAATTCTTGCGGACGAAGCCGCTGGCACACCTTGTAAATGAATAAAGACAGTTTCAAAATTGTATATTATATTTTTTACTTAAATTCATTATTAAAAAAAATGTTAAGTATATTTACAAGTGAAGAAGAAATGAGCCAAATATTCCAAAACGAAAATGATGAAAAATTTTTACTTTTCCTCTTGTGAAGAGTAGACTCCTCTTTCATTAGAAACCAGCAGTAATCTGCTAACATTTTAGCATTTCATCTTCCTTGATAACGCACTTCTATCTGTTTAATGTCCTGGTGAATGCGTTCACCTTGTTCTTCACTTACCACTCCAAGATTAGGTGGGAAAAAATCGAAATGGGAATGCAAGAAATGTATTTTTAAAGACATTCTGCACCCCATCGTTTTGAATCTTTGTAATTAGTCATTCACTAAAAATATGTTCGTAGGGCAACTCTGCAACTCGTTTGAAATGTCATTTGAAAGAACGAATTCCACACAGCTACCAACTTGAAATAATAAAAAAATATGATGATCTAAAGCTGTTTTATTATCATGATCAGATCTGGATTGAATCAATAACGACGTTCGATCTTTTGTTTTTAACGATGGCACACACAAATAGTATTGACACTATTACTTAGAAACGTGACGTGTTAGACACCGTATTAGACAATGTTTTCAGCAATGGAATAAGGAACTCAAAACACGTAATTTTATTCATGTTAGAAAAATCGTGTCACACAGTGTCAGATCAAACCTGTGACGATTTTTTGTGAAAACGGCTCTGAAAGAAATTTAACATGTCTTGCAACTTAGCGCGTAATTGAGGCTATTTGTAGCAGGAAACTTTACAAAAGCTTAAAAAGCTTGCGACTTTTAAGTTTTAGTCATAATTTAATTGAAAAATGACTTAAGAATAACAAAAACCTTTTCTTTCTTAAACTATAAGGGATGCTGACAAGTTTCTGGCCAAATAAGTAGCTGAAACAAACAAAAATTCAAAAAGCATATTTAGGCTGAAGGTATTTCCGATATTTTTTTTTGTTTTTAAGATAGATCACCTTTACTAGCACGTCGACCTATAAGATCTTATCTGCTGTTCCCTTTGGATTTAACACGTGAAGTGTAAGGTTGTTCATTCGAAGTTGAGGTCGTATTAAAACCTAAAAATATTCGAAGAAGAGGTGTTTCTAATGTCAACGCTACTAGTGAATCCTTTTTGGAAACGTTTAAGCCTGGATCTGGCTATTGCAGGGCATTCAAATAAAATGTGTTTAGCTGTTTCTATGTCTTCGAGGCAGAGACGGTAGGTATCATGCTGGCTGATGCCCATGTTTTTAAGAAAATATCTGAGAGAGCAGTCACCAGAGAAGAAGTCCGTATAAGTAACTTTGCGTCACCTTTGCTCATGTCAAGAATTTCTTACATACGTCTTTAGATAAGTCGCTGAATAGTTTTGAATGGCGGTGGTCATTAGAGTTGTTTCAGGTTCAGGTGTGGATCATGTTCTGCCGTTCGCAGGTAACCAGTTCATGTTTAGTGCTACTGATTGGGAGACCGCAGTAGGGTCAATCAGGCTAATCTTGGTAGCTTTTGCAAAGCTTTGCGGGAATAAACTTGGTCAGTTTTTTGCTACCAGAGCAGCACAGAATAGGTTACGATGGGTGTGATAATAGTGAGGTAAGTTCAGTAAATCATTTGTGGCCTAAGTTCCCATTTTCTACAAAGGAGTCTAGAGCAAGTCCAAAAAGCATTAGTTGCTTCTAACATAGTTTGCTCTAGATGCGGTTTCCAATTAAGTTTGCTACCCAGGGTTACACCTATATATTTAACCTCTTTGGAGAAATTGATTTGAACATTTTTTAGTTAGAGTGTTTGGAGATCGATTTTACGTCTTCTAGTAAAGGGAATGATGACTTTTTTGGTGGGGCTAATTTGATATAAAACTTGGTCTGATTTGGTAAAGAATGTATTCAATTGTCGGGAGGTGATAATAAGAACTAAGCATTCATTTATTTATTTTATTATTTTTCTTAACATATCATATTAAGTATACCTTCATAAATAACAATAGAAAGTTAATTAAAATAACTGAATTCTTCTATTTGCCATATTATTAAAATACAAAGGACTTCATAAAACATTTACTGACTCTGGTCGTTTTTTCAAATGCCAGAAATATCATACCTGCCATTCTTTCATGACTAATTGATAGCCTCTGAGTCCAATTTATTGCAGTTAAAGTTGAAAATGTTGATGGTCGCCACAAAATCAAAAATTTTAAGGTATCATTGAACGCGAGCGAGCACCGAGAGCTGCTTGTGAAAAAAAAAACAAATTGTGTTTTCCTTTTTATCTTTGATCCGACTGAAAAAGGCTTTTGCCACAGCAGCCTGTTCTCTTGAGAGAATTGTAAAACCTAAAATCAGTTTTAACACATTACATTTTTTCATCAGAAATAGCAAATAGTTTTGCATTCTAGCATTAACCCAATCAGCTCCAAGTCGTACAATTTTAACAAAAAGTACTTTTCCTTCTCATTGGAAATTTTCCAAAGTAATACGCATTCCTAAAAATAGCTCCAATTCCGAATTAAATACTTTTTTAATAAGTAATAATATATTGGCACCTAGGCAATCAGGTTATAAGCAAGTCAATAGTACGACAACTGTCCTCATTAATGTCATTGAACATACCCGGAATGCCCTGGATGGTAATCATGTAACCTTTTTGACTCTACCAGATTATTCGAAAGCTTTTGACACAATTAATCATGACCTTATGTGTCAAAAACTGTTGCAAATGTATAACTTCTCCCTTGATGCTACTAAACTCATTTCGTCATATCTTACCGAAAGGAAATAAGCTGTTTCTATTAGTGGACGCTTATCAAAGTTTTTACCTCTATCTTCAGGCGTGCCCCAAGGCTCAATATTGGGTCCTACCCTTTTCTCTTTATATGTCAACGAGTTTCCTAGTATTATTCGTTACTGTAAGTAAAACATGTTTGCTGATGATGTTCAAAATCAGGAGCTTCCGTTCGGACTCATTGAAGACTGCACTTCCAAGATTAATAAAGATCTTAAAAGCATTAATCAATGGTCTACTGGGTGTGGCTTAGCTCTCAATCCTAAAAAAAACACAATGTTTGGTCATTTTGAAAACACGGCTTGATGTTTCTTACTTCCCTGCTATTGAAATTAATAATGTTCAAGTAGAATTTGTGGAATCAGCAAAAAATCTTGGTGTTTGTTTTACAGGACATTAAATTGGAACAACCATATTAGTCAAGTCGTAGGAAAAGCTTATGGTGCGCTTTGCTTGCTTTGGACTTCTAGAAAATTCACTCCTCTTAATATCAGTAAAATGTTAGCAAAAACCTCTTATATTAATGCATGGATGTGAGATCTTGTGTAGCCTTTAATTGTGCAGTTCGATATGTTTTCGACTTAAGAAGATATGATCATAATTCGCCTTATGCTAAACGTATCTATGAAATGTCTTTTGAAAACCTCTTAAAAGCGAGAACTTTAACTTTGTTCTTCAAAATAATAGTCACCAGGTCAACCTTCTCACCTTCATGAAAAAATATTAAACTCTTCGTCTATTAGAACAAAGCAAATGATTATTCCACGTTTTTCTTGCCTTAACTCGGGTCACCAATTTTTTGTTAATGCTTCAAGTCTGTGAACTGTGGAACTCCTTACTACGAAATGTGCGGAACACAAATAGCATTCAAACTTTAAAAAAAAGTGTACTCCTACTATAAAACACTGCCTTCCTTCCACTTCAGTGTAATGTTGTTTAATATTCTTTCTGTTGTTGTAGGGTTCGCTACATGCCTTTTCTTCTCTTTTTTTTATCTCTTCTTTTCTCCTTTTTTATCAAATGTATCACTCAAAATTGTATTATGTTATTTTTCTTTTCTTCTGTTTTTATATTAAAAATTTATTTGTTTATTTAATTTAACTTAGTAAAATTATTTTTGTTTTAATACCATTGTTATAAACTCCTTTTTTTAAGCAAATTATAAACAAGATATAAATCTTAAAATTGTGCTATAATAAACTGTATTGAATATCATTTTGTCTACATCAAGCACATCTCTACTCGCAACTGAATTAGGTAGATCGTCTTTGTCGTAAAATCTCCTTTGTATGTCCAACGTTTCGAAATACTCAGACTTAAATGGCTGAGCGTTCTAATTTTCTATATTCTGTTTTACAGAGGAACAAGAAGGGCCATGTACCAAGTAGTCATCCATCCAATTTAATTTGTTGGCTTGCCTCTTTTACCAGTCGTATTTTCGGAACCAAACCTTTCCATAGACTTTGCTTCTTCCAAAACTAGATGATACATTCCACTTGATCAAAGTTTCCTTATTTCTTTTTGAATGAACTTAATGATTGTTCAGGCGTCTTTTGATTCTATTATTTCTCAGCTTACAAAGAATCTGCTGACTACCAGTCCCCTCGATTCAAGTCAACTTTAGCAAACATTTAATTTGTTACTTCGTCCTGGCGGAAAATTTTAGAACCTTATTTAGGTATCGGAACTTCTTTCTAAACTTAACGCTCAAGAAGAAAACTCATAATAGATCGATTTTTGGTTTAATAATAAATTTCATCTATTTGTAGGTATCCAACAAGTACCATTCTTTTTTCTCTTCAGTATGTAGACCTTAATGAACATTGTAACAAGCCCATTGACCCACTTCGTTTACCTAAACGGAAATGCATTGCATTTTTAAAATGAAATCAAGTGCAAAACTCTTTCACACTAAACTCAAAACAAAACATTATCGATTTCATGTTCGGCAGAATATTTTTAAGAGGAAAAGTAAATCGTTAGATTGAGTAGGTTAGGTACTTGTAAGTAAAACATGGTAAACAAGGCACGCGATGTTTGAATTATTGAAACACAGTGCAAGTCATGCAATATTTGAATTTTATTGTAATTAACAATTGCCAAATGCAACTGAGACCGAAACTGATGCAAGTTCACAACAGTAACAATTGGGTTATATTTGCATCAATTATAAGTTAAACCTTTCGCCAAAAGGTGGTACTTGAGTATAGGTTACTGTTTATTCGGCAATCGGAATCTCTACAGATCTGTGCAACTTTTTGTGCTCAGAATAATGTTTGCTTAGACAGTAATGGCTTTTTGATAAACTGATGTCTAGCCGGCATGGTGCTTCCACTATTGCGACCCGAAAACTGATCCATTTCAATTGGTTTAAATTCAGGTCAGTTTTCGGTAAAAGATGACGTTCGGCATACTGTTGATGCACCTTTAAATTTTTAATCGGAACGGGGTTACATTGGCAGTTCGATAAGTATAAGAAGGTAAACAAAAAATTTAAAAAGCTGAGCTTATAAGCATCATTTGCGGTATCCGTGGCGTGATGGTTAGCATGTCCGGCTGTAAACCACAAAGGTCGAATACTAACAGAGGCAAAAATGTTTCTTCAAGGAGATCGCCTTTTACGACGAATTGGCAAGTCCTCCGTTAGTAAATGAAAAATCGATTTTTCGATTAGCCGTTCGGAAGCGGCAGAAAGTTGTAAGTCAATCCTTCATAAGGCAACAGTTGTGAGAAATGCGCTAGGTCTTGAGGTTCCTCGCTCTGCTGCGCTACGCTATTTATTTATTTTATTTATAAGCATCTCTCGCCAGAAGATTTGGATGACGATTTAAAATTTAGCGATTTGTTGGTTTATGTGTTGTGACATGAGGGGTTTAAGGATATGTTTGCGTCAATGAAGCCGTTGCTTTCGGCGGAAACTCAGTAAAGGCCAAACCTAGAAGAAAAAATAAATAAAAAGGTTGGCACAACAGAGACCAGAGAGCCTCGAAGTCTATTGCATTTCTCCCAAGCAAGTTTTGGATGATTTCGAACGGATTCGTGAAGAAGCGCCTTTCATGGCAGTGTAGTTTTTATCTGAGGACTTACCAAATCTTTTCGGAATGCGATACTCCTGAAAGAACTGCAATTGAACTTCGAACACCTAATAATAAGCAGAGATGATTACCCCAAAGCCACAAGTAGCACAGTGCGCTGACCGACGGAGACATCATAGTTTCCGAAAACTTTAATGCATGAGGCCATGAATGGGGCAAGTCAACGACGAGACGTATTCTTGAGGAACGAAAATACATGAGATTGAGCCAAAACGTGGCCTTAGTGTTGCTAATATAGGTTACAATCCAACTTTTAGAAGAACAAAAAAAAAGAGGAACCATTTCTGACATAACCTTCGCCACAGGAAATTTGCTGTGCAAAGCAAGGAAACTGGAAGGTCATCGAAGACTATGCAGGCAGCAATCATAAATACACTGCCAACCACTAGGATGAGGCCACAAATTTTGCGATCGATTTTCGCTTTTTATACCTGGTGGAAGTTTTGTACCCGGAAAAGTTTATTATCAGTTAATAGGTACGTATTTTCCCATTACAAATTCATAAATTTGAAGGGTTTATTCGAAACGACTGTTGGAATCTCCCAAGATCAATTAATGAGGTACTGAAAATAGGTATAAAAAGGTGCTCCACTAGGATGAGGCCACTACGAATATTTCCGTGCAGAAGTGCGCAAGTGCGAATTTTTGTATAAAATATCTAATAGAGTGTTAAAAATAACCGTTTTAATTAGTTTGAAGCACACATGGGTTCCGGAAAGACTTTGACAGCGACAGACAGAGCAAAAATAGACGCTTTCAAGGAAACAGGACTTTCAGACCGTGAAAAGCAAGGAGAATTAACAGGAGCAAGACAGTCATAAACAATTATCTTGCTGATCCCCTTAACTATGGGGAAAATCAAAAAGGATGCACGGGAAAAGCCACAACACCAAGAGAAAATTGGTCGATTCTACGACTTGCCTCAAATTCTACTCTACCAGCGACTATGATACGGGCCAAAAGCGGAGTTTCAGCCAGCATAACAACGGTTCGAAGAATATTACAAAAAAGTAATACTATTCAAAGGAGGAAACTAAAAAAGAAACCAGTTTTGAAGCCAGTACACAAGGAGCATCGCATGAACTTAGCAAGACAGCATGTTGCTTGGAGCAGTCAATGGAAACGCGTTGCCTTTTTGGAAAATAGTTGAATCAACCATGGAACTCACTCACGTATGCTAGATATACGACAGATATTGCAATCGAAGAAAAAAGCCTGTGAATAGATATCCGAACTCTGCAGAAATGTCTACGACTTAGGCGAAAAGTGACAAGAATCAGAAAAGGACCAAATGAAAACAGTGAGCGTAACGTTGAAGAATTCAGGAAAGTGCACCACGAATAGAAGAGAGCCATTCCTGAACAAGAAACGAAAATGGGAAGAACTGCGGCAAGAAATCAACAGGGATCTCTGGGGTCTACGCTACAAAATAGCTATGCAAAAATTTATAGTCCTATCTTAGCCCAGAAAAGATGAACCACATTGTGGACACATTATCCCTGCTTTTGAAAATCGACAACAGCGATCTAACTATTAGAATTTCCCCTAAGCATTTGAAAAAGCAATAGCTTGTACTTATCAGCAAAAATAAGGGAAACGCCGAATCTCCATTCTCATAGGTCCAGGTCTCTGTGCATGCTGGGCATAGCAGGCAAGATCCTAGAGAAGCTATTGCAACCACGAATAACAGCCGCGATTCCAAGACTGTGTAACTTGTTTGAAAGACAATATAGCTTCAAGGAGGGTAACTCTTCAATAGAAGCAATAAAAGAAGTAGAAAAAAAAAACTTATCCAAGTGATGCGAAGGGTAAAGAAACCTGGGCTGTCTCAGGCTATTGAGAAGACTGAAGTTGTCCTTCTAAAAAAAAAAGCAAATTTTCACGGTTATCGTCTTCCACAACGAAGCCTTCATCGAAGTTATAAGAATCAAAAACTTGGTAAGATATCGGGGAATAAAGGTCTATACGAAACTAAGCTTTAAGGATCAAGGCCCCTATTCTCTAACATCTAACTATCGTATCGATAACATCGACCGATAAACAGTGAGAAGCGGAATCCTACTAAATTCGTACAATTTTGTTCTATTTTCCACCGTTTATCGCCGGCTTTTATCGAGGCGATAGGGACACGGATACGAATGACCATGACCACAGAACGCGCATTCAAAATTACAACCCATCTATTTAGGCTGATAATAAATAGATGTTGATCAACTGCAAGCAAGCTGAACTTCGTCTGACCACAAGATACTCAATTTTACTGTGGAAGAAAGATTTGGGGACGAAGCACTAAAACAAGAAAATTAGGTACCGCAAATAGCTGGCATCGGCAAAGAGGCACTTTGCCTTGTAAATAGTGAGCACTTACCGCAGCATGTCTAAGCCAGCACTTCTTGCCCCTTTCCTCTTATAACGAAACCTCATCCGATGCACTCGCCGTAGCAAACTATTTTGCAAATTACTTCAAACAGGTTTTTATGGATGATTCTTTTGTTCCCGACTCATATTATTTCTCGTTTTAACCGAATTTTTCTTTTGATCCATTCCATCCAAATAAGTAGGTAATAGGTATATTCCTGGCCCCGATGGTATACCTGGCATATTTCTTAAGAAATGCTCCCCCACTCTTTCCCTTTCCCTCTCTTAAATCTTTAACTTGTCCATATCCCTAGGAGTTTTCCCCCAAGCTTGGAAAACGGCGTTTATAACCCCTATACACAAAAAAGGTCCTAAGTGCGACGTGAAAAATTATCGTCCCATCGCTAAACTATCGCATATACCCAAAACTTTTGAAAGCATATTATATGAAAACTTAAGTTTTCGTTGCAAATCTCTCATTTCCCCTAGACAACACGGGTTCCTCAAAGGCAGGTCAACAACGACAAACCTCGTTGACTTTGTCTCATTTTCCCTCTCAGCCTTGGAGAATGGAAAGGAGGTCGATGTAATTTCAACTGACTTTAGTAAAGCTTTCGATAAAATCTCTCACAAACTTATTCTTTTTAAGCTTTCCACCCTCGGCTTTGAACCCTGTTGGGATTTCTTTTTATTTAGAAAACCGTTTTTACAGCGTTTGGTTCAGATCCGCCTTATCCAGCCGCTTTCTAGCTACATCCGGTGTTCCCCAAGGCAGCCATTTAGGCCCTCTCCTCTTCATTCTCAGTATTAACGACATTGAAATGATCATCAAACACTCCTCTATCTCTCTCTATGCGGACGATACTAAATTTTACCGGATCATTTCTTCTTCTGAAGATTCTTCCCACCTCCAACATGACCTCGACAATTTTTCAATATAGTGCTCCAAAAACTGCCTGGAGCTAAATGTTTCTAAGTGCCAATCAATAACCTTCTCACGTAAACGCATCAAAACTCCTCTCCGTCTCTATCTTTAAACGGTCAACTCATTTCCACCGTTGAGGTGATCCGTGACTTTGGAATTATTTGCGACCGTGAGCTGAATTTCCTCAAGCATATCGACGATATAATCCTTAAGTCGAATTCAGTACTTGGCTTCGTGAAACGATGGTAACCCGATCCCTTTACATTTCATTTGTCCGTCCGATTCTTGAATACACTTGTCAAGTCTGGTCGCCTTTTCAACAAGTGCACATTGCCAGAATTGAGAGCATTCAACGCAGTTCCCTCCGATTTGCTCTTCGAGGTCTTAATTGGGGTAATCCTTTGATATTACCTCTTTATCAAGACAGAATCAAACTCCTCAACCGCAAAACGCAGAAAGATCGAACAGAAATGTTTGACATTCTCTTCACTCATCGAATTTTTAGAGGTACCATTGACTGCCCAGCCCTTAACGAATTCATTTTTCTAAATACTAAACCTTGTAACACTCGGAATCCCCGCCTATTCTACCCACCATCGAACCTCTTACGGCTGAGGAATGATAATTCTCACTCTTCTTGTTTTGAATTCAATATGAGTACTCCCTGCCAGAAACTTTGTCTCTTAAGCCCTCCAACTAGTTAGTTTAAGTCTTAGCCATTAAGTTTCTTAGTTTGTAAGTTAATAGCTTGTATTAAGCCTAATAAATGGGGGTTTTGCTCCCACCAAAAATAAAATTAAAAGACTGTAAAAAGAAGAAGCCCTTCGCTAAAATACGGATATTCGTTGACAGACGAAGCTTGTTGGATATGAGGTCCTCACCATCAGGAAATAAATAAAAGACTCGGAGAAATTAGCCAAAATAACATCATCCGGAAGATGCTGGGTGGGCCCAAACGCTCCGACCCGACGCGACGGGTTTTCGAAAGCAGGGAAATCGCGGAAGGGTAAGACCTCGTGTAGGAAGAAGACCTCAACCGATTTAAAGTGCAAAACTAGAGAGAGCTCGCCCGAAATCGAGATTATTGGCGCAAGATGTTGGTTGAGGCTCAGATTCACCATATCGATTCTGTAATTTCCACCTAAGTAAGGCAGTAGGAAGAAGTATCTTTGTTTGCAGCGACAGCCAAGCTGTGCTTAAGGCCCTTCTCAACCCTCTAACCACTTCGAAAGTGATCCAGGAATGCAAGAGCTCTCTGAATGCGATCGGAAGATTAAATTCCTTGAGTCTCATTTAGGTTCCGGGCCATCACGGCATAACTGGAAATGAGATCGCCGGTGAACTCGCTAGGCAGGGATCTCAGACAGCTTTCTCAGGACCTGAACCGTCGCTAGGTTTGGCAGCGTCCTCAGTGAGAGCCTCAATCAACGATTGGATCTGTGAAGAGCAAAATCGTAGATGGCATGCCTCCATTGGATGCAGACAAACCAAGCGTATGCTCCCCAACGTTAGTAAGAAGACTGCAACATTTTTGCTAGCTAGTAGCTTATTGGCGTTGCCAGCGGGCACTTCTCTTTTGCCAAGCATTTAAACGTGTTAGGCTTAAGTGATACCACACTCTGTGAATCTTGTGGAGAAGATGAGGACACCGCAGAGCACTTCCTCTGTGAATGTCCTGCTTTTTCTCGCATGAGGTTACAGATACTCGGCGCAGACATGGTGAGAGCTGGTAACTTAGGCTCCTTATCATGGCAGCGTCTTTTGGCTTTTCTCCGAACATCTGGAAAGCTATAACAAATAGAAGGTTGCTATCTGGTAGTACAATGGACCGGTATTTAGGTCTGAGTGCTCCAGCTGGTATTTTAAAAACCTCCAAAAAAAAAAAAAAAAAGGCAGTAGGAAAGATGCTGGGAGACGAAGAGCAGTGGAAACAAATTATCACGTATCTGAGGCTCCCGAGGTGGAAGATCAACGAAAAACTCTTGGATTCTTTGCCGGTATGTCAAGCTTAGGACACCTTGGGTAGTCTGGCGGCACACGGTAAAACATTTTTTCCAAATGAAAACCACGATGAGATGTTCTATTTTTTGCGATAAGGGAGACCACCTCATATCTCTTTCTCAAACTACTTATATATTGCACACTTCATTTTCTCGATCTAATGTCAAACTACAACCAAACGCCAAAGTCCATTTTCTTTGCTAAAACAATTAGACATTAGAAATACCCCACTATTTAACAAATATTCTTTCTTCATATCACAGAAAACTACGTCAATTAGAATTTATTACTCTCCCAACTAATATAGACCGTTTAGCTTGGTTTATAGTTTCTACTTAAGAAGCCAAATGTGCGGTCGTATAGGTCCCAGCTAAGTAGGTAATCTACTTTTCATTGTGGTTATTAAAAACATTGTTCTGCGGAGTGTTGATCTTTCTAAAGTGCCAAGTTCAAGCATCACCATCTCATCTCATTAAATTTTACTCCTCTGAGTCACACGCAAAGGTGGTACAACGACAGCATCACCCGGGACATCAAAATATCCCAACGCCGCAACACCGATCCTACCGGTCATTTGACCTTATACCCGCCCTGTCAGTATACACAAACGACGCGACGTGTGTTAACTTGCCCAACAGGCACTGCTCGCAAGCCCAAAACGGCTGGCGCGGTCTCTTTCTTAATTTCTATCATTTTACTATACAACATACCTAATAGGTCTTATTACGGAGTCATATTCCACTCGACTTCGAAGGAGAAAAGGTTTAACGACTTGCTCGTGTTGCCGACGATCACATACGCTGATGACGACCAATTAAGCTTTTATTTTATTATTATGTTCTAATTATGAGATGACTCTTTTGTGGGCAACACACATATCAACGCATGAGAAAATCTCTGACGCTGATCTTGAAACAAGGTCAGACCTTGGCTAGCTTTTTTGCTTCTCCTTTTTTTTCGTTCGTTTTATGAATAAGGAAAAACAAAGAATTTAATTGCTGACATGGTTGGAAATTAGTTTTTTGGTTCGAAGAAGAAGGCTTTTGTCGCCGGCATGATGATCGATCAATCTACCTGCAGGTCTTGCGAGGATTCTGTGATGTTCAGTTTCCGACACAGGCGCATTGAAAAGATTTAGTTTCTCATTTTAATTAAAATGAATTGTATTTCTTTTATTTGCAACAGCCATCGTCGTCGTAGCTGGGATGTGATCTTTTCACAGACGACCAACTGGTTGCATTCGTTTTTCTTGTCCTCGGATCATGTGAAAATTCTCGTCGCAGGTGTTGCATGGATGAATTTTGGCTTTCAAAACGAACTGCAGGTAGGAATGACTTTAGAGCGTTGAAATGATTTATCGGAAACCTATATGTTCCACCTTGTACTGTGGATGGTACCTGTAACTGAACGAGACAATACAAGGATTGTGTTTTAGTCCTTTTTTCATAAAGTAAATGTTTTTCAAGTGCTGTACTATTGTAGTGTTGTTTTTCAATGCAAGAATTCTCCATTGACAGATGGCTGTGGATGTTTTTCGAGAATCCATAATGAGTTGTTTTTAAGTCTGCTGTTTGAAAGAATCTTTCGGAAATAGAAAACACTTATTTTGATGAATTTTCAAATTGAGTCTGTTTGGGAAGCCAACTGGTTTGCTTTAGAAAGCCTGTCCTTCACAATCTTGCTATTGTGTGACAGTTTTCTCACACAATGTGTTTTTAATTTGCTCAGGCAAAAAGAATAATCATAAAACATCACATACTCATTTTCTAAATGGTTAAGGCCTCGCGTAAAACTAGACGGGAGTGGTGGTGACCTCGATTTCACTGATCCCAGATCTTACGGGTGGTGGATAATAGTTCATATCAACGAAATCCGGCCTATGAAGGTAAAATTTCAAACAATTTTTACATTCGCGCAGTGTGGCTAAAGCAGAAATCTCTGTATTTGAAAATAGAGTAGCGTTTTTCCTCCAAACGCGCGGATGTTAATTGAATTGAAGGATTGCGGCTAGGTGATTCTCTAGAGTCTTATCACAAAGAAGGAAAACAAACAAGCAGATACACGAAACATAACGAGTGTGACGTTTTGCTGTGGATGTAAATGCTTCAACTACTTCTTTCTATCTTCAATCAATTTAAAGAAGTTTTTCGATATACTATTGAAAAACTTCTAATAAGTTTAAGTAGGAACTGTGCCCCATTTAAAGACGTAACCCCCGGGGATTAGCGAATTCCTTACAACCATACCTTGCGAGAAAAGGCGATGACCTAAAATTTTTTGTCGATTCCAAAAGGCTAATAAAGAAGTGCTTTTCATGGCAATGAAATCACTATCAGAGGATTTGCCAATTGGGATTCAAACCTCTAATCTAATACTTGATATTCTTTTGTGGTTTGCCATTCAAGTTTCAAGCGCCCAAAAGATGGAATCCATAGTCCCTCCGCATATTCCATTTGTTGTTATCCCGCACTATTCTGGCTGAACTCGTGTCGCTACAGTAGGTACAGATCATGTGGAGCTCTTCGTTTTGTACATTTGTCTCAGCCCTTTATTGCGAGTGTCGTTTGGCTGTCGATAAACGACGGTTGTCGGTAGTCGAACGTCGAAAATGAAATTTAATATTGCGTATTCTTATTGTTCGATACTTTCAATTTTGAATTCGGTCGTTATCGTCTGTATTTTTGCTTTTGACTATCACTGAAACTAACTCAAATGTCAAATTATTAGATTTATTCACAATGACTACTTTCATTATTCACAGTAACAGAAATCCTTGTCGATAGAGATATGCAATATCAAAAGGAAAATTTATCGAAGCTTTCGACCCTTGTCGCATCGAATGTTAGACGACACTCGCAATAAGGGCCAGCCCAGGTATTGGAACAACACTTCTTAAGTTGTGTGTACGTTAAATAGGTGACATTAAAACTTAAAGAAACAAAATGTTCAACACTTTTCAGCATTTTTGCGGCATCCAGGATATGATTATCTCACTGGAGTTGGTTACGGATGAAACGACAACTTTTATTTATCGAGTGTTTTTTCGATTTTTGTACACAATATTGGTTATGCAGAAGTATCTTCGGTATCACATGAAAAGTATTGATGACTGAAAAACTCTGCATCGATACAAAAGTGACGAGTATCTACTTGCTTGCTTGAGGCTACTTGTATCTACTTGCGGTTGAAACAAGTAGGTATTGGTAATGAATATAAGAAAACAGTGAGACAAATTTGATGCCCACCCATTCAATCCTTTCAATCCTTTCGGGTGTGATTCTTGGTCATATTCTAAGAAAAAAATTGTTCTACAGTAAAGCTCGTTTCTCAACTTTCACATCACTTTTTGACAATTTAAAAAAAGGCTAACTTTGGTGTAACCTGACCTATGTTAAATTCGATATCTCTGTCAATACTTATGACAGAGACCTAATCTTAGACTTAATTTTTGTAGAAATAACAACTTTTAGGACTGTATTTAAGTTTAGCACAATGATAGTACACGAAGTACGGGACACCCTGTATACAAAAATACTGTAGTGAATTGTATCGTTAATATATTCAAAAAGGGAGCGTATCGAAATCACACTTTTCAAAATCCCGTTTTTCAAGAATCCCGAAAAAAAAGTTTTAAAATCCCGTCTACTAAAATACTGCTTTTTTACAATCCCGACTTCTTAAATCCCGCTCGATCAAAATCCTTATTTATTCAAATCCCGCTTTTTAAAATCCCGCCAATCCCGTTTTTATACATCTTAATATTTTACAAACTACGAAAAAATAGACAAAGAATATGTAAAACAGGTTTTTTACGTCGCATTGCTCACAGCATACAATTACACTGATATAAAATTATAAGAAATATTGTTGATGATTACACTGGTCAACAACATTTGCGGTTTTTCGGTAACAGAAAGGAGACCATGTTTATATTAAGGTTTTTACCTTGCTGCATCCAAATCTAGCCTCAGAATTGATTGTCTACGTGTCATTTTCGAGATATTGAGCCTCCAAAATCGGAAAAAATAAAAATGTTTTAACATGAAAAAAATTCAACCCAAAAACAGACCAATACTTTTCCTATGGTTTTTCGTGTGCTGAATCCAAATCTGTTCTCAAAATGGGTGTATTACATCAAATTACTGTGATATTTAACTTTAAAAGTTGTAATGCATGGTCAATCTCTGTTTTGAAGCCTTGGTAGAGTCTTGAAAATACATTTGAGTCAGATAGAACATTTTTGAAGGTTCTTGGTGTGCTTAATTCAAATCCAATGGTTGTAGCACGAAAACTAAACCTAATGGAAACAAAAACGGTATTTTTTTTTATTTGAAGGCACTGGCTGCAACTCGAAAACTAGACCTGATGAAATCAAAATGAATATGGCAATAAAATGAGGGTATATAGGCTACTCAAAATTAGCAAGTACCTTTATTGTTAAAAAATTTTGTGGATCAGTGTAATAAGTTCCTTTCCTATGTTCTTCTTTTTAGTGTACCATTTGATATGCTAATAATCTAGTTTGATAATTTGAATTGTTGTTATTTGCTTAGCGCTACAATAAATCTATTAAATAAAGAGATTAATACAATTTTAAACAGTAAAAAACACTTTTTATATTTCCTCAAATGCACATTTCAGAAGCAATGCTTCCATCATCAGTGAGATATATAAATTAAATCTATTCCAAACAAATCACTTGTTGCTTTCTTTATTTTGATTTCTCTATGCCGCTTTTGCAATCAAAACTAGTTGTTTTATTTAAAAAAAATCGCGCGATTTTTTTGAATAAAACAACTAGTTTTGATTGCAAAAGCGGGATTTTAACAAACGGGATTTTAAAAAACGGGATTATAAGAAGCAGGATTTTAAAAGGCGGTATTTTAAAAAAGCGGGATTTTTAAAAACGGGATTTCAAAAAGCGGGATTTCCAAACCGGGATTTTAATAAGCAGGAATATAAAAACTGGGATTTCGAACCCAACCCATTCAAAAATACTCGGTTTGAATTTTAAGTCGATCGGCCAATTTATCTTTGAGTTATGATGGAAGAAATTTGGAAAAATGTCGTTTCGAGAAAAACGCGTTTAGAGTTGAAATTACCGCGGCACAGAATTTTTTTTCTAAACCAAAAAATCTTGAAAGTGTCATACTGGTAGCCCCTTAATATTTATTTAATGAAAGAAACAAAAGAGACATAAAAATATACTTTTTATTTTTTGTGATTCTAAAAAAAAGCAATGCGCTTGGATTGTAGTATCTCAACTGCAATTTTTCAATTTCATTGAAGTCCTTAGAACTAGCACATATGTAAATGTAATAACGCTAAAAAGTACTGGTATTCGTCAGGGCAACACAAACTTTTCGGTCAACCATTGTAAAAAACAAGTTTATGCGAAACTTATGAAAGGCATAAAGACTGAATTTGAGCATCGACTCGATGCTTCTCAGCTTCCAAACCTTGTGCGTATTCCTTCTTGTATTCGAGCTTAAGTGGGCGGCAGTATTTGGTTGATGAAGATCTCGGATTTTGCATTCTACACTATGATCTATTAAAGACTGCACTGTCACCTCATCTTAATTGTTGTGTGACGCACATTTTTTGCGCATTTTGAAACTGTTCAGCGTCCTTGGCTCTAATAATATTGTACTGGTGTCTCGTTAGCTTGGCCTCTACCACAACTGAAAGTGCTTCCTCACCTGTTCGGCCCAAGAGCGCTATTGTTACCTGGCAGCCTTAAAGTGATTTTTTTTTCACAACTCACGTTTCAAAGTCGGTGCCTCTCTTAACTTCAAAACTTCTACACCGATTCTTTTGAAATTTTGAACACTATTTCTGTATTATGATTAACAAGGTAACGCTGGGGAGTTTTTTTGTTTAAATTCGTTTATATTTTTTTTTTTTAACAATTACAAATGCTCCGATTTCTTCCTAAAAAATTTTTCACTTCAAAGTGTTCCCAAAAAGTCAAAAATTATAATATCAAAAAAAAAAAACTTTTCAGTGTTACCTGGAGAAAACATTTTTATAACAAAATAATTTTGGGCTCCTGATTTCGGACGATCCAGTACCAAGTTATGGAGGGCACAGCAACTGTCCTCTTTTTCGAGATGCTTCACAATAACTACTGCCACTGCCGTAGTTTTTGATAGTTCTTTATGAAATTTTTTCACAATATTTTTGAAATATTATATTAGAAAACAACATTGATTTTTATAAAACGACACTAGCCGTGTCGTCCAAAAAAAAAAATCATCAATATGTACCTTAATTTTTTGCGAGTAGTATATTCGAAAAATTTCACTTAAAAAATTGAAGCAAGTATGGGCACTTTTTTTCGCACAGCACACAAGATGTTTAACTATTTTTACAAACAAAAATCTCCGCGTAGAAACGTCTAGAAACCTACTTTTACATTTAGAAAAAAACTACATATTTGAAACTAATAAATTCATATTGGTTTTAAATTTTTTCGTTATTAAATTTTATATTTATCAAAGCCACTACCTACTTATCAATTGTCTTAAGAGTAAATGAAATGTAACTTTCAAGTCGGTCGTATGGAGCAAGCAAGCAACTTTAAAATATAACTGTTTTTGCAAATGATGCATTAGAATGTGTGCTAACGAAAAAACCAGTTTTTATTTTCATAGCTTACAATTTTTTTTTTTTTTTTTTTTTGAATTTATTCCGACTCCTCCATATGAGCCGGCCAACTGTGCAACGGTTTCCTCATCCGTTTTCGAATAGGTCCATGCTTCCGCGGCGTAAAGCAGAACTGGGATGATCAAGGTAAGTAAATATAGAACCAGTAAGAAAGAAGCCAAGAAGAATAAGTGACCTCAACTACAAGCAAAGATCTAGGAGTACATTTTGTATCTGGAGCTGGGAGATAAAAGTAATATTAATTGTTCTACATTGAATCCTTTCGTTCCTGATTATCATATAAATCAATCTAAATCGCAACATTGTCCTTTTTTTGTAATTATTCTTTATACCAAATATGTTTGTTTCTTTTGTTGAGAATGAATTATGTCAAACAGCTCATATATCGTTCGAAAAGCGAGTATTTGGTAAAAAATAGTTGGCACTACCGGCATTCGATTCTAGTCTCATAGATAGTACCAAATAAAAGTAGAATCAAAATTAAATTCGAATAGAATCATGAGTAGAATCGAATTACATAGCAAGACCTATGCTCTGTTTCATCCCTTGCCAATTTTCATTTGACTAACGTATTGACGTATTGACGTATTGACTAACGTTTTGTCAGTTCAATCCTCACAGAGTTTTTATTTGAAAAGTACTCATAAGTGCAAAAGGAGTGCGAGATGCACTTTTAGCCAATGAGTGAAAAGCTGCTTGAATTCTGTGACCGTACTCCACCACCGCTACAACGTAGGCGGTGAATTTAAATGGAAAAGACGGCTGAATATCTCACATTATATTGTTATTTCGATTGAAAAGATTGTCGCCAAGGTTTCCCAAACCACAAATATATTTTTAAAATCTTATTTGAGAATCTAATTTCAGTTGTTTTTATTTATTTGGTCCAGTTTTCACTCTTTTCAGTCGTTGTAATTGGTTTGAAAATTTTACCTGAAGCCCTTTTTTATAAGTAAAGATACCCTGTGCACTTATTTGCAATTATAAATATAATTAAACCCACCACTTCTTTGTGTTATCTAACCCACCCCTAGCTGAGTTAAGTCCGTGGTGTCATCAGCCTATACCGCGCGGCACGTCAGTTGTGCATTGCTTTTGCTCAATTCAATAACGTCTAGTTGCTTCTTTTCAACATAAACTTAGTTTTCGCATAGGAAAAAGTGCAACAATACTAAGGCAAGTCTTACGCAAAAAATGTTTAACCGAACATGTTTAAAAACAACTATACTTTGCAGTAAGCAAACTATCAGTTCTCTCGTTGAACTTTATCCAGGGTTAACCCAGGTTTCCTTGACAGCCCCAAGACCTGGTTTTTCGATTCTCAAAAAACGCTAAGCCCAGGGCTCTAAAATCATTCAATTTAACATTCAGGCCGAGTTTAGGTTTTTCATAAACAGCTTCGTGTCGACCACTGGGCAAATTCAGTGGTTCAACTAACAAACCTTATGTATCTTCCATGAACTGATATTTTTTGTTAACATAGTACAATGTGAGAAACGTAGCACACATATAATCTATATATTATACATATATATAATATAGTCGCACATCGCTGCCGTATGCATGACTGGAACGGAAGCCGAATAGACTGTAGCCGTAACGCGTTACGTAACTCTTCCTTACTTATTTAAAATTAAGGGTATGAGATAACGAAGCAAATTCGAATATACTGAGCTAAAGTTGAATCAAATAACTTCGTACAGACTGTCGGCTTATCATGCACAAGCAAGTTTTTATCAGAAAAAAGCTTTTGAAGGCTTATTCAAGGATATTCTCTCATTTTGCTGACATTTCCCATTGATGTTATCTCAAAATAGACGTATAAATGCATCACGTTTCTATCCTTGTTATTTTGCTTTCAATTTGGTTTGGACGAATCAGTAATAAAACATTTGAACATGTGTACATTAGAGTGGGTCAAAAAAGTCGATTATTTTTTATTATAAGGATTTAGTTTTGATTATTTCAAGACAAATTTCATTTTTGTTTATGAATTTTATAACTCGACAATAAATGACTTTTACAAAATGCGCAATACAAATTTTTAATGGAAATTATCTGCTCTATAAAAATATTTTTTTATGTTTTAGCGCTGAAATTAACCGTTCAAAAGTTATTCATCATCAAACTTTCATGTGTACGGATTTTAAAAGTTTTTGATGAGATATTCGAAAAATTTCAATTTAATTTATGAATTTTATATGAATTTCAATTCTTGTTATTAACATAAGTATTATTTGAGTTTTATTTTCACAATTATCAAAATTTTTCTTTAATTATTCTAAACATTTTATTTTTAATCATTAGAAATCACAATCCTAGGAAAAATTTCTCTTCTAGAGAATTTCTGTTTTGTATTTCATTTCATCTGCTTGAATTGTGAAAATAAAACTCAAATAATACCAATTAATAATTTTGACCCACTCTAGTGTACATACATACATACATACCTACCTATGAATATGTATAGATAAATGTATGCTTTCCGAAAAACTCCTAAAAGACCTACCTTATCCTTTCTTTCATCATCTTCGAAAACAGCTCAGAACCAAACACTTTCCAAAGGTTTTAAAACCCAAGTGAAGCTTTCATCGTTTGCTTCGATTTTCCTTGGACTAGAAGGATCATTTGTACATATCCACTTCATCTCAGTATATTAATATCAAGTCTTAATGAAAATACCAGGTGCTTTCCTACCTACCGAACTATGAATAAGTGGAAAAGCTCCAAATTATACGAAACAGATGAATATTTTACTGAATGAAAAAACCAAGTTTTTTTTTAAATTAGAACTTTATTGTTACATTAATTTCAAAGACTTAAAATACTCTATTCATACGAGTGGTTTCGTTTGTCATTTTCACGTCGTATAAGTACGGTGCTAATTTTAACATTTTTACATTTGTATGCTCCAAAACAGCAGCAATGTTGACCTCATTTTACACAACTTCCATTTGCTTAAGACTACAGTTTAACTTTATACACACTTTGCTTAAGTCACGTTTACCAAATAAATTAATTGTCACCTTCATTCGATTGATAAAAACTAACCGCACTGCGTTCCGATGCTGGACTCGGAGCAGGACTAATTGCCGGACTTCTGTTGACCGGAGTAGCTGCAGGGCTTTGACCCAACGGCACCACCAACGGTCCAATTGGCTTCCTTGGTCTCGAAATACCACGAGTTCCTTGATTGGGTGGACCGCCTGGCTTCAATCGCGGCCGCCCAGGACCTCTCTTCACAGGCGGAATAGTCGGCACAAATGCACCCTCGCCGGTGTTCGTCAGATGTTCAGTTGTCGTACCTATTCAAGGACAAGCAAAAAAAAAAAACAGACATTAGTAATAAATTCGATTTATGTTAACCTAAACACGCTCGCATGGTGTTTTCCACGAAATAATTAGCAAGAATACGCAACAAATGCAATAGGCACGTTCCGGCAGGACATTTGAATCTGCTTTGCATTGGTTTGCATCACGTTTTATGCGAAGGCGTACAAATGGCATTGGCACATGCCGGCATGGTGGTTGGTTGGTAATGAGCTTATTGCAATTATCCTGCACAAATGTATTTCGGGTTCGACACAATCAGCCGTAAGCCGATTTATTCAATTAACGCAATCTGATGCGTGCAAATATACAAATATATTCAGTGGATGGAGAGCGAGAGAAAGAAAGAAGTGCATTTCTATAAGCGGCTTTGCAAGCCTCCACATACCAAAGCCACCGCTACGTAATTCCCAACGCAATGACACTTAATCATAAACATCCATTAGTCGTTAAATACAATCGTCCTTGTGGGACATACGAGTAAATATAGGGACAGACTAAGTGTCTGCATTTTATTATCGGACACAGTCATCGGCAAAACATTCGGGATACTTGCGCGTTATCCTAGGATCTGATCTGTGCAAATATTTAGCATAACTTCGTCTGTATCTGGATGATGAGAGTGTGGGCTATATTTCAATACACAAAACTCAGACTATCATCAGACTATGCATCCATGGGGGAAGCACGTGCGTTTAATTCGTATTGTGAGCTGTGAGGCATTGTAACATGAGCAAGCATCAGGGGTAATGTGAATGGGGGAATCTCTCATACTCTCATACTGTGTAGGAGGAACTCCATGAAATTGAAGTGTTGTGTCATAAACGACTGACAGGTCCTTGCTGAGAGTGAGGGCGGACGGGACCATATAAACGTGACTGTCCTAAATGCTTTATTTTGGTGAGTCGTGATTAAGATGGTGCTACTTAAGGGTTTCCGTTTTCGAAACATTAGGTACTTGATTGTCATTTTTTTTTTATGATTTTCGTGTGCTCTTTCTTTCGAGTCGATTAAGGAATTAGGATACTTACCACCGGAATTGGTTTCATTTGATGGAGTAGATCGCAGTGGAGTTGTATCAGCTCTGCCGAGGGTTCCATTTCCGCCACCGCGACGCGATCCTCGTGGTCGACCGCGTTTAGTACCGCGGGGATGATGACGACGACGAGAGCGCCCCATGGATTCGAAATGGTTGAACATACCTGGAAGGAGAGAAATAGATCTTTTTTAAGGATGGTTCATAAATATATGATTACGTATATGTATGTGAAATTAAAAACCGGAAAGATGTGGGACTAGTTTATTTTTTATGTTTGTCAGATAAAAAATACGGTCACGATACTTTTAGAATTCTTACATTTGTTGGGAACAACACTGTACGAGGGAGTGAGGATCAGAAGCAATGCTATGTTAGTTAAGTGCCCATGTAATTTATTGTTGTTAAGAAACTATTAACGTTAAGTCTAACTCAAAAAGAGTAACAAACTTCGATAAGTTTTGATTGGGATGCCTCAGGGTTAACATAAGAGACCCATTTTGCTTATTATATGCAGAGATATTTTTTGAATATGAGAAGAAACGCTAAATTAGGTTCTAGAGAAGAAAGGACAGATTCGAAACAAAATTGTTAAAGCCTTTCTCGTATGATTGTAACAATTCGTGAGCTTCGTATATCACATGTCGTTACATGGCCGTCTCGACCAGAGAAAACGTCCTCTATGGTAGCTAGTTTCCACTCCAGTCGCGGCTTACCAGAATCTGCACTTCTTCCCTTTCAAATGGCGAAGATGAACGCACCTTATTGTGATGAAATGAACGCAAGAGCTGTAAATACTCCATCCGCCAACGCTTCCACAATCTATTAGTGTAATTCTGGCGTAAAATTCGAATTGCATTAACATTATCTGGCAGGTCGATTTGTTCGATGGGCTCGAATTGAGTTCCCAAAAAGTGAGCCAGTGTCATGGTTTTTCGTCCAAGGGATTGCTGCCAACATAAGTTAAAGGACGTGAGTTGACCACTCCTTCGGTCTCAATTATCACAGTCCTCAGCTGTTCCGCAGTCAGTTAGGCCTTTCCTATAACCACTTTTAAAAAGAAAGTAAAGTGGACTGGCGAAGTCGACTCCAATGATGTCAAATGGCCTGAATAATCTGATACGGTCTGCTGGAAAAGGGGAGCAGCTGGCGTTGAAAATGTTTTCCAAGCAACTTTCGACAGATGACACACATCTTTCTTCGTTTCTGGATGCATTGACTTCCTTTAGGAATCTAGAACCTTGTTCTCAATTGTGATAGTACATTATTTGTGCCACCATTCATATTCGTCTATGATGAGATTCGTGATATGAGAGAGTACTGAAAACGTCAGAGCTGACACCTCGTGTGATTAAGTGAGCAGGGTTTTCCTTTCCACTGCAATTTCGCCACTCCGGAACCTTGGTGGGCCGTAATATTTCATCCACTCTTCCTTGAATGTATACCACAGCTGCAAGTGCTTGAAGGCTTGCATCGGCAAAAATGTGCAGTTCCTCTTTGTCAGAATCGCAAAACGTCACGGCTGTTCGTGGTATAGTGACCCTGCTAAGAAGCGACAAGCGTTTAACAGATGTCTACTTAAAGGCTCATCCCAAGACAGTTTGTTTCTCCATATAGATTGAAAAAGTATTTTCACTCTTATAGTAACTGGGCTTAACAAACCTAAGGAATCGAAAACTCTTGCAATTGTACTCAGGACGATCCGCTTGTTGGCTCCACCACACCTAAGGAACTCTTCCATCGAATTTGTTGCAACGCCAATTTCATCACCAATCACAAACCAATTTAGTCCAAGCACCTTCTGATTTATGGCTGAGTGCCCCGAACCCAACACATCTCTTATGCGACTACTATTTGAATTTCACTTTCTCAAATTCATTGATGCCTTGCTCATGATACCCACAGCTTCTTGACTAGTCCATATTGCGTAAAATGAAAGAGCACTAGTGTTTAAAATTTTGTAACGAGTTTCTTTTTTAACAAGGGCACTCAAGCACTGAACACCAAAACAAATCAAACTGATCTAAAAGTCCTCAGTATTGAATGGAAACAAGCCAGTTGCAGTAGTCTGTTGCTGAGCTGATTATAGGATTCCTAAGTCGTAACAAAAAGGCACCCAAAATTGAGATAAATAAGTGTGCACACACCGACACAACAAGTACGACACCGCGTTTCCAAACATTTGTAGATGTTGTAACCATAGCTGTCAACATCGCTTCTATCGACATTGCAATTTTAAATCGCTTTGGTTTGAAAGATTGTTACTATTTTCTTTTTGGTGTTTTTTTTTTTTAAATATGTACTTCTCTGTACATGACTATATCCACTGAGTCGGTCATGATTTGTTTTTACCAAGATGATATTTTCGCCGCGAAGACATCTATATATCTTGGTACTCATAATACGACCAAGCTTTGTGACTGGGGTTGTGCGTGGGGTTAACTACCCAACCACGTAAAAAGTATCTGGTTCCGAAACAACCAACAGCCTCGGATAACAATAACAAACAAAAGTTGACGCCCCAAGCAAACGAAGAAAGGACAAAGACCTCTGGATCTGCATGTGGAACGTAAGATCCCTTAACCCTTAACGGATTACGTGCAGCGGGAGAATTAGCGGCCACCCTGGACTGCTATAATGCAAGCATAACCGCCGAAAGCTACAATCGCAAGAGATTGCCAGTGCCTTTTCCAATCGGGTGTCGAATTGTCACACTCAAAGAAATAAAAAGTATGTGTCGAAATCAACTATCGAACAAAAAATAACCTGGGTACGATCTAATAACTGCTCAGGTTATGAAAGAAATGCCATCAAAAGCCTTCATAAAACTCCAATTCATAATAAATGCATGCCTAAAGACCCAATATGTCCCACATTATTGGAAAATTGCTGAAGTAATTGTTATACTAAAGCAAGGTAAGCCACCAACAGGAGTGACGTCTTACAGACCCCTTTAGCTTATACCAATAATGGCAAAAGTCTTTGAAAAATTGCTACTGAAAAGACTAAGCAAAGTCATAGAAGAAAGAAATCTAATCCCAAATCATCAGTTTGGATTTAGAAATAAACATTCCACGATAGACCAAGTTCATAGAATAACGGATGCAGTTGAAAAAGCATTAGAAGAAAAACAAGTATGTTCGGCTATATTTTTAGATGTTGCTCAAGCATTCGAAAAGGTATGGCATGAGGGGCTAGAGTACAAACTGCAAAGGGACCTACCCAGGCAGTACTACGAAATACTAAAATCTTATATCTCAAACCGGCTCTTCAGAGTACGGTATGATCAAGAACATTCAAAGCTAAGTAAAACACAAGCCGGTGTTCCACAAGAAAGCGTCCTAGGACCTACCCTGTATTTGCTATATACAAGGGATATTCCAGTGGATAACAATACCATTATGGCTACTTTTGCAGATGATACTGCAATTTTGGCATCCAGTAAGTGAGTCGTCAAGGCTGCTGAAAAATTGCAAAATGCCGTCGACACCGTTAGTGATTGGACCAAAAAATGGCGTATCAAGCTCAATGAAGCTAAATCTGCTGTACCTTACGCCAATACGGCCAAATACCTTGGACACGCCTTTTTAATGCCGCTTATAAGATCTTGTCTGCTGTAATATGTGAACGTCTGAAACCCCACGTCAACAACTTGATAGGTCCTTATCAATGCTGTTTTAGACCAGAGATGTCCACAATACACCAAATTTTCACATTACGGCAGATCTTGGAAAAAACCCAAGAACATAATATCGATATTCACCATCTTTTTATCGATTTCAAGGCCACGTATGACAGTATTTACAGAGACGAGCTGTACAGAGCCATGTCTAGTTTCGATATCCCTGCATAACGTTCGACTATACGAGATGACTTTGAAGAATCACACTGATCTGTCAAGGTCGGTAAAGAACCTACCAAGACGAAAAAGGCTTTAGGTAAGGCGACAAACTGTCATGCGATTTCTTCAACATCATACTTGAACAGACTGTAAGAAACTCAAACGTCAACACCAGAGGAACAATCTTTCAAAAGTCTGTACAATTACTCGCCTATGCAGACGATATTGACGTAAAGGGAAGAAGGAAGTGTGATGTGATGGGTGCTTTAGCGAGCATTGAAACAGAAGCGGCAAAAATGGGTTTGATGGTTAATGAGGGCAAAACGAAGTATATGTTGTCATCAAACAAGGACACAGAACATCGATGAATTGGACAAAACGTCACAATAGACAGACATAACTTCGAGGTAGTACAGGAGTTCGTCTACCTAGGATTCGCTGTAGACACGGACATCAATGCGGAGATCAAACGGAGAATAACTCTTGCCAACCGTTGCTTCTTTGGGTTAAGAAGGCAATTGAGAAACAAAACCCTCCCTAGAAAAACCAAGGTAACCTTGTATAAGACCTTAATCATCCCAGTCCTGCTGTACGGCGCGGAAGCATGGACCTTATCGAAAGCGGATGAGGAAACCCTTGGTCGTTTCGAAAGAAAAATTCTCCGAATGATCTTTGGTCCCGTATGCGAAGACAATGTGTGGAGAAGAAGATACAACAACGAGCTGTATGAGCTGTACCGCGACAAGGGCCTAGCCAGAAGAGTTTTCATCGCGAGGCTACGATGGCTGGGCCATGTAAAGTGGATGGACGTCAACGCTCCGGCTCGACGGATTTCCGAAAGCACGTTGCAGGAAAATTGGGGAAGGAGAACACCTCGTCTTAGGTGGCGCAATCATGTGGAAGAAGACCTCAACCGACTAAGAGTTCAAAACTAGAGAGAGCTCGTTCGAAATCGAAATTGTAAGCGTAAGATGTTGGTTGAGGCTCAGGTTCACCTCGAACTGTAATGCCCACCTAAGTAAGTAAGTAGGTACCACTATAGGAATATAAAGAAAAAATATCTTCTGTGTTTGGACGTGCTAGGCTAAAGCAATATATTATCTTTGAAGAGAATGATTTCGAATTCACGAATCAGGTCACTAACAAAAAAAAAAGTAGTTTTTGTCTTTATCACAGTCGCGTGCTTAGACTTTTTCATGAAAAATTGAAAAGCCATGATAAAAGATGGTTGTAATGTGTCGGTATTCACGTTCGAACGGACCACGAAACAACACACGTCCCTGCTCTACTGATACTTTAGTTCAACCGAAAATTATATCAAAAGTCCCTTAGACAGATGTAAATACTAAAAAACATCAAAATCGCAGCTGTACTTCTTAGATCCAACTCCATACCTAGCCCAAATAATTTTCCATTCCCAAGGATGTGGACTATCACCCGTAAAAAAATAACCACCCGAATACCATATTGGCTGAGGTAGAAGGAAGAAAGACAAACCCCTATTTCAGTCAGTTAATCAAACGTATCCTATTACCGGACACGTAGATTAACTTTTTTGCCACAAAAAACAAATAGGGAAACTCCATCAAAAAGCGACTAATCTAAAAAAAGAAGCAGATAATTGTTACCAGACCACATGCTAGATCCGCGCAAGATAATTGCTCTGATATCTTTGGTCTGTCTCTGGAGACCATAAAAAGCATATGTTCGCACGTCCACACCTCAGTCGAGTAGGTGATTCGATTACAACATTAAATCGAACAATTTCACGGCAGACGGTTGATTTATAATCCAAATGCTAGCATTATTAACCCATCAGAGGTAATCCATCTTTTTTCTTCCATTTTTTTTAACTGCTTCTGTGTCCAAAAAAAGAGAATACCTATCTTCATTCCAAGTCATCATTTGTGTGTGTCTGATGGGGTAAACTCGGTGCTGCCTTGTGGTACATCATTTGACATTGCTTTTCTCGACTCGCGACAACTCGACTCGAATCAACGACGACAACGACACACTCTGGATCTCTTCTTATGAAGCGTTTTTTTTTTCTTCTCCTAACAGTAAAACTTTTCCCATTCATATTCATGGCATGGAAAAGAAGAAGATTGCCTACTTTTCCCTATGCACGGTGCCTAGTCAGGTCCCCAATTGAAAATCCAGAAAAATATGTTAAAAATGTAAATAGCGTTGCGAACCCGCCGAAACAAGGGGGAAAGGGGATGATGAGGTGAGTGTATAGCAAAACGTAGCAAATGTATTCATTAAATCAGTTGCATGTTCTCCAACCATCATCCAATCTATTTATGCATCAAAAATTCACCACGGACTAGCAGCCACAGACGGCAGGAAAATGAACACAAAAATGCAAAAAAAAGAGGTATGTCTATGGAGTCAAGTGATTTAATAATTTTTTTTTTTTTACCCAACTGAGTCCTCCGACAATATCGAAGACTTTGATTTGGCGAGTTTCTCCACAAAAACCAACAGAAACTCTCACTAAAAAAAAATACAGGTGCCTGTGGTTATTTTCCACCATTTTGACATTTTTTTCTGGGACCGTGTATTTTTTGCCTTTCTAAGCTTTTTATAGTTCCCATTGCGCCTTGTGTAAAAAGTTTTATCAATAAAAACTATTTTAAATCGAAGAGAAATAAAACCAATCCAGTGGCATACTTTCGGAGTTCGGTCATAATTTGCTTAACACGATACTTGGAGTAGCACTAATCAATATTTTCTTTTATTATTATTTGATGGATTTACAGAAATAAAAGTTTTTGTCGATACTGAAGTATGCAGAATCACGCAATTAATGAGTAGTTTTGGTGTAATAAAGTGTGACGGGGGTTGTTCTCATTCTCATTCGATGAGGGAAGTTTATGAGTATTTGGTTTTGAGTGAAAACATGTGTTTCAATTGGTGAACAAATTGATTTGGAAATGAATAAGGTTGCAACAAGAAAGATGTGAGAATGTTTAGAATTAAGTTGACGTATTCTCACGAAGTTAAGCAGCAAAGGAGTAGAGGTAAGACTAGATGGCTTTAATGAAAGAACTTGTTGCCTATGTATAATTTCACTTATAGATAAACCACATCAAACTTAGCTTATAAGTGAAGTACGTCCACTTAACGCCATTTTGCGAAACAAACAAATTTGCCCCAACAATTCGTCAAGTTTTGGCTAAGGGTATCGGATTCTTCGGAAGTAAGAAGGGAATGACAACCTAATGAGCCAATTGTTGTGCCCGGACGAAACGCAAATCAATTTTTGTAGTTAAGGTCACTTGATCGGAGCGCCACGTCAGGCCGCGGCGTCCGAAAATTTCAAAAATTTATTAATCAATTTTAGAACAATCGATAGGATCAAAAAGCTTGGAGCTCCAGGAAACCCTTCACAGAAACTTGACCATAAAACAATATTTTCGTTCTTATGACATGAGTAATGAGTCTTAATCTATTCCCAGTCCTTCGGGGTTACGATAAATTTCGAATAAACAAATAATCTTGATCCTCTATATCAGAATCACCAAAGTGGTCGATATCGACCCGTCGGCGTCGGTTTCCTAGGGGTCGGCAATAACGAAATCTGATTTTGGGGGTCGACAAGTTATGCAAACGACTCCTTTACACATGTTCTTATTTAAAACTTTTAAGATAGTGTTGCGCTACTTTTGCCATTTTATTATAATAATGATAAGTAGTGTTGTTGCACTTTAAAAAAAACTCCACAAATTTATTTTCGTACCTGTTAAGTACTGTTTAGGCGAATGGGTAGTTGATTTAATTGCATTTCTATTGAGGTACATTTGATTTTCCAATCCTAACCCTTTTTGTCTGCAAGTAACCGTTGGTAAGTAGTTTAAAAGGTTTAGCCTATTTGAGCAAATTTTTGAAGGTGACGTACGCTACTATTCCAGGAATATTTATTATCTGATGACTTGTTATTAAGCACATGCATACGCTTTTGTATAATTCAGGTACAATTTGTCGATACAATGCATAAGATTTATTATGCAGCAGGTCTGTCAAGGGCGATATAAATAAGCAGAGTCGAATCAGAACAGAATTTAGTGTTCGATAATTTTGAAAAAAGGCCAAAAGAAAGCAGGAAGCTCACATGCAGTTAGTCCAAATATAAAAAGATTATTTTATTCGAAGTTCAATCCTGGTGAACAAACCAAAATAAGACCCAATGGACATAGTTTTTGATCTGCAGCAAAATCAATCTCTTCGAAGCTTTCTATTGGAAAAGTCTTTGATTTACAAAATGAGAATTGTCAACCACAAGAAAAATTTAAGTAAAGAAGACCTTACTCTTTATACCTGGCTTGAGACTGATAGCGCAAAAGGAGCTTATGAAGCTCCTCGATATCAGCTTTTTAAGAACTCTGGAACAAAATCTGTTATCATCATCTGGAGAGATTACAAGGAACCTGCGCCTGTTTTCTGATTCCTGTGCTTCACACGACAAGAGAAGACACAACAATGCAGGGTGACAATCTCAACTGGATCAAATCAAAATCAATTATGTCGGCGGCGACGTTTGTGGAAAAACTTTATAAACAAAATTTAAGCAGAAAGAACTTATCTACAGTTTCCGTATTTGTCAAAAACATAAGAAATCCTTCGAGACGATGTTATTTTAGTATATATCACTTGGACGCGCTACACAAAGATTTAACCAAGAGTTTTGAAGATCTTTAGAATTTACAAATTCCTCAGTAAATAACAAAAATTCGTAAAGTATGAAAGCCATGGAAGAAGCCAATGCGATAAAGAGTTGATCACCATCAAAACTGACAAAGAGCTTATGATTATGATTTTGGAGAGAAAATGAGGTTAACCTTACTCACTTAACCAACTGCAAATTTTTAAAATTACAGAATTATCATACTGGTTAGCAGATACCGTTATTTCAAAATCTAGAAACCCAATTCCGAAAATAACTGTTAGTTTTGAAAAAAAAAAAATCATTCAAGTGGTTCAGGCTGTAGAGTGTAGATTCATATACTGACAGACAGATAGACAAAACTAGAGCATCCACTTTTTTCGTATTCTCTATCATCGTACATAGTCATGTTTTATTGTTATCTGAAATTTTTTTTTCTGCACGACTGCAAAACTTGCTTATATTAGTACCTATAAAAGCAAGTAAAGGACTAAAGACAGGATTCTTAAAATAATTTGGCTATGGGGTCTAGGGTGTCAGTTCATTTTGGAGAAAGGGTCTCCTGCTCCAAATAGTTTGGGAAGCCCTGCTCTATATCATTTTAATTTTTTTTGACAATTTCATCAGTCAGCTAATCAGTTCTGAGTAACCTACGAACAAAAGGTTTACCGAATCATTTCGTTAAGTTGATAATTGGTTGCTAAAACATTTGGCTTAACCCTGCTCCTTCATCTTCAACGACGTAAGTATCAGTATCTTGATCTCGAAGTAATAACAATTCTCCCAATTATCTGTTTCACAATAGTTATTCGCAAATCTGGGGTAACCTTAGACAAATGAGTCATTTTTGGCAGTTCTATTCAAGCTTCCGGCTTTCATTGACTTAAGTTGCCTCGTGAGTCTTGTGTGGGTTTGCCTTTCAGGGCATTACTGGAAACGAGATCGCCAACGAACATGCGAGGTGATCTCAGTAAGCTTTGTCTGGAGCACAACCAGCACTTTGTTGCCGAGGTCCTCATCCTCAGTGAGGTCGTCAACCAACGACTTATTTTGCCAAGAGAAAGCAAAACCGTAGATGTCAGGCCTTCTTTGGATGCAGACAAGCCAAGCGTATGTTCGCCAAAGACAAGAAGAAAACTGCAACATTTCGCTATCTCGTTACAGAAAAGACTGTAGAAAGCCTATTGGCGTTGCCACGAGGCACTTTTTTTTGATAAGCATTCAATCATTCTTGGCTGAAGTGATACCACACTGTGAGTTCTGTGGATAGGAACTTCTTTTGTGAAAGTCCTGCATTTCTCGAAATAGGTTACAGATACTAGGCGCAGACATAATGACAGCTGGTAACCTAGGCTTCTTATCATGGCAGCATCTTCTGACTTTTTTACGACCATGTGAAAAGTTATATTACAAAACAAGGCTACTATATGATAGTACAAAGGTCAAGTATTTAGGTCTGAGTACTCTAGTATACGATAACGAGAACAACGACACCGAAAACGACAACGACACCGACAACGACAACGACAACGACAACAACGACAACGACAACGACAACGACAACGACAACGACAACGACAACGACAACGACAACGACAACGACAACGACAACGACAACGACAACGACAACGACAACAACGACAACGACAACGACAACGACAACGACAACGACAACGACAACGACAACGACAACGACAACGACAACGACAACGACAACGACAACGACAACGACAACGACAACGACAACGACAACGACAACGACAACGACAACGACAACGACAACGACAACGACAACGACAACGACAACGACAACGACAACGACAACGACAACGACAACGACAACGACAACGACAACGACAACGACAACGACAACGACAACGACAACGACAACGACAACGACAACGACAACGACAACGACAACGACAACGACAACGACAACGACAACGACAACGACAACGACAACGACAACGACAACGACAACGACAACGACAACGACAACGACAACGACAACGACAACGACAACGTCAACGACAACGACAACGACAACAACTGCAATCGCTCTTTTATGACAATGACAAAAATGCTAGACTGCGTTACCTACCGTTAAAGAAGTAACGCAGCTATTGATTTTGATATTTAAGTGGTTTTAGTTACATTGCTTCATCCCTTAGAAGTTCGAGATTTAACTAGAGTAACGAATATGAAATTACAAAATACTCTAGGAAAGATACTACTTCGTTACTAGGTTCACCACGCGTTACTTTCATTCTTTTGTGGCTGTAAACAACAGCTATGCTTATCCGTCTCCATCCATTCCACGTTATCAGCATCAACAAGACGTTGTTGTGCGCCGCGCCGGAGCTGATAGTTTCCAAATTGGAATAAGACATGCCTTTGACAAACCTCAAGGTTCTATGTGGACATTGGACAACCAATTATGTCGGTGTATTTCAGCGACGGTTACAAGACTGCATTGACGTTGTGCTAAACTCAAGTTCCCAGAAAGACCAAAAATCTACGATTCTTAAAGATGGAAATTCACCAAATACGACCGTGAGCGCTATGCGACGATGGTCGTTTGGGACAGAATGGCGAATATAGCGCATACAGGCAAATGCATGGACCAATGGACGCTTGGGAAGAGAATTAACGTGAAATCAACGCTCAGAAATGAATTTCTTGCAACGCGATGTTTTTTAAGATGAGAAAATTGGCCCTGAAGTATAACATCTTACTTATGTACTTACTTAAGTGGGCATTGCAGTTCAAGATTAGCCTGAGCCTCAAAGTCGGATGAGGTCATCTTCTTCACTTGATTGTGCCACCTAAGACGAGGTCTTCGTTTTCCACGATTTCCCTGCAATGTGCCTTTGAAAACCCACCGTAGTCTCGCGATGCGTACTCTTCTAGGTATGCCCATGTCACGGTATAGCTCATACAGCTCGTTGTAAATTCTTCACCACACATTGCCTTAGCATACGGGACGCAACACCAAAGATCACTGGGAGTATTTTTGTTTCGAAACAACCAAGGGTTTCCTTATCCGCTTTCGATAAAGTTTACGCTTCCGCGCCGTAAATCAGGACTGGCATGGCGTGAGCATCAAAAGTCATCAAAAAATTAGTTCATGAATTCTAGAAAAATCGATGTGATCACAATGCCAGCTGTCCAGGAAACCTTTCACGGAATGATACCATAAACTAATATTTTCGTCTTTATGAGATAATCACGTCAGCCTTAATTCATTCCCAACCCTGCGGGATAACAATTAATTCCCATGAGCAAATCACCCTTTAGTACCTGGCGTTAGTTTATCACCTGCGGAGCGCAAAGTATCCCCGTCAAATGACCCCCGAAAAAGTATCATCGACTCACTAATTAGTAAAATATAACCCGATCATGATACTCTTCAGTCTAAGAGGAACCTAGATGCTCGCAGTTGCGTAGCCAGTTCTTTATCTTAAACCAACGTTCTATTTAACTAAATTCAACCCAACTCGCAGTTCTTTTATAAAAGATGCATCAAAGAATTCCAGCCGTCATTTGCCACACAATTGATAGGGGGATGCATTTGATATCTCTCGACTTCGTAACAGCAACTGATCCCTGAACAGCATATAAGCGTTCCCTCAAAAAACAAAAAAATTAACGAAAAGAAAAATCAAGGCGTAAAATGACCGAAACACAAAGAGACATACCCATCAAGTAAATCCGATTATGTGAACGTGGAAAATTGGACTGTTTGTTGTGAGATAAAATAAAGAATTGGCTTTTGGGGATTTTAAAGATTATTTATTGTCCTGCTGACATTGTAATAGCCACTCTTAATGTGATCCATCTTAATATTTGTCTTAATTTGTCCAAAATGTTTTTTTTTCCCTCTTCTACAGCCGATCGGAGTGAGTTTACTACTTAGAGAGTAGCAGACAGCAAGGCACATAAGCTGCTTTAGAGGAGATAAAATTCATCAAGCAGAGACACATTCATTGAAATGTGGAGAGAAGTCATCTTTGTATAAGTCTGTCGGAACTTATCAACTCGTCGCTGAAAGATAAATCACAGTTGGCTTAACGCCTTAAAACAAAAAAAAAAAAAAAAAAACTTCGTTTTGAAATGTCATTTGACAAATTAATTTGGCTTTGTCTATTTTGACACCCAAAATTAGAAGTGATCCTTTGATCAGGGGAAACCTCCGGTGACATATTCACAATGAATCCTCGTTGTGACCAGAATCCATCAAACAAATGCCCTAGTTGGAAGAAATGGATCGAAACCAACGCAAAACCAAAGGTCTACTCTTTGTCCAGCCCAAAGCCCATTCCAACACGCTTTCAAAAGCCAGGGCCTATGAAACTCAATGATTGGAAACGATTCCACAAATGGTTGGACAACGCAATGGCCAAGAAAACACTTTTGAAAGAAACTAAAAATGTTCGACCACAGCGCAAACCATTACTAGAACGTTTGGATAAGCTGGCAATGCCGAAGTATAAACGTGAAAAATACGAAACACCCTCAACATCAATGTGTCTCTTTGAACCAAAAACAAACACGAAAAAATCCCAAAATCCAGACAAACGCTGCTGTCTTAGTCCTTCGGTCAAGCTACCGAACCGGTGGTACCACGAGGAATTGGAAATGAAATTTTGGCGTGAAATGAGATTTCCTGTGAGTAGCAATGCACGTGTATACAAGACCTCATATCACATCAATAGTTTAGCGAAACCAAGGACATATCCTACTAAACCGCATTGTGAAATTCCACAACCTGAAGTGTTCATTCCCCCGGAGCGTGTTCAAATGACGCCGCGTCAGTGGAAGGGGCATAAAAGGCGACTGGAGTACCTCAGTGACTCCAGTTACATGGAAAATCGTGCGATTAAAGTTCTAAACAAGATGGCTTCCGAAGTTGAAAGTACTAAAAGTGAACAAAGTGTGGCTGCACAAGTATCTCCAATTCGTCTGAGGCTACATGGGTGTGGATTTGAACACTCATAGGTGAGCTCTACAAATGAAAAAAATCAATAATAATTTAAAAATTTTAGGATGAAAGTATATGAATAGCCGTGAAGAAATTTAAGAGCCGCTTTGAAGTATTTACGTATCAGCTCAGATCACCTGCAAATATCCAACTTTTCTGTGAAAAATTGCCAGGGACACAAAGTAGGTTGCTCTGTTGCTCAAAAAGCTAGAACTAACAAACGGGAACCATTGAGGAAGCTTAAGTTGCTGCTAAACATTCCTTAAGTCTATTGTAGCTTTAAATCGCTGAATTTTGTACGCTTCAAGTTGGCTGTAGACAACCTTAAGACATTTCAGAAGCCGACATGCATCAACTTCTTTCTAAAAACGCCCAACGTTATGACACTGATTTTCATCATAACAGATGACTAAGATGGGCTTTACTGCCTTATCACAATGGTGTAGAAGTAGTAGCACTGTCATATCCAAAATCCAAAAGCAGCTGAGGAATGTAGCATAAGACGTCAATTTTGCTGAGCCATTTTGTTTTGTTTGTTTTTGTGTGAAACGTCAAAATGAAGCAGCAGCATGCTCAAAAGTTGAAGTTGAGTGAACTTGTGCTGCTGCTGCTACTGCACTTTGTATTCACTTTTAAGGCATTTGCGTCCTTTTAAATTTCACAGTCTTGCTTGCTACAACTACTGCTGCACCATTGTATTCAGGCAGCTAGGAATGGAATTGCAGAAAGCTTTATTGATATTTCTAGCTTTCAATGTACCAATAAAGATTTCAAAACTTCTGGGCTGGTTATTGCTTTGTTTAGGACCCTCGAAGACTTGAAAATGATCTAAGATCTGAATCTGTATTAAGAATTACTAAGAAAAAAACGAAATCAAAACAATCTTAGCCACGATATGGATCAGTGATTACAGATAGGAAGAATGGATCCCACCTCAGAACGAAAACAAAACCACCCCCAAAAGCAGTTTTAAATTTTTTTGGTCAAATCATAGCGTCGTATATGTAAATTGCTTCTTTCATAAAAATCAAATCAAATCTTTTGTGTGTGGTGTTGAAAGACAAACTTAGACTTCGTGTTTTCATTGTTAGGCTAAGGCCACGCAGACAGCGATAAGCGAGCGAGCGATTGAACGATCAGCGATTAAGCGACAAAGTCGAGCGACGAGTGGCCTTTTCGTGAGCGACATTTCTTTAGCGATTAGTTGTTAGTTGTTGTTGCACAGCAGAGATCAAAATTTCTATATTTACTTTAACCATCTGTTGCTCTTGACGCTAAGCGATAAACTAAAAATTAGAACAAGTTTGGTGACAGAGCGACGTCGCTCAGTCGCTTAAAAAAATCGCTCATCGCTCGCTCAATGCATGGCCAGTTCAATGCAATTTCATTTGTTTTAATTTTTTCATGTCGTTCAGTCGCTCGCTCGCTCGCTTATCGCTGACTGCGTGGCCTCGGCCTTAGTGCGTTAGTAGATAGGAAAGCTTGGATCTATTTTGTACTGCCACGAGTAAAGACCACCAACAATTCCTTGACTTGGCAGTCTTTCAGCTTGCTTCGCAGATGCTCCACAGCTATTTGTGAGTCATTAGCTCGTCGACAAATTCATGGTCAGACTCGATGGCGCTCATTCGATGGTTTTCGTGGAGAATGGAAAAAGCGAAGTCCTTGTCTGATGCACGCATTCCACAGAACCTCTCGTAATTGATGAACAGATTTTCCGAGCAGACATCACAGTCCTTTCTCTTGGATCGTAGCTTGATATATGATATTTCGGATGGATTTGACACTATTTGATTGAGAGTAACCCCTCCTAAGACTCCTCCGTCACCACAATTAGTCACAGTCTTTGGAGGCGGAGGAACTGGGAACAAACACCTGTAGCAGGGTCCTCCATTGTAGTTGTAAACAGTAAGCTGCCCGTCAAATTGCAGAGCACTCCCTGAAACAAGAGGCTTTCATTTAAGAACAACACGCATCGTTGAGTAGGTATCGACTGGCAACGTTGTCACTGCAATCTAGAATAACATCGTATTTTTCTACGATCTCCAACGTATTGTCGCTATTCAACTGACGGTGATAGGCAGTGATTTCCATAGTGGAATTCAATTTGAGCAAAGCTGATTTGGCCGAAACAACTTTCGGGACCCCAATACTTTGTTCAGAGTACAAAACCTGTCGATGGAGGTCATCCTTTGCGAAATCATTGTAATCTCCAAGTCCAATTTTTCCAGCACCGGATGCAGCTAAGTACTGCTCTGCTGGACAACCTAGTCCACCAGTTGCGATTATAAGGAATAAGGTTTTCTTTAGTTTAATTGACAATGGACGCCGCCAAAGTCTGGCAGAATCAATTGACGGCAATAACGAGCGATTTTATCATTGGTCAGCACTCAGCAGTCTTTGTGAAGGTGGAGCGCTTTCAAGCTCGAGGCGTTTTAGTTCTGAAAATGACAAATTAATCGTCAAACGTGATCGCAACGTAACGATAACGAGAAGGGTTTTTGAGAATAGCAGAAAATTGACTGTTGAATCTTCCTCTCCTTGATGTCAACATGCGCTCAACTAACTATCCACGAGCTTGACCATTTTCGAACCATAAATAGTTGTTGGGTTGGCTATAGAACATTTTTATTGCATTTCAACAACAATCACGAATGAACTAACGCATAGTCATAAGAAAAAGTTCGTCTCGCCTAAATCAGATCAGTATTTTATTAAATTCCGAGGGCTTGATTTTCTGGTGACAATAGCAAATTTCAATGTTTGCGGGCTAGTTCATAGTTTTTAATGAGGGATGTAGAGTGCTTGTCATTGAAATGACGAACTACTTTGTAAAGTTATAATGTTCGGTGTCAACTTTGTCTCAATATCTTCTGATCGCCAACGAACCAAGGTTACCTACACCATGTTTGAATGTTAACACAGCCCATTACGAAACGAGAAATATTCTACAAAAAAAAAAAAAATGTGAAAGTGTTAGAAAGACGAAGGTGATTTTAAATTCTTGTAATGGAAAGCAAAAAATTTCACAACCGTAGCTTTAAACGGAAATAGCTAAATCTTTTACCAATCTTTACCTAGCCTTTGCGGGTACGAATTGCCCAGTGGTGGAAAGACAGCGAAGTGTGACATAAACTTTAGCAACAACTCCACTAATGTGAAGATGACAGAAAATCTGAAAACTTTAGCTGGTACCTTCCAACAGGTAAATTTTTAAGTTTCACATTATTTAAAACAAGTTGTTTTCAGATTGATCACTTAACTATTGAAGCTTAGTCTTCGCTTATTTTCGCCAATGTTTTTAACAACATGTGTAGAAAAGTCAGAATACAGCTTGTTAATGTCAGCATGAATACAATATTTGTAGCAGATTGGCAGGCAGGTCATTTACAAGGAAAGCGAATAGTAGAGGTGCAAGAACTGAACCATGTGGTACCCCACCACTTAAAGTTAAATAAGACGAAAAGTTATTATCAAATCAGACGGTCTGAAGGAAATTATTTAAATAAAAATAAAGTTGGTTGCACTTTTGGAAAAATTAAGTAGATTACCATGCGGCTACAAGACCAAGATACGGCAAGCCATTCACACGTAAAATCTATCTGATTCCTGTTCTTGTTTTCCGTTGTTAAGTATGCGACTTGCGGTTTGCAATTAGCAATTAGTCATTATTCATTTTCAAGACAGCGTTAAGGAAAGAACATTGTTGAACAGGTTGTTTTGTAGCAGTCTTTTTGCTGCGAGAGCAATTTTTGATTCCTTTTGACTATCGATTTTTTTCTTTTTTAGAGCGATTTGGTGAAGCTGTCAGTTTTATTGGTCAAATTCAAGGTCACCATCGGATTCCTCGTCGGATATAGGGTCTTTGATTTTTTTTTAACGCATATTCTGCCATATTTCCAGGGGTTTCCATACTTTTGTCGCACCCGGTATGTATGTATGCTCCTTGACGACCTGTGGAAAAACAATTCTGTGCTTCTACGATTCGAATCATGAGCTCCCACAAAACAGGCAGACATGCTGACATTTACACCATTGGCACCACTCCATACATTTTGAAGGAAGCCACCTAAAGCGAAAGCTCGCCTAAGAATCTGAACACAAACGACTGGTTACCAGTAATGAAATAGGCATTTTTCAACTATCAGCTGAGTCCGGGTTATAAAAGGAAATCACATTTCCGTCTTCACAGATGGTTCCAAAACGGACGAAGGGATAGGGTCAGGTATCTTCTCAGACTACCCTGCCATGAGTAGATCAATTAAGCTTCCCGACTTCTGCAGTGTCTTTCAGGCAGAAGTACTCGCAGTTGATCAACAAAAATATTGACTTTTTTATAGACAGTCAGGCGGCCATTAAAGCTATATCATTGTCACAAAATTCAGACTAGTAGACAGCTGTCGCAGAAACCTAAGACTGCTCAGCGAGGCAAACACAGTTAGTTTAACCTGGGTTCCAGGACATCGTGACATAATCGGTAATTAAATGGCGAATAAACTGGCTACAATCGGGTCAGCACTCGAATCCAGCGAATCGAACACCTCAGTTCTAAAGCCACTAGAGCAAGAAAAAAACGGAATCAAACATAATTTTCTAAAAACCGCCAATGACAGGTGGTCATCTTTAGAAACATGCAGAGTCTCCAGAAATCTTTGGCCAGATATTTCCAAGAAAAAAACAGAATTTCTACTCCAGTTAAGCATACCTCAACTCTCTCTGTTGATTGAAGGGCCACAACTCGTTGGATACCCACATGATGAGAATGGGCATTAGCACAACCGACTTATGTAGAGGATGCCAAGATGAGGAGGCAGAGGAAGGATCATTCCACTTCCTCTGTGAGTGTCCTAGCTTGGCCCACACTAGAAAAAAAAACCCTTGGAGAATACTTTTTCGACGAACTGGGCGACATCTCTAATCTCCTATTGAGCAACGTCCTGATATTTACTCAGGGCTCCAAGTGGTTCAGAGGGGGTTCCCTACCCCAATGAACCAATCACCAACCCGAACCTCTACCTCTCCAATCCTCCCACCTCCTCATCCTCTGTTTTTCCCGGGGAGTACAATGGATCCTTGAGATCCGAATGACCCCCATGCAACCTAACTTAACCTAAGGCATCTCAAAGCAAAAGAAATCAGGTTATGTTGTGTAAGATTTATGAACTTCGCGTATTACATATTAGGGTGAACGAAACAATTGTACTTTCTTTATAAAACTGAGCATTGAGTCTGTTTTGCTAAAAATCAACATTGATCGTGTACGAGTTGGTTCGTGTAACAGGAACTTATTCGTGTTATTTGAAAGAATGAAGCACATTGCGCCTTCCATCGTTTTAAGTATTTTGAGGTGGTAATACCCATGGAATAAAGTTGCTTCCGAATTTTTGCTACACGGCACGTTGGCGTAACACGAACTAACCATGAGTGGCCTTCGCCGTGGGGCGATTCGTCTTACAAGCACGTTTATTTTAGACGAGTTCACTCGAGTCATTTGGAGGTTCTTAGGTTTTCTGTCACTGTTTATTGAAAGGCTTATATTACTCCCAGGAAACAGTCCTATGGGACCTTGTACTTCTCAAGGAACCGAAAAAAACATTTCACCACCCGTGGGTTATACTCTAAAAAAGTCTTCAAAAGTCTTCAAAGCAGCCGAACACCCGAGCGACATGGAGCAGCTAAGGCAATCAGTTTTACGATGTCCTATACGATCTACGATTCAAAATTAAACTGTAAGCTTTTGAAAAGAATCTGGGGTACACCGCGCTGACATCAGAATTCCCGGTTTTGGCTTAGATAGAAGACTATTAACTATGTAACACAAATCAAAAAATAATAAATAGTAACCATGAAATGTTGCTAACTGTGTATATAAAATTGATGTACACTCTCCTGCTATGACTACTACTAACGAACTACTGAAAACACTTGTCGTCTCTTTCTTTATTTTTCAAACAAACTTGCCGAGAAAAACAAACTTCAAATCATTTATTTTATTTCTTTCGTATCGAAATTGTTTTTCTGTTTGTCTTTTGTTTGTTAAAATTCATTTTTTGTTAATTTTCGAAACATGCCAAGGCACCTACCACCACCAGCTGAAGGAACAATTTCAGTCCCAAAACCACAAATTGAGGCCCCTCAAAAAGCTACACCAAGATCTCGCTGGGAGTTATGGGCTTCAAAGAATGCCAAACCGAAAAATCATTACTTTCCCCGACCTAAATCACAACCAACGCGATTCCAAAAACCCGGGCCAATGTCCCCAGGAGATAAGAAAAAATTCCTTCATTGGGCTAAGAAAAATTCACTCCCCAAATGGATTTTGTACGCTTCAAATCAACTTCTGTGTTGGCGAGAATGGTCATCGAGACTTGATAATGGGAATGTGCTGGCTGGACGATCAGTTCTTGGATTCGGGTTCAAAAGACTCCAAGTTGTCTTTGTGGCGCATCAATGAGGATTACATGGATTTTCCCGATGGTGGCAAGGAAGCATGCCCAACGTTTGCCACAATTAATCCGTTTTGTGTAAACACCTGTCGGACTGCACAGAGAGTGAGAAAATAGCACAAGTCTGTGGTATTCTGTAACTTGAACTTTTGTTTTTCAGATTCTTTCGCTTTGCTTTAACAAGGAATTCAAGGAAATTGCTGCACAACGGATATATGTATTCACATTTTTAATGCGGAAACCTTTAAACAAAAGCTCTCTAGAAAATTACCAAATTGCCAGGACAACGTTATCATAGGCTATGCTAACGTTGTCCTGGCAATTTGGTAATTTTCTAGAGAGCTTTTGTTTGAAGGTTTCCGCATTAAAAATGTGAATATATCCTACCACAACGATGGACATTAGTATTTAGTATTTAATTTATTTCAATAAACCTTTTACAAGAGATTGCAACAATTTTAATTTAGTAAAAGTTATTTTAACAAAAATTACGAAAACATGTATGAAATGTAATATTAAAATTTAACAATAAAATAGAAAAACGGAAAATGACAAATTAAAAGGAACAATAATAAATATTATTTTGAAACTAACTATCAGCCAAATATTTGAAAAGATACTCATCAAATTTTTTGTTAGTGCACATCTTTCTTAAACCAAGAGGCAACGAATTCCAAGAGCGAGTAGCGTGAACATAAAACTGACGTTCGGAAGTTAGACATGTAAAACGGGGTTGAATAATGGAACAAGAACGATTTGAATTGGGAAAAGATATTTTATTATATAAATACGTGGGTTGTTTGCTTTGCATGACTTTATTTAAAAAACTTAATGAGCAAAAATTAAGGTAACTGTGTAGCGTGCATCCCAGTATGTTTTTAACATACGATGAGACGTGGTCGTATCGCTTTAGATTAAATACATAGCGAACTATGTTATTAAATATTACTTCAAGCTTTCTTCTGCAGTCAGCATTGTATGCTACAAAAATTTGACAACCGAAGGTAAGTATAGGCAAAATACAAGTCTTGACTAACATTATCTTTGTATGCAGGGGAGTAAAGCGCTGTGACATTGAGAGATTTCTTAAACATATGTGTATCCCAGGTTAGCGTTCAATTGAACCAAATGCCCAGATTTTTGCTTTTTTCGATGAAGTTCAAAACTGAGTCTCCAAGGTAAACTAGAGGGACATCATTTAAATCAAGCTTGGTTTTATATATTACTAAACAGTTAGATTTTGTGGGGTTTAGCCGTAAACAGTTTCTTTTCGCCCATAGAACAATCTCTTTCAAATCCTCGTTTAAGCGATACACTGTGTCTTCTCGCATTCCACTTTGGTTACTAAGGTAAACTTGAACATCGTCAGCATACATTCGTACCGATGAGTACCTAACTACAGATGGTAGATCATTTATAAAAATTAGGAACAAAAGAGGGCCTAATATTGATCCTTGTGGAACTCCTACAGATGTGAATGCATAACTGGATTTTTTGTTCAGTACTTCAACACGTTGCTTTCTATTCGAAAGGTATGATTTTATTAAGCTTTGAGCAGAAGATGAAAAACCACAGAGAGGTCTTAGCTTTTGAAGGAGAAGGTTGTGGTTAACCGTATCAAAATCCTTTGAGAAATCTAGTAAGGCCAGAAATGTAACATAGTCATCATCAATAGCCAGGCGGATATCATCCGATACTTTCAGTAGTGCTGTTGTGTAACTATGGTTTTTGCGAAAACCGGATTGACTAGTGGAAATGAAGTCTGTGTTTCTAAGATGGCAGAGTACTTGCTGATGCATTAGTTTTTCCATCACTTTAGACAAAAAAGGAAGAATTGAAATTGGTCTGTATTCTGGGGGTGAATTTATGGATCCCGATTTTTTAACGAACGGTATAACTTTTGCACATTTCCACATTGAGGGAAAAACAGATGTTGTTAGCACGGTATTGAATATGTGTGTTAGAAGAGGTAAAATATTTGGTAGAATTGCTTTAACAAAGACGGGGTCAATTTCATCTTCTCCAACTGCTTTGGAACTTATTCTGAGGATAGCACTTAATACATCAGCTTCATTTACTATTGAAAACTGAAATTCGCTAGTACCCAAGTACGCTAAGCCATCTAATTGTGGCGATATCGTGGTGGAAGATATAATTGGGTGGTTCAGGAAGTGGTTATTGAGTTGATCAGGATCAACGTCTACGAGAATTGGTTCTTTCTTACGTCCTACACCTATATCTTTTAAGTTTTTCCATATTGACGTAGAATTCTGGTTCATACTTAGACGTTCCGAATAGTAAGATCGTTTGGCTTGGTTTACTTTTGAATTAACTTCTCTACGCAAGATTTTAAAGGACTCATATATTTCTGGAAGTCTAAAACGTTTCCACCTCTTGTATTCTGCATCGCGCCTGTTCATGAGTGATATTATTTCACTAGTGCACCATTTATTCAAATTGTATTTGCTTCTCTTGGTCTTAATTGGGACATGATTGTTAAAGAGATTGACAATATGATTTTGTAGAAACTGAACTTGCATATCAGGATCCGGCATGAAATAGGCTTGCTGCCACTCAATTTGCTGTATATCCTCCTCCAGGCGAGTCGCATCAATGTTTCTATAATCTCTAAAGGTGAACGATTTGGGAGGCATGGTTGACATATTAAATGTCGCAAAAATCAAATCATGTCTTGAGAACATTGGAGCGGACAACTGGTCGTAGAATAAAACATTTTTGCGATCGCTTACAAGGAACACGTCAAGCAATGTATTTGATGTGTTGGTGAAGTGTGTAGGAGCGGTGGTATTTACCGGTAAAAGACCTAGGGTGTTCATATTTTCAATAAATGAATACGAGGTATTTCGATTTAAGATGTCACAGTTCAGATCTCCACAAATGATTACATCTGCATATGAGACGGAATGGATACCAACAATGGTGTAGAGGGGCGTTAAGTCAACACTATTATTTGGCCTATAAGTAACACCTAAAAGACAATGTCTTCCGGCTGCCCGGATGTCAACAAATAGATATTCAATCAAGCTGTCTGTTGTTGATCTAGTGACAAATGAACTGTATATTCCTGTTTTTATATAAAGCGCTACACCACCTCCCCCAGTGCGATGTCGGTCTGCACGCATTAGATTGTAGCCCTTTAAAGAATAATGAACATCGTCGATGTCTTCACGAAACCATGTTTCAGAGACACAAACTATGTCAACACATGACCCAACAAACAATCCACGAAATTCATCAATTTTCCTATGCAAGCTTTGTGCATTTATATGACAAATATTAAACCCTTTTCTTTGTTTACAAAAAATATTCAACATAGTACGTAGACGCAAGTTGTAGTTCATACGTTCATAGCACTGCTCTGAGAGTTCATGTTTGTGTGCAAAGAAAAAATAAAATTTGATTTGACTGAGAATTATCACAATGATTAAAGAGGAAATAATAGAAAAATTTAAATTTGTATGAAAAAGTAGTTGAAAAGATTAAGATGATTTAGAAGATTAGATTACAGAGAAAGATAAAATTTTAAATAAGATTATTTTAAGTTGAATCAGAAATAATATTGTTAGTTAAACTTGCGCTTGACTGTGCTGCTTCATGAAATGTTGCTGAGTCCAAGCTTTCGGACGAGTCCACCACGAAAGCTCTTCCGGTAGATGTTGTTGTGACATAAACTCTCCCACCTCTGGTGAAAACTGAGGTAAGCTTTCTTCCTCGTTTAAGTGCGAGAGCTTTGCGAAAGATGTTGTTGATTGTTGTTATGAGTTTCGAGGCTTTCGTTTAGATGGATCGGCTTCATACTTCCCAGTACCAGAAGTCCTATGTCGTTCAAACAGAGTGCTTTTTTTGTTGATTTGCAAAAGTCTTGAGTGGCCTTTAGTACCTTGACTTTATCTGCAGTCGAGTGAAATTTAATTATGATTGCACTATCTTGTGATCCTCTTTGCGGTGTCGTTCGAAATATTTGTTTGCATTTTGGCCATTGTTGACATTTAACATTTCGACATAGAGTGTCAAACAACTCTGTGAGATTCTCGTTGTCCCTTTTTGGTACGCCAAGAAGGACAGCATCAGCTGCAACGATTTTTCTTTCCATGGCATCAATTTTATTACGAAGAGAGGCAGTCTCCACTTTAAGTTGATGAGTCATAGAACTCTCAATTATGTCAACTCTTGCACAAAGAGAAAAAATTTCACTGTTCATTTTTTCAATGTTGTTTTTAATTTCCAGAATAAAGCACTTTTAACTTTTTATTTAAATCTTTCATTTGCACAACCATTTTTTCCGAATGCTTTTTTATTTCTCGTTCAACTGTCTCAACAATTTTGTCACCCACGGACGATGTCCCTTTGGGAGGCTCGACACCAATTGGTTCAGTTTTTTGGCGCGTCACAGGTGGAGATCTTTGCATTCTTTATGCTGTTGGGTGTAGATCATACACTATTCTTCTGGATGCAAGAACATTGCAGGTAAGTGTGTAGGTTGTGCATATTCACAATTAAATGCGATTGTTTTAAAAAAAAGTCAAAAAAGGCTACGAATAGAAAATGAGAAGTCACTAAATGAGGATAAGAGAAAGAAAAAAAATCGAGCCTTGGTTAGAAAATATGAATTTGTTTTGAGGTCTGCAGTATCTGCTTCATATCGAAAAAAGTTGAACATGCTCAATTCTGCCACTCCCGCTGCTAAATACTCGCCGGCTGGCAGCGATTGGGTTAATTTCGTGGTCACAAAAAGCTGATCAGCGGCTGGCAGTAGAAGGTACTCGATTCGCCGCTGGCAAGCAGCTCTGTCCTTAATTGACTGATACGTAAGTCTCCAAAGACGGTACAGTAGGGAAAGCTGATGGTGCCTTATTGAAGCTTGAGTTAAAAATTATACTACAAAACTTTCCCTTCAATTTTGAGATTGTTTGGTTAACAACAAATTACTTTTTGCTTACTTGGGTGAACCCTACAGTTCGGCGTGATACAGGGTCTTAATCAACATCTTTCGCCAGCAATTTCGATTTGGGGCAAACTCTCTTTATGTTTGCATTTTAAGTCGGTTGTGGTATTCTTCCACTTGACGATTTAATTTAACTGCAATGTGTTTTCGACAACCCGTCAACAGCTCATAAAGCTCGTTGTTGTATTTTCTTCTCCACACATTGTCTTCGCATACGGGAACAAAGATCATACGGAGTATTTTTCTTTCGAAACCACCAAGGGTTTCCTCATCAGCTTTCGATAAAGTCCATGCTTCCGCACCGTAAAGCAGGACTGGGATGATCAAGATCTTATACAAGGTCACCTTGGTTTTTCTAGAGAGGGTTTTGTTTCTCAATTGCCTTTTTAACCCAAAGAAGCAACGGTTGGCAAGAGTTATTCTCCGTTTGATCTCCGCACTGATGTTTTTGTCCGTGTGTACAGCGGATCCTAGGTAGACGAAGTCCTGTACTACCTCGAAGTTATGTTTGTCTATTGTGACGTTTTGTCCAATTCGTCGATGTTCTGTGTCCTTGTTTGATGACAGCATATACTTCGTTTTGCCCCCATTAACAATCAAACCCATTTTTGCCGCTTCTGCTTCAATATTCGCAAAAGCACCTATGACACCACGCTTTTTTCTTCCCATTACGTCAATATCGTCTGCATAGGCGAGTAACTGTACAGAATTTTGAAAGATTGTTCCTCTGATGTTGACGTTTGAGATTTGTACAATCTTTTCTCTTAAGATGTTGAAGAAATCGCATGACAGTTTGTCGCCTTGCCTAAAGCCTCTTTCAACATCAAAGGTCTCGGTGAGTTCTCTACCGATCAAGACGGAGCAGTGTGAATTCTCCAAAGTCATCCTGCATAGTCGTACGAGTTTTGCAAGGATGCCGAAACTAGACATGTTCTCTGTTCAGCTCGTGTCTGTAAATACTGTCATACGCGGCCTTGAAATCGATAAAAAGATGTTGATGTTATGTTCTCGGGTTTTTTCCAAGATCTACCGTAATGTGAGAATTTGGTCTATGGTCTGAAACCATATTAATAAGGACCTATCAAGTTGTTGACGTGGGGTTTCAGACGTTCACATATTACAGCAGACAAGATCTTATAAGCGACGTTAAGGAGGCTTATCCCTCTATAATTGGCGCAATTGTGAGGGTCTCCCTTCTTTAGGATCGGTCATACGATACTGAGGTTCCATTCATCGGGCATGCATTCTTCCGACCATATCATGCAGATCAGCAGGTGCATGCTCCTTTCCAACTGGTGTCCAGCTGCCTTGAAAAGATCGGCATCAAGGCCATCTACACCTGCAGTCTTATTTGTTTTAAGTTTGCATATGGCAAAGCTTAACTTCTTCTAGGTAGGGAGGACGGCATTCTTGATCATCGCCCAAGCTGAATGGGGCAATCTGCCTGACAGCGGAATTTGTGTCTTCATCGCCGTTAAGCAGTCTGTAGAATTGGTCTTTCCAGATCCGCAGTAGCGACTGTGACTCTACAACTATGTTTCCCTGCTTGCCACCCTGGCAGGATCTTTTTACCTTTTTGTAAAACTTCCGAATCTCTTTCCTGTCATGGCACCTCTCTATTTCCTCAAACGGCTGCTTCTCATGCTGCTTCTTTTTCTTCTTGAGAATTTGGTGTTCTTCCCTTCTTTTCTCCTTGTAAATCTCGTTATACTGATCGTAAGCAGCCCTTGTTCGCTTTTGCATAAGCATTTGTCGTGCTTTTTGTTTGGCTACATTTGCCTGCCTGCATTTTTCATCGAACCATGGGTTTCGTATTGGGCGTCGAGTGAAACCAAGGACCTTATAGGCAGCGGTTCTGATGGCTTCTTGGTATTGCTGCCACTGGTCTTCAATGTTTAATGCTGGCGGCATGGGATTCAAGGATAATTGAAGAGAAACTCGATTGGAAAAGGCATTGGCAATCTCTTGCGATTGTAGCTTTCCGACGTCATATCTCTTCACAGCGTTAGTTCGTGCTGGTCGTGAACAAGATATCCTCATTCGTACCTTGGCTACAACAAGGTAGTGGTTCGAGTCAAAGTTGGCCCCTAGGAAAGTTCGGACATCTAGCACACTGGAAGAGTGCCTTGCGTCGCCGTCGATCGCAACATGGTCAAATTGGTTGACGGTTAATTGATCTGGGAACCGCCATGTACCTTTATGAATTTTGAGATGCGGGAAGCGTGTACTACTTACAACAAGATTTAGCCCCGCAGCAAAATCGATTAGCCTCAATCCGTTTTCGGAGGTTTTGTTGTGGAGGCTATGCTTACCGATTGTGTTTCCAAAGATGTCCTCCTTCCCTAGTTTTGCGTTAATATCGCCAAGAACGATTTTCACGTCGTGTCTAGGGCACTGCTCATATGTTTCATATATATGTTTTCATATGTGGGGGCGTGGGCGCATATAAGGCTAATGTTGGCGAATTTAGCCCTGATGCGGATGGTTGTTATACGCTCATTAACTGGATTTTGGCTAATCACTTTATCCCTGAGTCTTCCTCGAACGACAAATCTGCTACCAAATAAGCGCTTTTTCTGTTGTCTGTAGCAGTCGCCATAGTCGCAGTCGCAGTTTTTCATCTTCTTTAGGCCCGGCCCACTCCATCGCACTTCTTGGATGGCGGTTATGTCTGCTTTGCAGCAGTTAAAGGTGTCCGCTAGTTCTCCGGCTGCACGTAATCCGTTATGAGATCTTACGTGATTGGGTAGTCAACCCCACGCACAACCCCCAACCTGGAGGGTCATGTCCTTTTGGGATCGCTTCAGACATTAAGGGCCGGATTATCCAGTAAGAGTATGTATTAGCTTTTCCAAAATGTTAGAACCTCGGAAAGTTTGCACATTTATTACACTGGAAGAGTACTTGAGTCGATCCCAACATGGTCAATTTTGCTGACGGGAAGCGTGTACTACAAACCCCAACCTGAACGGAAACGCCCAACGTTATGACACAGAATTTTTCGCATAACAGATCACTAAGATTGAGCTTTGCTGCCTAAACACAATGGTGCAGCAGGAGTAGCAAAGAGCAGCACTGCCAAATCCAAAAACAAAACGCAGCTGAGAAATGTAGGAAGCTCGTCTACATTGCTGCAGCATAAGACGTCAATTTTGCTGAGCTTTTGTTTGGTTTTTTTTTTTTTTTTTGTGTGAAACGTCAAAATGCAGCTGCTGCTGCTGCAAGAGTTGAAATTAAGTGAACTTGTGCTGCTGCTGCTGTTTCTGCACATTGTATTTGCTTTTAAGGCATTTGCTTACTTTTCACTTAGACAGTGCTGCTTGTTGCTACTATTGCTGCACCATCGTGTTTCAGGCTGTTAGGAATGGAACTGCAGAAAGTTTTATTGATATTTCTAGCTTCCAAAGTACCAATAAAGATTTCAAAGCCTTTGCGATGCTTATTGCTGTGTTTAGAACCCTCGAAGCCTTGGAAATGGTCTAATATCTGGGCCCGTATTACGAATAAGTGGTACCCGGGGCGTGATGGTTAGCATGTCCACCTGCTGGCCCAGAGGTTCGAGGTTCGAATCCCAGTAGAGGCAAAAAGTTTTTTCACTGCTATCGCCTTTCGCGAGGAATTGGCAAGTCCTTCGTTAGTAAAATCATTGCCATGAAAAGCGCTTTCTCAATTAACCGTTCGGAACCGGCAGAAAAATTGTAGGTCTCCTCCATTCCCTCACAAGGCATGGTTGTGAGAAATGCGGTAGGCCCAGGGGCTCCTCGCTCTGTTGCGCCACCCTATTTTTATTTTTTGTATTACAAATAACGAAGCGCTAGCTCAGACATAATTCCGTGATTACGGATTGGGAGAATGAATCCACGAAAACCTCAAAACAAAAACAAAACCAGCCCCAAAGGCAGTCGTAAATGACAGACTAATCGTCAAACGTAATCGCAACGTAACAATAACGAGAGGGTTTCTTGCGAGTATCTTTATTTGTAATACCGGTTCAGGCAACAAATTTCAAACGCTTATCTGATATCAGGACATATTTTAAGCAGGAAAACCAAGACGAGGGTGACAACATGAAAAGCCGTTTCAAAGTGACACCAATGACTGTAACAAAAGATGAGGTAGTCAGGATGATTTGGTAATGAACGGCTTTACTGCTGATGGCTTCAGTAATGCCATTGGTTGAATTTGAGTTTGTTGATCAGTCAGATTAAACTGATGTGGGGGGAGTTATGGAATGGGGGACTGTAAGCGAAATCTGGACAGTATGTCTCCTCATTGGTGAACAAAGGCTGCCCACAATGTGATGTTCTACCTCCTCCTCTGTTGTGCATGTAGATTGACTCTATACTTAAATTTCTCAAAATTGTCGATCTAACGTGCACGCCTAAGCATGTGTCGACAACGCTGCCTTGCACTTGGTTCAATCCAGACTCCAAGGTATGCGTTCCTGCTTTCCTGGTGTGTTAAAAACAATCTCTCCGTCAATCTTCTTACAATTGAGATTGTATTCTGTACGAGACACAGAAAACTGACTGCTGAATCTTCCTCTCCTTGATGTCGTCAACATGATGTGTTGTACGCTAGAGAGCATTCCCATTTTAAAGACATGTGATCTCTGGCAAAACTCGTACTCGAGCTTTGAGGAACTCACAAGCAGCATATCATTTGACAAACTACGTCAAAAAAAACACGCTCAACTAAATATTTGCGAGCTTGACCTTTTTCGAACCTTAAATAGTTGTTGGGTTGGCTATAGAACATTTTCTTCATTGCATTTCAACAACGATCACGAATGAACTACCGCATAGTCATAAGAAAAATTTCGTCTCGCCTAAATCAGATCAGTATTTTATTAAATTCCGAGGGCTTGATTTTCTGGTGACAATAGCAAATTTCAATGTTTGCGGGCTAGTTCATAGTTTTTAATGAGGGATGTAGAGTGCTTGTCATTGAAATGACGAACTACTTTGTAAAGTTATAATGTTCGGTGTCAACTTTGTCTCAATATCTTCTGATCGCCAACGAACCAAGGTTACCTACACCATGTTTGAATGTTAACACAGCCCATTACGAAACGAGAAATATTCTACAAAAAAAAAAAAAATGTGAAAGTGTTAGAAAGACGAAGGTGATTTTAAATTCTTGTAATGGAAAGCAAAAAATTTCACAACCGTAGCTTTAAACGGAAATAGCTAAATCTTTTACCAATCTTTACCTAGCCTTTGCGGGTACGAATTGCCCAGTGGTGGAAAGACAGCGAAGTGTGACATAAACTTTAGCAACAACTCCACTAATGTGAAGATGACAGAAAATCTGAAAACTTTAGCTGGTACCTTCCAACAGGTAAATTTTTAAGTTTCACATTATTTAAAACAAGTTGTTTTCAGATTGATCACTTAACTATTGAAGCTTAGTCTTCGCTTATTTTCGCCAATGTTTTTAACAACATGTGTAGAAAAGTCAGAATACAGCTTGTTAATGTCAGCATGAATACAATATTTGTAGCAGATTGGCAGGCAGGTCATTTACAAGGAAAGCGAATAGTAGAGGTGCAAGAACTGAACCATGTGGTACCCCACCACTTAAAGTTAAATAAGACGAAAAGTTATTATCAAATCAGACGGTCTGAAGGAAATTATTTAAATAAAAATAAAGTTGGTTGCACTTTTGGAAAAATTAAGTAGATTACCATGCGGCTACAAGACCAAGATACGGCAAGCCATTCACACGTAAAATCTATCTGATTCCTGTTCTTGTTTTCCGTTGTTAAGTATGCGACTTGCGGTTTGCAATTAGCAATTAGTCATTATTCATTTTCAAGACAGCGTTAAGGAAAGAACATTGTTGAACAGGTTGTTTTGTAGCAGTCTTTTTGCTGCGAGAGCAATTTTTGATTCCTTTTGACTATCGATTTTTTTCTTTTTTAGAGCGATTTGGTGAAGCTGTCAGTTTTATTGGTCAAATTCAAGGTCACCATCGGATTCCTCGTCGGATATAGGGTCTTTGATTTTTTTTTAACGCATATTCTGCCATATTTCCAGGGGTTTCCATACTTTTGTCGCACCCGGTATGTATGTATGCTCCTTGACGACCTGTGGAAAAACAATTCTGTGCTTCTACGATTCGAATCATGAGCTCCCACAAAACAGGCAGACATGCTGACATTTACACCATTGGCACCACTCCATACATTTTGAAGGAAGCCACCTAAAGCGAAAGCTCGCCTAAGAATCTGAACACAAACGACTGGTTACCAGTAATGAAATAGGCATTTTTCAACTATCAGCTGAGTCCGGGTTATAAAAGGAAATCACATTTCCGTCTTCACAGATGGTTCCAAAACGGACGAAGGGATAGGGTCAGGTATCTTCTCAGACTACCCTGCCATGAGTAGATCAATTAAGCTTCCCGACTTCTGCAGTGTCTTTCAGGCAGAAGTACTCGCAGTTGATCAACAAAAATATTGACTTTTTTATAGACAGTCAGGCGGCCATTAAAGCTATATCATTGTCACAAAATTCAGACTAGTAGACAGCTGTCGCAGAAACCTAAGACTGCTCAGCGAGGCAAACACAGTTAGTTTAACCTGGGTTCCAGGACATCGTGACATAATCGGTAATTAAATGGCGAATAAACTGGCTACAATCGGGTCAGCACTCGAATCCAGCGAATCGAACACCTCAGTTCTAAAGCCACTAGAGCAAGAAAAAAACGGAATCAAACATAATTTTCTAAAAACCGCCAATGACAGGTGGTCATCTTTAGAAACATGCAGAGTCTCCAGAAATCTTTGGCCAGATATTTCCAAGAAAAAAACAGAATTTCTACTCCAGTTAAGCATACCTCAACTCTCTCTGTTGATTGAAGGGCCACAACTCGTTGGATACCCACATGATGAGAATGGGCATTAGCACAACCGACTTATGTAGAGGATGCCAAGATGAGGAGGCAGAGGAAGGATCATTCCACTTCCTCTGTGAGTGTCCTAGCTTGGCCCACACTAGAAAAAAAAACCCTTGGAGAATACTTTTTCGACGAACTGGGCGACATCTCTAATCTCCTATTGAGCAACGTCCTGATATTTACTCAGGGCTCCAAGTGGTTCAGAGGGGGTTCCCTACCCCAATGAACCAATCACCAACCCGAACCTCTACCTCTCCAATCCTCCCACCTCCTCATCCTCTGTTTTTCCCGGGGAGTACAATGGATCCTTGAGATCCGAATGACCCCCATGCAACCTAACTTAACCTAAGGCATCTCAAAGCAAAAGAAATCAGGTTATGTTGTGTAAGATTTATGAACTTCGCGTATTACATATTAGGGTGAACGAAACAATTGTACTTTCTTTATAAAACTGAGCATTGAGTCTGTTTTGCTAAAAATCAACATTGATCGTGTACGAGTTGGTTCGTGTAACAGGAACTTATTCGTGTTATTTGAAAGAATGAAGCACATTGCGCCTTCCATCGTTTTAAGTATTTTGAGGTGGTAATACCCATGGAATAAAGTTGCTTCCGAATTTTTGCTACACGGCACGTTGGCGTAACACGAACTAACCATGAGTGGCCTTCGCCGTGGGGCGATTCGTCTTACAAGCACGTTTATTTTAGACGAGTTCACTCGAGTCATTTGGAGGTTCTTAGGTTTTCTGTCACTGTTTATTGAAAGGCTTATATTACTCCCAGGAAACAGTCCTATGGGACCTTGTACTTCTCAAGGAACCGAAAAAAACATTTCACCACCCGTGGGTTATACTCTAAAAAAGTCTTCAAAAGTCTTCAAAGCAGCCGAACACCCGAGCGACATGGAGCAGCTAAGGCAATCAGTTTTACGATGTCCTATACGATCTACGATTCAAAATTAAACTGTAAGCTTTTGAAAAGAATCTGGGGTACACCGCGCTGACATCAGAATTCCCGGTTTTGGCTTAGATAGAAGACTATTAACTATGTAACACAAATCAAAAAATAATAAATAGTAACCATGAAATGTTGCTAACTGTGTATATAAAATTGATGTACACTCTCCTGCTATGACTACTACTAACGAACTACTGAAAACACTTGTCGTCTCTTTCTTTATTTTTCAAACAAACTTGCCGAGAAAAACAAACTTCAAATCATTTATTTTATTTCTTTCGTATCGAAATTGTTTTTCTGTTTGTCTTTTGTTTGTTAAAATTCATTTTTTGTTAATTTTCGAAACATGCCAAGGCACCTACCACCACCAGCTGAAGGAACAATTTCAGTCCCAAAACCACAAATTGAGGCCCCTCAAAAAGCTACACCAAGATCTCGCTGGGAGTTATGGGCTTCAAAGAATGCCAAACCGAAAAATCATTACTTTCCCCGACCTAAATCACAACCAACGCGATTCCAAAAACCCGGGCCAATGTCCCCAGGAGATAAGAAAAAATTCCTTCATTGGGCTAAGAAAAATTCACTCCCCAAAAAGGATCACCAGAAACAAGTCGTCACATGTAAGCAACCAAAAGCAGAAAAACCAACAAACAAGCGCAATTTAAAAACAATGGTTACCAGAATGCGCCGGATCAAACGATTGAGTGTCCCAAAATTGCCCAGCTCAAAATATGTACCACCTCCTCAACCAATTTATCCATATTCGCCGAAAATTCATTTCCGAAAGCCACCACACCATGATCGAGGGCGTCCATTTCAGTGTGTCCAACTGCCACATTGGTGGTATCATGAGGAGTTGGAGATCAATTTTTGGCGTTGGATGAGGTTTCCGATTAGTCGAAATGCACTGAAATACAAAATCACGAATAGCACGAGGAGGATGGCCATTCCAAAGACGTATCCTGTCAAACCCCATTGTCCGTATCCACCACGTGACTATTCGCCACCAGATCGAGTCAAAATGACACCAAGTATATGGCGAGGCCACTTGAGACGTTTGGATTACCTTGCCGATGCTAGTTTCAAGGTGACGCGACAGTTTAAAGTTAAATTTTAAGTTGATCAAGTCTGTTAAAGGAATTTATGGTTTTTGAAAAAATAAAGCTGAACTCTTTGCTTTTATTTAAGTGAAATTTTTTATTTTAAAGACATAGAATCTTTTTAGCAGTCACCGCACAAATCAATACAACATTTAACAGTTACATACTTAGGTGAGTGTAATTTCATTACAACAACAAATAAAATAACAAATTGAACCAAAACATTGAAAATAATTACAAACAACTTAAAAAATTTGATTGTGACTTCGTTTCTTGAATTAATTTTGTGGGAGATTCAAAAAGCATCCGTTTGTTCTTTTTCTTGACTTTTCGACTATACAATTTCACACCTTTGAAACAAAAAAATTTGTCATTAAAATCGTTTTTTTAACTGAAGAAGGTCGAAATTTAATAGGTGTATTTAATCAGTCATTGTTCAAAGAAGGCGTATTTAACAAAAATGGAAGAAAATGAGAATTAAATTTTATTGTCAGGAGAAGAGATTTGCCAAAAAAACACGACTTATGTTTAACAAGACTTCTCTATATTTAAGTGAGTTTTTTTAAAATTTGTAGAAATTTTTGTAGTTTAAGCAATTTAAGAAATCTAGAAATGTAGTTCTGTCCAATATTTTGATCCCTAGGTATGTTTAACGGTATCCTTTAAACACTAACCTATAAAGCGGTATGCATTTTCTGAAGCATCCTTATAACATACACTGCCAACCACTAGGATGAGGCCACAAATTTTGCAATCGATTTTCTCTTTTTGTACCTGGTGAAAGTTTTGTACCCGGAAAAGTTTATTACCAGTTAATAGGTTAGTATTTTCCCATAATAAATTCATAAAATAAAAGGGTAAATTCGAAACTATACCGTTGGAATTTCCCAGGATCAATTAATGAACTACTGAAAATAGGTATAAAAAGGTGCTCCACTAGGATGAGGCCATTGCGAATATTTCCGTGGAGGAGTTCGCACGTGCGAATTCTTGTATAAAATTTCTAAGAGAGTGTTAAAAATAACCGTTTCATTTAGTTTGAAGCACACATGGGCTCCGGAAAGACTTTGACAGCGACAGAAAGAGCAAAAATAGATGCTTTCAAGGAAATAGGACTCTCAGGCCGTGAAATAGCAAGGAGACTTAACAGGAGTAAGACAGTTGTAAACAATTCTCTTGCTGATCCACAAAACTATGGAAAAAATCAAAAAGATCGCACGGGAAAAGCCACAACGACTTGCCTCAAATTCCACTCTACCAACGAATATGATAAGGGCCAAAAGCGGAGTTTCCGCCAGCATAACAACGGTCCGAAGAATAATACAAAAAAGTGATACTATTCAAAGAAGGAAACTAAAAAAGAAACCTGTTTTGAAGCCAGTACACAAGGAGCATCTTTGCAAGACAGCATGTTGATTGGAGCAGTGAATGGAAACGCTTGTCTTTTCGGATGAAAAAAAGTTTAACCTTGACGGTCCTGATGGTAACAACTTTTATTTCCATGATATTAGAAAGGATGAGCTTATTTTGGCAAAACATCACAGGCGTACCTACATCAGGTGTTCTGGTGTGGGAAGCTATTACCTACTATGGCACGATCGAATTGGAGTTTCTGTCCACAACAATGAACGGAAATAACTACAAATATTTGCTGGAACGGTCATTTCCAAAAATGAAAAACATTTCTGGACCTCTGATTTGGATTTTTCAACAAGACAATGCCTCAATCCACACTAGCAAAGTTGTCAGAAGCTGGGTTCAATCAGAAGACGTGGAACTTTTGTCATAGCTAAAAATGACGGACATACTCATTTTTAATGTAAAAAAAACGTTATTCATTAATATTATAAAATTGTAAAATGTAAACATTGCACTAATTTTTTTGTTTTTCTAAAATTTTGCATGTGGCCTCATCCTAGTGACGCAATTTTTTATACCTATTTTCAGTAGTTCATTATTTGATCTTGAAAAATTCCAACGGTCGCTTCGAGTTAACCCTTTAATTTTATGAATTTTTTATGGGGAAATACGTACCTATTAACTGGTAGTAAACTTTCAAGGGTACAAAACTTCCACCAGATATAAAAAGCGAAAATCGAAACCAAAATTTTGGTTGGCAGTGTATACAATACACACTCTTTGAATCCCCACATCTGTGCGCATTATTGATTAAGTGGCTGCGTCATACATGTATTTATCAGAGTTTGTAACGAGTTTATTTAGAACAAATTTGAAGCATGTCAAATTAATAGAATTTATTGACATTCCAAGACGTTTTAATAAGTAGTGTTCAAACGAGGACATGTTATACAAGGCGGGTCACAAGAAATCACCCTATTGGAAGAAGGTCTCATTTTTGCAATTGGCCGCCAATGTCAGATCTGTTTTGATATTTGCAGACTATACAGATGAAGAATACAAGTGAACAATTCATCTGTGGTGTTGGTGCAGCGCGAATTCCGTCTCCGATACTCCGCACCAACTTTGCAAACACTGCGCCGTTTGGTCACCAATCTTGAAGAGTGTGGAGCCACAAGAGACGTTGCCAAGTGTGGCCGGGCCGGGCGCCCGTCCTGCCGAGAATATAACCTCTGTTGCCGAGGATGTCGAGCTGTCGCCAAAAACATTGAACAGACGCCGTGTCACGCAATTGGTGAGTTTTTTTTCTGCCGCAATTGGACGAATTAGGACTGAAGGACATGTGGTTCCAACAGGACGGAGCAGCGGCACACATGCGTTAGCTTCAAATAGGGTGAAGAAGGCTCATGTTTTATGCCTGGGGCCAACCAAATGCACTTTCGTGTTTTGTACTATTTTTTTCGAATAAATAGTCAAGGAATGTAGTAAAGAGTGTTCAAAACTCTTTCTTGGTGTTACATCTAATGTGACTTAGAATGCGACTTCAGCTGGAGATCTTACCATTATCACTGCTCCTTCATACATATCCCACATGGGCCTGTGGGATGTCTGAGGGCCACTTAATTTAGATCTCGCGGTTGTCGATCGAATTTTTTTTTTTTTTTTTAGCCAACCAGCACATCGTGCAAAAGCCCTCCAAAGAATCACCATGTTCCCCATTAGGATTCTTAGCATTTAGATTGCATGTGTTGTTGACTTATTTGTGACACAATGGTTATCAGATAGCTTTGATGACTTTGGCAGTCGGCTACCCAATTCTGAATGATCTTCAAAGAATGGAACATTAACTTGTTTGAAAGGTAGTAATCCCAACTTCACGTATCTCCCTTTCTTTTGCACATTGTTAAGGTAACTATTTCACCATTGTTCAAGCAGACATCACACACTTAAAGATTTGGAAATGAGAATCGTGAGCCATCTTAAACCGATGTCTACCATATTCAAGTTTTTTAAAACACACATTGCAACTTGTCTGTCCCAGGACATTTGGCCTTCTTCGGAGTTCTTAACTGGCTCACTAACTGTGATATTATAGATATAGACCATCACAAAACTATCGACACAGAAATTTTCGTTATCTGCTGTCCTTTTATATCGTCAATGAACTTCGGCGAACCAATTTTAAGAGGACTCTCCTTCTTTGAACGGCTTGTAAAATTGTTTCGTATTTCTGAATAGCTTGGTTTGCATCAGCAGCCGTGATATAAATTTCTTCCAGTTATCAATATATTCCCTTCGTGCTTTTTGGTTGGAGTTAGGCGCACTTCTTCTTCGTTTCTTCTTCCGAAAGTTTTTATACGCAATCCCACGAAGCTTGTGTTGTGCTCTGTGAGCTGCTTCCATCAAATTACACCAATTGATCCACTTTGTAGTCCTTGTTTATTTGATTTCCTCCACCGCCTCCATAAACAATTTTAACAGTGCTGCTTGGCTTCATCAAGTAATGTGCAGTCTTTTATCCGAGACTTCATAAATTTGGCTACTAAATGGTTACCGATTTGGGATTCATTTCCACAACTTACTGTTACTGTGACAAGGAGTTGGTCGTGACCATGTGACTTTCATACACTTAACTTCACATGATTCCATGGTAGTCCTCATAATCCTCGTTTATATTGCCAACATGTCCGTTAAAACCTTCTTTTCTTTTCTGATATCCTTAAGTAAAAACCAAGCCAAAATGCATATTTTTCCAACTGCTGACATTTAGAGTCGGTGCCTCCATAATCTTCATTGCATCACACTTTAAAGAGACATCAAATCGGTATCTTTTGCAATCAGGTTTAATTTTTACGCTCACCTGTTCTATTGTGGAACATTCTGCCGGCTATTATCTTTAGGTTCAAAGAATGTTTTCTTTCTTCAACCATTTCGTTTGGATGTCTGATTGCCTCCTTTTTATCATCTTTTCTAATTTGAAACTGCGGCCAGTGAGTCGAAGATCCAACGCACCTAATTAAGAATCTTAAAACTCAACCGATTTATTTTGCCAGCTTCCAGAATACGTGTAGCGCATTTCTAGCATTTCTCAAGGCAGTATCTTACTCTCGAAGGACTTCTGAGGTTTCAACCACGGATCTCCCACGTAGCAATTTACAATTAACTAATTTGCTTTTTTTATTGTACATAATTAAGAGTATTTTGTCTAAGGTTTAATGACGATGTTGACAACAGATTTAGGCTGATAATACAGTGTATAAAACAATATTTTCCTTGCGTCGTTCCGAAATTCTGTTGATCTCCTTTCAATCATTTAAACTCAGCTTAGAAGAATCTTAGCTTTTCTTTGCTTACGCATACAAATTAGTAACAATTTGTATCAAATTTGGACTTACCCAAGCTTCTATTGAGCTCAAGTAATTGGCAATTCATTTGTACTTAGCTATAAGACGACTTCGAATGTCTAACAACTCTCACGCGTTGGAATGCGTGAGAGTATGTCAATAAATGTTTAATTTACAGGTAAACATGCTCTATGCAATAAAATAAATTTTAAAATTGTTTCACCCGATCAAGTTCTAGAAATCAGTAATTTAATCAAAGCATTTAATCAAAAATATTCAGTTTACTTAAAAAACTTCACATCGAAGTGTTGATGCCTCGACAAATTGTAACGATTGACAGCTACACCTGTTAGTATTTTCTTACAGCCCATTAATCTGAGTGAATATATTTACACTTCATTGCCCCAATATCTACAGGTGAGTTTTTTTGTTTGTCTTCAAGTGATTTTTTTTTTTTTTTTTTTAAGAATTCACAGCCATGAAATAAATGGACATGTGACACTGCACACCACTTACGAGTTTAAGAATTTAAAATCAGTCCCGCATAATAAGTTATGAACTATTCAGCTGTTCATTTTTATTTAACGCGAAGGCAAATACTCGCACAACACCGAGTAGCGAGTAGTATCCAATCGCTAAAATAAACACTATCAAGGTGGTAGAAGTACTTACTTACTTACTTATGTGGGCATTACAGTTCGGGGTGAACATGAGCCTCAACCAACATCTTTCGCTAAGAATTTCGATTTCGGGCAAGCTTTCTCCAGTTTTGCACTAAAAATCAGTTGAGGTTTTCTTCCACTTGATCCATCTAAGACGAGGTTTCCCCTTCCGCGATTCTTGCAATGTGCTTTCGAAAGCCCGTCGAGCCTGAGAGTTGATGTTCATCCGCTCTACGTGGCGCAGCCATTGTAACTTTGCGATGCATACTCTTCTAGCTATGCCCATGTCGCGGAAAAGCTCATACAGCTCGTTGTTGTATCTTCTTCTCCACACATCGTCTTCGCATAAAGGTCAAAGATCATTCGGAGTTTTTTTTCTTTCGAAAAGACCAAGAGTTTCCTCATCCACTTTTGAATTTTGATAAGGTCCATGCTTCCGCGCCGTAAAGTAGGACTGGGATGATCAAGGTTTTATATAGGGTTACCTTGGTTTTTCTGGAGAGGGGTTTGTTTCTCAATTGCCTTTTTAACCCAAAGAAGCAACGGTTGACAAGAGTTATTCTTCGTTTGATCTCCGCACTGATGTTGTTTTCCGTGTCTACAGCGGATCCTAGGTAGACGAAGTCCTCGAAGTTATTTCTGTCAATAGTGACTTTTTGTCCAATTCGTCGATTTTCGGTGTCCTTGTTTGATGACAACATATACTTCGTTTTGCCCGCATTAATCGGTGAGTTCTCTGCCGACCTTGACGGAGCAGCGTGAATTCTGCAAAGTCATCCTGCATAGTCGTACGAGTTTTGCAGGGATGCCGAAACTAGACATGGCTCTGTACAGCTCGTCTCTGTAAATACTCAGCCCAATTATGGTAACAGATCGGAACGAAATTCTTTCCGATTTGTACGAAACGTAAGATATTTGTATTATGGTAACGTTTCCGTTTGCTTAATCGGACATACATCCGAAAAGAACGAAACAATGCGATGAAAATGTCAAACTAACCGCAACGCTACTAGAATTCATGCGATGCATGGCGATTAAATGTGAAAATGGTTGGAACGCATTCGGAATTCATGCGATGCATGCTGATTTCTTGGTTTTCTGTTCTATCCGATGTCTCGGACAGCAAAGTAGTCGCGGAAGGGTTGTACGTAAACAAAAGAAAAAAAGCATGAATTCTAAGGAGGAGACAGAAACAGAACAATGTAAACATTTTCATTCATTTTTTTCTGTAATTATCTCTTTCAGAAAAAAAAAAAACAAAAAAAAAACTCAGTGCAATATCAAAGGTTGTTCGAGTTAATGCAAACCCAAACCCGATATTGCCAAGAAATTTCACAAACCGGCCGCCTGAGGAGACAAACGTCGTTACGCATCAGTGTTTCCTTTACGTTACGATCGGAACTTCTCTACGATCGTATGTTTCTCCGATCTGTTACGATGATAGGGCTGACTGTCATACGCGGCTTTGATATCGATAAAGAGATGGTGAATATCGATATTATGTTCTCGGGTTTCCCCCAAGATCTGCCGTAATGTGAAAATTTGGTCTAAAACCACATTGATAATAACCTATCAAGTTGTTGACGTTGGGTTTCAGACGTTCACATATTACAGTAGCCAAGATCTTATAAGCGACGTTAAGGAGGCTTATCCTTCTATAATTGGCGCAATTGTGAGGGTCTCCCTTCTTTAGGATCGGGCATACGATACTGAAGAAGTTAAGTTTGCATATGGCAAATTTAACTTCTTCTAGGTCGGGAGGATGGAATTCTTGATAATTGTGCAAGCTGAATGCGGCAATCTGCGACACAGCGGAGTTTGTGTCCTCATCGCCGTTAAGCAGTCTGCAGAAGTGATCTTTCCAGATCCTCAGTAGCGACTGCGACTCTACAACTATGTTTCCCTGCTGGTCTTTAAAGGCTTGAATTCGGGGTTTGCCTCCCTGGCAAAATCTTTTTACCTTTTTGTAAAACTTCCGAATCTCGTTCCTGTCATGGCACCTCTTTACTTCCTCAAACGAGCGCTTCTCATGCTGCTTCTTTTCATTTTTTTTAGAATTCGGTGTTCTTCCCTTCTTTTCTCCTTGTAAATCTCGTTATACTGATCGTAATTCGTAAGCAGCCGTTGTTCGTTGTTGCATCAGCATTTGTCGTGTTTTTTGTTTGGCTTTGCCTGCCTGCTAGCGTTGCCAGACGTCCCGATTTTCCCGGGACGTCCCGGTTTTTTTAACATATTTTTAACCGTCCCGCCGGGACAAGCAAATTCCCGTGAAAACTCTATGTGAACAACCAATAACTACAAGAAAAATTAATTTTTCATTGTGGCTCTACCTTAACGAATTTTCTTTATTGAATGTTATCGAACAAACCTTAATTCGTTAAACGTCACTTTCAACTATGTCAAATTGTACAAATGTTGTTTGGAAGTGGAAAAGAGCACCAGAATGAAAGCCACAGAGTAGAACCAGATAGTGCACTTCAGCAAGGTAGTGCGTTTTGCCGACAAGCTAAAATAAACCGGATGCCCGCACCCGGATGCCCGCACTGGCCTTCACTTCCCACAGATCAAAGTCAGTTGAGTTTGAAAAGTAAAAAAAATTTTTTTGGTTGCAAAAAAATCGATAATTTTTAATTTTCATACAGTCTAGAACTTAGAAAAATGAATTTAAGTTGCAGAAATTAACTTTTTTTTACATTTTGACCAGTATTTCACTGAAAAAGACAAAAATTAGTAAAAAATTTCATACCGATGCAGGCGTTTAGTTAAGTTTTTACAGTTCATACTAGTGAGCACAGAGCCTCAAACTCAGAAATAGGACGCCATATTTTGCGGGTGTTTCGGGTTGAAGGGGTGGAAGTGGATACTCTGTATTATCTACTCTGTGATGAAAGCGATGTAAGCTATTTTATTCTTTTCTCTCTTCTACTTAAGCAGGATAAGCTATTGTTTTTTATATTATCAGTTTTTCCTTTTTCTTCTGTTCTGCTGAATTACAGTGCAAGTCGAGTCGACAAAATATAAAAAACATATCGGAGACCAAGCGCGAAAATTCTGTGTGATTTGCATTGCAAATGCATTTACTGTTTTGAAAGTAAGTACATAGTTAAAATGCGTTTAGTTTTGCAATAAAAATAGTTTATTTAATAGTTTTTTATTGAAGAACCAGTCGATCGGCACACCTAAAGCGGAATAAAAAAAAAAAAAAATAAACGATAACCTCTTCGTGATTTCCATGTGCAAATTCATTCTCTGTCTTGTAAGTAAGCTATTAATTTGCTTTTAGCATACCATTTTAAGAATTTTTTTTTAAATAGCTTTAGCTTAAAGAAATTGCATGGACGAGCAATGTCGGGTTCATCGAGTGATTCTCGTAGAAATTCGATCAGCAAAGTACCGAAAAAGAAAAAAAAAACGACTAACAGCTTACAACTGCCAGTGGGAAAAATTGTATTCGTGGGTGAAAGCTGTTGAAGGAAACAAGTTGCAAGCATTTTGCAATTTATGCAGAAAACAGTTTTCATGCGCCCATGGAGGGCAAAATAATTTGCAAATACATGCAGCAACAAAACATCATTTGGACATTGTTAAAAACACATCTTGCTCGAACCTACTAGCTTTTTTTTTCAAAACCCGAAACATCGACCCAATTTGAAGACAACATCACGGTTGCAGAGGTTACGTCTATTTTCCATACTGTCAAACATTCATTAAGCTACAATAGCATGGATTGTACGCATAAACTTATGCCGTTTCTTTTTAACGACTCAAAAATTGCCAGCAAAATAAAATGTGGCCGTACAAAAGCGGAGGTAATTGTTAAGCAGGTTATTGCCAAAGATTCTATTCGTATTGTTTTAAAAAAAATTAGAGATGAAAAATTATATTTTTCAATCGCAACTGACGCAAGTAATAGAAAGAACAGGAAAATGTTTCCTATTTGTATTAGATTCTTCTCAAGTTCAGGAATTGAAAACAGACTGCTTGATTTTTTAGAAAACAACAACGAATCTGCAAAGTGACAAAAATGTTAGAAGAATGTTTAGAAAGAAATGAACTGTCTTTATCTACAGTGTCTGCGTTTTTTGCAGACAACACCAATGTCAATTTTGGCAAAAACCACTCCATTTATAGTCTTCTTAAATTAAAAAATAGTCGCATTATAAAAGCAGGCTGCCCAGTTCATATTTTACACAATGCTGCAAAATTTTCAACCGATAGGTTAGAATACGATGTAGAAAGTTTGTTGGTCAAAATATGCGGGTATTTTAGTCGATCTGCAAAAAGAAGATCCGATTTACAAGATCAATTTGAAAATAACCAAATGGAGTGGGAAGAAATTATAAAACATGTCTCTACTAGATTTTTGTCACTTGGTCCAGCTGTGGAAAGAATACTTAAAATATGGCCAGCTTTAAAATCACACTTCCAAGAGTCTAATGAATGTCCTCGTCTGATTGAGAAAGCAATTCAATCAGATATTGACGAAAAACGAACACTCACTTATTTATATTTTATACACAATGTGATGTTTTCTGTTGAAACAATTATTAAAATAATCGAATCAGATTCTCTTACTGTACTTGAAATGCATTTAAAAATGCACACCATTCGAGACAATTTTTTTTTTTTTTTTATAATTAGCGCGCACATCAAGGGGCTATGAATACCCTTATAATGTTGTTAAACACAGTGCGACCATTTAGGAAAATAGGAGAGGATTTGAAAGGAGACACCGATGCACGTTGCTTTTGAATTTAAAGAAATTTAAATTTAAAGACAGACTTAAAGATAGATTCTTTGGAAGCAGGGCAAAGGCGTATCTTTTTGAATTTACACCTGATATCAAGGATTATATACAAAATGATTTCTTAAGGTTTTATACCAATTTTATTGAATATATAGAGAAACGTTACGATTTTTCCGATAATAATGTTTTGTCCAAGCTCGCATTTTTAAATTTAAATGATCATTTAAATTTTAAAAAATTTGAAATGGCTACGGATTTATTACAAATCAATGAAATAGAGGCTGATTGCTTATATGAGGAATATCAAATAATAAGAAAGTCTCTGGATGAAATTGTTAATTTAAATGATGGAGAAATGAGCTCCTTAACAAAGTGGAATGGAATACTGAAATACTTTTCTATTGGAGATATACCAAATATTTTTTAATTAATTTCTTTTGTATTCAGTATTCCAAGTTCTAATTGTTTCGCAGAAAGAGTTTTTTCGCAGATGGCTTTGAAATGGACCGATGTTCGAAATAAATGTAAGCCGGAGTTAATTAAAGCCGAGCTACAAACATCATTTAACTATGATTTAAACTGCATGGAGTTTTATAATTATGTAAAAAATAATCAAGAATTAATAAAAAATGCTAAGAGTTCCTTTAAATATGCTAATAATTTAATGTGAGTAGAGAATTTAATTTTCAAACTTTATTTTCAAAAACTGAACTGAACTGAACTGAACTGAAGAGACTGTTTTGATTTATTTATGTTTATTTTCAAATTGTTAATACAACGTATTCACATAAAAATTATTAAATACGTATCAATAAAATTGTTTATTAATGGAAAAATTGATTTTTTATTTTGTCCCGGGAAAACTTTCAAAATCCCGGGATTTTTCGAATTTTTTGTGATTTGTCCCGCTGAGCTCTAAAAACCATCTGGCAACCCTACTGCCTGCATTCTTCATCGAACCATGGGTTTCGTTTTGGTGGCCGAGTGAAACCCAGAACCTCAGAGGCAGCGGTTCTGATGGCTTCTTGGCATTGCTGCCACTGGTCTTCAATGCTTAATGCTGACGGCATAGGATTCAAGGATAATTGCAGGGCCACTCGGTTAGAAAAGCCATTGACAATCTCTTGCGATTGTAGCTTTCCGACGTCACAGCGTTGGTTCACAAGAGTCGTGAACAAGATATCCTCACTCGTACCTTGGCTACAACAAGGTAGTGGTTCGAGTCAAAGTTGGCCCCTCGGAAAGTTGACATCTATCACACTGGAAGAGTGCCTTGCGTCGATCGCAACATGGTCAATTTGGTTGACGGTTAATTGATCTGGGGATCGCCTTGTACCTTTATGAATTTTGAGATGCGGGAAGCGTGTACTACTTACAACAAGATTTAGCCCCGCAGCAAAATCGATCAGCCTCAGTCCGTTTTCGGAGGTTTTGTCGTGGAGGCTATGCTTAGCGATTATATTTCCAAAGATGTCCTCCTTCCCTAGCTTTGCGTTAAAATCGCCAAAACCGATTCTCACGTCGTGTCTAGGGCACTGCTCATATGCTTCTTCGAGGAGCTCGTAGAAACAGTCTTTGGAATTGTCGTCTTTCTCTTCTGTGGGGGCGTGGGCGAATTTAGACCTCATGCGGATGGTCATTATACGCTCTTTAACTGGATTTTAGCTAATTACTTTATCCCTGAGTCTTCCTCTAACGACAAATCCGCACCCAAATAAGCGCTTTTTCTGTTGTCTGTAGCAGTCGCCATAGTATATGTCACAGTTTTTCATCTTCTTTATGCCCGGTCCACTCCATCGCACTTCTTGGATGGCGGTTATGTCTGCTTTGCAGCAGTCCAGGGTGTCCGCTTATTCTCCAGCTGCACGTAGTCCATTAAGAGATCTTACGTTCCACGTGCAGATCCAGAGGTAAATGTCCTTTTTTCATTTGCTTGGGTCGTCAACCTTGAAATCATTATTGTTATCCGAGGCCGTTTGTTGTTTCATAAATATTACCTATTTGTTGTTATAGCATTCTTTCCTCCTTAAATATAATATACACAATGTTTTGCAGGCCCAGCTCACTTCTCTCAACCATACCTTCTGAGGGAATGGATAGGACCTCCAGTTTTTTACCGATGCTGAACAGGTAATCAAGAAAACGCTTTTCATGGCATGAAGTTACTCAACCCTATCATGAGGCCCGTCGTAGCGATTTCGGACTACAAATGTCAAATAGAAATGAAGAAAAACATCTTCGTAATGAACGCTTGGCAACAGATAGGTATTGATAACTTGTTAATAATTTTATTAATAATAAAAAATAAAGGCGTCTGTGATGCTTCTATTTTGGTATTCGTAGTCTGAAATCGCTACGACGGGCCTCATGATAAGGGTGACTATCGGCGAGCCACTACCCATGGAAAAACAATTTTTTCTTGATGTTTCCGAGATTCGAACCTCGAACCTCCCACGTAACGGCGTAACTGGCAGACACGCTCATCATAACGCTACGAAATTCTTACGACGGGCCTTGTGATAGGGGCCAATAGCTATCATGACGCTAAGAGATAGAAATTCTATCATAAAACATTGACCAATTGAGCCTCACAGTCAAAATAAACCTAAAAAGGACCAAATTTAGCTTGAAGTACACATTCATTAAATACTCAAATTAAATAAATCAAGATTGAACCAGGTACAGTCAGAGAGACGAAAGAAGAAGAACACGAAACAAACTCTCGACATTTTAAAACATTTTCATCTCAATACTTGCCCGCATTTGTTTACAATTTTAGCTTTTATCTTTCACTTATGTATCAAATAGCAGTATGCTTCACTGACCCACTAACCCACCCAGTGTGTTTTTGTTTCCTGGCTAGAGATCATAACTACCACAACATGCCAAAGCATACAAAACCAGCCAGTTTCAAGCGGTGATCATTCGTATACGTAATCCTGACAATATCGCATTCATATTCCCATGTTTTGCCCGCAGAGTCTTCAAAACACACTGACAAGATTAAAAAATTACAATTCTGTGTAAACTTCTACAAGCAATTCATACGCAACAACAGAGACTTGGATATTGGGAAAGTTCGCCAAACAACCATGGCAAACGAATAACAAAAAAAAAGACCACAACAAAATTGTTAATTGTCGAAACGATCCTCGTTGTAGATTAATTACTGTCGATATTGTTACAGCCCACGTGAAACAATCTCACTGCCGCAATGTAAGCCCAATTGGCAGTCGCCGTTTTTCCCCTAATAGCAAATAAAAAAAAAAATAATAATAATAAACCGACGAGTACCAAACCAGAGGCTGCCTTATGATGTACTAATTTGATAGTTTGTTTGCGTTGTCGGTCGTGCCGATTTAGCCATCTAAATGGACAACGGCAATAAAATAGTTAAACATCAACTACTGGTTACGAGTTTCTACTTATGTACGAGTATAGTAAGCCAATGTGATGGACCCACCACTCAATACACTTCCATTGGTGGACTGTCATGTCGTCCACCAATCGATTGAGGCAATTGACTATAAAAATTTGCAGGACTCCAATTGGAAACAAATTTTCTCTCTCGTATTGGGAATAATAATATTTTACATTTTGATATTAACTCACTTGGTGATGTTGTTCGTCGAAGTGGTGTGTCACAATCGACGATCAATGCCTCATTGCTTGAATCGTCATTTCGCATAACTGGAGTTGCTCCAGGCACAAATGATTCCATGTGTGATCTCTCGCTGCTGGGAATCGGACTGTTGGCACCAACATCAATGTTTGAGTCATCATCTAGGTCAAGTTTGATGCGTTTAGCAGCCTGGCTTTCTGGGGTAGAGCCTGAACCATCGGCAGATTGGATCTGTGGATGAAAGATGTGCAAGTTTAGAATTTGAAACATTTATTTTATTGGGAATATTGTTCTTGTGATGGATAAGAGAAAAGATAACCTAGACAAATGAGTTCTTCAGTCACAGCAAGTAAGGACGTACAGTTATAATACCTCTTCATAGCTTACGACTGGGACCTGGGAATGTGTGGGTTTTAGAGATGAATTTACTGGACAAAACATAGAAACTAAGATCCTTATGTGGTTTTTCATTGATACTCGAAAGAGTTACTTTTTTTTAGAGTTTTAAGATTCATAAAACCTGCATCGTCTTAAAAAACCTAATCATTTTGCAGCATTTTGGCAACTTCAAATTTGTGGTCATTCTTACAAAGTTAATCGTTTATACACGCATCTGACAGCTTTTCGGGTTTATTGAGGCCGATGCCATTCATGGATAATGGCAATGGGGGATGTTGAGATTCAACGACAAAAGATAGCACTGCGTTCTCGGAGCATTGAATTCTACCCGGTTTTTACAACCCAATGTAACTGTGTAGTAAAGTTGTGAGTTCAATGAGCAAATCATAGGCAACCGTTCCACTTCCACATGCGAAGAACAGGGACGTGAATTTGGAAACGAGGGCAAAAAAAGATCAAAACAATTGAGATGATTTATAAGTTACAGCCAAGAGATGACGACATGAAACAGAGTGGGAGACAAAACGGAGCCCTGGGAGACACCAGCATTTATAAAAAAAGTATCAGACTTGAAACCATCCAACACAACTTGTAGATATTAGACGGTCGGAAATGTAGTTTCTAATCGAACGAAGAAGAGACTCATCGATACCAACAACACACATTTTCGTTAAGAGAGCCAGATGCCAGACTCTATCAAATGCTTTAGAAATATCTTACTCTCTACAAAACAACGTAAAGATTGGTCCCACTTTTCGGTGAGATAAGCCATCAAATCACCAGTGGAACGTTTGCCACGAAAGCCGTACTGACGAGCATTAAGAAGCTTTTGTTCCTCAAGATATTTCATAAGTTGACGGTTTATCAACATTTCAATGAGCTTGGAAAGAAGGGACGTAAGTGCAATTGAAACGGTAATTAGAAGGAGAGGAAGATTCGCTTTTCTTAGGGACTGGCTGGACAAAAGCAGTTTTCCATCTGATCAGGAAAAGAATAGAAGAAAACGATAGATAGAAAAGCTAAGGCACTGGTTTTGCCGGCTCTTCAAAATAACGGCGGGGATACCATCTGGAGTCTAGACTAGAGGTATTATGTATTTTGAGATCTTTGAGGACTCTCGCAACCGAGCCAAAGCACTCTTTCTCCTGCTTCTTCACAAAATGTACAGACTTAGGTGGAGATAATATTATATCAGGAAGAATCGAGTTAACAGCAAATTTGCTTTATTAAGCGAGCTGACATACGGAGAGCCATTGAAGACTAGCACTGACTAGCACTGGGTTCGATATCGAGGTTGAGTTCTTCTTGATATTCTTAACGCTGTGTCTCCACTTGCTTTAAATTCATAGCAGAAAGCAGGAATATGACAGACACAATAAAGCAGAGCAACTGCCAAATTTTGTGTTGTGGGCATTTTGAAGCAGACTTTTTTACACCAAACACAACAATGAAGTAACAAAATGGTGGAATAACATATGCAGATAACAGTTCTCTCTGCGGTAAAAGTATGCTATCTATCGCAGGCTGTAAAGAAAAAGCTGCAATAATGGTCTCCACTTGCGACATTCAAGGGCTACTGTAGTAGCAGGAGACCAAAAATGTTTGTTTCTTTTTGGACACAACAATATTTTTTGCCTTGCTTTATGGTCCTGCCAAAACTTAACGTTTTGTATATGACCATTGCATCTATTTCTGGCACGTTTGTTAGATCGTGTGTTAATTTGTACTTTGGTACTTTGTTAGTTATCAATTTAGTCAGTTTCTAAGTTTATATAAATGTTAATGATATGAAAATAATATAAAATAAGGAACTCGATGGAGTTGGACGTGAGTTCGGATCTTGTAGTATTAAATCGTCTATCCGCTTTTCAATTTGTAAATTACCGAGCTCATCCGCTGGCACATCCTTTTTTGAGAATGTTTTTCAGTACGACGAACAGCTTAAGGCGATTGCTGCCTGTAAAGTAGGTGTATGAGGCACCTACAAGGACTATCTACACTTCGTACGTTAAAAAACATAAAGCTTCGTCAAAATAATTGATGAGTTAAATCCTTTCTTGGATTCTGTTTCCAACGTTCAAAAGTGGACGCTAGGTAGTTGGAAAAATGAGTAAAATGTTAAAAAAGTTGCTGCAAAGCATTTTGCTGTTTCCTTAACTACATTTTGAAGGATTCTTAAAGCACCAGACCCTAAAATACCCGGTTTGGGATCCGTGTAGTCGTGTACTGGGAAGTTCTCCGGGACACAAGTTCGCTACGTTCATGGAGGAATTTTGTTATATGACTTTTGGATTACCTGAACAGTGCGAGACAAGACACCAATTCAATTATGAAAAAAAGCTGGAAAGAGCTCTTTATGAATCGCCATCCATAGCCATGATGAATCGTCAAAACACCTCTTTGAGCTCTGCCGAGAGTTATGATTAAACAACGGAACCGAATGAATGGATAATAATTATATGAAAATTTTGGTCTCATGATTTATGTATGTCTTGCAACAATACATGCATTAAATGAGGCAAAAAAAGCATAAAGAAGAAGTAGGGTACCATGTAATCCTTGATCAGGTGCCATTTCAGCTTAAATTTTTTTTTATATATCATCGTCAATGGGTGCCATATCCCCCGACTTTAGCCCACGATGAACACAGTGCAACACGGTAGACTTTCGACCATTGCGTTGAGACTAAGCACCAGGGACTATGAAGGACATTGATTGGCACTAAGATGGTGACATCCAGGGGCCGAATAACCGCACTCGTGATGGAGTAATACGTGACTGAATTATGTGCTTTTGGCATTACTTCTCGAGTTATCGAGCACTTTAGCGCAATTGACAATTTGATATTCTTTCATCAGTATTTGAACGAGTTGAAGTCGATAAACGAACAATAGACTGATGTTGTGTAATCGGCCCTATCGAGGTAACCTCCGAAGCGGAGTTTTCTCCGCAATGCATCTTATTTCGGAGATTCAATTTTGCTTCGAAGTAGTTGTCGTCGTAAGAAATTTTTCACAAATGCGGCAATGCATTGCATTCCCAAAACTAAAATCTTCACAACAGAAACTTATCGGAGATCGTCGGATCGTCCGATCGGAGAACTACCACGAAGCAAAATGTCTCCGATCGGAAAGAATTCCGCTCCAACGCGACAGTTACCTCGATAGGGCCGAATATAGAACGAATTTCAATAGAAAAATAGTCGCTAGATGTCGCTATTTAACTTATTGAGTACTCATATCTTCCAACCAGAAGAGACTTGTTCAACTGATACCTAAGCCTAAGACAAAAAAAATCACTGTAATGCTGCACCAAAGGCTTTAGAGTAAGCTACAAGTGAGAATTTGCTTGCGGCGCCGACGTAGTGGTTAGCATATCTGGCTGTTATCTGTAACTTCGATTGTCAAGTCCCATAAACATAAAATTGTTTTTTCCTCGAGTATAGCTTTCCGCGGGGAACTATCAAGTCTTCCAAAGGTAATCTGCCAAGAAAAACCCTTTTAATACTTCTCCATTCGCAGTCGGTATAAAATTATATGTTCCTAAAATGCGTTGGGCCCCAAGGCTTTCAGAGCTTGGTAAAGCCACACTATTCGTTGATTTATGAACAACAACACTACTTCTCCGCGGCAGCGAAATAATTTACTAGATGGAATTGACGGAGCGGTGGTATAGCTAAGTGAAGTTGTTGTTGTTGTTGCTACTCACACTTACTCGGATCTCAAAGGATCCATTGTGCTCAGTGGAATGAGGAAGGAGTGGTAGTAATTGGGATTCAAGGGTTGAACCTTCTCCCTTAACTTAATGAGCTTTAAGACTACAGGAAGTGTTGAAAATAAAATGGGATGATCCAACAAAGCTACGGAAACCTCGGAGCCAAACATTTGAAGGACCTACAATCCAACGATGATTCCGTTATTGAAATGAATAGACAGCGTTAAGGACGCAGTGTGTAATCTCGTCTCGGAGCGCTTGTCAATACTTATCGAAAAACGACACTAGTGAAAGATATTTTTTGATGTTTCTGGGATTCGAACTGCGAACCTCTCACGCAACAGGACAACCATTACGCCAATTTTTAAGTTCCCTAATAGAGTATAAGCAGCCGAGATGAGGGCTGAACAATGTTACTGTTAGGTGGTATACTACTATGTACTTGGTTTTCTACTGACCCATGCAGTCAATTCGTTCTGACGTTGGGGTCTCTGAATGTCACGTGATCCAGTCTGCCAATTGTAAAAAAACTCATTGCATTTTTTCGAATGCTTAATTTTGCGTTTTTAACTACTGGCCTGAGGCCCACCACCGCCACCGTCTGCTTTAGAAGAAAAAACAACAACCAACTTTCTCACAAGGATTCTCTCATACTTGTTTCCTGCCATGCCACTGCTCCACAGTACACACACGACTCAATAATTTCTCCCAAAAATAACCGTTATAAGTACCCTTAAACTGCAACCGAATCCAACCTCCATCCACAGCATACATTCATTAAATGCAAGCGTATCCATATCCATGTCTCATAAACTATAATTTTGGAGAAAATGATGCCCCTAGCCAAATTCAAAAACAAAAAAACACAATGATTCGATTGTTCGATGGAAGAACGGATGGACTGAATAGCTGTATACATTTGTTGAACCTGCTTCCCTCGAACCTCTTCTCGAACAGGTGGATTTTCATTTCATTTTTTTTTTTTTTTTTGAGCAGCCCTTATGTTTGTTGTGTAAATTTCGGTGTGTCCATTCGGTTGTCCTAATGAGTGTGTAACCGTCACGGTCCATCTTACGGCTAATGTCAAGGTGCATGCTAATTGTTTTTCCATCGAATATACCTGTTTGAAAAATTTGATTGCATCCGTTTGCTGTCCATCATCCAATTAAATCCCAAGCAACAACAACAAAAACAGAATGCGTCTGTCACTTCTCTAATAATGTGAATGACTGGTCTCTAAAGACGACCAATCCTTATGCAAACCTTAAGTAGTTTTTCTTCGATTCTTTTTTTCTATTTTTTCTGTGTTTTGTTGTACAAATCGAGTAAAAAGAATTATTAAACTAAATTTATGGCATATAGGCGAGAAGTTTTTTCTTATTCTTCTTTTTTTATAGTAAATTCAGACTTCTAGACAAGGGAGGAGTGAGTGTTGGTCGTCATCGTCGTCTTGGCATCGCCATCGGTCTCGGTAAATGATTTTGTTCATTCAATGGAAGACTGATTATTATTGAAGAAGGCAGCTACAAAAAAATGCTTCATATACCACCACAAGAAGTGTTGTGTATAGAGAAGAAGAGTTCGTCTACATTTGCTACACTTTGGCCAAGACGGAGAACAAACCAACAACAACAGAATATGAACAAACCTTTGGAAATCATATACCGTACAAGACCCATTGACAACTTTGTTTCTATTTATATGTCTCGTAAGTCGTAACTCCCTTTAAACTTGTGGCGCGTTGTGCTTTTATTGTTTTTTATTGTTGTCATTGTCGTTGTCGCTGTTGTATTTGTGTCCCTTTAACTTTATTTCGACTTCTTGTATAGGGTGATGGCATGTGAGGTCAGCCCCCGCCAGTAGTCAGCCCTTTCGTTGTAAAGTCCAGCAAAACAGGGAAGGCTTTGGCTTATTTTTCATGAATTTTTTTTCTTCTGAAAGCCTAACTATTCTTCTGTCTTGGTTCCAAATTGTATGCCAATGCAGCTGCTGGTTATTTTGTTAAAAATGCTAGTTTGCTGCAAGTTTTTGTAGGTGTCATTTCTGAGTTTTTTCCTTAAGTGAAAAATAGAAGAAGTTCTTAGGAAAAAGAGCTATAACTGGCGAAATATTGAAGGTATGTGCTTTATGTTATTTGTTTTAGGTCATTTATAGTTCATTTTCAATTTTTATTGCAAAAATAAACAAAAAATGTTGTTAAGTAATTATTTACAAGGGGGGCTGCCTTAATGGACCAATTTTTTTTCAATGCTCCTAAGTCCAGCCCCCCCCGGCTGACTACTGAAACCAACTTTTGTTTGCTTTTTTTTTATCTGAGTATGCGAAATGAATGGAAATTTTCTTCCCTTTCGATTGACAAGAAAAAAAAATTTTAAAAGTCTTAAGTTTCAGTAGTCAGCCCCCTATAAAGCTGCGGTAGAATTCGTGGCTGACTATAGAAGACGCGTCGTCTAATGTCAGCCGTTTATTTTTTAGTATTTAGTTAACCTACAAGAATATAGGGAAGCTTATTTTACTATCCAAATTTAGACTAATTAACTATAATTAAAATGAACTAGTTAATTTCAGGTTAGTAACTTTTCAAAATTAGACAAGTTTTTCTTACAATAAGTGCCTACTTTGTAATAGTTTTTGTTGAAATTACAGCATTTTCAAAACGTCACCCTGAACTATCCCTCAGAACACCAGACGGACTATCAAAAGGTAGGGCTGTAGGGACAGAGAAGTCTGTTAGGAAGTGGTTCCAGGATCTGAAGGGATATTTTTTATTTAGGTATACCTAGTTGTTAACTACCTACATATCTATTTATATAAAAATCAATTGCTGTTCGTTAGTCTGGCTAAAACTCGAGAACGGCTGAACGGATTTATCTTATCTTGGTTTTGAAATGACCGTGAAGGTCTAGGGAAGGTATAAAAGGCAAGTAAATTTGCAAAAAAAAAGTATTGGAATATAGTAAATTTAAATATTTCATTATTCTTAACTGTAATGAATTTAAAATTAAATTCAAACAATGCTTTGTTGTTCCCAAGTTACACAGACAATATTTCATCCCCATACGGAAAAGGAACAAAGCTGGAGGGAACTTGGATACTGGACCTATACCAAAAACTCTGTCATCGTTAGAGTGCTTGATTGCCCTTGAATAGCATAGACTACTGCCACTTAAATGAAATCTTGGAGACTGCTTCACTTAACTTTCAATTTGATAAAAGTAGGGCCTGAGCTACGCCGGGCGGGTCAGCTAGTCTATATATATAAAATAGCATGTATCGGATGTATGTATGTATGTCCGTTATAGACTCCTGTACCACCCAACGGATTTTTATGAAATTTTCAAGGTAGACATATTTTAGTCCAGAGATGGTTCCTGTCAAGGTTTAATCCCCATATTCCCATACAGGAACGGGATTGGGAACGGTATCTTAGAAAGTCCTGGACAGATTTCTAAAATTCTTTCAGCATTAGGGGTGCTACTTAATAAGAATTATATTTCATCCCCATTCCCCATACTCTTACAGAAGCGGAAGAACGAGAACGGGAACCTTAAAACTACAGACCCGAGCAACGCCGGGCGGCTCAGCTAGTTAGTATACATATATTTAGGCTACGAAATCTCTTTTTTTAACTATGTTTAAACGTAGGTTATAAAGTGTTTTTTATTTTCTTTTATTAATTAGTAAGAAAAATCTTTTGTTTATTTATTTATCCCTTCTGTTCTTACATCATTTATCCAGAAATACATAAAAGTTAATTTTAATAAATAAGCCATTTATTTTCTATCAATTATTAATTATATTTTGTAAGAAAAGCTTATAAGGTTTACAATTAGCAGTATTTAAACATTTGTAATTATGGATTTCTTTAATGAGGCTGACTACTGGATACTCAAGTGGCCGACAACTGGAACTCAGGGGGCTGACTACTCCAAAATCGCGCTTTCGTCTCAATTATGTTGAATAACTTATTTTTGGTGAGAAATAAGCTAATTACGGCTAAATTTTTAAAATCTTGCCTTTTCAAATAACCAGAATAACTAAATACTCTGTTCAACAAATGATTATTGGATTTTTGAAGACGACTTGAACCCGAAAAAATAGTTAAAGGGCTGACTACTAGTGCCATCACCCTAGTTGCTTCGAGACCGGATGATGCCACGTTCTGTGAATGAATGATGGTACGTTGTTGACTAACGATCACAGTCGGGTTCTTTTTTTACTTCTTTACTTTTTTGCCAAGAAATGGTATACGAAGTATTTTCTGAATGAATGGATTGGAAGCGTTTAGGTACGGGTAATTTAATGATACAACACAAAAGCAACCTGGAAATGGATCTGCTGCTACAATTTGTTGCACTTAAACAGATTGGCAGGTATTAAGGTGGATAATGGGGATGGTGAGGCGAAGCAGACTCCCTCGTTTGGTTGGTTCATATAATTTGCATTTCGATGGCCGAGGAACCAAAAAAGCTCATTTGCGTGCAAAAATCATATTCCCAAAGACAAGCGAGACTACCGTTCGAAATTGCCTATAAGAAGACGATTTCGAGTTTTTTTTTTTAACAAAACACAAATGCTTTCCATCAAGGGGTTAAACATGTTGATTTAGAGAACATTTGGCCAAAGAACTTTGGGCTACGAGCTTATTTTTTTAAAAAACTACGAATCTACTCAACCAAGAAAATGCAAATTTCGCAATCCGCACACGTGATCGAGTAATACGTGACTGAATTAAGTGTGTTTGGAATTAGTTCACACGTTATGGAGCACTTTCGTACCACATTTGACATTCTTACATCAGTATTTGAACGGATTGAAGTCGATTAATGAACAGCAGACTGATGTTGTTGAATATGGAGCGAATCCACTATCCACTGATTCAAGTTGAATGTCAGAAATGACGTATGAATGATCTATAACATTAGGCGACCTGGTAAAGGTAATGCTCTTACACTTTGAATATAGCAAAGTGTAAGAGCATTACCTTTACCAGGTCGCCTAATGTTATAGATCATTCATACGTCATTTCTGACATTCAACTTGAATCAGTGGATAGACAAAAAGACCTAGGCGTAATTTTCGATTCAAAGCTATCCTTTAACTTGCATCTGGACTACGTTATTTCTAAGGCTAATAAATTAGTTGGATTCATCATGCGAAACTCAAAACAATTTCTGGATCCTTACACGATTAAATCTTTATATATTTCACTTGTAAGATCACTTCTTGAGTATGCATGTTGTATATGGTGTCCATTGTATAGGGTGGGTATAAATCGTATTGAATCCGTTCAAAAAAAAAGCTTCGAGGTACGCTTTGCGTAAACTAAATTGGGTTGGTTGGTTTACCTAGCTACAATGTAAGATGTCTGTTAATAGATTTAAAGACTCTCGAAGCCAGGAGGAAGTATTATTTAGTTATGCTTGCTAGAGATGTTCTCTGTAATCGAATTGATTGTTCTAAACTTCTCTCTTTTTTACTTGCGATTATAGGTACTATAAGGCAAGTCTTGCAATCGTGCAGAAAAAAAATTTTGAGATAACAACTAAATATGACATTACGATGATAGAGAATACGAAAAAAGTGGGTCCTACAATTCTGTCTGTCTGTCTGTCTGTCTGTGTGTCTGTGTGTCTGTCTGTCTGGATGTATATGATTCTACAGCCTGAACCGCTGGACCGATTTTCTTAAAATTTTGCAGTTAGGTTATGTGGGGTAGCCTACAGAGGGGTTTTTGGAATTGAGTCTCTAGGTCTTGAAATAACGGTACCTGCCATACAACCGATATGATAATACCTATTTTTCTCGAAAACGGCTCCAACGATTTCAATAAAATTTTGTGTGTAGAATTAATTTTAGATTGTTTTTCATATGATGTAAAAAAAAAATTTTGGAAAAGTTTAAAAACGGTTCCTCCCATAGTACCGTTTTTTTCAAAACCGACTTTCTCGTTAACGGCTTGCACGATGTTTACGAAATTTTGTATTTTAGAAGTTTTGAGTTGTTTAAGGAAAACTGCATAACAAGATTTGAAAAATTTTAATTTTTGAAATTTTAAAAAAAAATTTTAAAAAATTTAGATTTTTTGAAATAACTTCAAAACCATAACTTAGATTTTTCTCAAATTTTTTGTCAAATTAACTTTTGCTAAGATCTTAAATTTTGCATACTTGAATTTTACAAAACTTTTTAAAAAAAAAAATGTAAAATAAAAAACCGTTATTTTTAAAACTGGTCCAACGATTTTGATAAAATTTTTAGCGTTTATATGTATTAGAAATTGCAAAAGAATGGCGTTTTTAGATTTTCGCTTGAAACCTTTGGAATATTTAATTAAATTTTTTTCAATATTTTTCGTGATTTAATAAAATTTTCCTAATTAATGTATAGTTGGCAACCCTGTACCACCAAATATATTATAAAGAGCGAACACCAAAACCTTTTACTCAGCCCTAAGATTTTGATATCGTATTTAGAACACAATCGCAAGTTCGTGCGACCCAGTCGTGCCCATTTTTTTCTTTATTTATGCTCCTTCAAGACAGTTGAGGACGAGGCCGATTCTGTTTTTTGTTCCCCGATCTTATACAAACTACGGTAGATCAGATCCGATTTCACGTTCTAGTCATGAATTTAATTGCGTTTATCAAAATATAGACTTATGTTTAAGCAGAGAGGTTTTCAAAACTATTGTTTTGAGTCTAGTATCGTAGCATGTTTGTATTATATATGTACATATGTAAGATAATTCTTTTTGCTACTTATTGTTTAATATTTGCTCTTACTTTTCTCAATATAGTTTATGTAAATGTTGTTAGGTCTAGAAGAGTTATGAACTCGATAGATGGATAATAAATAAATAAATAAACATGAAACATGAATCTTGAAAGAAAAATAGTGCTAACTCCCTCGATCACTGATGCGGTGATTCGGCCCCAGATTTCAGAACCCATTCGAAGCTACAAATTTGATTTAAATCGATTGGTCTTTTACGAAGATATCAGCTGGTGACGGCTTGGAATATCACTGCAGCGCCTCCCGCTTGTGACAAGAGGAAACTAAAGGAGAAATAACATAAAGGTGTCTAGTGAGACTCGTACCACCTCAAAGCTTTCCCACAAGCAAGTAAGCAGATCCTAGAATTAACACAACTGAAGATCACATTTGTAGTAGAAAGATCAAACTCAAGAATGGAACAAGAGAGTGTCGAAAAATTTGAAAGCGGGGCGTACCCCACAAGTGAATCACTAGTGTGAAGCAGTTAAGTTGGAGAACTGCGATCCCTTCGAGATCGCGATGCTCGGAACCCCAGAAAAGAAGGAATAAGATGATCTCTTACAAAGATATCGTATTACAAATCTTTGGCTTATTCCTTGAATACCTCAGATTTAAGTCTAAGTTAATGTCCAGTGCTGTTTCATTATGAATGTAGTATCTAGTGCTAGTTGGCTTTGTATTTTGTGTCCAACGCCTTATGGATTTCGTGGCTCGAGCTATCTCAGAGCAAAACACCTAATCAAATTTCTGGTCTCATTTCAGGAGTTATAACACAAGAGAGTTGTGATTCCACGGCTTAACTGTGAAACAGAGAAACAACATTAACGCAGTTCGATTCAGAAGAACGAAGACCATAAGCCATTATCTGTAATCAATTCAGCCTGTATGCCCAAATCAAATTGTTAAGCTGAGAAGTACCACATCACTCTTTGAGCAGCAGGATAAAGACTTAAGTTCCTGACTTGTCATCATCTCAGAACCGAGTCCAAAAACCCGTCTTTAGAAACGGAGCGAGACATTATAGTCGTACCTTTCCTTACCGGAAAAAGCTTCGCCAGAAACTGCGAAAGAATCCGTTAAAAGATGTCTCGAAGACTCTGGCGAATCTTTTTCCGATGAGGAAATGTTCGACTATGATGTCTGACTTTGTAAATGATGATGGGTTTTGGAACTCGGTTCAGAGATTTATGACAAGTCAGGGAATAAAACTAACATCAATCTTCTGGACGCAATTCATTGTTGGCTTACCTTCGTAAAACCCGGATTGATCATCGGATATAGACATTATTTCTTATTGGCAGAAAGTAATTTTTCGGCCACTAAACCCAATGTCCGCCATCTTTTTCCACTCATATGGTATCTCGTATGGAATTCTCAACTGCTTCATTAACTTCTTTGACTGTGATTTCGGGTATTCCCGTTGGGTTACGTTCAGTTTCTGAAAAGTGCTATGTATGAAACTGTTCGTTAATAGGCCATCGCCATACAAATACTTGTGCAAAATCTCGTCGTCATCAACAAGAAGCTGCTCTCGAGCATAACCAGTGAACTTCGCCCAACGTTTCTGCATTTCTCCTTGTGTGAACGGCTTTTTTAGACGACATTTGCCACCTTATTAAAGTTGTTTTGACGTATTTCTCGAGTAGCATCAGCAATTTCCATCAGCTACCGGAAAGAAATTTCTTCCACCTGTTGATGCATACATTCCGTTTTCTGATTAGAGTTTAGTGCAATTCTCCTTCGTTTCCTTCTTATAGCTTCTGTATTTAACTTCCAGGCGAGCCTTTCCATGTCAATTATTTGTCGAAACCTGGAACATGCCTTGGAAGTAGCTTTCTTCTTATTTATCTTTGCCTGAGCTTTTCAATTCTACCACCGCATGTTTCTTTCGTTAGCTGGTAGAGTCTCTTTGAAAAACCTAGTAATGGTTAGGCTCTATTCAAGCAAGTTTGTGCCCGGCTCCCTGTCTTTTAGACTATGTTGATGGTGTTACACAGATATTTGCATTTTCAAAATTATTTTACCAGCTTTCTTTCGAAAATATATTATTTGATTCTTTTAGTAGTCCTCATCTACTCCATAAAAAACTATGTCAGCAGAGAACGATGTTGCTGGTCGACAGCTTCACCCAGTATTTCTCTGCAGTCTTTCACGCGACACTTTATACATTTGGCTTCATAAATTTTAATCAATTTGGGTTTCATTTTCATCACTGCTATAAGCGACAAGGCTTCGGTTTTGTTTGATGAACATGTTGTTTAATACGATAAGACTGTGTGACTAAGAATATCTTGATGAGGATGGTTCTTGTAACCGAATAATTTTCCTACTTGCAGTCCTCATAGATCTTCGTTCAAACAAATCAAACAACAACTCTTCTTTTAGGATAACCTTAAGAAGGGTGTGAAAATCTAGCCAAAATGAATTCATATCCATCTGCCAACATCCAAGTTGGGGAGTATGATGGCAATATTTTAAACGTTTATTTATTGAATTACTTACAGCTCAAGGTGGACATCTTTCGATGATAATTTCGATTTCGAGCAAGCTTTCTTCAGTTTTCAAAAGTTAAGGTCTAACTTAATTGCCCCACCTGAAACTAGATACTTACCTCCAGAATCTTCTTCTTCACACATACGCCACCAAAACTTACTTTGGATGGAACATTTTGGAGTCATCAAACGGTCACTATACTTCTTAATTCTAACTGACCCACCCTAGGGAAAAAACCCTTGGAGAATACTTCTTCGACGAACTGGGCGACACCTCTAATCTCCCATTGAGCAACGTCCTGAAATTTACTCAGGACTCCAAATGGTTCAGTGGAGGTTCCCTACCCCAATAAACCAATTACCAACCCAAAACTCATCCTCTCTAATCCTCCCACCTCCTCACCCTCTGTTTTTACCGGGGAGCATAATGGATTCTTGAGATCCGAGTGAGGTGCTGCCACTTTTGGCTGTACCCCCCATGCAACCTAACCTAACCTACTTCTTAATTAAGTAAAGTTATTTCTCAAGGATGATACCGATTCCTAAGATGAACTACTCGCTTCCATCCCATCATCTTTTATATCTAGTGTTTTTTTTAGAGGTTGGTTTTTCGAATAAAGATAAAACTGTCATTTTGTGGTCAAATTGGCCTACTGTAATGTCATTTATGTTCAGTTTAGTTTGCCATTTCATTATAAACATGTTGACAATAGAACAACGCTTGCAAATCGTGCAAATATATTTCGAAAATATTGGTTCAGTTCGCGAAGTTTACCTCAAACTCCGTCCATTTTATAGTCGACATAGTCATCCATCAGAGCAATTAATTCGGTTAACCATGGATCGTTTTCGAAATACGTTTACTTTATGTTATAATACGCATCCGCAGAGACGTCGAACAGTGAGCACCGAAGCAACAATTGCCGCTGTAGAGCAAAGTTTTGAAGAGGACCCGAATGAATTGGATCGCCACCGTGCACAGCAATTGGAGCTTTGTCCATCAGCCTTATGGAAGATTTTGTGCGAAGATCTTAATTTACGACCTTAAAAGATACAGCTTGTGCAAGAATTAAAGCGGCCCGACCATGCAATGCGTCGTGATTTTCGAAACGTTAGGGAGCTTGGAAGCCAACATTCGTGCCGTACGGCCTCAAATGCTCGAAAAAGTGGTTGCAAATTGGACCTCTAGACTTGGCTTTATTCGAGCCAGGCGCGGCGGCCACATGCACATATTACATCATATCATCATATTCAAACATTAATGGCATAAAATTATCCTTCCAATAAACGAATGGACAATCAAACGATTTTCTTGTGTTTTATTTCAATTCGAAGATCTTATCCTTCTAAAAAAAACTTTTAACTTTCAAAAATTACAAAAATCATACTTCATTCGTTCAAACTCGCGACTTTTAAATATAGTGCAATCCATCGACAGTCCACGGAATCCGTGTAGCCCTGAACGGAGCATTGGTTTGGGTTCAGGACCAGTAGCAGTGGATTTCTACTTGAAATTATTTCCATAATGTCCGAAACATTTTTGAAACGCATTTGAATTTTTCGACACGCATGGTTGTGAGAAATGCGCTAGGCCCCGGGGTTTTCGCTAGATGTTAATTGTCTAGATGTGATTACTCCTTTCGTCGTCACTGATCAGTGATTTTCTTATAGCAGCCATACGATTTTACAAACCGCACTTAAATTTATAACCCAAATTTATAACACAATAAAATTAGAAAGAGAGCAAAAACCAACATATTTAGTTAGACACTGCGGCTAGTAAACTAATACCAAAAGCAACAAGTCTAAAGTTCTAACTTTTGTGGTATCAGCGTGCTGTTTATGGCCTCTTACCTTGATAAGATGTGCCAAAGTCAGTTACAGGTGCGAATTACAACTTTAACTAGTATCAAAGCTTTTTCTTTGACACGTGCTGGTTTTGATTCTCTTATCGAGAAAAAATACATCGACTGATAGCAAAACGTCACTCACCTTGGGAGTTTGTCTTCGTTTCTTCTCGCCGCCTACTTCTTTATTCACAACTTCATCTGTTTTTCGTTCCTCGGTCTTCTGTCGATCTGTTTTATGGAAATCAAAGAAAAAATCAAAATTTTATTATCAATTCTCTCAACAAAATTCAATTCAGTAGCCAAGCCAACTCACACTTGAGTTCTATTTCTTCGTCATCCAAAAGTAGCGACACAACTTCCTTCGGCTTAAGTGTATCTGGCTTAAAGTTTCCACCACTTATGACCATTCGTTGAATCTAAATTGGAAAAAATAAACAGAATAGAAAAAATGAAAATAAAATTTCTTATCAAACAAACAATCAGAGCCATTGAAATGCAAGAAAACCCATCAAATATTAATAATCCCATAAAACAGGGCGCCGTTGCTCTACTGGCAATGAATGGGTCGTTATATAATTTTTTTTATTAGATTCTGTTGGAGTTGGGGATCACACACCCCGCTATCGGAACCAAGCTTCCGGTTAAAATTTACATAAATAGCATTAAAAGTGATCATGTTCCACCGCATTATAGCATCGCCGCATGCAGCACGTGCGCAACAAATGCGGGCAAGTACACTCGGGTGGTGGTTGTTATGTTTTCTTTTTCTTTTGTAGGTATCATCATTTTGTTTTGAATTTATTTAACTCACTCACTACTCTTGATGGAGGTAATTCTTTTGTGTTTTTCTTAACTTAACACTCACCTCACTCTTTTCCCGCGCTCGCTGGAGAATCCTTTCTTCGATGGTACCTTTGCAGATCAACCGGTAGACGGTTACCTGTTTAGTTTGCCCGAGACGATGTGCACGATCCATAGCCTGTTGATCGACAGTAGGGTTCCAGTCGGAGTCATAGAATATAACCTAGAAAAAAAAAGGGGTTGAAGAGAATATTAATTATACTTTGGTGCTGCTTTGGTGTAGGGGTTAAGGTTACAAATGGTTTCTTCTTCATTTAATTCAAAGGCGATATACACGCACAAGACACAATTGAATATATTTAGTTTCGTTCAATTGAGAAATTGAGGCTAGGGTGTCTTCTGGTCTTGTCTGTCTCGTCTCTAGTTCACGTGCACGTGAGGAAAATTAGAAAACTTTTGTGTTCTTTTATTCTTTAAGTTCAAAAAGAAGCAGCAACAGCAACAAGGGACAATGGAAATGGGAACAAAATGCATCCCTTTTGTAAAGTGCACAAACGTGATCCTTTTATGTGTCGCCTTTTTGAGTCGCCGGATTTAGTCAAAGGCTTTTCTTTTGTTTGTGCCGAATCCAATTACAGGAATGGAAATGGAGAGAAAATCATGTTCGATATATCCGGTGGGATATTCAATTTCTAGCTACTGAAGGATATAATTTGGGAGGAAACTGAAAAGTATAAAAAAACAATTCAAGTACATGACAGGATGAGGAACGAGTTCGGTAAGGGTTGGTCTGGATTGGAAATTTGAATTTTAACAATTGATTGAAGGGGACAGTGAGTTTTCTCTTCGCAAAGTCCATTTAGGCAGCTTCAACTATTTGGAAAATTACTAAACAAAATATGAAATCTTTTCAAAGGGAACACATCAATGTTAAGATATTCACTACAGGTGCAGCTTTTAAAATGGTTCGACGGTGGCAGAAACGTTGTCGACAGGATGACTGCCTTTGCAACAACTGCAAATTTTTAAAAACGTCAGTGTAGGCATTCTCATATAGCGCTATGAAATCATAATTTGACAGCTGCGATTGCCGCAACTGGGAAATAACTTCTGTTTGTGTGAGCCTTTAAGGCATCTCAAACCAAAAAAAAAAACAACAGGTAATGCTCTACATATCGAGGTGGAAGAAACCATTGTATGGTGAAAGGGTAGCATCAAGCCGTTTAATTCTTAGACCACCTTTTTCATAAAACCTAGCGTTAAGCTTGTTTAGCATCAAATCAATATTAGCCGTGTATGAGCTGTTTCGAATAATACGAACTCATTCCGTCTTTTGAAAGAATCAAACACATGGCGTTTTTCGATCTTTATTTCTATTACTTGAACAAACTCAAGCCTTTCGAGGGATAAACTAACTAAGTTGATTCCGAGTTCGTGTTCCACTGGTTCGTGTAACACGAACTTATTCGCGTCTTTTGAAAGAATTAAATACATGGCGTCTTTTGATCTGCTTCCTGAACTAATTCAAGCCCACTTGCTAAAATGATTGCTAGTTAGTGTTGCATTGGTTCGTGTAACACGAACTAGTTCACGTCATTTGAAAGAATTAAACACATTGGGTCTTTCGATCAGCTTTCTTTTACCTGAACTAACTCAAGCCTTTTGGGGGATAAACTAACTCGGGTCATGGCATGGATGAAGTTGATTTCGGCTCAGTGTTACACGAAACAACACGAACTCACAATGGAGGGCAATCGCCATAACGCTAAGACAAGTTCTCTCGAGTCAGTGTATATAAGACCCACGATGAGTTGCTCTTACCCAAATTTCCATTCTTAGATTGAATTTTTGAATCGAACAATGCTTTTTAACTATAAAACTCAAATGAAACAGTATCGAAGTTTTTTTTGGGGGGTTTTTAAAAATTATATAGAGATTAGAATTCTCGATAAAAAGTGTTTATTCAATTGCACGTGTATTCTTAGCACGTGCACATGTGCATCAACAAACTATTTGCCCGTGAAGACGTGTAGCTTTTAAAATAGACTTGTAAATACGCGTGTAATTAAAAAAAAATTTGAATTTTTGGATGTCTGACGGAGTGTAATGTGATCTGTTCGAAGAACAAACCTCATTCGTTCATTGATATATCACAAAAAAGACGGTGTTTATTTTCAACGTTCTTAAACCACCCTCGTAACCAATTCGTTTCTTGGCAGAAGCCAAAATCAAGTTGTTCTACTCTATTTTTGACTGTAATTAAAGTAGTAAATGTGATTTTATTATTTCTTGATTATTTTATGGTGTACATAGTTCACAAATAGCATTGGCTTTTGCCGTCAACCGAAAAAAGAGTTTTTATTCAATATATTCAATAAGCTCCAAGTTTGTAATTTATAATTTCAATCAAAATTAAATAGTTATTTTTATTTAGAAGGCTTCATTTATAATATGTTGACGAATTAAGAAGGATTTACTTTGGAGCAAATATACTGGATATTGATGAAGCATTGTCAATTTTAAATGGCAACAAGGGATGGGATGTGCTATATAAATATACCGTTAGTGCATTACGCTACAGAACACGCATTATTGAAGGATACTTTTAATCAAATAATCTATAGTTATATTATTGTTTTTATATTAAAAATAGTTAAATTATTAAAATTAAACTCTTTAATCGAATTAAGAAAATAAAATGTCAATCTGGTAGACGGCTTATCGCCAAACCATCTAGACTATAAGATAACTTTGTAATAAGGAATATACAATTTACATATACACATGAATATTTAGTCAATAAAAATAAATAAAAAAAATAAATAATATGTTGACGATAATTAAGTGCAGTTTTTATATACTGACAAAGGCGGTTCCAGTTGTCTCCATTAAGTATCTGTATAATTTCTTCCACTTGTGAGAGTACCTTTTCCCCAGACGGATACACGTATCTCCTTGAGAATAGGGCATCTTCCTATAAAGTGCTGGATATCTTCGCGAGTTCTAAGGTTGCATAGGGAGCACTCTGGGCTTAGACCGGTCCTGTGGGGCATATAGTTGAGGGGTAAAAGTTCACCTCTGACTTTGAGTATGGTGGAGATTACTTCTATGCTGTTTGTATCGCAAGAAATAGTTTTTGCTCTCTAGGTTGTGTTTCAGCAACTTATAAGTGGATCTCGTTTGGCTCTCCAGACTTTGCCTCCGAAAATTGTAGCGTGTGACGTCTGCAATCTTCTCGATTAGTTTTTGCTGGGTTCTGTTTAATTCATCAATGTTTGCAACTGTTAGTGAGATATTATGTTCCGTCCCAAGTGTCAAGCATTCGTTATAGAACTGCAAGTTTCTGCTTTGAAGATGTTTGGCAATTTTATATACAAGACGATGTTTAGACTGCATCATAACTTTCCGAATATAAGCGAAGTGTAATCCAAGTCTGTAGATGTATAGTGGTTGAAGACCAGTCTCGAGATGGAGCATGTAGTTTGGGGTATTATGTGGGAGACGGAAAATTCTCTTGAGGAAGTATAGAGCAGCTTTTCCACTTCTTCAGATTGGAAGATGCCCCAAACTTGAGCTGCATAACACATGATAGATCTCTTCACTGCTTCGAAGATTTTGTACTTTGAGCTTGGCGCAATTTCTTTTTGCCGAGGACTGCTCTCCAACTGCAGACTGTAATTCAATTCTGTTCGAAAAGTGCGGTGCTAATTCTAAAAATCTGTCTTTGGCATATAAAAGACCAAATATTTGGACCTTATGCTTACAACTTTATATTTAAGAAAGGCGAATTACATAGGTGGTCTCAAACTTTATCATGTATTTCCAGTAAAAAGCCTACTTTTCAATTTAAAACTTATTATTATTATTATTTGGGCGCCAAAAGTTTCAGGTTGGCTAGATCCTGGTGCATTTCCCTCAACAATGTCAGTGATGATAAAAGGGGATATACAATATTCTGCTGGCTTAGAAACACTAAGTACATTTCAAGTCAGCATAACTCTTGAGGAACTTGTGAAAGGCGACTGCGGTTTGTAAACCTACAGCACAAGAATAGTTTATCAGTAATTGCTCAATTTTGAACTTAGTCTAAGTTTTAGAAATATCAGGTCAACGCTTTCAAATTGGATCGATTCCTTGCTCCAAACAAGAAAAGTAAAAGCAAAAATCCAAACACCCTAAAAGTCAAAACTTGTGATGTACGCCGTAAGATGGAGTTTAACTTCCGATTCGTAGGCTCCGAGTAGAAAACCAGATACTGGTTAAACTAGACCTGAGCAGAATAAAACTCGTAGCCTATGCCGATGACATTATCACCATGACTTAGGGAAAATTAACAACAACTCTTTATGAGCTCTTCCAGTAAGCTCTTAATGAACTCATGAACGTCAACCCTACAAAAACAGAACTTGTATTCACGAGAAAGCGCCACGTTCTAAATCTACTTCCAACCAAGATAAATAGTACGCAAAATGTATCGGAATTGTTCTAGATCGTAAACTAAACAGGAAAGAGCATATAATGTGGGAAGAAATGGGGGCCTGGTCTAAAAACCATTCCGAGGATATCCCTATCCATAATAAGACCAACCCTCACATACGCTGTTGGATATGGTGATGAATATCATTAGAAAAGGTATCAAGCTTCAAGACCTCGACCAAAATCTAAAAGTTTGCAAGCATTGGCTTAAAAAGTGCTACGAGAATAGAACTTTCCTGTCACTAGGTCCTCTAGACCATTTCACTAAAGAGATGGGGGCCAAAAAGCGCCCTGCGGCTCAAACAATGTACTATGAATAAAACTGATATAGACATACAAACAGACTGCAACCTGCGATACTGTTTTCAATTCAGAGTGCGGCAGTAACAAACATTCCGACAAGGGAATGCTGGGACGAAAACAGGGTTATAAAAGCAAACCATGTCTCCGCCTCCATAAACCACTCCAAAGTGGACGTGGAGGTAGGGGCAGACATCTTTTCAGATTATCCTCTCATGAACAGATCAACAAGGCTCCAATCCTTTTTAAGTGTCTTCCAAGCAGAAGTACTTCTTGTCTATGAAGCTTAGGTTAGGTTAGAAAAATGCAGGAGAAAGTAAAGCTTGATTGATTAAAATGTCTGTGTCATGGTGAGCGGATAGACACAAGTGATCTAACCTGGAAAAACAACAAACCCACCTACAACAAAAGTGGACTTGGCCCACGCAAGTAGGTAGACTTTACTGGTGAAATAGGAGACTTGACAAACTATCTGGGAATTGTTCTTGATTGTAAATTTAATTGGAAAAACAATTTAAAAGACAAGAAAGAAATCCCTAATCGCCGTCGATACTTACACTAAAATTTTTGTGACAAAAAAGGGACCAAAGAAATCCTAGCATACGTTTTTTCGGTATGGTGGCCATAATTACAGAACGCGTCAAGCTTAAAGACTATGACCTAAATCTCAAGGCTTGAATGCATTGGCACAACTAGTCATTAGAACGACACCAACTGCAGCTCTGGAAACTTTCCTGTCGCTAGCCCCCTGGAGCTTTTCTGTAAGGAGATGACAGCCAAAAGCGCACTGCGGCTCAGATAAGCTAAACATGTCTCAGGTTTCACACACGGCTCCAAAACGTACCTGGAGGTAGGGTCTGGCATTCACTCAGACTATCCACTCATAAATAGATCAATAAGGCTCCCAGACCTTTGCCGAGTCTTCCAAGCAGAAGTACTTCTCGCCAGTAAAGCCACAAAACATGTAGCTACGCAAAAATTTAGCAGTAAAAACATTAATATCTTCATAGACAGCCAAGCGTCCATAAAAGCTATCTCATCTCTTGTCACAAAATCCAAATAAGTAAAAAAGATGGCGTAGTAATTTAATTGCTCAGCTTAACGAACACCGCAACTTTAATTTGGATTCCAGGTCATTGGGGATGGTAACGAAATGGCGAAAAAGCTGGTCAAAATCAGGTCAGGATTCGAATCCAGCGAGACGAACACCTCAGTACTCAAGCCTCTACAGCAAGAAAAAACAGAATCCAACAAAAAATTCATAGGATCCGCCAATGACAAGTGCTCATCATTAGAAACATGCCATGTTTTCAGGAACCTAAATAAATAAATAAATAGGGTGGCACAACAGAACGATGAGCCCCGGGGCCTATCAGATTTCTCACAACCATGTCTAGTGAGGGAACGGAGACCTATAACTTTCAGCCGGTTCCGAACGGATAATCGAGAAAGCGCTTCTCATGGGTATGAATTTACTAACGGAGAACTTGTCGATTCCTCGCGGAATGCAATACGCTTAAAAAAACATTTTTTCCTCTGTTAGGCTTTAAACCACGAAACTCTGGGTTGACAGGCAAACATGCTAACCATCACGCCAACAATCCAGGAATTTATAACCAGATATTTCCGAGAAAAAAAAAACACTATTTTTACTCCATATCAGGACGTGGCTCTCTCCTTTGATTGGAATTCTCACAGGTAACAATTCATCGCGAACACAGATGATGGGAAAGGACATTAGCACATACGACTAATGTACTCATGTAGAGGATGCCAAAACGAAAAGCCAGTTGAAAGATCGTTCTACATCCTCTGTGAGCTTGCCCCAAACTACGAAAAAACACGTCGGAGAATACTTCTTCGACAAACTGGGTCACAACTCTTACCCCTAATTGAACATTATCCTTAAATTCATTCAGGGCTCTAAATGGTTCAGTGAGGATTCTCGACCCCATAAGCCTCTGCACTAACTCAATCCTTCCCTAGTCACCATCTACATTTGTAGGTCACCTCCATTTGTAGGCCACTTCCATTTGTAGGTCACCTCCATTACTCACAAGGTGTGGTTCAGAGAAAAGTTATAGACTCCGGGGATCTGTTCAGCCACCAAATTTATTGAATTATTTTAGAGTACCTCTTGATACAAACTAGCAAGCCTGTCATCCCCTATTTGCGACTATACTTCACTACAATACCAAGAATTTATCACGATGATAATGGCTCCCAACGCCCAATTTTTAGTTCCGGAGCTCGCCTTCCTCATAACTCTTTTATCAGAAGGTAAATGCTAAAAACAAAACAGGCTTTTTCAATCACGACACACGCATACAAACACACTCACTGCAAAAAAGTTTTTATCATTTTCAACTTCCCAGCAGAACGTCTCCTTTGAAAAACCTTTACTACGCCCTATATAACTTCCGTTATAAGAAAGAACAAAAACGTTTACCTAGCTGCAATCAAAGCAAAACAAAGAACACCCCCGCTACTTAGCTCTTAATTTATTCTCACACTTCCTACAAAATTAGAATACTGCAACATCTAAACTAAGCAATTACTTTAACATTGGATAGCCCGTATCCAAGTTCGAATTAAACATTTAAATAAACCCGTGCTATCAGCAAAACACCACTTATCAGCATTTGAATAAAAGTCTGTTGGTTTTCGAAAACATTTCAATTCCCACACCAACTGTGTTACAACGATGAAGTCCACACTATCAACGGCAACGGTCATATTATTTTGTGTCAGTTGTTATGGCTCAACTCTATTTGAAAGGACCTTCAATCTGCTGCACCAAGAGCCTCCACCACCACCATCAACGAGCCGTTTCGAAGTCGCTACACGATGGATCGAACAGAAGCTGGATCAATTCAATGAAAGTGATACCAGAACATGGCAAATGGTTTGACACATCAATAACACTTTTTTGACATTCAATAACAAACCCATCCATCATATTCATTCAGAGATATATGGCCAATGATCAGTATTTTGAAGAGGGTGGCCCTGTGTTTGTATTCGTTGGGGGAGAATGGACGATCTCGAGTGGATATTTGACAGGAGGACATATGCATGATATGGCAAAGGAACACAAGGGGTATTTATTTTACACCGAACATCGATACTATGGCAAGAGTAGGCCAACGAGGTAAGAAAACTTGTCATTGCGAGAGATGTGGAAATTAAATAAGGACTTTTGAAAAACAGTGATCTGGAAACGGAGAATTTGAAGTACTTGAATGTTAAGCAAGCGCTTGCTGATCTGGCGCATTTTATCAGAACTGTGAAATCCTCAACGCCAGGAATGGAGAAATCAAAAGTCATTTTGACAGGCGGATCGTATTCGGCAACAATGGTGACATGGTTTAAGCGGTTGTATCCTGATTTGATTGTAGGAGCTTGGGCTTCAAGTGCACCACTCCTAGCTAAACCGGATTTTGTGGGTAAGTTGTAATGTGGGTGATGGGAGCAATGTAACGTTGTCATACGACTCACTACTTCAGAAGTGAGTACTGCAAACGAAGGCTTAACCAATGTGACTTTTTTGAATCACTGAGCTGGCTCCAAAAACTGTCGGTGCTATGAAAACTCCTCATTAAAACACATATATTAAGTTTATGAGTCAAAACCCACCTTACTTTTTGCAGAATACAAAGAAGTTGCAGGTCGATCGATCAAACTTGTTGGAGGCGAAGACTGCTACAATAGAATTCAAAATGGAATTGCCGCCATTGAAACTATGCTAGCTGACAAGAGGGCTGATGAAATGAGAAAACTCCTTAAAGTATGTAACAGCTTCGATGAAAATAATGATTTAGACGTTTGGTCATTCTTCAGTCAAATTTCTGACTATTTTGCTGGTGTAGTTCAATCTCACAGGTTTGCCAATGTCCACACTCAGTGTAAACAAAAAATTATGAAATTGAATCGTTCGCAGCAAGGGCAATATTGAAGGTGTATGTCAAGAAATAATGAAAGGAGAAGATGATTTGACAGCAATGTCAAATCTTATCGCGTCATTTAGTGGTTCTTCCAATTGCTCCGATACATCTTACAAGTCTTTGATTGAAGATTTAAGTAAAACGGAAAATAATTACAATAAAATGTGTAAGTTAAAAGAACACTAACAGAAAAGATATGTCAATTTGAGAGTAGGTAGCTGTCAACTGTCACTTAACACTTGGATAATGAAGGTTCTTCCAAGTCAAAGCTACTTTTCAGTTGCGGTAGCGGCAGAAACGCTGTTGACAGGATTTGTGTCGTCGTCGCTTCAGTGCAGGCACTTTCATTTAGATATGTCAAAGTGACAATAGATAGCTGTCAACTGTCGCTTAACTGCAAATGTATGAAAATACAGCGTCGCTTCGGCACTTTCATTTAGCGCTATGTAAACATAAATTGATATCTGAATAAGTCGCTGCGGCAACTGGAAGATCGCTATAATTTGGGTGAACCTTCAAGCTTTACGAAAAATAACTGAGGTAGGCACAATCGCTTACAGTCCTGTGTGATTCTGTCACAGTTTGACAACAACGAACAATTTTTCACAACAACAACTGTCAACTGCCAAGTGTTCAACGATGGCTGTTATAAATGTCTTCTCTCTTTTCCAGACCGCCAATGGTTCTATCAAACCTGCAACGAATTCGGCTGGTATCAGACATCAGGATCAACAGCTCAACCATTTGGAAGGAAATTCCCTCTGGATTTGTACGTGAATGCCTGTCATGATACTTATGGCGAACAATTTACCAACGAAACTATGCACAAGAATACAGAAGAAACTAATGCATTTTTCGGTGGTCTTAATCCAGAAGTTGAAAATGTCTACATTACTCATGGTCAATTGGATCCATGGCACGCAATGGGAATCACTGATGAGGACAGAGCTACAATGATTCCATGTAAGTTAATGAATAATTGGCACAATTTTCAACTGAAAAAGAATGATTTTTCTAGTACACGCGCATTGTAAGGACTTTGGTTCCATTAAGTCATCCGACACAGAGGAGCTTAGAGCGTCCAAGGAAAAAGTCGCTGATTTGGTGCGAAACTGGCTAAAAGAGGATTCTGAAGCTTTGTAGTCAACGTGTATTTTAACGTTTTTTTTTTTTTTTTTTTGAGAATTAGGTTTTATCTAATAAAGAAAATTCATTTAACGAGTATTGTTCATTTTCATATATGTATTGAAAGGTGGTTGGGGGTGTGCTATTAGAGAAGATTCTGATTGGTGTCAACTTGGCGGCGGGCGCCCAGATGTTGCAACTCATATTACACGTCAGTTGCGCTCCACGCGGTAACCACTGGGAACTGGGGTGCTTCATCCGGAGAGGACATACTAACCAAGTAAATACATAGGTGCGAGTGTTGGCAAAGGGCCGAATAAGAAATAGATCAACACTATAATGCTCTGTGAGTAATGACTGACTGCCCGAACCTCAGTGTTCTATCAGAGCTTTTGGGGAATGTCTCAGCGGATGAACTCGACTTACTGAATCAACGGTGGACTTTTGCAGTCAAAAAAGCAGAAACCCCTGAATGATCTACTCCGATATATTTGGTTTAAAGATCTTTGAGGGTCTTTCAATACTAGGACACGGTATTAAAGTAAAGATGGTGACGGATGACTTCCTGGCGAGCCAACTACAGCTCTCATAACTCTGCAGCAGGGTACTGCTTCAGGAAGTGCGATGAAATGAAGATGAAAAACTGCGACATCTACTAAAGCGACTGCTACAGACAACAGGAACAACCGTTATTTGGGTGGGTGCGGATTTGTCGTTATCGTTCTTGGCGATTTTAACGCAAAACTGGGGCATGAGGACATCTTTTGAAATACAATCGATAAGCATAGCCTCCATGACAAAACATCCGAGAACGGACTCAGGCTAATCGATTTCGCTACGTGGTTGAATCTTGTTGTTAGTAGTACACGCTTCCAGCATCTCGAAATTCATAAAGGTACATGGCGATCTCCAGACCAATCTACCGTCAACCAAAATGGCCATGTTGCGATCAACGCAAGACACTCTACCAGTGTGAAAGATGTTCCAACTTTCCGAGGGGCCAACTTTTACTCAGACCACTACTTTGTTGTACACAAGGTACGAAAAAGAATATCCTGTTTACGACTCGCACGAACTAACGCTGTGAAGAGATTTAACGTCGGAAGGCTACAATCACAAGAGATTGCCAGAGCTTTCCCCAATCAAGTATCTTTCCAACTATCCTTAAATCTTATGCCGCCAGCATCAAACATTGAAGACCAGTGGCAGCAATGCCAAGAAGCCATCAGAACCGCTGCCTCTGAGGTGCAAGGTTCTAGGTTCTCGGCCCCCAAAACCAAACCCATGGTTCGATGAAGAATGCGGGCAGGCAAATGGAGCCAAACAAAAAGCACAAGAGATGTTGATGCAAAAGAGAACAAGCGCTGATTTCGGCCAGTATAACGAGATTTACAAGGAGAAAAGAAGGGATTCTTAAAAAAAAGAAGCAGCAACGTGAAGCGCTCGTTTGAGGAAGTTGAGACAAGCAATGACAGGAATGAGGTTCGGAGTTTTTACCAAGAGTTAAAAAGATCCTGCCAGGGTGGCAAACCCCAAACTCAAGCCTGTAAAGACCAGCAGGGAAACATAGCTGTAGAGTCACAGTCGCTACTGAGGATCTGGAAGCATCACTTCTGCAGACTGCTTAACGGCAATGAGGACACAAATTCCGCTGTCAGGCAGATTGCCCCATTCAACTTGGACGATGATCAAGAATGCCGTCCTTTCGACCTAGAAGAAGTTGAGCTTGCCATAAGCACACTTAAATCAAATAAAACTGCAGGTGCAGATGGCCTTGATGCCGAACTTTTCAAGACAGCAGGGGATCAGTTGGAAAGGAGCATGCACCAGCTGGTCTGCACGATATGGTCGGAAGAAAGCATGCCCGATGAATGGAAGCTCAGTATCGTATGTCCGATCCTAAGGGAGACCCTCACAATTGCGTTAATTATAAAGGGATAAGCCTCCTTAACGTCGGGTATAAGATCTTGTCTGGTGTAATATGTGAACGTCTGAAACCCCACGTCAACAACTTGATAGGTCCTTATCAATGTGGTTTTAGACCAGAGAAGTCCACAATAGACCAAATTTTCACATTACGGCAGATCTTGGAAAAACCCCGAGAACATAATATTGATATTCACCAACTTTTTATCGATTTCAAGGTCGCGTATGACAGTATTTACAGAGACGAGCTGTACAGAGCCATGTCTAGTTTCAGCATCCCTGCAAAACTCGTACGACTATGCAGGATGATTTTGGAGAATTCACGCTGCTTTACCGTGGTCGGTAAAGAACTTACCGAGACCTTTGATGTCGAAAAAGGTTTTAGGCAAGGCGATAAACTGTCATGCGATTTCTTCAACATAATTCTTGAAAAGATTGTAAGAAACTCAAACGTCAACACCAGAGGAACAATCTTTCAAAAGTCTGTACAATTACTCGCCTACGCAGACGATATTGACGTAATGGAAAGAAAAAAGCGTGATGTCATAGGTGCTTTTGCGAGTATTGAAAGAGAAGCGGCAAAAATGGGTTTGATGGTTAATGAGGGCAAAACGAAGTATATGTTGTCATCAAACAAGGACACATACCATCGACGAATTGGACAAAACGTCACAATAGACAAACATAACTTCGAGGTAGTACAGGACTTCATCTACCTATGATCAGCTATAGACACGGATCACAGCATCAGTGCGGAGATGGAGAATAAATTTTGCCAACCGTTGCTTCTTTGGGTTAAGAAGGCAATTGAGAAACAAAACCCTCTCCAGAAAAACCAAGGTAACTAGGTAACCTTCCATAATACTTTAATCATGTCAGTCTTGCTTTACGGCGCGGAAGTGTGGACTTTATCGAAAGCGGATGCGGAAACCCTTGGTCGTTTCTAAAGAAAACTTCTCCGAATGATCTTTGGTTTTGTATGCGAAGACAATGTGTGGAGAGGAAGATACAATAACGAGCTGTATGATCTGTAGCGCGACATGGACACAACTAGAAGAGTACACCTCGCGATTCGCGAGTCTATGATGGTTGGGCCTTGTAGAGCTGATGAACCCAAACGCTCCGACTCGACGAGTCTGCAAAAGTACATTGCAGGGAAATAGTATAAGGGGAAGACCTCGTCTTAGGTGACACAATCAAGTGGAAGAAGACACAAGCCGACTTACAGTGCAAAATAGGAGAGAGCTCACCCGAAATCGAAATTGTTGGCGTAAGACGTTGGTTGAGGCTCAGGTTCACCCCGAACTGCTATGCCCACCTTACTAAGTAAATAAGTAAATGATATACTATCTTTGTTTATCTAGGACATCTAAAACAAAAAATTTTGTCAAAATCTTGTCAGAAACTAATTGCAAATTTGTAAGAAAATCGGTCAAGAGGACAGACAGACAGACAAAATTTCAGGCCCCACTTTTTCGTATTCATCGTGATGTTATGTATGATTGTTAGTTTTTTTTTACGCACGATGTACCTATAATCAGAGATTTAAGTTGAAAACTGCATTTGAAAAAACTTAAAATTTGTCTGACAAGCAAAAGGTTGAAACCAAATCATCTGGGATACAATTGTTTGTAGTCAGGAGAATTTTCCCGATTTTTTGACATATCACTTATGGGGATATCACTTGGACCTCAAAATCTGAATAATTACCATTTTTAAACGTTCACCCCCAATTCTATCTAGAAAATAAACCTGTCAGACGGTCGAATTTGATATAATGAAGTGTATATCTACACAAAAATCTACACTTCAAATATTCGTTTTCAGCTCCTAGACTATGAGAGCTTTGAAATCGAATTAAATAAAAAACGAATTTGCTATCGAAAACAGCAAAAAAAGTCAATACAAAAGTTTTTTGAACTTCATCCAAAATAGCACATAAACTTTTTCTGGAAGCAAGTAAAAACAGAATTATAAATTCTTGTACCTCCATCTAAAGAAATATCTATTTGGAAAAAGGTAAAGAGCGATATTCGATTTAATTTCTCTATCAAATATGTCTGGTCTGTAAGTATTGGGTCTATGAAATAACTCCCACGATATAAGTCCCACTTTTAAAAACGAAATAAGTCCCACCAAACATTGCTATTTTGAAAGTGGGAGTTATTTCGTTTTTAAAAGTGGGACTTATTTCGTCAATTGGTGGGACTTATTTCGTTACGCGTTTTTATTTTAAGTGTGACTTATTTCGTTTTGAGTGGGAATAAATTCGTTTTGTAAAGTGGGAGTTATTTCATACCCCTAAATTTATATTTTTTCTTATGCAAAAAGCTATGGTTGTCCCTTTTACGAAATGTCCAATGTTTCGTAAAAGGGACAATCATAATTTTTTGTCCTTATCTCTCATGGCTCTTCTTGCTTGTATAAGATTTTTCTTTATTATTCCTCTGCTTTGATTATTCATATTATTCGACGTGTGTTTTTTTCGAAGAGCCAAATACTTCTTATTTGAAATCGCATTAAACAATGAAAAAGTGGGACTTATTTCGTTTATGAAAGTGGGACTTAATTCATTTAAGAAATATATTATTCAAGGGGGAGTTATTTCATATTGAGTGGGAGTTATTTCATTTCAAGTAAGTTTTTAAATCATTTCATTTTGGTGGGACTAATTTCGTTTTCAAAAGTGGGACTTATTTCGTGGGAGTTATTTCATTTTTTTAAGCAATTTTTGGTGGGACTTATTTCGTTTTTAAAAGTGGGACTTATTTCGTGGGAGTTATTTCATAGACCCGTAAGTATTAGCAGCCGTATCTTTAAAGAACTTTTAATCATCGATTAGATTTAATTGCCCTTTAAGTAACACTTAAGTAACGAATCCGTATCGATAATCAAATTTCACATTTAAGTAACCTTGCTAAGAGCCCTCTTAACTTAAATGCCAATAATGGCGTTTAAAGGTCTCTTAAACCCAAATTAAAAATTCATTCTGACGTTTCGGGAAAATCGGTGTCCATTTTGATCTGTTGTTTTGGCAATATGTATTATTTTTAAAAAGAAACTTCATTTAAAACAAAAATATGGAAGATTTTCTTCGCGATTTATGTAAATGTTTTCAATGTGCAAGTTTTTTCAGATGTCATGATTAATAAATACAAACCTAAAAAGCTGGCACAAAAGCTCCACAGGGTTACAAGGCCAAACGCGTTGTTCTCGCAACAAACATTCTCGTGAGTGCGGTTCTGAAAGGTTAAATTGGAACAGCATTTTTCAAGACATATTTTTCTGCTGTTGAGGTGATACCAGAGAAAAATCATTTTGGACGTTTATGGTGGTCGAACGCCCACGCAGTAGTAATGCTTTCGCCATGGATGTCATGTTGTCATGTGCCTGCAACCAGAGCTAAGAGAATGTTAAGGAATTGCAGTTTTGCTTGGCAAAGAAAGATTGTTCCATGGTCGAGCGGTCGATTTGCTACTCATAATAAGGGCCTTAAACCAACAATGCGTTGCGTTATTTTTGAATTAATATTCGAAAGAAATTCTCATCACATTTTAAGTTGATAATACTCGTACAGAGTTTTTTTTTTTTTGGATAAGCAAAAAGACACCACAATTGTTTACAAACAAATGGTTGTCAAAACGTTTTAATTGGACTAGATTTCTGTTTTTACTACTTTATTTTGGCACAACTATCAATTAGTTTAGCATCAGCGTAGAATCGATTATCGATAAGAATTTAATCAACCTCTCTTAAGTTCCAATTAAATTCTAATTGAAACTTAACTTATCAACGTCTAAGAGACGTCTTAAGAAAATCTAATAAACACGGCTGTAGCTATTTACTTTTTTTGCCATCGCAAATTAAACGGGAAGAAAACGGATCTTTTTAAAGAGTGAAAGGGATTTTTGTTTCACAAAAATTTCAAATATTGGTGCCAATGCGGAATGTTGATTTTAAAACACATAAGCCTCCTTAACGTTTGCATATAAGATTTTGTTGTAAACGTCGGACACCACACGTCAATAATTCCATAGGGGTTTACTAAGGACATTTTTTGGCCTAAAAGGGTGTCCCTTTTTAAAGTCGGACATGCTCATCTCACCGGGCATACTTTTGAGATCCCACCTGTCTTTGAAAATTTCACTCATTCACCTAGTTTGTTGTGAAAGTACACATAAAGAAAAAACAAAAGTGAAAGAAAAGCATAATGGCCTCTGTTTACTGAACAAACAACGGTTGTGAGAGCCAACACTGGATTTTACATGTCGGAAGTCAGAAACTGCTTTTAAAGATACAAAGCTTAAGCCTTAAGCTCAAGAATGACAGGCTTAGAAGCCTGACAAAAGAATTTTCAAAAACAACTGCTCTAGAAGAATCTTTTCCTCATGCACAACCGCGGTGTAGATGTAGACCCTTCCTCGCTAAGATATGATTTTTTAATGACATCGTTTTGCTACAATGGCTTCATAATTTTTTCACGTTGTCAATGAATGAATGTAACAAAGACTAACTAATTTAATTTGATCTTATCACTGAACCAGAAACAGCAGGTAAACTAATTACATTACAAAGTAATTGATTATTTGAACATGCGCTAATCAAACTGAAAATCGCTTACACATATTTGAAGTCAAACTAATTCAGAAGGGAATAGTTGACCTTTTGAAAGTGGTGACAATGGCTCACCTGTCAATTTACTCATTGGAGTACTGAATCAGTATTGTTCACATACAATTCTTTTCATTCATCGCTGCCTCTGTTTTGCTTTGAAGTACTCGCATATTCAATTAAAGTTCAAAACCATGAGTTTTTACTATTGAATCCACTAAACAGGAGATGTGTAAAAAGGTAATCTTCAAAATGTATTTAAAAACAAACTGTTTTCTTCAAAATTTCTTCTTCACAGCCCTTGGATCTGGTAAAAGAATTTGGAAGGTCTTGTAAGTGATAAATTTTATTTCAAACGCAATAAAAATTCTGATTTATCAACTCTTTCTGTGTGTCAAACAATGAACTACGGTGCCTTCATTCAATTCGCATTGTTTGCTCTGGCAGCTTCAGAATCCAACAAAATATTTGATTTATTGAAAAATATACAGGAAAATGAGATATTTCGAAGTGTTTTCATTTTAGGAACTTTCAACGAACCATCATTTGAGGGTTTTGCTGAGGACTTCTTCATCAGAGACATCTGGACTACCCTACAAATCCCAGTGATGGTCTCTAGCGATAACACTTCGTATTCATTGAAACAAAAATACAATGACCATATCCTGACAATTGTTTTGCTAAATAATAAAAACCCTTTCACTCAAAGACTCCTAGAGTACCTACAACACATGCGATTTTGTAAGACGATATTTGTCGTCAACAGTCAACTGAGAAAAGAGATCATTTTGGAAGATATGTTCAATTTTTGTTGGGACAATCACATGATGAACGTGATGGCAATCTTTCAGGATTTTCAGGACTCACCCGTGTTCTACAGGTACACAAAGTTCCCAGTCTTTGCTATCGAGGCAGTCAAAATCACAGGAACTCTACGAAAATTGACATATTTCCCGAATCGCTTACGAGATCTGAAAGGGATGCAATTGCCAGTTATATTCGGAGGACCTGGGCCAGGGATAATCATTTCGAAAACAAGATACGGTGGAGACGTAATCAAGGGCTACTTGGGAAACTTTTTCCAAGCCCTAGCTAAAAAGCACAACGCCAGACTAAACGATTCCAAAATAAACTCGAAACTTTCTGCTTACGAGTTGAGAGATTTAGTGTTGAATGGGACTGTTGAAATATCTGCTGCTGCTACACATACCATTGATGGTTCTATGAACTGGATAACCTACCCGTATACTTTAATTGATTGGTGTATAATGATTCCCATTGAACCTTTGGTCCCAAAATATAAAGTATACGGAATTGTTTTTCAATGGAATGCCCTTCTGATTATTGTAGCACTTGTCGTTATAATGCCAATGCCACTCGAACTCGCCACCTTTTTGTTGAATGGAAAAAAGTTCTCATTTTCTAATGACAACTGCTTGCGTGGTTTACTTAGACAGCCCTTTATGGAAAAACCCAATGCTTCTTTCAGTACAAAAATCATATATACTGTAATCTTCTTTTTTGGAATCATGTTGGTGACTTCATTTGAAGCGTTTCTCAAAGCTTTGACAACAAGTCCTCCATCGGAAACGAAACTACAATCGCTTGATGATATTCTCAAATCCGACCTAAAAGTGCTTAGTCTCAATGCGCACATACAAAATTATTTCAATAACTACCCAGACTTCAAAAACAAATACCAAGGAATGTTTAAATTAGCGAACTTCACAACTTTTAATGAGATACAAGAAACTTTCAATACAGAGTTTGCCTACATGGTTAACAATATCAAATTCGAGACTTTAAACAGTCAACAACAAATGTTTAGTCGGCCACTGTTTCGTCTACCAGAGGAAATGTGTTTGATCAAAGGTACTCCTTGGTGTTTTCCGATTAATGAGAATTCAATTTTTAAGGAAATTATAAACACCCTAATTCTGGAAACGCATTCATCGGGTTTATTGGAGTTTTGGAAGAGGAGGTCATTCTATGAATTGTTTGGGAATAGCACGATGCATTTGAGAGATCCAACGAACAAATTGGAATCGGAGCCGATTAACTTTGCTGACTTGAAGTGGGTATTGACCGGATTGGCTACAGCCCTTGGCTTCAGTACTTTGTGTTTTGTTGGGGAATTATGTGATGCTCCCTGGACCAAGAAACTACAAAAACTACGAGTAAGGTTGTCAAAGTTGTGAATTTTGTTTCGATTAAAATAAAAGTTTGTCTCTTTTGTGATTGAATATTCTTTTTTGTTTCTAATTCGTTAGAGAGAATAACTGATATTCCTTTTGGAAATCGGTACAATTCTTTGAATGGTGCGTTATTCGTGCAACATACGCAATGCACATGTGGATGGAAAATTGTCTCTCCCACAATGTGTGGCTGTTCTTTATTTTCGAAGCGGAACAGTGTTCTCAATATTGTTATCGCGAAGAGAAAATAATTTAAATCCCTGCGTCTTTTTAGTTTAAAGTGATTCATCTGTGGAAACATCGATCAATAGATAAAAGAGTATGAGTCCCAATAGTGAGCCCTGTGGTACACCAATAAAACCAGGCTGTGTAAGCTCTTTGTTCTTATTCGTCATTATATCACTTGACCAAATTACCCCTAAAAGACCAACGATTAACATCAAAAAGGCTGATAGCACAATTTAGGGAGCTTGGTGATCGATTAAGGGCACGACCACTTACTGTGCGTCAAAGCGGCAGAGCCGCAAGAGCTGCAAGAGCCGCATGGCCGTGACCTAAGACGCGGGTTGTGTGGCCTGACGAGCCTTCCTGCATGAGCCAGAGGTCGTCCTTATTCATGTCATCAATTTCAATCAAAAACAAAGTAGGTTAACTTTCGTCAGTAACGCATGCCGATATGATGTCCCCAGTATCATTTTCGAAGAAAAATGGCCCAATAATGCCACCACTCTACATTCGCACCAAACGGTCCCCTCCACTCCCCACAAGACATGGATTTGAGAAAAGTGCTAGACCCCGGGACTTCTGCTCTGTTGCACCACTCTATTTATTTACTTAAAATGCGGCAATTATTATTGAAAAGATGATTTTTCGCCCAAAATCGTTGCCCAAATCAAGTGAGTGAGTTGGACCTCATAAGTGAATAATCTCAAAGCTTTGTTTAGTATTCTCGTCAAAATAGGTTAGTTGAGGTTAAAGTGGTTGTAAACTCGGGTAACATACTTTGGCCCGTTGGGCCCATTGTGATACCACGATGGATCTAATGTATCCTCATCCTAATGGAACCATTTTGAACTTACAATGAAGCGAGAGAGACACAGCGCGTCGATGTGAGTAAAATCACTAGGGTCACGAGAAACAAGAACCTAGGTAGGTGTATCCTACTTTTCTGACCTAAAGCGGGGCAGGAACAGAGAAGGTGGGGAATAGTCTCCAACTCCTCCTCATCCATACAGCTTCTGCAAAAATCATTCGAGGTGTCTTCTAAAAAGACAGTGTCCTGTACTGACACCTATCGTCGCAGAGAGAGATCGAGCCGTTCGACCAGATTTGTCAAGCTAGTGCGTGAAATATTGAGCTGTTGACATCGATGTTTGTGAATGGAGCCTCACACTTCAGCAGCCAGGTTCTCCTCTATTCACACTGTGCGAGAATGGAGACCATGAATGTTGTCCATTAGTACGCCAGTCTCATCAAATGTTTGCACAAACTTACGTACAGCTTGACTTTCGGTTTGAAATTGAAAGCTCGCTAGGCCAGTCTGAGTACTTCAAGTGAATAAAGGTTTTCGTGTTTTGTTAAGGAAAAAAAATGGCGCCCAGCGCAGGGTTCACCAAAAATTGTATATTCATGAGAATAGTAGAATTTTTATTTCGAGAGTAGCAATTATTTGCAAAATCAAAAAAACTAAAGAGGGCTACAGCGAATAAAACAACAAAAATAGTGAAGTTTGGAAACAGAAAAACGAAGACAAGAGATTTATTTGTAAGTTTAGTAAGTTAACTTATGGCTTTGTAAACGGTGGCGACTGTAAATTATGAAACGAACGGTGAGCGGCAAACTTTTGTCGTTATGACAGCTTACTTACCCTGGAACTCCGTTTTGCCCCCTACTATAAGACAGGCTACGGAGCTATTGGAGTTCTCTGAGAGCCGGAAGCCAAGCCTTGTAAAGAAAAAAATAGAATCTAACAAAATTTTCTAAAAACCGCCAATTTCAGGTGGTCATCTTTAGAAACATGCCGGGTCTCCAGAAACCTGTGGCCAGATATTTTCAAGAAAGAAAAAAAACAGAATTCTTGCAGGCCTCAGCTTTCTCTGATGATTGTCATTCTGACGGGTCACAAGTCATTGGGTACTCGCATGATGAGAATGGGCATTAGAACATCCGACTTATGTAGGAAATGCAAAACGAAAAGGTAGAGGACGGACGGAAGTTGGCCCACACTAAGAAAATAGACCTCGAAGAATACTTCTTTCACAATTTGGGCGACATTTCAAACCTCCCACTAAACAACCTCCTTAAACTCATTCAGAGCTCCAAATGGTTCAGTGGCGGTTTCCCACCCCAATAACCCAGTCACAAACCAAATCCTCTACCACACCTCTCCTCTACCTCCCTATCCACTTTTATAGAGCACAATGGATCCTTAAGATCCATAATAGTGGAGGACCGTAAGCTTTTTACCTAGGAATCCAGGGCCAGTCCATGGATTTTCATAAAATTTTCGGAAATGTGTTTTGGATGGCGTATAGAAAAAAGTTAAAAAATAAAATTTCACCGCTCTCAATTTTTTAATTATTTTTAAAATTAATTATTAACTTTTAGAGTTTTATTTTATTTATTTAGGGTATTTTAGATAAGGTTTTCCAAAGCGTAAGACTGGATAGGTTTGGTTAAGACAAAAAAAAATTTTTATGAGAGGGAGGTCTATATACTTGCGTGTAGGCGCGAGGGGCAATTTTATATGAAATTTACTTCATTTTTTAAAAAACTATTAAGAATCAACTAAGCCACTTACTTTCTCATACTTTTGTGTTTTTGAAAGCTATTGCTTTGTTCTTTAATAAAAATTTTAATTTTGGTTCACTTAGTGAAAAGTTTTGGAGAAATCAATCCTAAAAGTCAAAATTTTGAAAAAAGAAAATATTTTTTTCTTAATTGATTTTTTTTTTTCATAATTTTGCCCAGCAAAGGGCCATTTGTTCTTTTCATGTTCAATGCTTTTATTAATATTTACTCAGAGCAAAAAACCGAACAAAAAAATTTTTCTTGGTTTATGAAAAATTAAAAAAAAAAAAAACGAAAGATACTTTTTTCCAGAAAACAAAATGTCGTTAATTTCCCGCTAATTGAACTTTTTCATATTTCAAAGTGTCTTAAATAGCATATGAAACAAAGTTAAAAAAAAAAATTTATTGTATGATCTAAATTTTAATGTTAATTATAAATAATTATTAAAATTTTAGAGTTATATTTTAATTATATTAGTTTTAAGTTAAACTTTAAAACTAAGACCTATAAAAAGGACACCACATATACTGATTTGTGCTCTTGATGCTATTTCTGGTCAAACGTGTTGATGGATCCAAATAAATATGATTTTTTGCCAAATAAATACTCGCGAATTTTTCTACCTGCGTTCAGTATGCAAACAAACATATATCAATAAGGGATGCATCAATTCTTATATAAAAGAAAGAACTACACATCAGCATGCTCCCCACCTAAAAAAAAACTTCGAGCCGTTAATTTAACTGATTTAAGTCTCTTTGAATGGTTGAAAATTCAAAATTTGGCATAAAACCACATTTTTTCGGTTCCATCAACTCGTTTGAGAGGAAACAGCATTTAGACCACAAATCAGTATATGTGCTGTCCTTTGAGATGAAATTTCAAGTTTGTAATAGGTCTTAGTTGTAAAATTTAACTTAAAACTAATATAATTAAAATATAACTCTAAAATTTTAATAATTATTTATAATTTATATCAAAATTAAGATCATACAAAAATTTTTTTTTTAACTTTGTTTTATATGCTATTTAAGACACATTTCATATTTCACTTCAAGGAAAAAAGTTCAATTAGCGGGAAATTAACGACATTTTGTTTTCTGGAAAAAAGTATCTTTCGTTTTTTTTTTTTAATTTTTCATAAACCAAGAAAAAATTTTTTGTTCGGTTTTTTGCTCTGAGTAAATATTAATAAAAGCATTGAACATGAAAAGAACAAATGGCCCTTTGCTGGGCAAAATTATGAAAAAAAAAATCAATTAAGAAAAAAATATTTTCTTTTTTCAAAATTTTGACTTTTAGGATTGATTTCTCCAAAACTTTTCACTAAGTGAACCAAAATTAAAATTTTTATTAAAGAACAAAGCAATAGCTTTCAAAAACACAAAAGTATGAGAAAGTAAGTGGCTTAGTTGATTCTTAATAGTTTTTTAAAAAATGAAGTAAATTTCATATAAAATTGCCCCTCGCGCCTACACGCAAGTATATAGACCCCCCTCTCATACAAATTTTTTTTGTCTTAACCAAACCTATCCAGTCTTACGCTTTGGAAAACCTTATTTAAAATACTCTAAATAAATAAAATAAAACTCTAAAAGCTAATAATTAATTTTAAAAATAATTAAAAAATTGAGAGCGGTGAAATTTTATTTTTTAACTTTTTTCTATACACCATCCAAAACATATTTCCGAACATTTCATGAAAATCCATGGACTGGCCTTGGATTCCTAGGTTTTGCCTTTTTTATGTCTAACGGTCCTCCACCTATAAGTGTGATGTGTAACCGCCTCCGGTATCCAACCTAACCTAACCTAACCAAAGCCTTATCATGTGCTACAATGATAACACTCAAAACCTGAAATGGAGCAACACCAAATGCAACATGCAAATGCTTCATCCTCTCCTCCGATTTATACATTAACAATTTAGGCAACCGGCCAACCTTTGATATGGTTAGAAAAAAAATTGACTTCGCAGATAAGCCAAGGAGATTACGAACTGAAAATTTCTGTCAAAGATGTCACTATCGGAACAAAGAGGAACCTTTGCCAAGACATGGGGTCCGTCACAGAAAAAGAATCCTTTGGACTTATACGGACATGGTTAGACCAATCAACTTATATGCTTTAGTTGTTTGGTGGAACAAGCTCTCACGTTAATACGTAATTGCCTTGTTTGCCAAATTTCAAAGAACAGTATGTATATTGTATATGTATGCCATTCTCCAGCACTCCGAGCACTGCTTTTGACGCACAACTGATTCTTCCTGTCCTTGATACCTACTTCATAGGATGTAATCTCTACTTTAAACGAAAAGGTCTCTGGCACAATTCGAACCAGAGATTTAAGGATTTGAGGATCGCAAACAGTATATCTATTGACGATAATCCCATCGATGAAACTGCATCAAACAACCACGGTGCGTGTTTTCAGGACTGGTTTATTTTAGAATCTGATTAGGGAAGGATTGTTATCGCGTCTTCACGGATGGTTTCAGAACCGATCACAAATTTGGTGCAATTGTGGAGAGAAATAGTATACCACTGCAAGTCCTAGCGGAGACGTATGCTCTCCAAATGGCTATAAGCTACGTTATGAAAACGGCTGGATGGGAAGAAGTATTTGTATTTGTTATTTGTGTTTGACAGCCAAGCTCTACTTAAGGCTCTACTTAACCCTCTTACTACTTCAAAAGTGATCCAGGAATTGAAGACCACTCTGATTGCGGTCGGAAGACTTAATTCTTTGTGTCTATCTTACGTTATAGACTATAATAGGTATGTTAAAGCTGGGAATTCTGAGCGAGAAAGAGAGAGAGGAATAGTTTAGAGTACCCCTAGGGGTCGATATCATCTTCTCGGGGGTCGACAAAAACGAAATCTGAATTTGGGGGTCGACAATTTTTTCAATCGACCCCCTTAACACATTCTCTTATTTTAAACTTCAAAGATAGTACTTCGTTTTTTTTTTTGCCATTCTAAAAATGAAAAGTAACATTTTAAACATGTGTATAAAAATTATCACGGTTCTATGCAAAACGTTGATGGCTTGCGAGCGTCCTACAATATATCTCTGCTAATAGCGAAGTCGGGGAAGCCTCTCACAATTGGAGAGTAGCTTATTTTTGCAGAGGTCCTCAACAATGTATTCCATAAGCTCGCTCAAGATATTATAAAAAGAATATCCTTCAGCAATAACACCGTTCGGATACGAATAGACGAGATGGGTCGCGACGTGGAAAACAATTTATGCAATTTATTGCAGACCAAGAGATTCTCTCTCCAGTTAGACGGACGAGTCTACATTACCCGGCATTGAAGCTCTGTTGTTAGAATACGTTCCATATATCGTAGATGAAAATATGTGCCGATAACTGCTTTCTATCATATATTTGGAAACTGATACCAGAGGAGAATCCATTTTTCTGGCACCGGAAACTTTTTTTAATCGACAAAGCTATTCCATGGAGAAACATTATTTCTGTTGCGACTGATGGAGCACCATCTATGGTTGGTCGTCATCGTGGTCTTATAGCTTACTTAAAGCGGCAATTGCCTGATTTACTGGTGATTCACTGCGTGATTCACAGACAACATTTAGTAGCAAAAAATCTGACTCCTAGATTGCACTAGTCTGTGCAATACGTTATAAATGCTGTCAACAAGTTTCAAAGCAATTCATTGAACTCTCAGTTATTTGCTCAGCTTTGTGAGGATAACGACGAAGTCTTCACTAAGTTACTTTTATACACTGAAGTTCGCTGGCTTTCAAGATGTGTTTGTTTAGCAATATTTTCAGCTATTTTTGGGTCTGTGTTGGAGTTTTTAAATGAAAAAGATCCAAATTTGGAAGAAAATCTGAAAAATTCTATGACGGATATTTATTACATAACTGATCTCAACTTGATCAAAACAAAATCAATTATAGCTGCGTTTGTGAGAAAACGTATTCTTTAGAATAATCTTTAGAATCTTTAGAATACTTTCAGTTTACGCATTTGTTGAAATCAACAGAAATCCTTCAAGACGACGTTTTCTTTCATATGTCGCTCACTTGGACGCGCTTCACAATGATTTTACCAAAAGGTTTGAGAATTTTTTGAACTTACAAATTCCTGAGTGGGTAATACATTCGTACAGTAAAACAGCCGTGGAAGAAACCAATGTGATAATGCAAGGAGAGTTGATCACCATCCAAACTGACGAAGAGCTTAAGCTAAAGTTCAACGAAGGCTATCAGAAGTTCTGGTTGCAACACAGCATTGGAACTCAATATACTCTGCATTGTGGAACATTGCTGAAAAATATCTCATCGCTTTCCCATCATCATATTTAGTTGAAAAAGGCTTAAGTGTGGCTGCAAACATTTTGACGAAAAAAAGAAACCGTTTGGGAGTCAACGAACGCGGAGACTTAAGGCTGCAACTTACCAATATTAAGGCAGATCTAGCTAGAGTGGTAGAAATTCATTAATCGCATAAATTTTTCAAATCATGAATTTATTATTTGTTCTCAAGAGCACTATTTCTAAAAACCTGCATAATAAATTATGAATTACACTTCATGTTTATTGAATTTCATACCTGCTATCATCGTAACGTTATGTTTTATTGTTATCTCAACAAATTTTCTTCCTGCACTACTGCAAAACTTGTTTACGTTTACTAGGTGTCTACCTTTAAGAGTAAGTAAAACACTTGAGACAGGATTTTTTAAGTAATTTGGCCTTGGGGGTCTACGGTATCAGTTCATTTTGAAAAAGGGGTCTGTTGCTCAAAATAGTTTGGGAAACCCTGGTCTAGAGTGAGCCAGAGTATGTTGTGAGCGTTGTAAAATGTGTGTGGCGACTGTTTTTTTCGGTTTTATATAGGGCGGTTTGCTTAAACCGAGCGGTTTTACTAAACCGCCTTGTATAAAACCGAAAAAACCTCAAACCAGCCGCCACACACATACTCTGTCTCATTCTAGACTATTCCTCTCTCTGTCTCGCTGAGATTTCCCAACCTCAACCACCCCCATACATAGTGACCATTATGGCATAACTGGAAATGAGATCGCAGATACATTTGCAAGGCAAGCATCTCAGACAGCTTTCTAAAGACGGGTTGGGGAATCAATCAATGATTTAGTCTTTTAAGAGCAAAGCCGTAGATGTCTCGCCTCCATTGGATGCAGACAGATTAAACGCATGCTTCCTAACGTTGCGTTGGTAAGAAAACTGCAAACGTTTTTGCTAGCTCCTGGCAAAATATGCTGTAAGAAATTTCTTGGCCCGTGCAACGCATCGGCTTCTTCACTTTTGAAAAGGATTTAAGCTTGTGAGAATAAATGCTACACTCTGAGAATCCTGTGGAGAAGATGACGACGCCTTGGGCAGTTCCTCTGTAAATGTCATGCATTTTCTGGTAAAGTTACAGATACTCGTCGCAGACGTTGTTGAGAGCTGGTAACTTAGGCTCCTGACAGCGTCTTCTAACATTAATTCGAATATCTGGAAAGCTATAACAAAATAAGGTTGCCATCTGGTAGTACAATCAACAAGTAATTAGATCTTAGTTCTTGAGTTAGTATTTTTAAAATCTCCGACAGAAAAAAAGTACTTCAAGCCACAGTTTACCCAGGTTATCTTAGATCCAAATCTTTAAAGGTTAAGATATTTTTTTTTTTTTTTTCTAAAGTTAGAGGCAATATAAAAATGGCGCCTGTCATATGAGAACCAAAGACATATACAGAAGATAGGAAAAGGCCAACTGAAGTCATGAACATGGGTTTAATAAGAAATAAGGTACTTCACAAAAAAAAAAAAAACAAGGAACAGGAGCTGTCCTTGATAGAAATGATGGTCAGTTTCGTTCTTTCTGAAGCATTTTGACTTTGCAAAAAAAAACCAAAAACAGTGCGAAAAGATAGAAAACCGAAAACATTCTAAAGCAAAACAAATTCACTTCCCCCAACAAATCACGTCATGGGTATGTAATGTGAATCCAAAAAAGCAATCCAATTCCAACAAAGATAAGATCAAAGCATTTAAACATTTATTACACCTCTGACAGCCATAACTCTTAAGCCTTATCGTCTCATAATAAAACTGTACAGTGTACACTCTAAATCGTTCTATAGCTCTGGAAAACACCAAAATATAGATTAAACTATGAAAGGATCATAAACCAATGAATAAAAGTGCTTTCCAACTACCAATCGATTTCATTCTTTAAAAAAATTTCAGTGGATAGTTCGAAGCCAAAGAATGAGACTTAAAGTCGCGTGTGTTTTTGTGTTTCTCAGCTTAATAGCTGCAGCTACGGCTTCAAGTATTTTCGAAAGAAATTTTAAGATCCTGCATCGAGAGCCCCCTCCACCATTGGGCAAAAGCCGTGCCCGAGTTGAAACCAAATGGATTGAACAAAAGTTGGACAATTTCGATCCAAATGAGGCTAGAACATGGCAAATGGTTGTGGTTTTAAAAACATCATCTGTTTTTTTTCGATAACCCTCTTTTATTGACAGCGATACATGTCAAATGGTGAGTTTTTCCAGGAAGGTGGTCCGGTGTTCATATTCGTTGGCGGGGAATGGGAAATTTCAACTGGCTATATCACAGGAGGGCACATGTATGACATGGCCAAGGAGCACAATGGGTATTTATTCTACACTGAGCATAGATTCTACGGAAAAAGCAAGCCAACAAGGTACGTAAATAAGGTAAGGCATCCACTATCATTCATAAACGACAGCGCTAGCTTCTGCTTACTTATTCTGCCGGTTGATGGGGTGGATTGTCACAGCGCGAACCCCATAATTAAGGAAATCGAATAATTATGAAGTGTTGTTTATGAGTGAACGTAGATGCCTACTTAAACCACATCGAAACATTATTTCTAAGTGATCTTACTACGACCACAGTGATCTACGCACCGACAACCTCAAGTACATCGATGTCAAACAAGCCTTGGCTGATTTAGCAAACTTTATTAAAGTAATGAAAGCAACCATCCCTGGTATGGAAAATTCTAAAGTCATTCTAACCGGAGGATCCTATTCGGCTACAATGGTAACCTGGTTCAAGAAATTGTACCCCAATCTGATAGTAGGAGCGTGGGCTTCCAGTGCGCCTTTGCTAGCTAAAGTGGATTTTGTAGGTGAGAACGTTTTTCAAGCTCAATTTGAAAAGCTTTAACTAAAACTTCATTCAGAATACAAAGAAGTCACTGGAAGATCGATCAATCAGGTCGGTGGAAGTGCTTGTTACAATCGCATCAAGAACGGCATCGCTGAGCTCGAATACATGATCGACAACAAACGCGCTGCCGAAGTCAAAGCCATGCTCAAACTCTGTAATACGTTTAACGAAAAAAACGAACTCGATGTATGGACGTTGTTCAGTGAAATTTCAGACTTATTCGCTGGTGTTGTACAGACTCATAGGTAAGGAACGTAATACTATGAACACGAAATGTTGATTGGATAGTAATTTTGTTATGATTTCAGTGGAAATGATATTCAAAATGCATGCAAGAGTATTATGCAAGGGAAAGACGATGTTACAGGAGTCGCCCAATATGTGTTGAGAAGTTTTGGCTCCGCAAGGTGCAATGATGTTTCGTACAAAGCTTCGCTATCGTCACTGTCAGAATCAACGTACACCAATGGAATGAGTATGTTTTTGGTTTTGTATTAGGTTCGAATTTTGACTTATTTTTGTATGGCTCCTGAGTTTGTTGTTTAATATTGTATAAGTTTCGATCAACTGATCAACTGATGTTGTAGGAAGCAAAGAGTTTTGGAGAGGGCCGAAGATAAGAACACCAAAGACAAAACGTATTGACATACGAAAGAAAACCAAGTCACCAATGACTCAGAACTAAAGGTATTGCAGATATATAGTCAGTGTAGAATAAGCACAATTCGTGCTCTTTAGCCATGTTACATGTGCCCTTCTGCAATAAAGCCACTTGAAAAGGCCCATTCCCCGCCAACAAATATGAACATCGAAAGAAACATCGACCACTCTCACTTGGAACCCTGTAAATGACAAATATGCCGTGTATAAAAACAAGTTCACAAATGGCGCCCAACGAAGGACTCAACTGTTCCTTATCGGTTTAATTTTTGTAACGAAGAACAAGTCATGGATTGATCGCAAACAAAGGATAACTTGTCCTTTCAGCCATTGTGTTGACCAATCGGAAGCCACGACGCGACGCACGGCACGTGGTAGTTTTTAAAGTGTGTTAGACTTCTACAGACCCCGTTATCAGCCTATTGATAAAAAGCAGTATGCTTTCGCGCCATTGTATTTCTTTATCTATGTCGTACTTCAGATAATCAACTTTTGCACTTCGAACCAAGAAATATCGTTTCTACCTGATTTGACCAGTTAAAAAAGTTAGTACTTTTGGTTTCTGTGCTCCTGTTCTGTAACTGTCCCTTGATAAAAGCCAGCCATAAACGGCGAAAAATGGAACTGGTTCTACCCTAAAGCTCATAGCAGAATTTACTCAATTTCTACATTCTAAAAACGGTTCAGGTGCATTAGCTTCTGTGGGTTTTCAGTATTGCGAATCGAATATGAAGTAGCTTTGCTGGTAAACATACAGTTTTCGGATTCATAAGCCTCAGATCAAAAACAAAAAGGGAGAGCCTTGTTTATTCTAAGGAAATAAAGAAATGGCGCCCAACATAAGACCACTTCTCGTAAAATTTTTGTTTGAATAACAATTTCGTTTATGCAGAAAGCTAAATTAAGTAGAAAGAAACTACTTTGTAAATGAGCTTAAGTTCCATCGTAAAGATGCCAAAGGCAAAGATCCATTCTTTTCTAAAAAAAAAAAACAAATTTTTTTTTTAAATGTTTATAATGAAGTGAATCAGGGAAGAATAATTAAGTGTGTAAAAAGAAACCTCAAGGCAAGAATTTTACTTGCGGCACAAAATGTTGAAAGGTGACTAACGCCGGCCCGTGGTGTTGGGGGTGCGCCCGGCGTCCTCGTTAGTATGTCTGTCAGAGGTTCGAATGCCAACAGAAACATAAAAAGTGTTTTTTCATGAGCATCACTTTCTGCGACGAATTGGCAAGTGCTTCGATAGTAATTTTACTGCCAAGAAAAGCACATTCTCGATAGCCGTTCGGATTCGGTAAAAAAAAGTATAGGTCCCCTCCATTCTAAGAAATGCGCTTTGCCACAAACCTCCCCGCTTTATTGCAACACTTTGAATGAACATCGACGTTTGACGACCTTTTATAAATTGAAATGTTTTCAGTATTTTATCAAAAAATAAGAGAAATGGCGCCCAAATTATGACCTTTGTTTTTGTAATTGAAGTCTATAAGTAGTGGGGTTTTTCTATGATTTTGTGACTTGATAACATTGAATTACCTTCTTGGGAGATGAGCTCATCAGAAAACTTCATACTCTAATTTTTGGTAGAGAAAAACTGATACTCGATTGTATCAATGTCTTATAAGTCGCGGATACTTTCATTTTAAACTTTTTGTGACCTAATGGCTTGTCACTTCAACTTTTCTTCTCTCTTTCAGTGCGTCAGTGGTATTATCAAACTTGCAATGAATATGGATGGTATCAAACTTCTGGCTCATCGGCACAGCCATTTGGAAGTAAATTCCCAGTTGACTACTATGTAGCGATGTGCAGTGATGTCTACGGTACTAAATTTACAAACGCCTCCATCCACCAAAACGCGATAGAAACAAACAACTATTTTGGCGGATTGAATCCAGAAGTAGAAAATGTTTACATTACACATGGACAGTTGGATCCATGGAGTGCCATGGGAATTACTGACTCCAATAAGGCAACCGTTATTCCATGTAAGGCAAACGAATCTGTTTTCTTTTGCAGAATGAAGTTGAAAATTGTTTGAATTTTAATATTTTTCCAGTACATGCCCATTGTAAGGACTTTGGTTCGATAAGGCCTTCCGACTCATCGGAGATGAGAGCTTCAAAGGAGAAAATCGCACAACTTGTACGACAATGGCTCAAGTAGAAAGTATGCTTTGATTAAAAATAGAGGCAAATAATGTAAAGTCAAGCATATTTTCATTTCAAACAACCAACTTATTGACAGCTTATTATTGACAAAATAAGAGGCGTTCTTCAACGACTATGATAATCTTTTTATTGGGAATTTATGGCGTGCTTAAGCTTAATAAATAAAGTGTTAGGTATTGGATTTATTGAGCAGTGACAATGATAAGTTTATCGCTATCGCATTTTGCAAGCAGTGAAACTTTAGTGGTTATAATTAAACTAATAACCTTGGGATAACGTTGTCTACTTATAATTGATTAATGAAACTCAAAAGCATACTCGTATGAATCAAAAAACAATTTTCTTCATGGTCAAAAATATGCACCCAATATGAACTTACACGATTTGATGGTAAAAAGGGTCACGTAGGCGAAGTTTTTGTTTGTTCGTTTTTTAAGTTATTTGAAAGGAGGAAAAAAAAACAAGTCGTGTAGCTCGTGTTGATTCGTTTAAAACGAAACCACTTAGTCATTTATGGTGAAAAAGGTAACTGGATTTCCTATCTAAAATGATCATACTGCTGTCATTTGAGTTGGATGTCATATATAGTATAGCTTGTGTTTTCTATTGACAAAAAGGTGCCCAACGCCATGACGGGCGTTACGCGGGAGGTTCATGGTTCGAATACCAACCTGAAACATCATGGCTTTTCTACGGGAACCCATTTTTGCGAGGAATCGGCAAGACCTTGGAAATGGTAAATACCGTATGTCTCCTCAATTTCTTCACAAGATCACAAGGCATTGTTTTGAGAAATGCGCTAGACCCCACGGGCTTCCAGGTCTGTTGTCTGTTGTTGACATGGGGTTTTAGACGTTCACATATAACAGCAGACGTTAAGGAAGCTTATTCCTCTATAATTGGCGCCATTGTGAGGGTCTCCCTTCTTTAGGAACGGGCATTCGATACTGAGGTTCCATTCATCGGTCATACTTTCTTCCGAACATACTATGCAGATCAGATGGTGCATGCTCGTTTCCAACTGGCCTCCAGCTGCCTTGAAAACTTCGGCATTAAGGCCATCTGCACCTGCAGTCTTAATTCATTTAAGTTTGCATACGGCAAGCTTAACTTCTTCTATGTCGGAAGGACAGCATTCTTAATCACCGTCCAAGTTGAATGGGGGATTCTGCGTGACAGCAGAACTAGTGTCTTCATCACCGTTAAGCAGTTTGCAGAAGTGGTCTTTTCAGATCCTCAGTAGTGACTCTATTACAATGTTTCACTGCTGGCCTTTACCCCCCCCCCCCCCCCCCCACCCCCCCCCCCCGGAAATCACCTTGTCGATTGGTGGGGGGCTGACGTTTGGCGTTGAGTCAAACAAACTAAGAAAGTCCAAGGTGTGCGTGGCTGGCTGCTGGTTTCTACCTTGATCAGTGGCAGGCTGCGTACATTGAGGTTGCCAGGCCTCGAGTATTTGGGTACTCATCCAGAAGTAACCTTCGGGTTGCTTCACCAGAAGTTCAGCTCTGGTACCACGGGAGATAGATCCTCCTGGACGACGTTCTGCGCTTGAGGTGCGGGGCGTTGTCTTGGACTATCTATTAGGTAGGCCCTCTTTGTGGGAGTATCGTGGTGGCTGTGGTTATCCGAATGCGGAAACGATTGGAATTCTTCATTGAATGCAAGAGGTGTACATCGGCCTCGCTCCTCAGCAAGGGGGTGGACTTGCCTCAACAAGTTCACTCTTGCTACTGGTCAACCAGGGTGGTGGTTGACACTCAATTTAACTCCGTTATGTTGAGTAGGCTCGCCGTGGAATTTAAGCCTTAATTGGCAGGTGTCCACGTAAAACAAGACTCCAATCTGCTGGCCTTTACAGGCTTGAGTTCTGGCTTTGTCACCCTGGCAGGATCTTTTTACCTTTTGGTAACATGGCACCTTTCAATTTCCTCAAACGAGCGCTTCTCATGCTGCTTTTTTTTGAGAACTCGGCGTTCTTCTCTTCTAAATCTATTGCAAAGAGCTCATTTTAGATTGACCAACAGAAAAATAAATTACTACGTGATTTCGTTTAAAACGAACCAACACTAGTTGCACGCCTCGTTTTTTCCTCTATAACGACTCGATTGAGGTTGTGTTACACAAGCTAACAGGAGCCAGACCTTTCGTGCATGTATAAAATCATTCGTAGACGCTTTCAATGACCTAAGACTTTCATTCAGCTCAAAAAAAACCCTCTGATCACTATGAGAAGACACCCTCTTAATGCTGTGGCTGACTACTAATTCTACCAAAAGAGCCAAGCAATAAGTCATAGCGGTTGTTCAGTGTTACGATACGACTAACGATCGAACGGTCAGAAGAATAGTTAAGATCAGTTACATTAACCAGCTTAAATTCGAAAAAAAGCACTTTTACTTTCAAATATAGGCATTTTTCACACTTTCTTCGGTACTCGCTGCTGTCTTCGGCATAAAACTCAGACTCCGTCGATTAGCAAAGTCAATGGGATTACAAATAACGATACTCGCAAAAGACCCCTCGTAACGTTGCGATTATGTTTCGCGATATAAGATCTTATTTACGACTGCTTTAAACAGTCGTTTTGTTATCGTTCTGACAATTTCATGGATCCATTATCGTAATTTATATATCGTGGCTATCGTTATTAGGGTTTCGTTTTTTGTTGCCTTGCGTTTCGTAATTTGTAATAAAAAGCCTGGCTTTCGCTCTGTATTAAAGATTTTTGACTCGAATAAAAAAAAATCTCGTGAAAAGGATATCTTCAGTAATTTCTTGATCAAAAAGAGTCAATGACTCAATGCTGACTAATCGGAAGGTTCGGACAACCGGAATACTGATACTCTTCGTCTTGCGTCGATCGTAACTTCATTGAAGTTAGATTGGGCCCGATTAACGCCCTAAAATAACTACACCATAAGAAATCATAGGTACTATGACAAAAGCTACCAGCTGCGTCATAAAATACCTTCTTTTTTAACAACTGGGATAACGTTTTATATTTTAACGTGAAACTCAGATCTTTACGATCTGTCTTTCCTATCAATGTTTGTCATTAATTAGAAATCATATGTGGATAATTTGATTTCACTAAAACAAAATCAATTGAGTGCAAAAGATAACAAACTGATAATTTTTAATGGAAAACAAATCCACTTCCCACGGTAGAGAAAATGAATTCGAGGAAACAGATTTCAATCAAGATTAAGACAATACCGCTAACTAGTCTACCATTTTAGACACTCATAACTAATCTAATCTCTTCATATAAGACTGTGATCTCCTAATCGTCCAAAACTAAAAATGAAAAGATTTGATTAGGCTATGGCAGGATATTGGAAGCCTATGAACAAATGTTTTTATTCAATTCAATTCAATTGCATTGAGCCATTCAAAGCTGAATGATGAAATTTATAATCGCGTGTGTTTGTGTATTTCTCAGCCTTACAACTGAAGCTAAGGCTTTAAATATTTTCGAAAAGACTTTTAAGAACTTACATAGAGAGCCTACTCTGCCATTGCCCAAAAGCCGTGCTGCAGTTGAAACCAAATGGATTGAGCAGAAGTTAGACAATTTTGATCCAAATGAGACTAGAACATGGCAAATGGTAGTTAATTAATATATTTTCTGATTTACTTCGCAATAACTTTTCTGATTTAACAGCGGTACAAGTCCAACGATCAATTCTTCCAAGAAGGCGGACCAGTGTTTATTTTCGTGAATGGAGAATGGGTTATGTCAGATTCATTCATGACAGTAGGGCACATGTATGACATGGCCAAGGAGCACAATGGGTATTTGTTCAGCACGGAGCATAGATTTTACGGAGAAAGCAAGCCAACAAGGTACGTACGTACATAAACCAGATTGAAGCTTCGAAGCAAATTATGATCATTCTATGCCAACAGTGATATCCGTATTGAGAATCTTAAGTATAACGGTGTCAAACAAGCCTTGGCCGATTTGGCAAACTTTATCAAAGTAATGAAAGCAACCATTCCGGGGATGGAAAATTCTAAAGTCATTCTCATCGGAGGTTCCTATTCGGCTACAATGGTGACGTGGTTCAAGAAATTGTACCCCGATCTGATAGTAGGAGCGTGGGCTTCCAGTGCGCCTTTGCTAGCTAAAGTGGATTTTGTGGGTGAGAACGTTCTTAAAAGCTAAATTTGAAAACTTTTAACTAAAACTTTCACTTAGAATACAAGGAAGCCGTTGGACGATCGATCTATAAGGTCGGTGGAAGGTCTTGTTACAATCGCATCAAGAACGGCATCGCTGAGCTCGAATACATGATCGACAACAAACGCGCTGCCGAAGTCAAAGCCATGCTCAAGCTCTGTGATACATTTAATGAAAAAAACCAACGTGATGTATGGACTTTGTTTAGTCTAATATCGGAACTTTTCGGAGATATGGTTCAGAGCCATCGGTAAGGCAGATTAGCAAGTTGGTCACCTAAAAACTGTAGTGACCACCTAAACAATTACACAATTATTTGATTTCTAATAATTTCAGTGGAATTGAAATTCAGAACGCATGCAACAAGATTTTGCAAGGGGAAGACGATTTGGCCGGGTTGGTCAAATATGTTCTGGAAAATTTTGGAAATGCAACTGCTTGCAATAATTTAACATACGATTATGTAATAACTCAACTATCCGGAACTAACTTCACGAGTTCAATGAGTGAGTATGTGTTTTTGATATTAGGGTTTGAAAACAAGTAGGGATTTCAACGAAAATGTATTTACAACTCATTTCGTGCGAAGGGATTTTGTACTTTCTTTTTTTTTTTTTTTTTTTTGGATACAGGGTGTTAGGGTAAAGATCAGATTATCAAACACATTGTTACTGCTAATTTAAGAGCAGCACTTGACTATTTATTTTGACTTCATGTCAAAGCACTGGAGGGATCAAAGTCGACAAAGAAGAAATATGAGAATGAGGATGGTAGCAAAATTAGGAATATCAATACTTTGAATACTTTGTCGGCTCAATATCACTGGATCAGGAACCGATCATTCTCAAAAATTAACATCAACAAAAAAAGGCGCCCAACGCTAGGTTCTCTTTGGAAAGGCACCATTTTAGACCCGTTGCAGACACGCAATACTAAGTTTTTGTTTCATTTACCATTGAATACCTTGTCGGCTCGAACCTCACCCTAGATCAAAAGTAGATCATCCTCAAAAATTAACATTAAAAAAAAGATGGCGCCAAACGATAGGTTCTCGTCGGAAAGGAACCATTTTAGACCCGTGGAAGACACGCGATTCCAAGTTTTTGTTTCTTTTATCATTGAATACCTTTTCGGCTCGGACCCGACCCTAAATCAAAAGCGGATCATTCTCAAAAATGATCTTCAACCAAAAAAATGGCGCCCAACGCTAGGTTCTCTTCCGAAAGGCACCATTTTAGACCAGTTTCAGACACGCAATTCCTATTTTTTGTTTCATTTACCACTTTGACTTGCTTCATTCAAAAATCGTTACCACACGTAACGCCTCAGGTTCAAGACAAAGTGAACAACAAAAAAAATCCGTGGCATTTTTAATATTTTGCCCGATTTGATTAAAAAAACAAAGATTTTTGAGGCTAATGCTAGCACTTAACAAAAGTTATAAAAGATTATATGCCTCAGGTCCACCGTGTCTTTCCATTTAGGAACCCATTCAAACATTCGAGGGTAAATTACCCGTCAAAATTATTTTCTCTTTTGTTCTTCGAAAAAGGAAAAGGTTTAAGTTTTTCGATGTACTTGATTTGGATACAAATAAATTAAATTTCATTTTACATTAGTTCCATTATACAGCCCGTGGCCGTGGTGTGATGGATAGCATGTCCGCCTATTAATCCAGAAGATCGTGGTTCGAGTCCCAACAGAGGCAAAAATGTTTTTCTACGGGTATCGCCTTTCGCGAGGAATAGGCAAGTCCTCCATAAGTAAAATCATCGCAATGAAAAGTGCTTTCTCGATTAGCCGTTCGGAACCGGCAACAAATTGTAGGTCCCTTCCATTCCCTCACAAGGCATGATTGTGAGAAACGCGCTAGGCCCTGGGGCTCCTCGCTCTGTTGCGCCACCCTATTAATTTATTTATTTTATTTTGCGTCTGCTTTATGGGAATCTAATGTATGCAAGCAGCAGCTTCAAGTTTATTTGTGGATACAAATTCTTTTAATATGAATAACTCTCTCAACATAAAGTAGGTGAGTTGAAAGTTTGGTCTTATATTCAAAAATATTCAGCCCTATCACAGATTCTATCGTAGAAAACGTCCACGCGGAAAGCTAAGTCACGAACTACGAAACTGTGTGATCACAAAATCCGAATGGAATCGAAGAAAGCATTTACAGTTGCCACACTAAATACTGCCATGCTGGCTATCGAAATCAGCTGTTTTACGCCAAATGTGCAAGATCATTCACATTTTTCTGCAAAACACAACTTCTTTCGTATATAAAAACGACGATTTTACATTCCACCGATACCGAATCTGCGAATTTCGAAATTTGTTCCACTCCGAATGGATTATGTGATAGTTAAATCGGGAAGCTTGGACTTTTTTCGATTGCGTTGGAATCTGTGATAGGGCTGATTGTAGTATACTGTTGTGTAACAAGAATATTTGACTTTTTTCTTTTTTTAAAGAGGATGGGTCTAGTGTTAGCTCAATTTATTTTAAGTTCACTTAAGTTTTCTTCCTTTGTAATTTCTTTCATTGCTGTGGTTGTTTAAAAAAAGAAATTTAATGGCGCCCAACGCTCAACCACCTGGTTAATAGAAAAAAGTAAGTTTTTATTTTAAATTTTCAACAATGGTAAAAAATAAATACACAAAGACAAAAGCATTCTTTTGTGGCCTTAAACTGCGAAAAGGTTAACAGTGCTGAGAGTAAATTTTTCTAAAAACCGCCAATGACAGGTGGTCATCTTTAGAAACATGCCGGGTCTCTAGAAACCTTTGGTCAGATATTTCCAAGAAAATAATAGAGTTTTTGCTCCAGCTAAGTAGGCTTCAGCTCTCTCTGTTGATTGGATAAAAATGGGCATTAGCACATCTGACTTAAATAGTGGATGCCGAGACGAAGAGGTAGAGGAAGGATCATTCTACTTCCTCTGTAAGTGCCTTAGCTTAGCCCCCACTAGGAAAAAAGCCCTCTTAGAAAATTCCTTCGACGAACTCGGCGACATATCTAACCTCACATTGAACATCATCCTGAAATTTCCTCAGGGCTCCAAAAGGTTCAGTTGAGGTTCCGAACCCTAATAACCCAGACACCAGCTCTAATCTCTACCTCTCCAGTCTTCGCACGTCATTATGTTATGTTTCCGGGGGAGCACAATGGATCCTTGAGATCCGACTGAGGTGCTGCCTATTGTGACTGCACCCTTTAGCAAACCTAATCTTACCAAAGTTATTCGCTGGTTAATTTTTGTATGGTTCAAAAATATAAAAAAAAATTGGAGACCTCGGGGCTCAAAGCATTGAAAAAAACTTTTAAGCCAACAACATTATTAGAAAGCGTTTTTCACGTCAGTGTACTTTGGTCTCGCAGGAATTACCAATCCCTCGCTTAAGGTGATGCCCGTGAAACACATTTCTTCTTTTATGTTTCTGGGATTCGATTCTCACCTTGTTACGAGGGAGTTTGAGGTTTGAACAGCAAAATTATGTAAAAAAAAAAATTGGCACGTCCATTCCTTACAAGATATGGTTGAGTAAATATACTAGGTCTCGGAGCTCTGTTAATTAAATTAATGTTTCGCTAAGATTTTAGCCTCGTAAGCTGCTGGTTGAAACGTTGATGGTGCAATTTGCAAGTACAATTTTCACAAACTATTCGCATTAATTGCTCCGCTTACAGCTAGGTTCCAGAAATCGAGTGAAATGAAACCGAAACCGAAATTGCAAATCGAGTGAATTTATTTTCAGTGTTCTGCATTTCGATCGATTTCATCAGTTCGAACACTTTTCGAAATCACTTGAAGTGAAATTGAAAACAGCTGATATCTGCCATCTAACCTTATTTGATTTCAATAGTTTCTTGAGTGTCCTGATCAGAAAATTAAATATGAGTGCTGTTCTCATTGCTTCGGTTTTGGAAATCAAAAGGAAAGATATGCCACAGAGAAAATAATTGATTGAGATTGAGAGACATGTCTAGTCCATTAGAAATTGCAGATATGTGTGTAATGATATGTGGCAAGTTAAATTAAAGTATTTTCATGTTTTTATTGATAAATTTGATTCAAATGATTCTTTTTATTATCACTGACTTTTTTATCCAGTTGTATCTTTCTGTCTTTCCCACAAAGAATCTGCGACGACACGTTCTCTTTTCATGAATCCCTATCCTTGGGCAAGATCTTTATGTTGGCTCATAAGGTTCATGAATATTTCCTCCTCTGCAGTTTCTTTAATTCTTTTCCTTGTTTAAAACAATTTTCTAGTAAAATAAACAAATTTTGTGTGGTTGCAACAGAGTTTTTTTAATTACATTTTTAAAAGCGTCTGTTTTCTTCTACCATTCCACTCAGATAAATTAGGGTGATTTCAAATCACTTGGAAACCGACGAAATCGAATTGTGGAACACAACGATTTCGTTTCACTTCGATTTCGAAAAATCTAAAATCGAAATCGATAAAAGTGAACACCATATCTTAATTTCGATCGATTTCGATTTCATTTCACGTGAAAGTGAAATGTGGAACCTAACTGTTATTGTGCAATTTAAAACTAAATTAACCACAAATCAACTGACAGCTGACTAAATTGTCCAATAAAGAAATTCTGCCAATTCAAAGAAGTTAGATACTCAATGACCCTAAATATTCAAAAGTGGCGCCCAACGCTTTTCTGATTACACAAGCTCTTTTAAAGCAAGGGAGATACTAATTAATTTTTTTCCACTAGACACGACACTGTTCAGAGCTGCATAAGCTCACCTCACCATGAAATCTTTAAAAAAAAATCTACTAATTCAACTTTGGTTTTTCTCTTCAGTGCGTCAATGGAATTATCAGGATTGTAATGAATTCGGATGGTATCAACATTCTGGCTCATCGGCACATCCGTTCGGCAGCCATTTTCCATTAGAATTATACCTAGCAGTATGCAAAGACGTCTACGGTGCTCATTTCACAAACGAAACTATCCACCAGAACGTGATAGAAACAAACAAATTTTTTGGCGGTTTGAATCTAGAAGTTGAAAATGTTTACATGACGCATGGAGAGTTGGATCCATGGAGCACCATCGGAATCACTGACTCCAAGAAAGCAACCGTTATTCCATGTAAGACAAGCAACTTCTGAAAACATTATCCATTTTTATCACTTTTATTTTTTTAGCATATTCCCATTGCAAAGACTTTACTTCCATAAGCCCTTCGGACTCACCGGAGATGAGAGCTTCTAAGGAGAAAGTCGCTCAACTTGTACGAGAATGGCTTAAATGAAGGAATTGATTAAACAAATAAAGCAAATAATGTAAAGTCTAAACGTTTTGTTGTCTTTCTTTCCACTTTACCAATGACAACTAATCCAAACGATAAGAGCACTCTTTTATGACCCTGATAATCTTTTTTATTTACAATTTATGGCGTGCTTAAGCTAAATGCATAAACTGTTTGGGTTTTAGTTCTTCGTTGATTTGTTCTCAGAAATGTATTGAACTGTATAACAGTGATAAGTTTGTTGATTTCGTTGATAACAATCGACGAATTTGACAGACACGTTTGTAGGTAGACTTACATATTTATGGTCTACAAATGTGGATTCAACAGCAAAGGTCATAAAACACATACTAATGTGGATTACAGTCAATTTGAGTGACTATGAGGTTTGATTATGTTTCATGACCCACTTAGGAGGTAGGGAATAATTGAGTGGATAAAAACTTAAGTCATAAATTTACGTCGCGCGATGAGTCGGTCTGTCATTTTGACTGCTCTTTGTTGAATAGTGATTGAGAAAAAGAATCAGTCTCAGAATTGAAATTCAAAATTCTGTTATTCAATGGGTTGAGTTAGCAAATCTTGATCATGTACAGGTTCTTCCCGTTATAAGACCCATCTCGATCGCCACAAAGAATACTTAGCAATAGGTTTCATGTGTTACAAGCTGCGACAGAGAGTGTAGCAACAAACATCAGACGGAAACGTACAACATAACAATTAAAGTTCAAGAAGGTGACAATCTACCTATGCTAAACGGGCTGTAGGCAATGAATGGAATCAGAGATACTAAAAAGGGCACTGTACGAAGCGCCTGACATTTTTTGCACAGAAAAACGCGATCGCATCAGAAAATATAATATCAGTTTTGACTTGACTTTTCCACTGTTCTACTCTCGGAGGAATTGTCAGTTCCTGTGCCAATAGTGCCAACAAGCCATGGTACAATGAAGAATGCAGGCAGGCAAATGCAGCCCCAAACAAGAAGCAGGACACATGTTGATGGAAAAGGGAGCAAAGGCTACTTTCGACCAATGTAACTAGATTTACAGAGAGAAAAAAGGAAAGAACACCAAATTCTCAATAAGAAAAAGCATGAGAAGCGCTCGTTTGAAGAAATTGAGAGATGAGATAATAGGAATGAGATTCGAAAGTTTTACCAAAAGAAAAAAGATGCCAGGCTGACAAACCTAGAACTCAAGCCTGTAGAGATCATCAGAGAAACTTATAGCGATAGATTTACCGTCGCAGGCTGCTTAACGCGATAAAGACACATACTGGCAGGAGAAAAAAAAGCTTGCCCTATATATAAGCTTAAATTATATAAAACTGAAGATCCAGATATAGCCTAGACGCCGAATTTTTCAAGGCAGAAAATTAGTTGGAATGGAGCATGCATCAGCTCTATAATAAGGTCACAAGAATGCATTGCCGATGAAAGCAACCTCAATATTATGTGTCCGAGCCTAAAAATCGGGAGACCTTTACAATTGTATCAATTTTGGAAGAATAAGCCTCTATAGTGTCGCTCATAAGGTCTTCTCTGCTTTAATATGCGAAAGAGTTGAGTAAGTATCTGTGGTTTTTGATAGAATTTTGATTTCAAATCGCGAATCGAAATTCTCTTCTTCTGCTTCAAGACGCTTCTTTCCGTTCAATGAATAAAATCTTACACTTTGATCAATACAGATCGATTGTGATGACGAAAAAGTTTTCCCAGGATTATGTTTCTTAAAAAAAAGTGCTGGGCGGTGACGTAGAGTAGGGAGTCAGTTGACGACAGAGTAGAGCAACTTTTTATTCATTAAGCAAGATGCTGTGAAATTTCTACTTGTTAAAAAGAAATCAAAGTTTCCTGGTTAAAACACAGGTGTCCAAAGTTTCCTCGGTTTCTTGGAAGGAAAGTTTTGTTGTAGAATTTGTAGAATTTAATCAGCAGAGTTTGACTGAGTTTGAATGAGCACCAACAACCTTAAGCTCTTCGCGACAGCTGGTTACAAATTCTGTTTTTAGTTTTGTGGGCGTCGAATGATTTCATATCATTTTCTGGCTTTCAATGAAAAAGATGATATCAATCGGTTTAGCTGCTAGGTGACTGGGTAACGCAACAGAGCGTGGAGCATCAGAGTCAAACGCATTTCTCACAACCATACATTGTGAGGGAATGGAAGGTACCTGCAATTTTTTTGCCAATGCGCAAACAGCTTATTGAGAAAGCGGTTTTCATTTCAATAAAATTGCGAACGGAGGACTCGCTAAGGACGAAAGCATTTCAAAAACATTTTGAATGTTTCTGGAAGTTCAACCAATATGTCAAAAGCAGAATTATTACGTTATGAACACCACGGTTAGTTGGATGCCAAACCAAGTTTGCTACCGTAGTCGGTGAATGTTTAGTTGTGGGCAAGTCTATCGGTGTATGGGCCAGTCGGGTTTAATAATCTGCAAAACGCACAAACTTCTTGGAAGAAGTTGGTCAAGGACTAATATACATATATCAAAAAAGAAGTACTTTTACTCAACTTGCTAAAACTGATTTGAATAAGTACCTGATTCGAGCTACGAACACAATACGTCAACATTTTCCTTTTTAACCTACAGTTCCTTCAAGTAAGTGTTGTATTGAGCTTCGAAAGTCAAGTCAAAAGTCTGAATTTCCTTGAGGTAAAACACAACTAAAAAAGACGTTACAGTAAACGGGCCAGCCTTCGCAGATTTTCCAAGCCTTGCACTAGGCGAATGCGTTTGAGAAAAATAGGAAGGCTTGTTTCGGTTAGTGCCTGACGCTCATTGTGAACTGCACAACGAAAAACGACGAAAAATAGAAATACGATAAGAAATGGCTCAGCGACTTCAACACATCATTAACCCACATCTTCCCAAAACAATTCGATTTCAGGCGAGCTCTATCAATTGTGCACTTTGAGTTGGTCGAGGTCTTCTTCCACTACTGACTCATACGTACATGAGTGCTCAATGTTGGTTCTCTATCTCAAAATTTACGACAAAAAATATTCAAATTTCTCTTTCTCGAAGATGGTTTTTAAGAGGAGAGAACTAAATCAGTTTAGGAAATCATCACCTCAATTCAATTGTGTTAAAAAGCAGTGAAGAAAGAAGCGAAAATTCATGTATTAGTCTCTGAAACTCACGATGTGTTGCATATTTGCATTTCAAAAAAAAAAAAAAAAACATAACAAGTATCAAGCCTCCATCGCAACCTTGTGGTACACCATTTTGCAATTGAAATCCGTTTATTGCACTTATTCAAAAGAGGATTCTAGTTTTAAGGCACAAACATATGCTCTACACAAGCAAGAAAGCATTAATTTAATGCAAGAGATTATAAAAATAAATAAAAAGAATAGGGCGGCGCAACAAAGCGAAGAGCTCCGAAGACTAGCAAACGGCTAATAGAGGAAGTGCTTTTCATGGCAATGAAACTACTATCATAGGACTTGCAAATTCCTGGAAAACTGCGATACCCATGGAAAAACAGTTTATGTGTTGTGTTAGGATTCCGTTACAGGACGCTTAATACCTCTTATTACTCAGCAGTCACATACCTTCAAAATGTTGCCACTGTTTAGCTCTTAGAAGATCGATCGAATTGGTTACATTTAAAGGCCTAGTTTCTAGGATATACTTGTGAAGTGTGTCGTTGTTGTATGTCCCATACAAATTTGACATTTTTGTTCACTCGTGAGCACTTTTCATTCCGGAGGTGAAGCTCTTACAGTTCGATGACAAAAGTAAAAAATAGTTCATCCGCAGTATAATTTCTAACTTTAAAAATAAAAAAAAAATATTTTGTACCTCAAACATCAAACATTCACTACAAATTTACAAGTGTGTGGAAGTGAGGATTGTCGAAAATTGTTTCCAATTCACAAAATGTGCACTCCACCACTTGACGTGGTTGGACAAGTCAAGAGGGAGTTCAAGCTCCAGCAGTCGATTTTGAAAGGAAATGTCTTCGATCAAACTTCTTTCGTTGCTCGTTCACTGCCTTAGCTTAAAACCATGGCAGAAGATCGCTCGTTCCACTTTCCTCGTGCTCCTGAGATACTACTCATCAAGTCGTCTACGTACGCGGTTTCAACAACTGGCTAAAGTTCAATTACGCGGAATCGGTTCAATTACTGTACTAGTTGCATGAACTTTGGTCTGAACGATCAATGTTGGATAATGTGAAGCTCTCTTCTGACACTTTAGACTAATGACAAAATAGAGAGGACTGAAAACAGCTTCGAAATGAATGTTTTGCAACAAACATTTAAAACTTGTTATAGTCAAGTCATTACGTTGAAAAAAAACATCTTAGAAATGCAAATGAACCGTGTAACTTGAATTTTGGAAATGACGTTGAGGAGGCCTATTCTCAATAACGATGAACGATAGGTAAACAAAGTGAAAGACCTTATTTGTAGAGCGTACAAAGAGCAACAAGAAAGTATAAATCAAAAATATTCGTATCTCAAAAGAGAACCGAGTTATTGTTAAGAATCTGAATTCAACCGTTTTTTCAAGATGGCGGAGAATGCACATATGAAATCTTAGTACAATTTATTAGAAGCTAAACTTTTCTAGGCCTCCCCCAAAATTCAGTTTTCTCGGTTCATTTCCATTTCCGAATGTGTAAAATGATTTGATATTTTCCTCTTCTTCGTTAAAAAGGCACAGTTCTGTCTTTAGTGAAACAACCGCCAACTTACTAAGTTGAACTTAGACTTCTTTGTTCAGGTGTTAATCATGGACAATGCAAATAGAATTATGATCACTTACACAGTAGAAACGAGTTTTCCTATCGCTAGTAATGCTACATCAATAGCAAAGCCAATACTTTCACTCAACTACTTTTAAATCTTTGTTCTCGATTCCAAAAAGTTCTCAGTTAAAGAAATCTTTCTTAACCTGTGCATCACTTAGCTCTGAGTTTATTTGTCTGTTCTTAAAATGTACATTATCGAACTTAGAATGGTATTGTTCACATAAAGTTCTTTCTACAAAAGCTCTTTTTACTGCTACATAAGCTCGCTGAGCCGGAAATGAAGCTGCGGGGCTCAGTACACTGATGACATGAAAAGCGTTTTCTCACATATCAGTTAGAAATTGGCAAAAATGTGTTGCTCCTCTCAATCTCTCAAGCAATTCGCTAGGTAAGGAAAGGTCTGTTGTGTCACAAAGTTTGTTTTTTATGACTGGACTTACTAACTCTAGGACACTCTGTTTCATACCGGCATCGTTCCCTTCCATTCTTCAAAAGCGATGACTCCTTTAGCTCTAAGGAATGATGAATATAATGCCCACCAGACCCGAGCTTAAGACCATTTATTAACTTTTTTTTATAACCGTAAAAAGGTTAGTCTGTCTTGAAAGCCCAATTTTACACCCTAACTGATGTGTTGGCAGCTCTGTCATCGTTTCTGGAATTTCCTTTGTACAATCATCACTAAGTGATTCATAGTTCGGTCTGACTTTTTGTTATTTGAATTCTTTCAACTTCTTGATAAATTTGAAATCATGCTGCTCGCAATGCTGTTTGAGAAAAACTCAAAAAGCAAAACCTGCATTAAGCATTCAACTAAGCAGCACTTTTGGAATTCTTTTGCAGTTGGAACACGAAGAGACTTAGAAAATTTCTACTTGTATCATGAAAGAGTCATTAAATTCTTTGGTCTACAATTCATGATTTTTGTTTTCGAGTCACAGATAAACGCACTACATCACACACGATTTGCCAAAGCGTCGAGCACGTTAGAGAGACACAGTACATAAATTAAAACTCCAAAAGACAGCTAAATCGCTTCGAAATTTCAATCGTTTTCTGATGTGAACCAAAATCGATCTCGTAAATTTCCCACATCATCAATTCTGTGCAATGTGGTGCTACATATTCGAGGGAATTTGTGTGAATTTTTATTTCCAAATAAATAAGGAAAAGTGTTTTGGACGTGAACAAGCTTGACAAATTTTTGACTTTACCCAACAACAACAAACAGAGAACATATTTAAATTCCAAACATACTCCCATTTCCGAACATCGCCACACTACTTACACATCACAAGCCATCAACAGTTGAATCAGCGCGCAACTTAATCCCAAAATCGTGGATACAAATCGTTTTCCCATCGCAATCCTTAAAAAGCTAAAAAAAAAGAAGAAGGAGAAGAAGAAGAAGAAGAACCAACACCGAAAACAAATACTCGTGTGCTCCAAATCGAAATGAAATGTGTGGACATTTAACCAACACGAGGGACACCAAATTCCAGGTGTCTACCTCTCGGAAGGGTTACCTCCAAGCTCCACCTCCGATCTGAATCCCCATTTCGCAAGCATCAACATCAAGGGCCGCGCGCTCTGGTGATATGGCATTTTCCCAGAAGCGATTTCGGCACCCGATATATCGCTTCGAATACCAATCACTAGTGTGTCTATCTATTCGATGGCCCACAAATGGTTAATTTATTGCCGAAGCAAATTATAGATCGTCTCGAGTGATTGTAGAACACACCAGGCAGTTAGTTCTCTTCAACATATACAAACGAGTGTATGCAGAGACCTCTTCACCAATTGATCGGTCTGCACCTTGGCGAGGGGAATACCAAGTAGGTGCTAACTGCTCAGAGTTTGGTTCTTTTTGGTTCGAAGGGAGCTTCTATTTTTCTATAAATGATCCCACTATCAGGAAATCAAAACACAATACCCACAATAAATTCTTGGTAATTCTTTTGCCTTGACTAGACCCAGCAAAACTCAGCTATGGTTTTGTTGAGACTTGAAGAGGTTAGCACATGCGTCATGCCTTGAGGCAGATGTGAGAAAGATTATTATTTGTTTAACACCACTGGCAAATGGTGGGTGATTCAGAGCCCCCTTCATGCATCCAAGAGCCTTCAGTTCACTACTGTAGAAGTCGTCATTATATTTATTGATCGCACCTTTAATCGGCAGCGATACTTGCATTTTGAAAAGCTCCTATTTCGCTCTCTCGGATGATGTGTTTCTGCTTCGTGTGTACTCATGTCGAAGATGTACGGATCCAGTAATCCATGATGAAAAAGAGTGAAAAAAGAATCTTCAGCCAGCAAAGATGATGAACAGTTGTTGATGGCGTTGCAAGAAATGGCAGAGTTTAATTGATTTATGAAGTAAGGCTCAATGCGACATTTGTCGTTAGGAATAGACTTTTTCGGCGAAGGTGGTTTGTGTCTGTAGTGTGTGTAGTGTAGAACGACCTATACAACCGGTTGTTTTGAACTTTACTTTACTCCTCAGTGGCAACGATTGTTGATTGGTATTAGGCTCATAGACTCGGTTGGTGGTTTTATTTTTATTTTTCATTGCCAAACCGACTTGTTTATGGAATTTTCATAACAGGTTGCAAAAATGTTTTCATTTCCTTCAAACAGAAGAAGTTGTGCAAGGCATTCGTATTTATTAGCAGACTGATGTTGGAAATTCTTCGGATGTACGTGGAGTACACTTATTGGTAATTAGCAGAGAATTGTGACAACTCGACTGTGGGATGAGACTCCAGTTTGGGAGTGTTTTGTAATGCAGCACGCTGTTTTTGGGGCGAGATTTTTGAAATTTCTGCATAAAAATGGCAACTATGGAGCAATTTTTGATGGAAAATCTTGATTCATTATCGTATTCGGTTGATGATGGTACGTGTGTGGAGTTTCTGTTTTGGGGAGCTTCATTTAGGAAAAGACTAGCAGTTATGTTTTGTAAGATTTGGATTCAGCTTCGGCTTTAGTCTTGAGTCTTTGGCAATGCTGCACTTATTAAACAGAGTGAAGGGTAATTCTTGCTATGTACAATCCCAACGAATCCTTTTTATATACGATGTTTCTATCGCTGGAAGAACAGTCTGTTAAGTTTAAGAGGGTATGACTGCAAGTACAACAGAGTTGATCAGCTTTAGGCCACCACAGCAAAAGTGCAAGAGGAGAATTGCGCAAAGAGCTAGAATTTCAGACTACCAGACAATTTAATGCTTACTGCTGGGGTTAACACGAGCCACAGGTGAACTCTTTCAACATGATAAAGTCCAACAGACTTCTGGAAGATATTCTGGTTCCAATAGGAACACCCTCTTTGGAGAGAATACCAAACGGACTGAAAAAGAAAGGTCGCCAATATTAAATTTGTTTTATTTAAAAGCGGCCACCAAAACAAAGTGGATAGAAAAAGTGAACCTATAAAATTTTATTAGAATTTTCGGAAACTTTTAGCTGTAGAAGGCATCCAACTTATTTATACTAAAAACATTTAGTGTCAATACAAAGAGCCCGGTTAGCGTGTCTGTCTGTTGCGTGGGAGTTACCGAGGTTCGAATCCCAGAAACATCAAGGGAAAACAAATGTTCTTCCAAAGGTATGTATCGCGTTTCGCGAGGAATTGGCAACTTCTCCGATAGTAATTTCAAGCCATGAAAAGTGCTTTCTCGATTGGTCGTTCGGAATCGGCGAAAATTTTAGGTCCCTTCCATTCCCTTACAAGGTATGGTTGTGAGGTACGCTAGACCCCAGGGCTCTCCGCTCTATTGCGCCAAGTTATTTATTTATATTAGTCTATACTACAACCATTTATTTCCCATTTTCTCAAACTCGAAATCATTGGGGATGTTTTTGAGTGAACTAAATGCAACGACAACGTTGAAAGTTGTTGAAACTTTTTTGACTACTTGATTAAGCAATATGAATCAGCAAGAACGAACAACAAGAAATTCAACCAGGGCAGGCCTTCGAAAGGAACGTGTAATAAAATATTTTAACATCATGGGATGTACTCTCAAGGTCTCAAGACCATTTCTCGTTTAAAGAGGTGTGATATCTGGCACAATTCGCACAGTAGGATGTCTTTTGACTCAGATCTAACGGATATGCCGCCTGATACGATGATTCCAAGATTCAAACTGCGTCAAAAACACACGGTCAACTTTCCGTCTGTTTAGGACTGGTTCATTCTAGAATCTGAGCCAGGAAAGGATTGTTATCGAATCTTCACAGATGGTTCCTAAACCGATGATGGACCTGGCGCTGGTCTGTTTGTGAACAGTGATGGCATACAATCGCACCCCTCCTAAGGCACATACGCGTCCGTCTTCCAAGTGGAGACATATACGCTATCTAAATGGCTATAAACTACATTACGAACAATGGCTGGGTGAGGAAAAGTATTTGTGTTTGCAGCGACAGCCAAGCTCTGCTTAAGGCTCTACTCAACCGTCTAACTACCACAAAAGTAATCTAGAAATGCAAGACTCGTTTGAATGTGGTCGCAAGACCAAATTCTTTGAGTTTTTTTGGGTTCCGACCATCACTGCATAATTGGAAACAAGATCGCCGATGAACTAGCAAGGAAATCATCTCAGACAGAGTTCTCAGGGCCTGAACCAGCACTTGCTCTGCCGGAATTCTACGTGAGAGCTTTAATCAACAATTGGATCTGTCAAGAGCCTAACCGTAGGTAGATACCATGCGTCCTTTGGATGCAAAACTTACTAAACGTATGCTCCCTAAGTTTAATAAGAAAACTGCAACATTTTCGCTATCCCGTTCCAAAAATGACTGTAGAATGCTTGTTAGCGTTGCCAAGAGGCACTTCTCTTTTGCCAAGCATTCAAACGTGAAAGACCTAAGAGATACCACACTCTGTGAATCCTGCGGAGAAGATGATGACACCGCGGAGCACTTCCTCTGTGAATTTCCTGGATATTCTCGAATCAGATTACACTTACTCGGCGCAGACATGGTGACAGCTGGTAAATTAGGCCTCATATAGGAGGATAGGAGGATTGATTACCATCGGCTTGGGAAATATTCGGCAGGCTAACACGTTGTTTTTTAAGTGATGCCCCCAGTCACTTTAGCTACTGAATTGTCACATTCATAACGAAAAGTATGTGGCTCACCTTTGAATTTTATTCTCTAACTCCATCAATAAATACTTTATGGAAAGCTTTCCTACTGATCAAAAGATAAGCTACCAATACAATCCTGCGTTAACTTAGGCCTCGAGCAATAACAACATTTCACCAACGAGCTGGATTCTTTGCAAGTTGCCTTTAGTTTTGCACTTTCTGTTTGGTGCACTTGGTTGCGTTTCCCACTATTTTCTCTGTGGTTATCAACTTTCGTGAGGAATTGCCGAGCCCTCCGAGAGTATACGCTTACATCAAAAACGCTTTCTAACTTAGCAGTTCCGAATCGGCATAAAATTGTAGATCCTTGATATGCGTTTGGCCCGAGGCTCCCTAGGTTTATTGCCCCACCCTATTTATTTTTTAATTACCTACATCGTTTCGGAAATTTGTCGAGCTGGAGTGTTGATTCCCCTCTACGCCGAATGAAAATCACCGGAAGAATATTTCTTTCTAAGCAAACCAGCTCATACTTGTGCGGTTGATACAAGTTTCAGCTTCTGCCTTATACCAGAGACTAAAAGGCAGAATAATATAGCTTCTTGTTTAGGATTGAAAGTGCAGTGCAGAGACTAAACGGAGAATTACTCTTGCAAACCGCTGCTTTTTTTGGGTTAATGTTGAATTTATATTAATCCTACTATTATCTACTTGTTTAGTTTCAAGTCAGAAAAACATAGTTGACTTTGAATTTGTGTTAGAGAAAAATTAATAATTTTTCTTCACTTCTGTTCAGTTACTATAACAATAAACAACTATTAAATTTTCTAGAAGTTTTTCTTTTCACAAAGGAAAAAGGAATTTTTATCAAAAGGTTATAGGCCCAGTCCACGGTAATACTGCATAAGGGGATTCTGGTTTTGTACGAGACATTTCATAATCGAAATAGTACATTTGGATCCAAACATGGAAAACGACAGGGTAAATATCGAAAAACTGGAGGGTGGAAGCAATTGGTTGACGTGGAAGTTCCAAATTCGACAAATTTTGGAAGCCAACGAATTGTTTGATGTTGTAGACGAAACCGCTCAGAAGCCAAACAATACTCAAGAAAATTATTCAACTGCGATTGTGGCATGGAAGAAATTGGATGCAAAAGCAAGAAGGACAATTTCAACAGCATGCATGAAACAGCCACTTCTTCAGATCATGAACTGCGAAACAGCGCACGAGATGTGGACAACCCTTAAAAGCACATATGAGCAGTCATCGAAATCAAACATTTTATTTTTGCAACAGAAGTATTATAGTTTGTCGAAGGAGCCAGGAGACGATATTTCAGTTTTCTTGTCAAAGCTGTTGGAAATTGTGCAGCAACTGAGAGATCAAAAGGAAAACATATCTGAGTCTATGGTTATGACTAAGATTTTGATGTCTTTGCCCGCCGAGTACAACCATTTTCATAGCGCATGGGAGTCTACAGGTTCTGAAAGTCAAACTATAGGAAATTTACGTGCACGTTTGATGACTGAGGAACTTCGTTTGAAATCGCAGGGTCAGGTGGAAGAGGTAGAGGCACTTATGGCGAGGCGAATTTTTACAAAGAAAGTCGGCAATTCCAAGAAGAACATACCATCTAGCAGCAACTTTAAGGGCTCAAATAAAAACGGGAAACCAAAAGGTAAATGTTTTAGGTGTGGCCAAGGCGGTCATTGGAAGCGGGACTGTCCACAAATGAGAGATAAGAAACAGGATGACACTTCGGTTGACGCTTTTGTTTGTCACGGGCCTGCATCCACCGGTGACAAAGATACTTGGATTCTAGATTCCGGAGCGAGTGACCACATGAGCCATCGACGTGATTGGTTTGAAAATTTCACAGAGACAATAAGCTATGTTACGATTGGAAATGGTGAAAAAATAATAGCTCAAGGAAAAGGCGACATCAACATTCTTGCATTCAATGGCGATGACTGGATCCAGAAAATTATGGTGAATGTTTTGTATGTGCCAGACATTCAATTGAATTTGTTTTCCTCAGGAAAGGCCATGGATCTAGGGTATCAGTTAAAGTCAAACAACAAGAGATGCGAGTTACTGAATAACGGAAATGTTGTTGCAGTGGGAGTTCGTCGAGAAAAGTTGTACCAGATGATGTTTACGGTGAGTCAATCCCAGGACGGCACTGCTTCGGCAAATTTAGCCGTGAAAAGATTGTCGCTTCGGTCGTGGCACGAACGGTTGGGACACCAGAATATCGCTTACGTGAGGAAGTTCTTAAAAGATCGAAGTATCAGTTTTGACAATGAAGATTTCATTTGCGAGGCTTGTATATACGGAAAACATCATCGGGGTAGTTTTAAGAGCTGCGAAAAGAAATCAAACAATTGTGGGGAATTACTTCATTCTGATGTATGTGGACCGTTCCAAGAAAACTCAATGGGGGGCGCTAAGTATTTTTTGTTACTGAAGGACGACTACTCGCATTTCCGTTTTGTATATTTCTTGAAGCACAAGTCGGAAGTTGCAAGCAATGTGAACAAATGTATACTTAAAATACAAAAGGAAAATGGACACAGCGTTCGATATTTTCGATCAGACAACGGTACTGAATTTGTCAACGGGGAGTTGAAAAATTTCTTCGACGAAATGGGCATTCAACACCAGCGAACAGTTCCATACACGCCAGAGCAAAATGGGTGTGCTGAAAGGGAAATGAGGACTATCGTTGAAGCAGCGAGAACCATGCTTCATTCCAAACAAATGGACAAAAAGTTTTGGGCCGAAGCAGTAAACTCATCAGTTCATGTCCTCAATAGAACTGGAACAAGTACTGTAGCAGATAAAACTCCTTATGAACTTTGGTACAGCAAAGAAGCAGAAATCAACCATTTAAAAGTTTTTGGCACTGAAGTTTTCATTCATATTCCAAGGGAGAAACGGCAAAAACTTGATGCAAAGGCTGCGAAGTGCGTCTTCGTCGGATATGACAACCAATCCAAAGGGTATCGTGTTTGGAATCCGAAGACAAACAAAATCGAAATAGCTCGAGATGTTATATTTTTGCTTGAAGACACCGTCGTATCCCTCGATTTGGAAGAAAGTGAAATGGAAATAAACTCAGTTGGTGATAGCACATCTGAAGAGGTAATGGTACCAGGACAAGAAGTTCAGCAAGGAGCAATTTGTGATCTTGATAACAGGAATATTGTCAGACAACGATTACGAGATCGGAGTGAAATTGCAGCTCCAAGGCGATTACCATACCTCGCATCAGATGACCATATGGCAATGTTAGCTTATGAAGACGAACCAAGGACTTACGATGAAGCAATTGAATCAGATAACTGCAAGCACTGGATACAAGCCATGGATGAAGAGAACGATTCCCTCATAAGAAACAAGACATGGACTTTAGTAGAACCATCAACTGATAAAAAGGTAATTGATAATCGATGGATTTTCAAAATCAAACGAAACCCGGATGGGAGCATCGATCGTTATAAAGCTCGGTTAGTAGTACGAGGGTTTACACAAGAATATGGAATTGATTACCAAGAAACCTTCAGTCCAGTTGTCAAGTTTACATCGATTCGAACAATATTTACGTTGGCTGCATCAAAACGGATGAAGCTGAAACAATTTGATGTTAAAACGGCTTTTCTCAACGGAATTTTGGAAGAAGATGTTTACATGCGTCAACCCATTGGATATGAAGATGGCACTAAACGAGTTTGCAAGTTAGCCAAGAGTTTATATGGCTTAAAACAGGCATCACGCTGTTGGAACAAACAGTTCACGATGTTTGTAAACAAGTTTGGTTTGAAGGCTTGTGAGTCAGATCCATGTGTGTTTGTTTCTGACGAAAAGGATAGCATGCTGATTCTGGCTATTTATGTTGACGACGGTTTAATAGCAGCAGAAAAAGAAGAAGCTATAGATCCAGTGATTCGACACTTGCAAAGGGAGTTCGAAATCAAAGTTTTCGAGTTGAAATGTTTCTTGGGCCTCGAAATAATTCAATCAACAGATTCAACGATTCATGTGCATCAAGAAGGTTATGCCAGAAACATCATTCATCGGTTCAATATGTCAAATTCAAATGCTGTCACAACACCATCGGATACTGCTCAAAACCTAGGGGACTTTACGGCCAACGAAGAAGTCAAATTTCCTTATCGGGAAGCAGTAGGAAGTCTAATGTATCTGGCAGTAGCAACAAGGCCGGATATAAGTTTTGCAGTGGGAAATGTTAGCCGACATTTAGATAAACCAGCAGCAGCTCATGTGAATGCGGTAAAACGTATAATAAAATATATAAAAGGTACAATGGATACAGGCATTCGCTTCAACGGGGGAAATGATTTCAATTTCTGTGGATTCAGTGACGCAGACTACGCTGGAGATATTGAAACAAGAAGGTCAACGTCCGGTTATATTTTCACGCTTGGAGGTGGAGTCATCAGTTGGAGCTCGGAACGCCAAAAACCAGTTGCATTATCAACAACTGAATCCGAATATGTTGCGGCGGCACATGCTGTGAAGGAACTGGTTTGGCTTAAGAGATTGATAAGTCAGTTACTTCAATCAAAAGTGGATACGCCTGCTTTCTTCATGGACAACCAGAGTGCGATACGACTTGTCAAGAACCCGGAGTTTCATAAGAGAACGAAACATATCGACGTGAGATATCACTTTATTCGTGAACAATTTGAAGATGGTGCTTTTGAACTAAGGTACGTGCAATCAAACGACCAGTTGGCAGACATAATGACAAAAGCTCTACCCAAGATTAAACATCAACGTTTTTGCAACCTGATGAATGTTATCTCGAAGAAATGACATTTTTTCAATTCTACGATTATGAAATTCTAATTTTTTTGACTTGTATCTAAAAGTGGGAGTGTTGAATTTATATTAATCCTACTATTATCTACTTGTTTAGTTTCAAGTCAGAAAAACATAGTTGACTTTGAATTTGTGTTAGAGAAAAATTAATAATTTTTCTTCACTTCTGTTCAGTTACTATAACAATAAATAACTATTAAATTTTCTAGAAGTTTTTCTTTTCACAAAGGAAAAAGGAATTTTTATCAAAAGTTAACAAGGCAATTGAGAAACAAAACCCTCTCTAGAAAGACCAAGATAACCCATTATAAGACCCTGTTCGTCTCTGTCCTGCCATACGACGCAGAAGTGCGAACCTTACCTGAATCAGATTAGGAGACTCTTGGCTGTTTTGAAAGAAAAATACTCCAAGTGATTCTTAGTCCCGTCATTCGTGCGAACGATGTAAAAAGCCAAATATTCAACGAAAAGCTGTATGAGGCGTACCGCGACATATGCATAGCTAAAGACTACGATGGCTATTGATTGAAGTGCTTGTTAGGTTCGGGTATCTAGGACGTTACAATACTCCAGGGTATCACAATGGATCTACATTGATCTAAGTGTGATGGCAATAAGATCAACCGTCGTCAGCCCATTCTACCTAACCTAACCTAACCTAACCTAGGTTCGGGTAAGTTAAATGTGGCTGTCAGGAGAAAGACTTTTGCACTTAGACCAATAAAAGAAAAGTTTCCTGACTACTTGGAGTTTTCTATAAAACAATTGGAGACTGAATGTCTATGTTCATGACTTGAAATGTTAAACTCGAAAAAAATTGACCAGGAGTTTGAATCGTAGCACAGGTTTACCCAAAAACAGTAATGCCCACCTAAGTAAATTAAATCTATCTCTGCTCCTTTCGTTTTTCTAATAAAGATGACTTCCTAACTTCAAAAAATAACGAAATGAGAAAGGTGATTCTACGATTGATCTTTGAAACAAAAGCTTCGACGAAATTCAAAGTTAGAAGGTCGAAAAAAGAACGAATCGTTAATGAATGAAATGTTCTTCAAGACAACCATACTTGGTGTTGTGCTCATTGAAAGCCATCTCTCAATGAACTAATACACTATTGTTCACTCAACAATCCTAAACTTGATCGGATCAATCCTAAGTCACTCCCACTACAACATCCCCCAACTGGCCTTTGAAAACAACTTTTAAGTCCCATTCCAACAATATCCATTTGGGATGACGAAGAACTTATAAGAAATGATTCAATTCACTTCAACATATGGTTCAAATAACAATGGAGAGATAGGTGGCGTAGTGTACTCAGACTAAATAAAAGCGGAAGTTCTGGAGTTCAGAGAGATCCTATCGTAGCTTAAAGAAAACGTGATATCATCAATAATATCAGCACTTTTTCAGACAGCCAAGCAGCCCTCAACGAGCTCAGTTACCGCCCACAACTGTAGATTATCTTTCCTGGAGGTGGCTGAACACTTCAATATTCACCTTTTTTCACTGCCGCTCTGGGGCACAGACATATCATAGGAAACTGAAAACCCGGTGAATTCGCCAGAAATGGATCCGGGAAACCAATCTGACTGAACATTGGTATAGCGATCGCAACATGCAAGATGCCATAAGCAAAACATCATTAAATTATATAAAAAAAAAAAAAAGAGCCACTACCTTTGTGGTAACAAACGCGACAAGTCTCGGTGTTCAAGCAACTTTCGGAGAAGCTGTTTAGGAGAAGGAAGAGACAATCCCAAACCTCCTCTGTTCATATTCTACTCTCTCCCTCAAATGAAAACTACATCTAGGTAATTCTTCTTCTATGATTGATCCAAGCCTTCTAATGAACACAGATATCATTCGCCCCCATTACTTTATTAGAAGCTCCAAATGGTTTAATTCATTGAGGCATTCCCTCACCTCTTTTTTATGGCATCAACGGACTTAATATTGGTCTAGGTGTGTCGGTTGGTTTCCTGAAAGACATTTAAACCTAAGATAAGAGAGAAATTGCTAAAAAACCAGAAAAGCAAACGGAAATTTACGCAGATCTTCACAGATCGAAGTAATTCTTGGACTGCAGTTAAACTTTTTTCAATCAATTGAATTACCGAACGTGAGTATAAATAAATAAAGAATTCTCAATCGTAATTCAATGCATAGATTTAAGAACTATAACTTTTTGGCCTGCAATCTCGTAAACTCTGATAAAACTATGTGAGGAGATTCTCAATGTGTCCAAGGAAGAAAGAGAACAATTTGCCACTAAGGTTGTTTGAAAACTCAAGAAATCAGAAAAAAAAACTTACCGTATCAGCTGCCGTCAAATTAATACCCAATCCACCTGCTCTGGTCGATAAAAGAAATACAAAAATATCAGCTCGACTTTGGAAGTCAGCTACCATATCACGACGAGCAGATATTTTACTTGAACCATCCAATCTCATGTAGCGATGTTTGCGGTGCCACATATACTCCTACAAAACAAACAAAAAAAGAAGAATTCCATAAAATAAAAACTTTATTTTATCCTCCTCTGACATTTCCACGACTCACCTCCAACAAATCGATCATCTTTGTCATCTGTGAGTAAATCAAAACGCGATGTCCCTGCGCTTTAAGTCTCGTCAGCAAACTGTCCAACACTGCCAGTTTACCAGCATCGGACACCAGTGTCTGCTTATCAGGAATCACTATAGACGACCATCCGTACTTTGGTCGGCATAGTTCTAGTCCATTGTTTACCAACGCATAGCCCTCTTGGTTGTCACATTGGATATGACGAATATGTGCCCATTCAGCTGCTCGGCTTTCACAACTTTCAGACAAATAAAATTTTAATGTAAAAAAAAACTTCAATTCAAAGAGAAATTCACTTACTAGACTCTCCTTTTGACGGCTTGAACTTTTTGTCCAAGGCCGTACAAAAATCTTGGCATTTCGATTGCTTCACATGAATACTTCTTTGGTGATCTGGGAATGTGTAGAAATTCCGGCAAAAGAACAGTTGTTGATTTAGCATTTTTATCGGGGTTCTTTGGAGGTCGACCTCTGGGAGGAGATGTAAACATTTTAGGCTCCTCTTTGATGGCAACCGTTTGATTTTGAGCGTAGTCTTCATCGGCATCAATCTCGGTTTTTAGCATTGAGCATCCATCTGCAAGTTGAGGTGATCTTATTTCGGTGATCTTACGCTTTCTGCTCCTTATGACACGATGTTCGATGGTTTCTTGCATATTTACGATCTGATAATCGCCAAATGAGTAAAAAGAACTTTCCGAAGAAGTCTGGGAAGATGTGTAAATGATAGTACTAAGATATGAGATAATCTTTGAAGAATACTTACCCTAGCTGTAAAAACCAACCCATGCATTACACTTTCCTTTGCTAGAAATCTCTTATCCAGGACATTACGCAGAGTTGGCTGCAAAAGCATCGTTTTGCGAAAAGAATAATTCTCCCACCACTCCATTTTGTGTGCATAATCAGCATATGACCTCAACGTCATCAAATAATGCTTGAAACTGAAGAGAAAAAAAATAAAAACACTGTTGCGTTTGAAGAGAAATCAAATCAAAGAGACTTACAATCCAATTAGTCCAGCTACCGTCATGTCTTCGACATCCTTGGGACTCAAATCACAAAACCGGCTAAAACTAAACCCACTCCCCACTCCTAAGTCCACGTACCTAGGGTACTGGTCCGATTTCTTCCGTGGCTTCTCAGAAAAGAGATCCCGATGCACGTGTTCAGTCTTGAAGATGTTAAACCTGCAAAATAGGACGATCAAATTACTGACTCTCAAACAATCCTTTACAAAAAAAACAACAAACCTATTGTATAGAAGATGCTTCTTGCTTGGCATAGCAATGTTTAACAGAGCCTCGTTGTAGACCAACCGAGGAACCACATACTCCTCACACTTCATAGAAAACGGGCTTTTGGCATCTCTACGCTCGAATAATTCTGGATGATTGCACACCTTTCTGAACTGCATCACCAGGTTCATAAGATTCGATGTGAAATTTCTATCCACTTGATGACCATCACCGCCACCAATCGTATAATGCAAAAGATCCTCAATACGAATCTTTTTCTTCAAAGCCATGTAGAGCAGCTTTTGTCTTGTGGTTAGTGGACAGTACACCATAATCTCAATTTTGTCAGAGAGCTCGTTTTCTACGTCCTTCTTGATTCGGCGCAACATAAAAGGCTTTAAAATCATATGCAGTCTGGATATTTGCTTCTCATCAATTCCTGTTTTGTTTTCTGCATGACTCTCAATGTCCTTAGAGAACCACTCATTGAACTCGTCATGGGAGTCGAAGAGCGTCGGCATAATGAAATGAAGTAATGCCCACAATTCAGCCATACTGTTTTGTATTGGTGTTCCACTCAGTAACAAGCGATTGCGACAATTGAAACCGAGCAGTAGTTTCCAGCGCATTGAAGAGGAGCTTTTTATTGCTTGAGCCTCGTCCAGAATCATGTATTGCCACTTGATGCGATTGAAGTACTTGTAGTCCGACACAATTAATTGGTAACTAGTGATTACAACATGAAAACTCGCATCCTTGGTGTGCAAATCTTTCTGTTCCCAAAACTGACGGAGAATCTTTCGCTCATTGGGTGAGCCCCAATAGGGGACCACATTGAAATCAGGTACAAACCGTTGCATCTCTTGTTGCCAGTTGTGTAAGGTCGATGCTGGAGAGATGACTAAAAATGGACCCCACACACCATATTTCTCAGCGATGTGACACAAGAAGGCTATTGATTGGACTGTTTTACCCAAGCCCATCTCATCGGCAAGAATACCACTGATACCCTGATCGTAGATGTTTGCTAACCATGTCATTCCCTTCAGTTGATATGTCTTGAGAGTTCCGCGAAAGATATCCGGTTGAGGCAGGTCTGGCTTCAGTTCTGCTGATGTAGATGGAGGTTCGTCAGCTTCTTCCTGTTGATTTTCATATAAATCATTTTAGTGCGTATACATTTTATGAAATAACAGGAAATAAACGAAATTCTGAAAGCTTCCTACTCGAGATGTAATGGATTTAGGTCAACGTGCTCACAGCTGTAGCTTCGTTCGTTGAAATTTGTACAGAGGGTTGACATTGGTTTCCTTCACAACCTTTTATGTTGCGAAAAAATCAGCTGAGGTTCAAAAAAGCTAACGATTTTAGATAGGGCCAGGAAGGATAGGCTCTGATTGGTGTCAATTTGGCGGGGCTCAAGCTCAAGCTCAAGCTAGCCACTGAGTACTGGTTTCCTCCAACTGGCATAACATACCAAAGGATGGATGCCGGCAAAAATGTCTAAATGCCCAAACTTTCCATTCTGCGGTAGCGCCCTTCAGGTATGCAATATGATTTTGTAGTACTTAAAACTTTAAACGTGTTTTTCTCAAAATCACTTTTTTTGAACTGGCCGAAGACATAACTCGGACAAATCTTTACCAATCTATACGAAATTTTGACAGTACATTCGAAATACCCTTCTCCGGAGACGTACATACGTAGGATTTTTTTTTATGTTGCATAGTTTTTTTTAATCAACAATTTGGTCGTTTTTTTATAGTGAACATTTTAATGTTTTGTTCAAACGTGCACCATTTCGCGAAAAAAAAACAAAATATCGAAAAAATCCTAAGTATGTCTCTTGCTGTGTTTATATAGAAACTAAAAATTTTCGGGATCTTGTTTCAAGACAATAATTAAGAAGGTTACATCTTCGGCCACGGACCCGTCTAAAAAATGAGGCGCCTCCGAAGAAATGCTGGACAGCCGCCATTTTGAATTTAATTGACACGAAAAAATTTGTGTTTGTATATTAAAACCTAAATTATAAAACCTTTTCCACAGATTTTCGATTGATCTTTTTGTTGAGTCAGAAAAAATTTATAAATTATGCCCATTTTTTCACGCTCTAGACCAGCTTTCCCCCTTAAACGGACTACGTGCAACCGGAAAATTAGCGAATACCTTGGACTGCTGCAAAGCAGATACAACCGCCCTCCAAGAAATACGATGGAATAAGCCGGGCCTAAAGAAGAAGATGAAAACTGCAACATCAACGCATATTTAAGTGCGGATTTGTAGTTAGTTAGAAGTAAACTCAGAGATAAAGTTATCAGTCAAAACCAAGTAAACGAGCATATAATGATTATATAATAATACTATATAATAATAATAATGAATATATAATAATGAGTCGGGCCACTACCTTGTTGTAGCTAAGGTACGAATGAGGATATCCTGTTCACGGCTCGGGCGAACTAACGCCGTGACGCTGTGTGACGTCGAAAAGCTACAATCGGAAGAGATTGCCCGTGCCTTCTCCAATCGAGTATCCCTCCAAATATCCTTGAAACTTATACCGTAAGAATCAAGCATTGAAGAAAAGTGCCAGCAATACCAACAAGCCATCGGAACAGCTGCCTTTGAAATTCTGGGTTTCACTGGACCCCCAAAACGAAACCCAGGGTTCGATGAAGAATGGAGGCAGTCAAATGCAGCCAAACAAAAAGCTCGACAAATGTTGATGCAAAAGGGAACAAGGGCTGCTTACGATCAGTAGAACGAGATTTACAAGGAGAAAAGAAGGGAAGAACACAAATTTTTAAAAAAGAAAGAGAAGCAGCATGAGAAGCGCTCGTTTAAAGAAATTTGGTGGTGCCATGACAGGAACGAGATTCGGAAGTTTTACCAAAAGGTGAAAAGCAGGGTGGCAAGCCCCGAACTTAAGCCTTTAAAGACCAGCAGGGCAATATAGTAGTCGAGTCACAGTCGTTACTGAGGAAGTGGAAAGGTCACTTCTGCAGACTGCTTAACGGCGATGAAGACATTAATTCTGCTGTCAGGCAGAATGCCCCTTTCAAGTGGTAGATACGCCGGACTCGTGAGTTTGAATCCCGCTCTAGGTACCTACTTTTCTTCCAGCCTCCCAGTTTCATTTGGACGCCGCCCTTGAGGTTATAATGTGGAATTACTACCATCTCATTTCCATCTTCTGCACCACAAAAAAAAGGGAAGACTGCTACCCTGGTAGTACAGTGAACCGAAAACTAGGTTTGAGTGCTCCAGATTGGCATAAGCCTCCTTTTATATATATATACTAGCTGACCCGCCCCGCGTCGCTCAGGCCCTACGTTCATCAAATTGAAAGTTAAGTAAAGTAGTTTCAAAGTTTCTATTCTAGTGGGAGAGTGAGGATGAAATATAGTTTATGTTACTCAGGGACAATTAAGCACTCTAACGATGATAGAATTTGTGGGATCGGTATAGCATTTTCCAAGTTTTCGAATATGTCCCAGTTCCCGTCCCATTCCCATATGGGGATGAAATATAGTCTACGTAGCACCGTATTGTAATGGCGAAAACCGTACTGAAATCAGTACAGTGGTTTTTGAATTCCGGTTCTCGTTCCTATATTACTCAGGGATATTGAAGCACTCTAACCATGAAAGAATTTTTGGAATTAGTTAAGTATTTTCCAGGTTCTTGATTATGTCACCATTCCCGCTTCCGTTCCCGAAAGAATATGTTAAGAAAATAATTATAGTCTTTGTTACTCATGAGCACTTTACACTCTAGCGTTGAAAATTTTTTGGAATTGGTCCAGTATTTTCCAAGTTCCCGCTTATGTTCCTGTTCCCGTCCCATTCTCGTGGGAATATGGGGATGACATCGTACTGTAACAGCGACAAAAATTACAATTCGTTCCAGTGGTTTTTCAATTTCCGATCCCCTTCCCATTACCGGTCCTGGAGGATGAATCTAAATATTACCCCATTACCATTATCCATTAATGGTACCTGCATCCAAGAAACCGAAAAGCTGTCAGTACTTGGCATGCGTGTAAACGACGATCTTCGTTGGAATGACCACATATTTGAAGTCGCCAAAGACGCTGCTTAATGCTTAGGTTTCTTAAGACAATGCAGGAAGTTCTTCACCCCTTCTGATCTGGCTACAATTTATAAGGCCTTCATCCGCCCAAAACTGAAATATAAATCCCATATCTGGTCAGGTGCTTCTCAAACATCTTTGCGCCTGCTTGATAGGGTACAAAATAGAGCGTTAAAACTGATGGGTGATAGTTCAATCGTAGAATCGATTGATTCTCTTGAACATCGTCGAAACGTTACTTGGCTCACTCTTTACTATCGCTTTTTTCACAAACAGTGCTCTAGTGAAATAGTCAGTTGTATTCCTCCCCTGAAACAATTTAGCCGCAACACCCACCTTGCTAAGAATGCCCATCAGTTTTACCTTGAGCCCAACTTCGGGCGTACAGTCAAGTATAGAGATTCTTATTTTAGTCGCACCACCTGTATGTGGAATGCTTTACCTGGCTCTGTATTTCAACTACATTACGATTCACAAATGTTCAAAAGCAAGGTGTGTCTGTATATGTATGTATGGCTTATTATTGAATAAATAAAAATTTGTCTATGGTACTCAGGTGCAATAAATTAAAAAAATTTAATACTTTATTCTTATCACATCAGTCAAAAAATTAAAAAAAAATTTCAAAACAAACCTTTTCATTTGTTTTTTATTATTTTAATTTTTTGTTGTCAAAAAAAAAAAAAAACAAAATCATTGTTTGAATTTAATTTTTAATTCACTACAGTTAAGAATAATGAAATTGTCTATTTTACTGTATTCCAATTCCACCTGCCTGGCTGATTTGTGAATCTAAACCATTCAGGGCGCCACTCAAACGCAATCGGAAAAATTCATTTAAATCGGTTAAGCCGTTTAGGAGGAGTTCAATTACATACACACGTACAGCAGAATTATATATATAAAGAAGATAAAAAAAAACAATGACACCGAACATCGACGAATTGGAAAAAAAATCAAAACATATAGGCATAACATCGAGTTAGTGAAGATCTTCGTCTACCTAGGATCCGCTACATACACGGAAAACTGCATCAGTGCGGAATAACTCTTTCCAACCGTTGCTTCTTTGGGATGTGAAGGGAATTGAGAAACGAAACCCTCCTCAGAAAAATCAAGGTAACACTGTGTAAGAGCTTGATCATCCCAGTCCTACTTTAAGATGCAGGAGCGTGGACTTTATAGAAAGCGGATGACGAAACCCTTGGTCGTTTTAAAAGAAAAATACTACGAGTGATCTTTGGTCATGTATGCGAAAGCAATGTGTTAAGAAGAAGATGCAACAACATGCTGTATGAGCTGTACCGCGACATGGACACAACAAGAAGAGTACGCATCGCGAGGCCAAAACTTCAAAGAACAATTTGTCTAGGTGTTACGGGGGCCTTCCCCAGCACACCGGGAGCTGCTCTCGACGCACTGTTGAATCTTCCTCCCCTTGATACCTACATCATGGGGTGTACTCTCAAGACCATTTCTCGTTTAAAGCGATGTGGTCTCTGGCACAATTCGCACTGGAGCTTTGAGGAACTCGCAAGCAGCATATCTTTTGACTCACGTCTAATGGATATGCCGTCTGACACGATGATCCCAAGGCTCAAACTGCGTCAAAATTACTCAGTCAACTTTCCTTCGGTTCAGGACTAGTTCACTCCAGAATCTGAGCCTTGAAAGAACTGTTATCGTATCTTCACAGATGGCTCCAAAACTGACGAGGGTTCTGGTGCTGATGCCTTTGTGGAGAACGACGACATCCGACTGTACCAAACTTTGGGATCATACGCATCCGTTTTCCAGCGGAGGCTTATGCTATCCTAATGGCCTTGAGCCACATAACGAACATTGGATGGACGGGGAGAAGTATTTTTGTTTGCAGCGACAGCCAAGCTGTGCTTAAGGCCCTTCTCAACCCTCTAAACACTTCGAAAGTGATCCAGGAATGCAAAAGCTCTCTGAATGCGGTCGGAAGATTAAATTCCTTGAGTCTCATTTGGGTTCCGGGCCATCACGGCATAACTGGAAATGAAGTCGCCGATGAACTTGCTAGGCAGGGATCTCAGACAGCTTTTTCAGGACCTGAACCGTCGCTAGGTCTGCCAGCGTCCTCAGTGAGAGCTTCAATCAACGATTGGATCTTTGAAGAGCAAAATCGTAGATGGCATGCCTCCATTGGATGCAGACAAACCAAGCGTATGCTCCCCAACGTTAGTAAGAAGACTGCAACATTTTTGCTAGCTCGTAGCAGAAAAGACTCTAGAAAGCTTATTGGCGTTGCCAGCGGGCACTTCTCTTTTGCCAAGCATTTAAACGTGTTAGACTTAAGTGATACCACACTCTGTGAATCTTGTGGAGAAGATGAGGACACCGCAGAGCACTTCCTCTGTGAATGTCCTGCCTGAGGTTACAGATACTCGGCGCAGACATGGTGAGAGCTGGTAACTTAGGCTCCTTATCATGGCAGCGTCTTTTGGCTTTTCTCCGAACATCTGGAAAGCTATAACAAATAGAAGGTTGCTATCTGGTAGTACAATGGACCGGTATTTAGGTCTGACTGCTCCAGCTGGTATTTTAAAAACCTCCAAAAAAAAAATAAAAAAATCGCGAGCCCATGTAGAGAGGATGACCCCAACGCTCTGGCTCGACTTGATTTCTACAGCCCATTGTAAGAAAATAGCAAAACGGAAAGACCTTGTCTTAAGTGGCGCAATCAAACGGAAGAAGACCTCAACCGATTTAGAGTTCAAAACTGGAAAGGGTTTGCCCGCAATCAGAATAAGTTGGTTGAAACCCAGCTACGGCCCGAACTGTAATGACCATCTAAGTAAGTAAGTAAAGTCGAAAGGCCGAGACGGTGGAAGTTTTATTTCAGCTTCTACTTTCCAAAATAGATCCAAAAGTCGTTTGCCATAAGTTTTTCGCCTTTTCACTTTTATCGACTATTGGAGTTGATTTAAACTAAACTGACCAAGCGGCCTTTCTGTGCTGACAAAAATAAAAAAGAAACTAAAGACAAGCAGTCCAATAAAAGGTTTTGTTTATGTGTTGGTATTCACTCCATCACTCCAAACATAAAAAATTGGGAGCGATGAAATGACTCCCAATCTTCAATACAAGTTCACATTTGGAAAAAGTTTTTACGTGAATTTTCCTTTGTTAACCGACATAAATTCCTTTTAAGAAAGCCTCATAAAATACTGCCAAGCAAAATGTCCACCAGTTGGAGAGTAAAGCCTTGAAAAACTCGGAAAATAGATAAAATAAATAACCTCCCACTAAACGAATTGTGAACCCTCAAGAATCTCTTTAAAGGCTATTCAAGAATCTTGTAAGCTAAGTGAGAGACTGCGAGGAAACTCTTGTTAAAAAAAAACTACACAAACTCACCTCCTTAATAGACACGTCAAATTGCTGTGTTCGAGCACGGTCTGCGTTAAAAGCTTCTGCGGCATGCCTCTGGGCAAGTTGTTTCATCAAATCCGAGTCGTAGTCATCATACGCCGACAATCGAGGATTAACTTCTTCATCTAGTTGATTTAAAATACGTAACTGTTCCTCCTCCGTTCCAAATCCCAGCTTCTTCGACATGAAATGAGCATACAACTCAGTCTGGGTTATCAAGAAGTTTAGTTTTCGTTGCTGTCTCTTTGCCTCGATGATTTCCACATCAATCTTACGCTGTTCCTCGGCCTCCTTTTCCATTCTACGACGAGTCTCCCTCTCTACACGATCATAGCGTTTCCAATAGCCTTGCATTTCCCTCGTCAAACGCTTCGCTCGCCAAATGGTTTCCTTCATGATTTTCTGTGATTGCATTGCCTTCTGTCGAGTCACTTTCATGCACATGGTAGCGACACGTTTGCAGCCCTGAAGCATCTCCTTGTGATTGTTGGCCTTTGCTCGCTGCACTTTGCCGAGTTCTTTCTTTGACATGAGTTGGAACACTTTGCGGCGTCTAGCCGCCATGAGTTCTGGAGTTTTGGCAAGCGCCGACTTCTTTTTACGACCACGACCAGAATGACCGGGTACTCTAAGTGAACCCATTGGACTGTGGGATTTGGAGTCGATGTCCTCTTCACCGAACTCTGATTTGATTGGCAGTGGGTGTTGGGATGCGTTCCATTTTTGATTCTGTGGATCGACAGAGCCCGATGGATCTCCATGTTTGCTACGCCGTTGTTTTCTTGGTTTTGGAATCTTAGGTGGTTTTTCTTTCTTCTCGCGCTCCTTGCGTCGTTTTCGCACTCCGACTATCGATCGTTGGTGTTCCGGAAACATGTCGTAAGCGGACAGGAGGCCGGTGCCATAGTAGCCGTATTGGGTGTTCTACAAATCCAAGATTATGAGTCTCAGCACATGGATTGATCCAAAAATACTCACCTTTTCCTTTTTGTAGTAAGATTCTCTATACTTTTGCTCACGTAGATGGCTCCTGAGCATGTCTTTGACGTAGTCGTCCTCATCCGAGATGTCTGAGTCAGTGTCGGTATCGCTTAGCAGAGCATCGCACAGCCATTCCCTTTCGCTGGTAACGCTCGAGAGGTTGTACACATGAGCCTTGTCACTTTGTCGCTCTGAAAAACATAGAATTATGGTAAGTTTACACCCAAATCAGACGGAAAGTCCGACTTACCCTCCTTGGATCCATTTATTCCCTTGAAGCGCCCATGAGCTCTTCTAGACCCATCATTTTCGTCCTCTTCTGTTTCTGAATCGGTACTTGCAAGTGGCTGAGTGAGCATCTTATGAGCAAACGACATGAACGGTCTCATATCCAGACTTGCCTCCAGTTGCTGCAAATGCAATGGTTTGGCAAACTTCTTTGCACCCGTGCCATTTTCGTTTTTTGTCGATGTTGCCATTTTTATTTTTTGATCAGCAATAACCTATTTCTTGCCTGTCGTCAAATTGCATAAAGGTTTGGCTTCGTATTTATACAATTTTTCCATTCGCTTTGAGAATTCCACTTGGATTTTTTGTTTATAAACAATTTCTTCGAATTTGTTATCAGTTAAGAGTACGAAGTAACCACATCAAATAACAGTGGTTAAATTGAATTGGCCATTGCGATGGCTTGATGAATTGCGTAAAAATTTTCTTAATGCACGCTGTTTGGGGGGCATTAAAACCAATAAAACAAAAGGCTAGGGAGATAGAGAAAAAGTTTGAAAAATTTGACATGTTTATTTGGTACACCATTGAAGAGGTGACAGTTGGTTATCAATTTAACGAAGCATTTAACGAAACCGGCATGAATTTAACGAGGAAATATTTGAAATCCAGGTGGCGCATTGCATAGATGTACTAAAATGAGCGAGTTCAACTCATTGGGTTTTTAAATGAAATTTATTTCAAATGGTTGCGTGCAGAGGAAATAAAAACTTAAAAGAAACATCGGCTGTTGCAATCATTTTTATAAAAATATTCAAATGTAGATTGATTGGTTTAAGATTGATCTGCTTGTGGTTGAATGATATGGCCACCTACACTTGATGTTGCAATTATAAAAGTACAACTTTGTCTGCCATTGATTAAGTTTTTCGATAGCTGGCAGTGAAATTGAAAACGAAAACGATTGAGATTAGGTGCTGTTTCAAGTGCTTCTGACAAAATGCTATGATCCCAGCAGTTGAAAGAAAATCTTTTACTTACAAGCCAGCTTTGATTACAATTTTAGTCCAAACTTAAAGAGAATTCAAGAAAACATGCAACGCACTGTAAAGGTTCTTTCAAACCAAAGCGATTTAACAGTTGCAGCAGTGACAAAAAGGAGGCAAGAGCCAGGATTTCATCTGCTTCAAAGAAATTGAATTGCACAGCACACCCAAGTTCAAATATGAGATAAAAAAATAAAATAAATTGGGTGGCGCAACAGAGCAAGGAGCCTCGAGGCCTAGCGCATTTCTCACAACCAAGCCTTGTGAGGAAATGGAAGGGACCTACAATTTTCTGCCAGATCCGAACTGCTAATCGTGAAAGCGCTTTTCATGGCAATGAATACTATCGGAGGACTTGCCAATTCCTCGCGAATGGATATACCCGTGGAAAAAACATTTTTGCCTCTGCCTCTGGGATTCGAACCACGAATCTCTGGATTAGCAGGCGGAAATGCTTTCCATCACAACATGGGTATCACCAAATATGAGATATACTTTACTTTTACTTCAGGTGGCTCAACTAGAGCGTGGTGCTCTTAGGCCTTGTCCAATATGCCCCTTCAGCCGGCTAGATCTCTAGCCTGCCGTCTCCAATTTTGCACTCCAAGTTGGCGGAGATCTCCATCTACCTGGTCGCTCCATCGAAGATAAGGTCTACCTTGGTTTCTGTCCATTCGCTCTACATGGCCCAGCCATCTTAGGAGTTGGACTCTAATTTTTCTGGCTTCGCTGTACAGCTTGTATAGTTCATCGTTGCATCTTCTTCGCCAAACGTTGTCTTCTCGATTAACGCAAACAGGACCATAAATCGTACGCAGAGCTTTTCTCTCGAAGACTCCAAGTGACTTTTCATCCGATTGGGACAGGGTCCATGCTTCTGCACCATATAGCAGGGCCGGGATGATGAGTGTTTTGTATAGTGTCTCCTTGGTTCTTCTCGATAGGGCTTTATTCCTCAATTGCTTATTTAACCCCAAAAAAAAACAGCGATTAGCAAGAGTTAGTCTGTGTTTGATTTCAGCGCTGATGTTGTTGGATGAGTTTACAGCAGTGCCCAGGTAGACAAATTCGCTGACTACATCGAAGTTATACCTGTCAATGGTGACATTTTGACCAAGTCGGTGGTGGGACTGGACTTTTGATGATGAGAGCATATCCTTCGTCTTGTCCTCGTTTATTTTCAGCCCCATTTGGCTTGCTGCTGACTCCCTAGCAGTGAATGCACCAGTTACTGCTCGCTTTGTTCTTCCTATCACGTCTATGTTGTCTGCAAACCCAAGTAATTGTGTTGATTTATTGAAAATGGTGCCCGATGTACTGGCATGGGTGCTACGTATTACATTTTCAAGCACAATGTTAAAACAGCTGCATGACAGTGCGTCGCCTTGTCTAAGCCCTCTGGTGGTTTCGAAGGTTTCAGTACAGTCTCTACCAACTTTGACGGAACAGCTAGCGTTCTCCAACGTCATCCTGATAAGGTGTATCAGTTTAGTTGGGATTCTAAAGTTAGACATAGCACGATACATTTCAACTCTGTTAACACTATCGTACGTTACTTTAAATTCAACGAACAGGTGGTGGGTGTCGATGTTGTACTCTTGGGTTTTCTCCAGGATTTGGCGAAATGTCGGTGGTAGATTTTCCAGGTCTGAAGTCGCATTGATAAGGACCTATTAGATCATCAGCAAACGGGTTAAGACGTTCACATAATACGCTCGAAAGGATCATATAGGCGATTTTAAGAAGACTAATGCCTCTATAGTTGGTGCAGAGTGGGTGGTCACCTTTTTGTTGAACCGGGCAGATGGTACTGAGGTTCCACTCATCAGGCATACTTTTCGCCGACCATATTTTGCAGATGAGTTGGTGTATGCTCCTGACCAGGTCATCCCCAGCGTGTTTGAAAAGCTCCGCTTGTAGACCATCACATCCAGCTGCTTTGTTCATCTTTAGTCTGGTGATAGCTACTTTGATCTCATTTTGGTCGGGTGGTTGCAGTTCGTGGTCGTCATTTAGATTAACTGGTACAAGTTGATCTTGGGCGGGATTTTGGCTGTTATCGCCATTTAACAACTGTTTAAAGTAGTCTCTCCAGATGGCTAACATCGCCTGCGTTTCCACTATGGTGTTTCCATCCTGATCTTTGCAGGGTCCAGGGTGACTTGTGAAACCCGATGTTGATTGTCTCACTCTTCTATAGAAGTTTCGCACCTCTTTCCTACTAAAACATCTCTGCATCTCCTCGACTTCGCGTTTTTGATGTTCCTTTTTCTTCCTCCTGAGTAAGCGTTTTTCCTCTTTCCTTCGCTCAACGTAGAGATTTCTGGACACTCTAGTATCTCTCTGAAGCCATGACTTGTATGCCTCCGTTTTTGCTTTGTTTGCCTGAGCACATTCAGAACCAAGGGTTCCTAGGGAAGGGGAGATGTGAGAAACCTAATACCTCTGATGCAACACTTCTTATGGCTTGTTGACATAGCTGCCATTGGTCTTCCGGGCTCATGTCATCAGTCGAAGGATTCCTCGCAAGCTCAAGAGATACGCGGTCGACATAGGCAGCTGCGGTCTCTATCGATTGAAGTTGTCCAACATGGAATTTCCTCGGCGTATGAGGCATATCTTTCATTTTTCATCACTTTATCTTTTCCCATTCATGACCGACTTGTGAGGCCTGTGCATGACGTGTGGATTGATCCGATGGATCCAACGCTCGTCGTTAGTTCACCTTTCGGCTATCCAGCGGGCACCGCGGGGAGGTGACGATGCGAAATTGCCCACTCCAAATATGAGATAGAGAAATTAAAAATTTGCTGTGGCCAAAGCTGCAAATATAAAAAATCGCAGAGTAGTCAACTTTGGCAGTGTATTTCTTTCATTCTTTCATTCCTTGTGAGGTAATGGAAAGAACAATCAATTTTCTGCCACGCACGTAAGAAGCAGACACGCTAACCATTACGGCACGGCACCAATTCTTCTCACCCATCATTTTGTTATTGAAATTGGGCACTCAGCAGTCTTGTTTCTGTGAAAAATTTTCCACATAGACCTAATTAATAGCCTGATTCTGTCCAAAGTCACTGATGACTCACAAATCAAAACTTTCCAGAAGAGAAAGACTTTTCCACACAACACTCACATTGTGATGTAGTTTTCAGCAGTCCACAACGTTGTGAATTGTGAATTTTTGCCAGAATCGGGCTGTAATGCCTTGAATGTTTGATTTTTCGGCTCTTGTTTTCGTCATAACTGGACGAACACAATCCTATATGAAGCTTAGTCCATGGGAGTTAAAATAAAGCACACTTGAGCGGCTCCATCTTGTATTGCTTAACTCTCCTTAAAGTTTTAAAGTTTTGCACATCTAGCTCAATAGTTTCAGTCTACTTATCAGACAAAATTCTCAAATAACTTTGCTTTCATAAACCCAAACCTCCAAAAAGGTGATTAACATGGTCTCTGAACTCACCCATCATGACTCATCTACTACATTCGAAAGAGTGCTAAAATAAAATTTTGGTTTTGGCAGCATTGCAGAAATGTAAAAATCAAAAAGCCTTCTACTTGCGCCATTGTGCTGTCGTCGCATTAACTTCTGGTAAATATTTGCTCCTAACGATTCCTATAGCCTTTCTTAATTTCCAATTCAAACATAAACAAACAACTGTGATAAATGCGCACATTTTGATATATAATTCACCCTCCTCGGTGAAATATTTACCCTCCTAAACCACTTTCTTTTTTTTATCTATATGTGCCCTATAGTTCTACAAGTGAAAAGAAAATTTTTCAAGTCAAGCTAGTACGTAGTAACCAAAAAGTGACTGAGACAGAAAAGCCAAGAAGCCAACCCAATCGACAGCCCCACAAACCCTAATGGCGTTCAGCGATTCCAAAGCTCCTGTGCGTCAGGTTCGCAGGGTGCAGTTTGGAATTTTGTCGCCTGATGAAATTGTGAGTAATTTCTTTATACAAATTCGAGTGGTGTAACTAGAGTTTTTTTTTTATTTCGATAGCGACGTATGTCAGTCACCGAAGGGGGTGTTATGTTCCCCGAAACAATGGAAGGAGGACGACCCAAGCTCGGCGGTCTTATGGATCCGCGTCAGGGCGTCATCGACAGAACCTCCCGGTGTCAAACTTGCGCCGGGAACATGACCGAGTGTCCTGGACATTTCGGGCACATTGATCTGGCCAAGCCAGTCTTTCACATCGGTTTTATCACAAAAACCATAAAAATTTTACGTTGCGTGTGCTTCTATTGCTCCAAGATGTTGGTCTCTCCCAACAACCCCAAAATCAAAGAAATCGTGATGAAATCAAAGGGTCAACCGCGTAAGCGTCTCGCCTATGTCTACGATCTGTGCAAAGGTAAAACCGTGTGCGAGGGCGGTGAAGACATGGATATGACAAAAGACGGACAGCAAGTTGATCCGGGCAAAAAGGCTGGTCATGGTGGTTGTGGTCATTATCAACCATCGATTCGCAGAACTGGTCTCGAACTGACTGCCGAATGGAAGCATGTCAACGAGGACTCACAGGTAAGTCGGTGAAAATCTCCTTCCTTCGAAATTTGAGTAACCCTGCTTTCCAATAGGAAAAGAAAATCGCCATCACCGGCGAACGGGTGTGGGAAATCCTTAAACACATCGTTGACGAGGAGTGCTTCATCCTCGGCATGGACCCCAAGTACGCTCGTCCCGATTGGATGATAGTCACTACTCTGCCCGTTCCTCCACTCTCAGTGCGTCCTGCAGTCGTGATGTTCGGCGCTGCCAAGAATCAGGACGATTTGACTCACAAACTGGCCGACATCATCAAAGCCAACAACGAACTAAAGAAAAACGAAGCGTCCGGGGCTGCTGCTCATGTTATTCAAGAAAACATAAAAATGCTGCAGTTCCATGTGGCGACGCTGGTCGACAATGACATGCCAGGCATGCCTCGTGCCATGCAAAAGTCCGGTAAACCCTTGAAGGCTCTCAAGACTCGCCTCAAGGGAAAGGAAGGACGTATTCGTGGTAATTTGATGGGAAAACGTGTGGACTTCTCAGCCCGTACTGTCATCACACCAGATCCCAATTTGCGTATCGATCAGGTCGGTGTTCCACGTTCCATTGCACAGAATTTAACATTCCCCGAGCTGGTAACGCCTTTCAACATCGACAGAATGCAGGAATTGGTCCGTCGTGGTAATTCCCAGTATCCCGGAGCTAAGTACATCGTCCGCGACAATGGCGAGCGTATCGATTTGCGTTTCCATCCAAAACCGAGTGATTTGCATTTACAGTGTGGCTACAAAGTCGAACGGCATTTGCGCGACGACGATTTGGTGATCTTCAACCGTCAGCCAACGTTGCACAAGATGAGTATGATGGGGCATCGTGTCAAAGTACTGCCCTGGTCGACATTCCGTATGAACTTGTCGTGTACTTCACCCTACAACGCCGATTTCGACGGCGACGAGATGAACCTGCACGTCCCGCAATCCATGGAGACGCGTGCCGAAGTCGAGAATATTCACATCACTCCTCGGCAGATTATCACTCCGCAGGCGAACAAACCCGTCATGGGTATTGTGCAGGACACCCTGACAGCTGTGCGAAAGATGACCAAGCGTGACGTCTTCATCAATCGTGAACAAGTCATGAATCTGCTGATGTTCTTGCCCACTTGGGACGGCAAAGTACCCCAGCCGTGCATTTTGAAGCCCCGTCCTCTGTGGACGGGAAAACAGATTTTCTCATTGATTATTCCCGGCAACGTGAACATGATTCGAACACATTCGACCCATCCCGACGAGGAGGATGATGGGCCATACAAATGGATCTCGCCCGGTGACACCAAAGTAATGGTCGAACACGGTGAACTGATTATGGGAATTTTGTGCAAGAAGACACTGGGTACTTCGGCTGGGTCATTGTTGCATATCGTTTTTCTGGAATTGGGACATGAGATTGCCGGTCGGTTCTACGGTAACATTCAGACTGTGATCAACAACTGGTTGTTGTTGGAGGGTCACAGCATCGGTATTGGAGACACAATTGCTGATCCCCAGACGTATAATGAGATCCAGATGTCAATTAAGAAGGCCAAAGACGATGTCATCTGTGTGATTCAGAAGGCGCACAACATGGAGTTGGAACCCACACCAGGTGAGCATGAAAGTGGTCTTGAATGTTTTGGTCAATTTGAGTCTTTTTTTTTTTTTTGACGGTTCAAACCACATGAGGTAGTTGGGTTTTATGTTTTTTTTTTTTTTAAGAAGAATTTGATTTAATCGAGAATTCTACGCAATTCGATCAAATTTGGTGCCCCTGTTCGGCTGTACAATGGAAAGGTTTGTGAGTCTGAGTTCTTCAATCAGGCATTAAAAAAGCGCCTACAGAAAAAACACAGTGTGAAGAATTTTTCACATTTTAGCGACAGTGGAATGTGTACGTTGTGGTACCCGTGGCCTGAAGGTTAGGATATCTGCTTGTTAACCCAGAGGTTCGTGGTTCGAATCCCACCAGAGCCGAAAATGTTTTTCCACGGGTATCGCCTTTCGCGAGGAATTGGCATGTCCTTCGTTAGTAAATTCATTGTCAGGAAAAGCGCTTTCTCGACTAGCCGTTGGGAACCAGCAGAAGAAGCAGAAGTTTAAGAACGAGGCAAATACGCACACCAATTATACTGCTTTATTTAAAAACAAGAACAAAAGTATTCCCTTTTTGTAGCACAGTAAATATAAGTAGAGAGTGAAAAAAAAAAGAAGACTACTCGGATCGGAATCCAACGAGCTCTGGATATCGAGTATCAACTCTACTCTGCCGCTGCACCACTGCCGTTCTTTTGGTTGAGTTACTATAGTTCTAAGGACGCAAATGTAAAACCATTTGGGTCCCTTCGGTAGTCATAGTCAGCCTCCTTAACCGTTTAACTGCGTTAACACAATGCATACGCATACGCATACGGAGCCGGAGCCGCAAGACTTAAGATCAAGTTAACTTGTCCAGCTCCGTCTTGCGTTGTTGTTGTATTCGCTTGTATTTAGTGTTTTGACATCTCTTGCGGCTGCGTCTCTGCAGCCATTGTGTTCACGCAGTAATACGTACCTTTGTAACAAGAGCTTTCTCTCGACTTTATTTTCTTCATATTTTGGTTATACTAAACGTTATCAATTTTTAATCTTGCCTTGATGTTGCAATACGAACCGTAGAAATTTCTTGATTCAGATTGTCCAGCTTTTTTCGGAAGCGCTTCACTTATTCATAAAAGCTACTACTTTTTTTTTTTGAATCAATCGACCCTAAGTTAGGTTAGGTTAGGTGTAATGGGCTGACGGTTGATCTTATCTCCGCCAAACTTAGATCAATGTAGATCCGTGGTGATACCCTGGATTATTGTAACGTCCTTAAAACGTATGAGTTTATGGTTGGTCGATTTTTTACCTTTTTGTGGCCTTAACCTTCCTTTACTCGCGCATTGGTTTGTGAGACCGAAAAATAACTTTTTCGCAAATACTTTAGTAGCGGTGCGATTTAACGCAGTGTGCTTTATGGTAGGTTCGTGAATTGTATAATCCCTTGTTTTAATGTGGTAACAATATATCAAGCTGATCAAAACAAATTTCATGAAAATATTTGAATAGAAGGGAAACTACGGGCTAATAAGTTTCGTTCCCAGAGACCGTACGCGGGTATACGAGTTATTAATTTTTTTTTGACGTGGGTATAAGAAGTTAAATGAAAATCAACAGGGTCTTTCTTGGAGTGTCTGATAATTCTTCTCGTAGTTCGTTTAAAAAGTAGTTGCCTAGAAATTTTTTCATGGTGTGGTAGACTGCTGGGCAGTGACAAAGGAAGTGAGTCATATTCTCATGTTCTACTTCGTCATTGCATCCTCTACATAAGTAATCGGTACAAAGTCCCATTTCCTTTTGTGTTAGCCTAGTAGTATCGTAATTAAGGCCTTATTCAGGGATAGTAGCCTTTCTGATATGTTCCTATCGTATTTTGGTCATTGTTTCCTGGAGATGACACATGAATCTAGACATCCCCATCTTTCATTGGATTTCCGTATTATTTTGTTACCAATGATCTGTTTAATTTCACAGGGTGGGACCCTAATTGATTGGTCAATGAGAGAAGTCTCAGAAGGTCAAGTGGTGAGTCTTTTCTCGCTAATTCGTCGCCTTTCTTGTTTCCCGATATGTCACTGTGACCGGGAACCCAGCAGAATCTTAACGTTATGCTGTGTGTCAAAAAGCCTTAGCTCTCCGCGACAGCAGGAAACAAGCTTTGATTTGACAAAAGTGACAGAAATCGCATTTATTAGTGATGTGCCAAACCGCAAAATTTACAAACCGGGTTAACCCGAGTTGGATTTTGACTAACCCGAGTTGTAACTCGAGTTGGCTAACTCGGTTTACAAAAATAATATTTGCACTTTTTCCTTCAATACTATGTTTTGAAAAATAGAAACAAACAAATTTTTCAATCAAAACAAACGGATTTAGTCAAAATGCATTTATAAAAAAAAAAAAACCAAAAGCAATAAGCGTACCTACTAATTAATCACACAGGAAAGAACCGAACCGACTTGACTCGGGATATTTTACAGAAATTTAATTCCTAACTCGAGTGGCAATATGTACCCAAAACATTCAAACTGTCTACCTATCAACAGACGACAATGAAAAAACCGAACCGCAGTCCAACTCGGGATAAATGAATTCCTAACTCGAGTTGCGGTATGTATCCATTGTAGCTATACGGGAAATTAATTTATCCCGAGTCAGTCAAACCGAGTTGGACTGCGGTTGGGTTTTTTTTTTTTATTGTGGTTGAAAAAACCGAACCGCAGTCCAACTCGGTTTGACTTGACTCGGGATAAATTATTTCCTAACTCGAGTTGCGGTATGTATCCATTGTAGCTATACGGGAAATTAATTTATCCCGAGTCAAGTCAAACCGAATTGGACTGCGGTTCGGTTTTTTCATTGTCGTCTGTTGATAGGTAGACGGTTTGAATGTTTTGGATACATACTGCAATCTGCAACTCGAGTTAGGAATTAATTTTCTGTAAAATATCCCGAGTCAAGTTTAACAGATGTGTGTGTTTCTGTATGCCTGCGCAAATAACTCACTTGCTTTTATGCTTTACATACTGCTACCAGTCGACTATCGACTTTATATGTGTAAGTGCATTGTGTTTGGCAAAGACCGCAACTAAAGGAGGGTAGTTTTGATTGTGTTCAAGTGAACTCGGTCTGCTTGCATTGATTTCATTTTAATTATTTGGTTGACGGTTCGGTTTTTTCTTCGGTTTGCCAACTCGGTTCGAAAAAATGTAAACCGAGTCAACTCGGTTTATGAAACCGAGTTGACACATCACTAGCATTTATTGCTGCTTGGCTATCAATTAAAAAAAATTATATGAGCATGTGAAAGCGCCATCCTGTACAACCGTTTTGCAGCGTTTGTAACAGCCAAGATCTCGGCTCGGAAAACACTAGTTTGATTTGGAAGTTTGAAGGAACTCGACCCTACCGTGGTATTCGTTCTGAATTGAAAAAAAAAAAAAAAAAAAACAAAACAGTTACAGTGGTGGCCACACAATTAGAAACGGCACCCCAAACCATTATGTCTCCTCCTCCATGTTTCACGGTTTTCAGCGTGTATTTTGAATCTAATTTTTTTTTCCTGAGGACGTTTAACGTACACTTTACCGTCTGACCCAAACAAATTGAATTTAGATTCATCACTCCATACATAATGGTTTGGGGTGCATTTTCTTGGAGTGGTGTTGGTTTTGGTTGTTGTTGGGTAGTAAGTGTAAACGGTCGAATGGATCAACACGTTTATAAAGGCATACTGGAGAGTGTCATAGAGCCTTTTTCATTCCCACACATGCCCATCAGTTATGTTTTTCAGCAGGGCAACGACCCAAAACATACTGCATACTTGTAAAGCAGTGGTTTGTGGGTACAAAAACCAGTGTTTTGGATTGACCCCCCCCCCCCCCCCCCCCCCAAAGTCCGGGCCTGAAAACGATTGAGAACTTATGGGCAGACTTATTAAATTAAAGTCCAAAAAATTTAAGATTCGGACGAGCTTTTCAAAAACATTAAGGAGGTCTGGGAAGGTATAGCACCATCAAGATGCCGCGCTTTGGTTGAAAGTATGGAAAGAAGTTTGGCTGCGGTTGTACAAAGTAATAAATTCCCTACAAAACATTAATACTTACTCTATGTTAAACTGAAGATTTCTAGTGAAATGCCATTTTTAATGTTCTGTTTCTAATTGTATGGCCACACAAAATTTGAGTTAAATACGTGTTTATTTTTTTGTATTTGATATTGTGTAGCTTTTTTCTCGTATTAATTATTTAATTTTACTCTTATTCATGGGCTACAAATAAAACCTCTTTTCAACCCGAAGAAATGTCTTTTAAGAAAGTTATGCATACTTTTATTACTATATGGGTGCCGTTTCTAATTGTGTGGCCATTACTGTACTTTAAGCTTTCAGATTTTTCACAAATAAAGAACTTGATCGCACTTCAACTCAGTTCATTGGGTGTTCGACTTGAAATAATGCCGGAGAAAAATTGCGAACAGCTGTTTGTAAGAATACACTTACTTACTCTTTCGGGTGAGCTCTCTCCAGTTTTGTACTCCACTTGATGGCGTCACCTAAGACGAGGTCTTCCCTTCCGCGATTTCCCTGCAATATGCTTTCGTAAACCTGTCGAGACGGATGGTTAATGTCCATCCGCTATACATGGCCCAATCATCGAAAGCTCGCGATGCGTACTGCTCTGGCTGTGCCCATGTCGCGGTACAGCTCATACAGCTCGTTGTATCTTCTTCACACATTGTCTTCGCATACGGGACCAAAGATCATTCGGGGAATTTTTCTTTCGAAACGACCAAGGGTTTCCTCATCCGCCTTCGATAAGGTCCATGCTTCCGCGCCGTAAAGCAGTACTGGGATGATTAAAGTCTTATACAAGGTTACCTTGGTTTTTCTGGAGAGGGTTTTGTTTCTCAATTGCCTTCTTAACCCAAAGAAGCAACGGTTGGCAAGAGTTATTCTCCGTTTGATCTCCGCACTGATGTTGTTGTCCGTGTCTACAGCGGATCCTAGGTAGACGAAGTCCTGTACTACCTCGAAGTTATGTCTGTCTATTGTGACGTTTTGTCCAATTCGTAGATGTTCTGTGTCCTTATTTGATGACAGCATATACTTTGTTTTGCCCTCATTAACCATCAAACCCATTTTTGCCGCTTCTGTTTCAATACTCGCAAAAGCACCTATGACATCACGCTTCCTTCTTCCCATTACGTCAATATCGTCTGCATATGCGAGCAATTGCACAGACTTTTGAAAGATTGTTCCTCTGGTGTTGACGTTTGAGTTTCTTACAATCTGTTCAAGTATGATGTTGAAGAAATCGCATGACAGTTTATCGCCTTGCCAAGAAAACCTTTTTTGACATCAAAGGTCTCGGTGAGTTCTTTTCCTACCTTGACGGAGCAGCGTGAATTCTTCAAAGTCATCCTGCATAGTCGTACGAGTTTTGCAGGGATGCCGAAACTAGACATGGCTCTGTACAGCTCGTCTCTGTAGACACTGCCATACGTGGCCTTGAAATCGATAAAGAGATGGTGAATATCGATATTATATTCTCGGGTTTTTTCCAAGATCTGCCGTAATGTGAAAATTTGGTCTATTGTGGACTTCTCTGGTCTAAGACCACATTGATGAGGACCTAAGAAGTTGTTGACGTGGGGTTTCAGACGTTCACATATTACAGCAGACAAGATCTTTTAAGCGACGTTAAGGATCCCTCTATAATTGGCGCAATTGTGAGGGTCTCCTTTCTTTAGGATCGGGCATACGATACTGAGGTTCCATTCATCGGGCATGCTTTCTTCCGACCATATCATGCAGATCAGCTGGTGCATGCTTCTTTCCAACTGATCTCCAGCTGCCTTGAAAAATTCGGCATAAAGGCCATCCGCACCTGCAGTCTTCTTTGATTTAAGTTTGCATATGGCAAGCTTAACTTCCTCTAGGTCGGGAGGAAGGCATTCTTGATCATCGTCTAAGCTGAATGGGGCAATCTGCCTGACAGCGGAATTTGTGTCCTCATCGCCGTTAAGCAGTCTGCAGAAATGATCTTTCCAGATCCTCAGTAGCGACTGTGACTCTATAACTATGGCTGAGTTCCAAAATGCAGAAACTGCGCAGATGCTGCAAAGTCATGCGTTCCGAAAACTAAAACAGAAAATTTCTACAAAGTCACGAGTTTCTTAATGCAGTTTTAAGGTATACGATGCGCAGTAACTGCGCAGTGAACGCATCCATTTTTTCTTGTATGCTTTTATTTGACGTTAGTGAAAAAAAAGTTTTTACTACAAAAAGAAAACGTTTGTTCAAAGAAGAAGCGTTTCTATTGACAAATTAAGATAGCCGTTAGATATATCCGTGGGGTTAGCCAAACAATTAATATGTAAATAATTTCAAAATTTGATTCTGTTGCAAGTTTTTCAAAATAAATTCTGAAAACAGGTCAGTCATACTTAAAATCCTCATTACCCTTTTCTCGCATACAAACCAAATATGGCTTTGGCTGTTTGTATCCTTTTTTCTGTTCTCTGTCACAAGGAAAAGATCGAAATACAACACGATCCTCTTCTTTGTATTTGTAAGAACGCTTAACGGTAGTTTTTTTGTGTGTGCGACAGCAAAGAAGTATGCATTTCTTGATCAAAGGTCAAAGGTCTGTCCGGTGTATTGAACACGGAAGTGTAAAATATATTAATATTTTGAGGGTTAATTAAATAATAATAAAGTAAAATCAAAAATATATTTTTGATTAAGTGTCGAATTGCGCATGCGATGAACCAATTTTTTATTGGAAAAAAATGATTGGGCTGGTCTTGGGAGAGCAAAAGGTATGGAAGCCATATTTAACTTCGTATGCAGTAAGGGGTTGCAAATCTACACATTTTGTTGATTTTATTTTTGTTTGGTTGGGAGATTTTTTGACAACGGGTACAATAGCCCGAATTTGCAGGTTCATTCATTCAAACCACTGGGTAACGTGAGGCAGTTCCAAATTCAAAAATGCCGATTGAAGAGCTGAAAAAAGGAGGACGTGGAAGTATGGTTGAAAATCTGACCACAATTGATGGAGGCAAATTGAGCTTGGTTTCTTGGTTTGAAAACAAAGTTATAAGCATGATGTCACCGTATGTGGGCAGCGAACCAATTGTAGAAAGACGCCGCTATTTTAGAAAGGATAAGCAATACAGAAATATTTCCGCCCTTTAATCTGTCAAGGTGTACAACAAGTACATGGGCGGCGCCGGCGTCGGTTCGTTAGATGCGATGCTTGGACTATATCGTATTCCTTTGCGATCCAAGAAATAGTACAAAAGAATATGGAATGAATTCCACTCACCGCTTTTTGATTTCAAACTTGCTGTTGCGGAGAACTTATGCAAGGCTGATAAGATGGCTTTGAAAAGACGCCATCGACCATGCAGCTCACTTAGTCTAGCAACTCCTCAGACTATTGGAACTCCAATATCAAGTCGAACCACACCAACCATTACAACACCGACAAAAAAAAAGAAAAGACGGCATCCTGCAAGGCATCAGACTTTCCTTTTTCTTCGTTATGTTGTGATAACTATGGTCATTTTCCACAAATTAAAAAAAGTCGCCAAATCTGCCAAAATAATTTTAATGGACGTTTGTTTACCTTTTTTCAAAAATGTAAAGTTGCTCTATGTTATAATGAAAAAAGAAATTGCTTTTCTCAGTTCCACGGTGCATGATCTTTGAAATATTTCCTTGGATTCTTCTCGTAAAGTGAATATATAAAATTTGTAAGATTTCTAACACCTTACAGCATACGAAGCCAAATTTGGCTTTTGTTCTTATTTTTTAAACGAACTAACTTTTTTTGTGTTTTTTTTTAATGCAGAATGTTTTCAAACAGAATTAATAACCCATAAAAAAAGTTAAGAAATTAATTCATGCGGTGAAGGGTTAAAAATAAATGTCATATCTTTTACTTTTAGCTGACCTTAGAAGACTGCTATTTTAAATGCGATCCGAAATGTAATCTAATGCAAAGTAAAATATATGCAAAGCAGTAAGGCTGCGCAGTAGATGCACAGTGAGACTGTAGTACTGCTGCAGTCAAACTATTTTTTCCTGCATTTTGGAACTCAGCCTATGTTTCCTTGTTGGTCTTTACAGGCTTGAGTTCGGGGTTTGCCACCCTGGCATGATCCTTTTACCTTTTCGTAAAACTTCCGAATCTCGTTCCTGTCATTGCACCTCTCTATTTCCTCAAACGAGCGCTTCTCATGCTGCTTCTTTTTCTTTTTGAGAAGTCGATGTTCTTCCCTTCTTTTCTCCTTGTAGATCTCGTTATATTGATCGTACGCAGCCCTTGTTCTCTTTTGCATCAGCATTTGTCGTGCTTTTTGTTTGGCTGCATTTGCCTGCCTGCATTCTTCATCGAACCATGGGTTTCGTTTTGGTGGCCGAGTGAAACCCAGAACCTCAGAGGCAGCGGTTCTGATGGCTTCTTGGCATTGCTGCCACTGGTCTTCAATGCTTAATGCTGGCGGCATGGAATTCAAGGATAATTGAAGGGACGCTCGATTGAAAAAGGCATTGGTAATCTCTTGCAACTGTAGCTTTCCGACGTCATATCTCTTCACAGCGTTAGTTCGTGCAGGTCGTGAACAAGATATCCTCTTTCGTACCTTGGCTACAACAAGGTAGTGGTCCGAGTCAAAGTTGGCCCCTCGGAAAGTTCGGACATCTAACACACTGGAAGAGTGCCTTGCGTGGTTGGGTACCTAAACCTTCGCTTAACCCCCAAACTGGAGGGCCTGGTCCTTTTGGTATCCCCTTGGACATAAAGGGTCGGATAATCCGGAGGCAGTACCCTGTTGCAGGGGTATGAGAGCTGTTGTTGGCTCGCCAAAAGGTCATCCACCACCACCCCTACTCCAATACCCTGTCCAATCATTGAAAGACCTTAAAAGACATTTATGTCGGAGCCATTCAAGGGTCTCTGCTTTTTTGATTGCTCAAGTCCACCGCTGATTCTGTCATTCGAATTCATCCGCTAAAACATTTCCGAAAAGTTCTGGTAGACCACTGAGATTCGGGCAGTCAGTCATTACTCGCAGAGCATTATAGTTTTGATGTTTTTATCTTCGGCACTAGTTAAAAAACCCTCAAAATCGCACTTACCAATTAAGCAGGTCCTTTCCGGGTGGAACATTCCAGTTCCCAGTGGTTACAGCGTGGATGTATAATAAGCACAATTGACGTGTACTCTACTAAGTTGCAACATGAAGGCGCCTCCAAGTTGACACCAGTCAGAGCCTTCCCGAATAGTACACACCCAACCACCAAATTTTGACAAAAATTGACTTTGCCTTATTAAAAAATACTACAATTTTTAATATAAAAAATTCGTTTGTTTCATTTTCAGGTAACACACTGCGTCAGACTTTCGAAAATCAAGTAAATCGTATCCTAAACGATGCTCGTGACAAAACCGGAGGATCAGCTAAGAAATCCTTGACAGAATACAACAATTTAAAGGCTATGGTGGTGTCTGGTGCCAAAGGTTCCAACATTAACATCTCCCAGGTTATTGCTTGTGTGGGTCAACAGAACGTCGAAGGTAAACGTATTCCATACGGTTTCCGTAAGCGCACCCTACCACATTTCATCAAAGATGATTACGGTCCTGAGTCAAGGGGTTTCGTAGAAAATTCATATCTTGCCGGTCTGACACCGTCCGAGTTCTATTTCCACGCTATGGGTGGTCGAGAAGGTCTTATTGATACTGCTGTCAAAACAGCAGAAACTGGTTATATCCAACGTCGTCTGATAAAGGCTATGGAGTCTGTCATGGTCAACTACGATGGTACAGTGCGTAATTCAGTGGGTCAGTTGATTCAGTTGCGTTACGGCGAGGACGGTTTGTGTGGAGAAACAGTCGAGTTTCAGAATCTACCGACTGTGAAATTGTCGAACAAGTCATTTGAGAAGAGGTTCAAATTTGATTGGTCTAATGAACGATACATGAGGAAGGTGTTTGCTGATGATGTTATCAAAGAATTGAGTGAATCGAATAACGCCCTTCCGGAGTTGGAAACGGAATGGGAGCAATTGTGCCGCGATCGTGAGGCTCTCAGACAGATTTTCCCTAGTGGAGAATCAAAAGTTGTATTGCCTTGTAACTTGCAGCGTATGATTTGGAATGTGCAGAAGATTTTCCACATCAACAAACGAGTGCCTACAGATTTGAGTCCACTGCGTGTCATACACGGTGTACGGGATCTCCTACAACGTTGTGTCATTGTGGTTGGTAATGATCGACTTTCGAAACAAGCAAACGAAAACGCCACACTGCTTTTCCAGTGCTTGGTACGCTCAACTTTGTGCACCAAGTATGTGGCAGAAGAGTTCCGTCTCTCCACTGAGGCATTCGAGTGGTTGATCGGAGAAATCGAAACACGGTTCCAACAAGCCCAGGCGAATCCAGGAGAAATGGTGGGTGCCTTAGCCGCTCAGTCGTTGGGAGAGCCTGCCACTCAGATGACACTGAATACTTTCCATTTTGCTGGTGTGTCTTCGAAGAACGTAACCCTGGGTGTACCCCGTCTTAAGGAGATCATCAATATTTCAAAGAAGCCCAAAGCTCCCTCTCTAACCGTCTTCCTTACTGGAGGTGCGGCACGCGATGCTGAAAAAGCAAAGAACGTCCTTTGCCGCTTGGAACACACAACTCTGCGCAAAGTCACGGCAAACACGGCTATCTACTACGATCCCGATCCTCAACGCACAGTCATATCGGAGGATCAAGAGTTTGTCAACGTTTACTATGAAATGCCTGACTTCGACCCGACACGTATTTCGCCATGGTTGCTTCGTATCGAGCTGGATCGCAAGCGTATGACAGACAAAAAATTAACCATGGAACAGATTGCTGAGAAGATCAACGCTGGCTTCGGCGATGACTTGAACTGCATCTTCAATGACGACAATGCAGACAAACTTGTCCTCCGCATTCGTATCATGAACAACGAAGAGAATAAATTCCAAGATTCGGAAGAGGATGCCGTCGACAAGATGGAGGATGACATGTTCTTGCGTTGCATCGAAGCAAACATGTTGTCCGACATGACTCTGCAGGGCATTGAAGCCATTGGCAAGGTGTACATGCATTTACCACAGACAGACAGCAAGAAGCGCATTGTCATCACGGAGACTGGTGAATTCAAAGCCATTGGAGAGTGGCTGCTTGAAACTGACGGAACGTCAATGATGAAAGTTCTTAGCGAACGTGACGTAGACCCGGTGAGGACGTTTTCCAACGACATTTGTGAAATCTTCCAGGTGTTGGGCATAGAAGCTGTGCGAAAGTCAGTCGAGAAGGAGATGAACGCTGTGCTGCAGTTCTATGGATTGTACGTGAACTATCGACATTTGGCCTTGTTGTGTGACGTAATGACAGCCAAGGGCCATTTGATGGCCATCACTCGTCACGGTATCAACAGACAGGACACTGGTGCTCTTATGAGATGTTCCTTTGAGGAAACTGTTGACGTGTTGATGGATGCATCGGCTCACGCAGAGACAGATCCGATGAGGGGTGTGTCTGAGAACATTATCATGGGTCAATTGCCCAAGATGGGAACAGGTAAGAACGAGTTTCCTTTAATTTGTTATGCTGAGGCTCACTTGAATTTGTGTTTTTTAGGTTGCTTTGATCTTCTACTGGATGCAGAGAAGTGTCGTTTTGGTATTGAAATCCCCAGTACACTGGGTACGAATCTAGTCGGAGGAATGTTCTTTGGAGCCGCATCGACACCTAACCAGTCGCCCCCTTTGACGCCATGGGTGCAGTGTGGAACGCCCAGATTTTTCTCTCCCTCTTCTGGCAATAGTGAGTAGAGAGTGTTTTAATTTTGTTTGTTTTTACCTAACGCTTTTTTTCTCTTACAGTAAGCGGCATGACACCAGGTGGACCAAGTTTCTCACCATCGGCGCAATCAGACGCTTCTGGAATGTCACCCAGCTGGTCACCAGGACATCCAGGCTCTTCTCCGAGCTCACCGGGACCACCAATGTCGCCATATTTCGCTCCGTCTCCGAATGCTTCACCGGCGTACTCCCCAACAAGTCCCCACTACACTGCTTCCTCCCCTGGAGCAGCTTCACCGACATATTCTCCATCAAGTCCCAATTATTCTCCAACTAGTCCAGCTTACGGATCTCCAAGTCCACGTTTCCAATCGACAACACCCAATTTCGGGCCACAATCCACTGGATATTCTCCATCATCTAGTGCTTACTCTCCAACATCTCCAAACTACTCTCCAACGTCAAATTACCAAGCTTCGTCAACTCCATCTTTCTCTGGTGGCGGTTCAAATTCATATTCACCAAACAGTGCAGCTTATTCACCTACCAGCACAACTTATTCGCCCAACTCACCCAGCTATTCACCAACTTCTCCATCCTACTCGCCATCGAGTCCATCATATTCGCCAACCTCTCCCGGCTATTCACCGGCTTCGCCGTCATATTCTCCTTCTTCGACAAATTACACACCCAACACGCCGTCGTATTCACCGACATCGCCGAACTTTTCGGCTTCACCACACTACTCTCCGGCATCTCCGGCGTATTCCCAAACAGGTGGCAAATATTCGCCTACTTCACCGACGTACTCGCCACCATCTCCATCATATGATGGCAGTCCACAATACACACCAGGGTCACCACAACACTCCCCGGCAAGTCCGAAATATTCACCAACTTCACCTCTATATTCTCCAAGCTCACCACAGCATTCCCCCAATCAATACAGCCCAACTGGAAGCAATTATTCGACTACAAGTCCTCGGTATTCGCCGAATATGTCCGTTTATTCACCAAGCAGTCCAAAGTATTCGCCCACAAGTCCAACTTACACTCCTACTTCAAGAAATTACTCCCCAGCAAGTCCCATGTACTCACCCACTGTACCATCAACTGGATACAGCCCCACAAGCCCAGCCTATTCACCAAGTAGTCCCACTTACGATGAAACTGACGACTAAACAATTTTTTTATACTTTTTTTTTCTTACTATCTATTCTAAGATTCAAATATGTGTTGCAACTTGAAGGACACTTGAATTGTTTTTGAATTATATCAGCAAATTTATAAAATCTTTTTATTATAAATGTATGTATGACAGTTATCAATTATTGAAAAACCAATAAAAAAAATTACTGTAAAGAGTAGCGAAAGGAAGTTTTTTGTATTTTAGATTTAATTGGAAACCAAAAACCTTCGCGGTTTGGTTTTGGAAGAGGTTGTGTATCGTTTTTGGTGGCGAAGTTAAAATTTCGTATTACTGTTTTGGCTTTCGTCTTAAACTCGCACGGTTATTAAATTGGATGGTGAGCTTTCAGTCCAGTCAAAATAGACGAAATTATGACTCCAGTTTGCATTAATTCCCAACAAGCAAAATTTTTGTGCAGGCCTTGAATACTTCATTACAAATGATACACTGCCAACCACTAGGATGAGGCCACAAATTTTGCAATCGATTTTCGCTTTTTATACGTGGTGGAAGTTTTGTACCCGGAAAAGTTTATTACCAGTTAAAAGGTACGTATTTTCCCACAACAAGTTCATAAAATTAAAGGGTTAATTCGAAACGAACGTTGGAATTTCCCAAGATCAATCAATGAACTGCTGAAAATAGGCATAAAAAGGTGCTCCACTAGGATGAGGCCATTGCGAATTTTTCCATGCAGTAGTGCGCATGTGCGAATTCTTGTATGAAATATCTAAAAGAGTGTTAAAAATAACCGTTTTATTTAGTTTGAAGCACACATGGGTTCCGGAAATACTTTAACAGCGACAGAAAGAGCAAAAACAGATGCTTTCAAGGAAATAGGACTCTCAGACCGTGAAATAACAAGAAGACTTAACAGGAGCAAGACAGTAGTTGTAAACAATTATCTTGCTGATCCACAAAACTATGGCGAAAATCAAATGGACACACGGGAAAAGCCACAACACCAAGAGAAAATCGGTTGATTCTACGATTTGCCCCAAATTCCACTCTACCAGCGACTATGATAAGGGTCAAAAGCAGAGTTTCAGCCAGCATAACAACGGTTCGAAGAATAATACAAAAAAATGATACTATTCAAAGAAGGAAACTAAAAAAGAAACCTGTTTTGAAGCCAGTACACAAGGAGCATCGTATGGACTTTGCAAGACAGCATGTCGATTGGAGCAGTGAATGGAAACGCGTTGTTTTTTCGGATGAAAAAAAGTTTAACCTTGACGGTCCTGATGGTTACAACTTTTATTTCCATGATATTAGAAAGGATGAGCTTATTTTGGCAAGACATCATAGCCGTACATCAAGTGCAATGGTGTGGGGAGCTATTACCTACTATGGCACGAATAGTAGAATTGGAGTTGGAGTTTTTGTCCAAAAATATGAACAAAAATAGCTACAAATCTTTGTTGGAACGGTCATTTCTAAAACTGAAAAACATTTTTGAACCTCTGACTTGGATTTTTCAACAGGATAATGCCCCAATCCACACTAGCAGGGCTGTCAGAAGCTGGATTCAATCAGAAGACGTGGAATTTTTGTCATGGCCGCCTCATTCACCGGACTTAAACATTATTGAAAACGTTTGGTCATGGCTATCTCGTAAAGTTTATGAAGGTGGCAGACAATTTGAAGACAAGCACACCTTAATTGATGTTATTCGTAGTATCCGGGCACAAATTTCATATGATTATTTAAAAAAAAACTGTGTGATTCTATTCCAAACCGTCTAATAGAGGTTATATTCAAAATTGAGTATATTAATGTAAAAAAACGTTATTAATAATGTAAGGTATAAATATATTGCATGCAGACCTTTAGAATTATAAGACATAACTATTGTAACTAGACCTTAAGATTAATGGGTGATGAGCAAACGCTATCTGCCGAAGAATAAAAGTAAGAAAGAAAGAAGAGAAAGAAAGAATGAAATAAAGCAATGCCCGAAGTTCACTTCCGCCTTGACAGAAATCAAGTAAAGACGTGTTTATTTTTAATCAAGTTTATATCTTTCAGGTGTGGGGTAATCCAAGGAAGAAAAAATACCGAAATCAAACAGAATGGACATTGTGAACCTTCTGCAGGAAAAAGGAATTGAATTTCCACAAACAGCTACTATAGCACAACTGCGTTCATTACTCAATGACGCACAAGTTAATACAGGAACAAATGATGACACTACCGAAAAATATGCCGATTCCGCTGCCACAACTGATGCCATTGCTGTAAAAGATGCCGAACATGCTGCTCCTGCCGCCAAAGTTATTGTTCTCGCTGCCTCTACTGCCACTGCTGCTCATCCTGCTGAATGTGATGAAATTTTATCTACCGCTGTACCTGCTGCCTACACTGCTGCTTCTGCCGCCAAAGTTATTGTTCCCGCTGCCTCTGCTGCCACCTGCTGCCTACACTGCTGCTTTTATCGCCGACACTCCTACACACGAATCTGATTATGAGCTGGCTGCTCTTGAGGAGCAGATATAAATATCCTCAAAAAGAAAAAGGAACTCCTAACACTCACACGTCAGTTTGAACAAATGACGTCCGAGCCTGTAAATCGTGTTCGTGTCGACGACATCGTTCGAGTTGTCCCAAAGTTCAGCGGTGACCGTATGTCAGGTTACGATGTCAAACATTTCATAAATCGTCGCCCTAAAATTGGGTTGCCGTAAACGCCAAAATTCGTTTTTTGAGTTTGATATGCAGTCTTATGTTTTCGAGGGTGCTCTTTTCAAATTTTTCATCCGCTTTGCTCTATCTCTTTCCATTGCGGAGATATTCGGAATGATTTCGACGTATATGCACCGAAATCATTAAATTCTGGTATTATTTTGACGTAAACGCCAAATTTTGGCATATACGTCAAAATTTCCATATAATTTTCCAAAATTTTATTGCAAGAATTGTTTTGACGTACGTTCTTTATCTTCCAACGTACGCCGTAAAAGGAAAAATATTTTTTAGTATTGTTTTGACTCATGTGTATACAAAACGATGAATTATATCGTTTTTCATTGACGAAAAGAGTTACTCCTTTTGTGAAAAGATCTACTCTTTTTCCATTTTTAGTGTTTCATTGGAAAAAAGAGTAGTTCTGGAGTAACTCTAAACGCCAAAGATCTACTCCCAATCGGTTGGGAGATCTACTCTGAAAATTACACACACATGCAAAAACAGCTGTTGTATCAAACGTCAAATGGGAAAAAATTTTTGTGAAATTCATTTGGTGATTATTAAAATTGAAAAGAAAAAAGAAAGTAATTGAATATGAGTACAGAAATATGTAAATAATTTATAATTTGTTAGTTCGCTGCATTTTTTTGTCATCTTCTTCGTCGTCATCCCTTTCCATCCATCACCTACATGGAATGTAAAAAAAAATTGAAAAGATGCAAGTGGGCGCTTTCACTGCTTTAGTAACTACGTATCCAGTCATTAGAAACAACTGCGAAATGAGTTGAAAATTTTTCACCCCACGTAATGTAAAAATTTCAGATATAAAGTTAATTTAGAATCATTTCGACGTTTCACAATCGGCTGTTCGGAAAAATATACGAAAAATTGCAAACAAAAAAGGATTTATTGCGTTTGTAGTTAAATTTTGCATTCACAAAATTAATTTAGTTTTGACTACATAGTGACTACAGAAGTGAATGCACCCAATGCTGTTCATGCCAATTGCCACCAATACTACGACAAAACTGTTAAAAAATGTTTCATTGAAAAGAGTAGTTCTGCATTTGAGAGTAGTTCTTTCGGATTTCAATGAAAAACGCTATTAGATATGAACGTACGTCACTAAATAAAAAAAAATGTTTTCTTAATTTGGCGTACGTGCATACGGTTTTACTCTGAACGTAAAAAAGTATAAATAAAAAAGTATAATAAATAATAAAAATCAACTTTTCTTAAATACTCTCTCAATAAACTATTATTTTAACCCCACCCGAAAAAATACAGGAAATTAATAAACACATAAAAAGCTTCCTCACAGTAGAGTCTCATTACTGTAAGGCAAAGTCCGATCGAAAATATTTGGAATCTAATTTAAATATCTCAAAGATATACTCTTTGTATCAGGAGACGACGAATGAACCTAAAGAAAATCCTACTAGTAAAGAAATTACAGATTATGATGGTCGAAAGGGACTAAAATCGAAATGACTTGGAGCCAAAAAATTAAATAGTGTAACGTGAACCCAACATTTTATACCAATTTCCTAATCGAAAAACGTTCAACCGAAAACACAACTGGCAACACTTTAATGGAATGGTATAAATGACAGGCGCTGCTTGTAAGCCAGTGTGTGTGAGTGTAGAGAGACAGACAGACAGAGAGTAGACAGCAAATGTGGGGACAATGTAGAAGTTACTGGAGAGTTCTAGATGGCGTGTCATTCGATATAAATAGCCCGCCCGAGGCAACCAGGAGTCAGTTTTGTTTATAGAGTGATTAAGTTAAGAGTAAATACAAGTGATATTCCAAAAGTCGAGTTGAGTTCAAATAAAGTGTATATCGAAAGTAAATAAAGTGGTAGAATTAAATTGAAAAGTAGAGTTTTATTTTTGCGAACTAAGCGCACGTTACAATAGTTTGCTTTGATCTTTTTTCGCTTCCGGAGGGAAACGCTTCTTCTTTTTATTTTTACTACAAACGAAAACTAAGTGTTTTTAAACTTTGCTCCGCTGACAAAAAACCAATTATAACAGACTGTGCTCTATTGAGTGAAGTGCAAAGTGGTCGTTCTGGTAATGATATAGCCAGTGCTCTGATAAAAATACTCTAGTGGAAACACTAACATAATGGAGTGATTCTTGTGTCACCCAAAACAAAAATAAAATCATGTCTACAGCCCTGAATACTTTTCTGCACAAGTCACCGAGCTAAAAAACGATTTTTCACCACATTTTTATGTATTTTCTTCTCAATAACTTCTTTTCATATTCTATAGCTAATAGATTTTGTTCAGTTTTTTATTATTATTAGATTGCCGTATGCACATTTTTTGACGTACGTGTATGAGTTTGCAAAATCTTTTTGATTTTGTGGCGTATACGTCAAACCTACTTTTTAAGTAAATTGTAAATATTTTAAAAACTAAAAGTATTTCATCCCATCTTCTTGCGTTTTTTGAAAGAAGATTTCCATATAGATAATGTGTAAAAAAATTAAAAAATCCCAGCGGTCGGTTTTCTTGTAGTTGGCTGCCAAACCTTTAAATCCAATTTCCCAAAAACTTAAAAATGGCGTATACGGCAACCCAATTTTAGGGCGACGAAATGACCTGGAGCAAATCTGCAAAACATACCGATGTGACGAGGCGTTTATGTATATATGTCTTCGAAGTTTGTTGGCTGGTGCTGCTGCCGATTGTGCTAGCCAAAGTGAGGCGCGTGACTATAAGGGATTGAAAGCAGTTTTGGCCAAGGAATTTGACCAAGTGTTCAGCTATATCGAGGTGATAGATCGACTACGCAAGCGCCAATGGAACCGCAACAAAAAGTAACAAAAAATGATTACAGTTGAATATTGTGAGCTATACGACGCAAATATTCAGTTATTTAAGAGATAAAGAGATGTGTCCCAGCTTGAATAATGCATAGCATAGCTTGTATAATGCTATAATGCATAGACATTGATAAAAAAAAAATGTTCAAAAAAAAACAAGAAATTTTATTGTTCTCTTGCTTACGCAATAGTTTTTTATGCAGAAAATGCAACAAGAAAAACAGTTATCAGTTATAGTTATATTGAAAGATCTGTTCAGACAACAAAACTTTCAACATTTGAGAATTGATATGAACAATATTGAATATGAACAATATTGAATAATACTTATCCAAATATAAAACGGGCAAAGCGGGATTAAACGGGATTTTAAAAGGCGGGCTTTTGATAGACGGGATTTCGATTAAACAGGATTGTCACGAATGAGATTTTAACAAAACGGTATTTAAGAAGACGGGATTATAAACTTTTTTTGTCGGGATTTTTAAAAAACGCGATTTTAAAAAGCGGGATTTCGGTACGAATTCAGCAGTTCAAAAGTGAACTCACCAGTGAATTCACCAGTTCAGCAGTGAATTCACAAGTGAATTCACCAGTTCACTAGTGAATTCCCCATTTCACCAATGAACTCACCAGTGAATTCACCAGTTCAACAGTGAGTTCACCAGTGAATTCCCCAGTTCGCCAGTGAATTCAAAAGTGAATTCATAAGTTCACCAATGAATTCACCAGTGAACCAGTGAGTTCACCGATGAATTTGCCCGTTCAAAAGTGACTTCACCAGTGAATTTAAAAGTGAATTCACCAGTTCACCAGTGAGTTCACCAGTTCACCAATGAACTCACCAGTTCACCAGTGAATTCACCAGTTAATTAACCAGTTCACCAGTGAATTTACTAGTTCACCAGTTCACCAGTGAATTCACCAGTTCACCGGCTCACCAGTGATTTCGCCAGTTCACCAGTGAATTCGAAAATTCAATAATGAATTCTACAGTTCACCGCTTCACTGGTGAACTGGTGAAATCACTGGTGAGCCGGTGAACTGGTGAATTCAATATTGAAGTGGTGAACTGGTGAATTCACTGGTGAACTGATGAACTAGTGAAATCACTGGTGAACTGGTGAACTGGTGAACTGGTGAACTTGTGAATTCACTGGTGAACTAGCGAGCTGGTGAACTGGTGAATTCACTGGTGAACTGGTGAACTTATGAACTGGTGAATTCACTGCTGAACTAGTGCATCGAAGAAACCGAAAAGCTATCAGTACTTGGTATGTGTGTAAACGATGATCTTCGTTGGAATGACCACATATTTGAAGTCGCCAAAAACGCAGGAATGCAGGAAGTTCTTCACCCCTTCTTAACTGGCTACAATTTATAAGGCCTTCATCCGCCCAAAACTGGAGTATAACTCCCATATCTGGTCAGGTGCTTCTCAAACATCTTTGCACCTCCTTGATAGGGTACAAAATAGAGCATTAAAATTGATAGGTGATAGTTCAATCGCAAAACCAATTGATTCTCTTGAACATCGTCGAAACGTTGCCTGTCTTACTCTATTTTATCGCTTTTTTTACAAGCAGTGCTCTAGTGAAGTAGTCTGTTGCATTCCTCCCCTGAAACAATTTAGCCGCAACACCCGCCTTGCTAGGAATGTTCATCAGTCTTACCTTGAGCCCAACTTCGGACGTACAGTCAAGTATAGAGATTCGTATTTTAGTCGCACCACCCGTATGTGGAATACTTTACCCCTTGGAATTCACCAGTTCACCAGTTCACCAGTTCAGCAGATCACTGGTGAATTCACCAAATCACCAGTTTACCAGTAAATTCACCAGTTCAACAGTTCACCAAATAATTCACCAGTTCACTGGAGAACTGGTGGACTGGTGAATTCACTGGTAAGCTGGTGAACTGATGAATTTACTGGTGAATTCACTGGTGAACTGATGAATTTACTAGTGAATTCACTGGTGAGTTCACTAATGAACTGATGAATCCACTAGTGAACTGCTGAATTCACTGGTGAAATCACTGGTGAATTCACCGGTGAACTGATGAATTCAACGGTGAACTCACTGGTGAATTCACTAGTGAACTGATGAATTTACTGGTGAACTCACTGGTGAATTTACTAGTGAACTGATGAATTCACTGGTGAATTCACTGGTGAATTGAACTGATGAATTCACTGGTGAATTCACTGGTGAACTGATGACTTCACTGGTGAATTCACTGGTGAATTCACTAATGAACTGATGAATTCAGCGGTGAATTAACTGGCGAATTCACTGGTGAACTGATGAATTCACTGGTGAATTTACCGGTGAATTCACTGGTGAATTCACTAGTGAACTGATGAATTCACTGGTGAATTCACTGGTGAATTCACTACTGAACTGATGAATTCACTGAAGAATTAACTGGTGAATTCACTAGTGAACTGAAGAATTCACTGGTGAATTCACCGGTGAATTCACTGGTGAACTGATGAATTCACTGGTGAACTGATGAATTCACTGGTGAATTCGACGGTGAATTCACTAGTGAACTGATGAATTCACTGGTGAATTCACTGGTGAATTCACTAGTGAACTGATGAATTCACTGAAGAATTCACTAGTGAATTCACTGGTGAATTCACTGGTGAACTGATGAATTCACTGGTGAATTCACTGGTGAATTCACTAGTGAATTCACTGGTGAACTGATGAATTCACTGGTGAATTCACCGGTGAATTCACTAGTGAACTGATGAATTCACTGGTGAATTCACTGGTGAATTCACTGGTGAACTGATGAATTCACTGGTGAATTCACTGATGAATTCATCAGTTCACCAGTGAATTCACCAGTGAATTCACCAGTGAATTCATCAGTTCACTAGTGAATTCACCAGTGAATTCACCGGTGAATTCACCAGTGAATTCATCAGTTCACCAGTGAATTCACCAGTGAATTCATCAGTTCACTAGTGAATTCATCAGTTCACTAGTGAATTCATCAGTTCACTAGTGAATTCACCAGTGAATTCACCAGTGAACTCACCAGTGATTTCATCAGTTCACTAGTGAATTCACCAGTGAATTCACCAGTGAATTCATCAGTTCACTAGTGAATTCACCGTCGAATTCACCAGTTCACCAGTGAATTCACCGGTGAATTCACCAGTGGATTCTTCAGTTCACTAGTGAATTCACCAGTGAATTCTTCAGTGAATTCATCAGTTCAGTAGTGAATTCACCAGTGAATTCACCAGTGAATTCATCAGTTCACCGGTGAATTCACCAGTGAATTCATCAGTGAATTCATCAGTTCACTAGTAGAACATTCCTAGCAAGGCGGGTGTTGCGGCTAAATTGTTTCAGGGGAGGAATGCAACAGACTACTTCACTAGAGCACTGCTTGTAAAAAAAAGCGATAAAATAGAGTAAGACAGGCAACGTTTCGACGATGTTCAAGAGAATCAATTGGTTTTGCGATTGAACTATCACCTATCAATTTTAATGCTCTATTTTGTACCCTATCAAGGAGGTGCAAAGATGTTTGAGAAGCACCTGACCAGATATGGGAGTTATACTCCAGTTTTGGGCGGATGAAGGCCTTATAAATTGTAGCCAGTTAAGAAGGGGTGAAGAACTTCCTGCATTCCTGCGTTTTTGGCGACTTCAAATATGTGGTCATTCCAACGAAGATCATCGTTTACACACATACCAAGTACTGATAGCTTTTCGGTTTCTTCGATGCACTAGTTCAGCAGTGAATTCACCAGTTCATAAGTTCACCAGTTCACCAGTGAATTCACCAGTTCACCAGCTCGCTAGTTCACCAGTGAATTCACAAGTTCACCAGTTCACCAGTTCACCAGTTCACCAGTGATTTCACTAGTTCATCAGTTCACCAGTGAATTCACCAGTTCACCACTTCAATATTGAATTCACCAGTTCACCGGCTCACCAGTGATTTCACCAGTTCACCAGTGAAGCGGTGAACTGTAGAATTCATTATTGAATTTTCGAATTCACTGGTGAACTGGCGAAATCACTGGTGAGCCGGTGAACTGGTGAATTCACTGGTGAACTGGTGAACTAGTAAATTCACTGGTGAACTGGTTAATTAACTGGTGAATTCACTGGTGAACTGGTGAGTTCATTGGTGAACTGGTGAACTCACTGGTGAACTGGTGAATTCACTTTTAAATTCACTGGTGAAGTCACTTTTGAACGGGCAAATTCATCGGTGAACTCACTGGTTCACTGGTGAATTCATTGGTGAACTTATGAATTCACTTTTGAATTCACTGGCGAACTGGGGAATTCACTGGTGAACTCACTGTTGAACTGGTGAATTCACTGGTGAGTTCATTGGTGAAATGGGGAATTCACTAGTGAACTGGTGAATTCACTTGTGAATTCACTGCTGAACTGGTGAATTCACTGGTGAGTTCACTTTTGAACTGCTGAATTCGTACCGGAATCCCGCTTTTTAAAATCGCGTTTTTTAAAAATCCCGACAAAAAAAGTTTATAATCCCGTCTTCTTAAATACCGTTTTGTTAAAATCTCGTTCGTGACAATCCTGTTTAATCGAAATCCCGTCTATCAAAAGCCCGCCTTTTAAAATCCCGTTTAATCCCGCTTTGCCCGTTTTATATTTGGATAAGTATTATTCAATATTGTTCATATTCAATATTGTTCATATCAATTCTCAAATGTTGAAAGTTTTGTTGTCTGAACAGATCTTTCAATATAACTATAACTGATAACTGTTTTTCTTGTTGCATTTTCTGCATAAAAAACTATTGCGTAAGCAAGAGAACAATAAAATTTCTTGTTTTTTTTTGAACATTTTTTTTTTATCAATGTCTATGCATTATAGCATTATACAAGCTATGCTATGCATTATTCAAGCTGGGACACATCTCTTTATCTCTTAAATAACTGAATATTTGCGTCGTATAGCTCACAATATTCAACTGTAATAATTTTTTGTTACTTTTTGTTGTGATATTTTTTGGAATTACATTTTTGATATGTATTATTTTCTTTTCTTTTAAAACAATAATAATGTTTTCAATAAAATTATCTAGACCAAATATTCTGCTTCTTTTTTATATTTAATCCCGCTTTTGTAATCAACACCAGGCGTTTTATTTTAAAAATCTCGCTCAAAAAACACTCAATTTGACATTCAAGGTGAATTTAGGTTTCTCAAAAAACACTTTGTGGCGACCCTAGGTCAACCCCAGGGCTTCAACGAACAGACCTAGTGATTGCACAAAAGTACGTGAAAAATATACGAGGTAGTGAATCGTCTATTTGTTTCAAGAAATACTGTTTGTTCTGTGGCAATGAAGCAGATAAAACGGCTGAAATGAAAAGCGCAGCGTCTTCGACGAAGAGTATCTCAAGTTTCAGCCCTTGACTTCAAGAAAATCATCTTGAAGGAAGCTCAGTCTCGTTCTGATGAGCTAGCAAGAAGTGTCATTGCCGGCATTCAGTATGAATAAGACTTAGTTGCTGTTGAGGCTAAGTACCACAGTGATTGTTACACTTCGCTTCTGAAACCCATTACTGGAGGTAAAATCGGTCGTCCTGAAAGTGATTCTATTACTTCAGCGATGGAAGAAATATTTGCATTTATTTCTTCGTGTTCTCCTTGACATGTATGGAGCTCCAAAAAAAAAAAAAAAAAATGAAATCGATAGACAAGTATAGATATTTGAGTTTTGTGAAAAATACAAGAAACAATAAGAGAGTGCAGTTATCTTGTCTCCCTCCAACATCTGCTTATGCTAATCAACACTTGTTTCGTGTGTTCTACCAAGTGCAAGTGTGGCTAAGCAATGATCTAAATCCTGAAGATTGGGGCTGGAAATTGATGTATAACAGCTTGGAGTCAATCCAGACTGCACTGCCACCTGCTTCAGAAAAATTACTCAATTCAATTTTTTGTAATTGCAAAAAAAGGCTGCACAAACAATTGCGGGTGCAGAAAAGTTGGATTGTTTTGTTCATCGGTATGTACCAATTGTCAAGGCCAATCTTGCACCAAGATTGAATCAAATGCAACAGACCAAGATTTGTTTCGAAATTAATGAGGACAGAACTGATATATCTCTCTTCTTGGAGCAGTCTACACAAATCGAGCAAGAAGAGGAAGAAGACAGTGAAGAGGAAGAAACAATTGACTATGAAGAGTTTGATGATGAATGGTGATGTAGTTTTTTTGCTATTAAAATTTTCATTATTAAAAAAAAAATTTCGTCAATAAAGTAGTGTCTCATTAGATTCCCTCGATCAAAATATATTGTGGAGTATTCCTACTGGGGAAACCACGTTAAAAAAAAGCGCCATGTACACTAACCTCAGAGATGGTGCGGAAATGTGTGCATATAGTCGAAAATAAGATTTTCCTGGGGTTAAAGTCACGATATCTCGAAAGCGATGCTTTGTAAAAGAAAAGTATATTGATATTTTGTTGATTGTAGACCAACGTCATACTCAGCAAAATTACTTTGTTCTTATTTCACTATAATAATTTATGAAAACATATTTTACTTATTTGATTTTCATTAAAAAATTTTCTAGAGCTCAATCTAAAAAAAAAAACATTAAACTTCTGAGCATAATTTAATTTCAAAATATATCGATCCATTGTTTTATTTCAAGAAAAGCTTCAAGAACAAGTTCAAAACATTCAACAGGTTATGGGCCCAGCGATTGAAATAAACATAAAGTAAAAAGGAATAAAGTTTGAAATTATTAAGTGTGTTTAATGACCTGCTCTAGATCGATCTAGAGCAGAAAAAAGCAGCTTTTTGGTGTTTAATGACAATTTTTCTACTCCGAGCAAGAACTTTTTGTGTTTAATGACCTGCTCTAGAGCTTTTAGAGCAGCATTTTCTGCACTTGCTTTTGAGTAAGAGCAGATTGGAGCAAAGTGTCAAAATCAGCTGTTGACATTTGATTCAAATATTTTTGTTTATATTTTACGTTTTGCAATCCTATTTGAAAACGAATTAAACTTAAAATCAATTGAATTAACATCGCATGTTAGTTTATTTTTGATTCCAATGTTTCCGAATATAGATTTTTATTATAATAGGATACCAAACATAATTTTGCAAACTAGCTAAGGTTACAAAATGTTTGTTGCTTTCTTATCAGCTGACTTTTGGCACCAGCTGACTCTGCTCTAATTTGCCTGACATTTTTCATGTTTCTTGCTCTGCTCTGAGCTACGATGCTCTGCTTTTTTTTTATTAAACACACTTATTAAAATAAAGTCAATCACAACAGAGGAACGAAGCAAATTTGCATAAGGACAATGGCGGAGTCAGTGAAACAGAAATTCGTCAAATTGAATGATAGCAATTATCCAAATTAGAAATTTAGGATGGAATTGCTGTTGCGGAAGCAAAATTTGTGGAAAAAGGTGATTGTTGAAACACGACCAACAGCTGAAGTGAACACTGGTGGTACAAATAAAAATCAAGCGGCACTTGATGCATGGGATCAACACGACGACGAGGCTCGTGGCACAATTCGTATGGCTGTCGAAGACGATCAGCTAGCAATTATACGGACGAAAACAACTGCAAGGCATGTGGCATGTGGGACGCATTGAAGGATTATCACGAGAAAAACACGTATTCAAATAAGGTTTTCTTGATGCGATCAATTTGTGCGTTGAAACTCGAAGAAGGTGGTGATGCGAGAGCGCATGTGAACCGAATGCAAGATTTGTTCACACAATTGGGTGACTTGGGTAAAAGCCCATTATCACAGGAATGGAGCAAAATATATGTGACAAGCAGTTTACCGAAAAGCTATGATCCATTAGTACAAGCATTGAGCGGACGTGGCGAAGCTGAAATAACATTTGATGTGACAAAGAAGCACATAATTGCTGAATACGAGCGGCGCACGAATGCATCACGCGGAACTGGCAATTCGGTAATGAAGGTTGTTGACAAGGTTTCTGTTTGCTTTTTCTGTAAGAAGCCCAATCATCAAAAGAAAAATTGCTCTAACTATCAAAGGTGGCTGGCAAAACAGAATGGTGAGTGCGGAAAACCAGCGGATAAAGTAAATTTAGCCGAGCAAAGGGATTTCATGTCATTTGTTGGTAGGACACAAAAGAAAGACGACCTCATTGATTCGGGAGCAACGAAACATGTTGCGAAGGATAAAAGTTTTTTCACTGATCTTGACGAATCATACAGAAGCACAATTGAGGTGGCCAATGGTGAAATAATGAACGTACTTGGTATCGGCACTGGCTATTTGACGTTGTATGCACCAAAGTTGGCTGGAAATATTATTTCTGTCAGACGGTTGGTAAAAGACGGATTCAAAGTTCAATTTGAGAATCGGATTTACGAGATCAAGTATAAAGGTGAACAAGTTGGCGTGGCCGATCCAAGAGGTGAATTATATGTATTGCGTAAGCCGAATTCGGTGTGCGGTGATAGCACACAATGACAACTGCATACATGAATTACATCGCAAAATGGGACATCGCGATCGACAAATGACATCAAACGGATCTATTGAAGGGCTTAAAATTGTTGAATGCGGAATAAAGGAAGTATGCGATGTGTACATGAAGGGCAAAATGACACGACTTCCAATTCCGAAGAAATCGTTAAGCGAATCATCGGCAGTAATGGATTTGATACATACCGACGTCTGTGGACCGATGCGCACAGTAACACCAAGCGGAAAGAGATATTTGGTCACATTATTTGTTGACGATTATTCGGGTTTTACGATCGTTGTGCTGTTGGCACACAAGTCAGAAGTTGAAAATAAAATGAAACAGTTCATCGCATTATGTGTAAACAAGTTCGGCAGTAAACCAAAAGTAATGCGTTCGGATCGGGGCGGTGAATATACATTGAAGGAACTTACAAAGTATTTAAAGTCTCAGGGCATTCAAATTCAATTGACAGCAGCAGATTGTCCACAACAAAATGGAAAGGCTGAACCTAAAAATCTTACACTGATTGAAATGGCTAGATGTATGCTTATTGATGCAGGATTACCGAATAGTTTTTGGGGCGAAGCTGTCGCTACGGCAAATTTCATCCAGAACCGTGTGATCACAAGAACAACGAGCATGACGCCATATGAACGATGGAACGAAACGAACAAAATTGCTTTCAAATATTTGGATCTAAATGTTTTGTTCATGTATCATCAGCCAAAAGAGGAAAGTTGGACGACGTAGCAATTGACACGATATTTCTTGGGTATGACGACAATTCAAAAGCATACTGGTGTTACAACGCTGCAACCAAAAAGGTGGTAATCAGTCGAGATGTTCGATTTTGTAAACCGGGAATGCGAGCAAATGAAATTTCGATTGATTTGAATGATGCAAAACGAAAAGATGATCAATTAACGGAAATTCAAGTTGATAGTGCATTAATTCAGGAGGAGTCGTCGAATGGTATAGTGGATTTATCTCTCGATAATACTCCCAATGGATGCGATAGCTCTCAGGAGGAGATAAACGACGATACATTGATTGAAACACAACCAACAAGACGTGTGATTCATGATCAAGTGATTGTTCAAGAAAATCAACCGGCGTTACGTGTATCAAAACGGTCAAACAAGGGTGTTCCACAAAAGCGATTGATTGAGGAGATAAATATGATTAGAGAGATCAATGAACCAAATAATTACAATGAAGCAATAAATAGCGACGAAAAAGTGCAGTGGCTCACTGTCATGCAAGAAGAATTTGAAGCACATTAACACAATGTAACCTGGGAGTTGGTTGATTTGCCACCGGGCAAGAAGGCGATTGGTAGCGAATGGGTTTTTAAGGTAAAAACCAGCGCAGATGGTGATATACATCGATATAAGGCTAGATTCGTTGCACAAGGCTTTTCGCAAAAGTACGGCGAAGATTATAACGAGGTATTTGCGCCAGTAGTAATAACTTCATACAACATTTAGAACACTGCTATCAGTTTGCGCAATGAGAAACATGCTCGTGTATCACTTCTACGCAAAGACCGCTTTTCTCAATGGAAAGTTAGAAGAAACCATCTACATGAAGCAACCGATCGGTTTTGATAACAACAGTTCGAAAGTGTGCTTACTAAAGGCAGGCTGCCAGATCGTGGAATAAGGAGCTGCACAAAGTGCTCATTGAAGCCAAATTCAATCAAAGCTATAACGATCCATGCTTGTATTCAAAGAGGATTGCTGACAATTTTTGTTATAACTATTATCATCTATGTGGATGACTTAATTGTGGCATGCATTACGGAGAAACAAATAAATGACATTGAACAGATTTTTAAGCCGCATTTTGTGATGCAAGATTATTATTTGGGCATTGAAGTCACGAAGGACATTCATGGTAACATTGATTTGAATCAATCGGCATACTTACTTACTTAGGTGGGCATTACAGTTCGGGGTGAACCTGGGCCTCAACCAACATCCTTCGATAACGACTTCTATTTCGGGCGAGCTCTCTCCAGTTTCGCACTCCAAGTCGGTTGAGGTCATCCTCCACTTGATTGCGCCACCTAAGACGAGGTCTTCCCCTTCCGCGATTTCCCTGCAATGTGCTTTCGAACACCCGACGAGCCGGAGCGTTTGGGTCCATCCGCTCAACATGGCCCAACCATCGTAGCCTCGCGATGCGTACTCTTCTGGCTATGCCCATGTCGCGGTACAGCTCATACAGCTCGTTGTTGTATCTTCTTCTCCACACATTGCCTTCGCATACGGGACCAAAGATCATTCGGAGAATTTTTCTTTCGAAACGACCAAGGGTTTCCTCATCCGCTTTCGATAAGGTCCATGCTTCCGCGCCGTAAAGCAGGACTGGGATGATTAAGGTCTTATATAAGGTTACCTTGGTTTTTCTGGAGAGGGTTTTGTTTCTCAATTGCCTTCTTAACCCAAAGTTGGCAAGAGTTATTCTCCGTTTGATCTCCGCACTGATGTTGTTGTCCGTGTCTACAGCGGATCCTAGGTAGACGAAGTCCTGTACTACCTCGAAGTTATGTCTGTCTATTGTGACGTTTTGTCCAATTCGTCGGTGTTCTGTGTCCTTGTTTGATGACAGCATATACTTTGTTTTGCCCTCATTAACCATCAAACCCATTTTTGCCGCTTCTGTTTCAATACTCGTAAAAGCACCTATGACATCACGCTTATTTCTTCCCATTACGTCAATATCGTCTGCATATGCGAGCAATTGCACAGATTTTTGAAAGATTGTTCCTCTGGTGTTGACGTTTGAGTTTCTTACAATCTGTTCAAGTATGATGTTGAAGAAATCGCATGACAGTTTATCGCCTTGCCTAAAACCTTTTTCGACATTGAAGGTCTCGGTGAGTTCTTTACCGACCTTGACGGAGCAGCGTGAATTCTCCAAAGTCATCCTGCATAGTCGTACGAGCTTTGCAGGGATGCCGAAACTAGACATGGCTCTGTACAGCTCGTCTCTGTAGACACTGCCATACGTGGCCTTGAAATCGATAAAGAGGTGGTGAATATCGATATTATGTTCTCGGGTTTTTTCCAAGATCTGCCTTAATGTGAAAATTTGGTCTATTGTGGACTTCTCCGGTCTAAAACCACATTGATAAGGACCTAAGAAGTTGTTGACGTGGGGTTTCAGACGTTCACATATTACAGCAGACAAGATCTTATAAGCGACGTTAAGGAGGCTTATCCCTCTATAATTGGCGCAGTTGTGAGGGTCTCCTTTCTTTAGGATCGGGCATACGATACTGAGGTTCCATTCATCGGGCATGCTTTCTTTCGACCATATCATGCAGATCAGCTGGTGCATGCTCCTTTCCAACTGATCTCCAGCTGCCTTGAAAAGTTCGGCATCAAGGCCATCTGCACCTGCAGTCTTATTCGATTTAAGTTTGCATATAGCAAGCTTAACTTCTTCTAGGTCGGGAGGACGGCATTCTTGATCATCGTCCAGGCTGAATGGGGCAATCTGCCTGACAGCGGAATTTGTGTCCTCATCGCCGTTAAGCAGTCTGCAGAAATGATCTTTCCAGATCCTCAGTAGCGACTGTGACTCTACAACTATGTTTCCCTGCTGGTCTTTACAGGCTTGAGTTCGGGGTTTGCCACCCTGGCAGGATCTTTTTACCTTTTGGTAAAACTTCCGAGTCTCGTTCCTGTCATGGCACCTCTCTATTTCCTCAAACGAGCGCTTCTCATGCTGCTTCTTTTTCTTTTTGAGAAGTCGGTGTTCTTCCCTTCTTCTCTCCTTGTAAATCTCGTTATACCGATCGTAAGCAGCCCTCGTTCGTGTTTGCAAAAGCATTTGTCGTGCTCTTTGCTTGGCTGCATTTGCCTGCCTACATTCTTCATCGAACCATGGGTTTCGTTTTGGTGGCCGAGTGAAACCCAGAACCTCAGAGGCAGCGGTTCTGATGGCTTCTTGGCATTGCTGCCACTGGTCTTCGATGTTTAATGCTGGCGGCACGGGATTCAAGGATAATTGAAGGGACACTCGATTGGAAAAGGCATTAGCAATCTCTTGCGATTGTAGCTTTCCGACGTCATATCTCTTCACAGCGTTAGTTCGTGGCTGGTCGTGAACAAGATATCCTCATTCGTACCTTGGCTACAACAAGGTAGTGGTCCGAGTCAAAGTTGGCCCCTCGGAAAGTTCGGACATCTAGCACACTGGAAGAGTGCCTTGCGTCGATCGCAACATGGTCAATTTAGTTGACGATTAATTGATCTGAGGACCGCCATGTGCCTTTATGAATTTTGAGATGCGGGAAGCGTGTACTACTTACAACAAGATTTAGCCCCGCAGCAAAATCGATACGCCTCAATCCGTTTTCGGAGGTTTTGTCGTGGAGGCTATGCTTACCGATTGTGTTTCCAAAGATGTCCTCCTTCCCTAGTTTTGCGTTGAAATCGCCAAGAACGATTTTCACGTCGTATCTAGGGCATTGCTCATATGTTTCTTCGAGGAGCTCGTAGAAACAGTCTTTGGAATCGTCGTCTTTCTCTTCTGTGGGGGCGTGGGCGCATATAAGGCTAATGTTGGCGAATTTAGCCCTGATGCGGATGGTCATTATACGCTCATTTACTGGATTTTGGCTAATCACCTTATCCCTGAGTCTACCTCTAACGACAAATCCGCACCCAAATAAACGCTTTTTCTGTTGTCTGTAGCAGTCGCCATAGTATATGTCACAGTTTTTCATCTTCTTTATGCCCGGTCCATTCCATCGCACTTCTTGGATGGCGGTTATGTCTGCTTTGCAGCAGTCCAGGGCGTCCGCTAATTCTCCAGCTGCACCTAGTCCGTAAAGAGATCTTACGTTCCAAGTGCAGACCCGGAGGTCGTTGTCCTTTTTTCGTTTGCATGGGTCGTCAACTTTGAAATCATTATCGTTATCCGAGGCTGTTCGTTGTTTCGGAACAAATTATTTTTTCCGTGGTAGGGTAGTTAGCCCTACGCACAACCCCCAACCTGGAGGGCCAGGTCCTTTTGGATCCCTTCGGACACAAAGGGCTGGAATATCCAGTGTCAGTACCCTGCTGCAGGGGTGTGAGTGCTGCCGTTGGCTCACCAGGAGCTCATCCGCCACCATCTCTACTTCAATACCCTGTCCTAGTATTGAAAGACCCTGAAAGACCTTTAAACCAAATATGTTGGAGTAGCTCCTTCAGGGGTTTCTGCTTTTATGGCTGCTGAAGTCCACCGTTGATTCTGTCCATCGAATTCATCCGCTGGAACATTTACACGAAAGCTCTCGTAGACCACTGAGATTCGTGCAGTCAGTCATTGTTCGCAGAGCAATTATAGTGTTGATCGATCACAATTCTTTGTTCCGGATTCCCTTATCTCAACACTCGCACTTACTAGTTTAGCAGGTCAGCTCTGGACGGAGCATCCCAGGACCCAGTGGATACCGCTTGGAGGTATAGTAAGCACAGTTGACGTGTACTATAAGTTACAGCATCTGGGCGCCGCCAAGTTAGCACCAATCAGAGCCTACCCGAATAGAACAACGCCCATCCACCAATAATGTATGCCGAATCAATCGGCATACATTATGAAAATTGCATCGGATTTTGGACTAACAGATGCAAAAGCGGCGAAAACGCCAATGGAAACCAACAACGGAAAATCGGATTCAACAGAACCATTAGAAAATAACAAGAAATATCGATCTCTAATTGGGCGATTGTTGTATTTATCGGTGAACACAAGACCTGATATTTCAGCCAGCGTTAGTATTTTGGCGCAAAAGGTATCACAACCAACCAATGAGGATTGGAAACAGCTCAAGCGTGTTGTAAAGTACTAGAAAAGAACGCACAAAATGAAATTGAAGGTGAACAACATGCAATCAAAGGATTTATCATTATTTGACTATGCGGATGCTACATGGGCTGACGATCGAATTGATAGAAAATCGAACAGCGGTAGAATCATCTACTTCAACGGTGGAACCATCAGTTGGGCATGTAACAAGCAAAGCATAGTTGCAACATCATCATGTGGAGCTGAATTCGTATCAATCTCTGAGGCATCAAAAGAAGTAAGCATAAGAGATTTATTTTTCAAGCCTGAGTCAAAGAGGACCTCAACCGATCTAGAGTACAAAACTGGACAGATCTCGCCTGATACTGAAATTGTTGGGGAAAGATATTGGTTGGGACAGAAAGGATATCTCTGACCAAAAGGCATACATAGCCAAGCTCTGCGAACCAACTCAATCTTCTTCCATGTACTGGGCGATATGATCTATTCGTTCTTATAAAAATGAACACGCTTTCGATGAACCGAATGCAAACATGCCGCCCTCAAAGCAGACTTTTTACTTTAAATTCATCATTAAATCATATTTCTATCAGTACCTTCCTTTAACCTTTAAGGTGTATCGTTCCCATTTACTATTTCTTGACACCATTTCAAGGGTCTCCGAAAAAACTACCAAAGGGCTCTCATAAGTTTAAGAAATCTGACAAAAAGTTTATTAATTTCCGGTCCTTGTTCGTACATATATCACTTTGCATGGACATTTGACCTTTGAAGCGATTTGCATACTTGAGTGTCCAATCAAACCTTTTCTCTTCACTATGCCATTCAAACCATTCTTCATGCCACTAAAATCTAAAACTCACTTCAGTCGAACACTTTGTGTTCAACATATCTCCATCTCCATCGTTTCGATGCTCAGTGCTCGGTGGGTATAATTAGCACAATTCAACCAACCGCAATCCTTGGTCGTTAAAGTATGGGTACTAAAGCACGCGGTTTTTGTTCCAATGTACGATGTTCATAAAATTTAAAGTGCGAACCAACATACACTGTAAAATAGATCAAACCTGTTACACTCGCTCTTGTTTCGCCATTCTGAGGGAGTCATCGTAAGCAAGCAAAAAGCTTTGCAGAAAGAAATGCCTGAACGTTCAACAATTTGTTTAGCTTTTCGCATCTTGTGGAGCAAATGTGAAAAATGAAACCAATCACACCAAACCATTCCAACCGAACCACATAAAAAGCAAGTCTCAAATGTCTCGCGCATTTCACTCGCGTTCTCCCACCTGTTATGAGAGCAACAGGATGCCATTTTAGAAGTGTCCTTAAAATACACAAGCAACAACTAGCAAGGTGACTCTGACTCTGCTCTGACACAATCCCACCCTGTGCTCTTTCTGTTGTATTTTAATTCATGAGAACTTTTGCGAGAGTGTCCTGTTGTGTTCGTGTTGGTGTATGGCGCTCTACATGGTGATGGTGTGTCAAGGAAGAATAAAGGTCAAAGAGTAAAGCTCAACTGAATATGAGGTTAATTCTCTCGGTACTTTCTCTTACGCTCTGGGTATTCTCATTCTTGCGAGAGTGTGAATTGCTGAACCTCCAACCCTAAACTAGTCGCAGGGGGTAGATACAAAAAATAATAATCTATCGTTGTGACATGAGTCTGCCTAAATTATTTTTGAATAATAGTTCTTTTTTACGTTCTGACTAAGACCCATTATTAGTGCTCACAGTTGGATACAAGTACCTACTAGGCAGTGATTAATGAATAGAGGCCATCATGCGAACAGTAGTTAAATGGAAAGCAAAGTTGGGAATGAAGCTTTTTGTCTAATAGTGGGTAGAGGTAAACGAAAAGTCTAACGCAGGGCTTAAGTTGATTAATTTGAGAATTAATGTTAAGACTTCATTGTATTCATCATGAATTTGGTTTTGATGAAATTGGGTAACTGCCTTACTTGTTGTTGATTGTGTTTGGTGTTTTGAACAAATGAGTTGAACAAAACCACGCATTAACTGGGTGGCTTTGAAAGGCAATTATGGGCATGGATGCAAGAATTTGTAAAACGCTACGAAACCAAAGTACAAAGCGATTTTGCTTTCTTAATCGAAGCAAATGGTCACTTAAAGAGGGTCAATCCGATAGAAGGAAAAGGAAGATTGATTAGGTTCAACCTCCAAAAATTAATTACAATTCCAAATCAATTTAATTCATTTAACTAATTTATGGTGTCCGTGGCGTAATCGTAATCTTCGGCCTCTTATGTGGGAGTTTTGAAGCTTGAATTCCAGAAAAATTAAGGGGTCAAAGTTTTTCACCACAGGCAGATCATTTCGTGAGAAACTGGAGATTTCTCCGATTGTAGTTTCATGCCATGAAAAGCGCTTCCTCGATTGGCCACTCGGAATCGGCAAAAAATTGTAGGTCCCTTCCATTCCCTGCCAAGGTATGGTTGAGAGAACGGCCCCGGGGCTCTCACGTTGTTGTGCTACTCTACTTCAATAAATTCATACAGCGATTGTAATGACTCGGTGCCCACCGTAATTTTCAGAATTGAGTGGAATCAAAAATTGGTTGATATTTATTCAAATTGCACGTATGACCTTCCAATAATTAGTTCCAATTAATAACTTTAGATTCTTGACGAATTTATCCGACTACACCACCCCCAATTTGGTGTTTGACAATAATTTTCAAGTAACCATACCTCCAGAGAGGCTTGGGAAAATTGCACTCTTTTGGAAAATGAAGCAATACACGTTCACACCGATGGTTCAAAATCCAGCGAAGGTGTGGGAGGTGGAATCTACTCAGAAAAACTGAACCTCAGCCTTTTCTTCCGCCTACCCGATCATTGTAGTGTGTTCCAAGCGGAAATTCTGGCGATTAAGGAGGTGCTGTCTTGGCTCAAAGAAAACGTCATATCCTCCACGGATATTCGGATCTTCTCGGACAGCCAAACTGCCCTTAAATCTCTTGCCTCTGTCTCTACAAAATCCATCAAGGTCAAAAATTGTCAGATGTCTCTTAGGGAGATGTCAAATCAGTTCAACATTCACCTTTCATGGGTGACAGTGCACAGACATACAAGGCAACTGTATGGCAGACGAACTAGCCAAAAAGGGCATGACCACTTCCCTACGCTCAAAATGGAACAACATAGGTGTACCTATCGCTGCATGTAAACTCCTACTTAGACAAGACGCTTCAAGGATAACAAACACTAGATGGACTGAGAGTAACAACTGCCTTGCAACCAAAAAAGTTTGGTCGTGTATAGACTCAAAACGCTCGAAGAGTGTGTTAGCCCTGAACCGCCTGTATCTAGGTTCTACCAAAGGTGTTCTTACGGAACACTGTCTAATAGGAAGAAACGCCAAAAGACTAGGTCTGTTTTCCAATGATTTCTGCAGAAGCTGCATGGACGAGGAAATGAAGAAGAGGAATAAACCGTTCAACACCTTCTTTGCTCATGCCCTGCACTACTTCATAGGAGGAAAACTCATCTCGGTGAATTCTTCTTCGATGATACTGGCGAATTAGCTTACATATCCTTTAAAAGTCTTTCGATACACATTAAAAGTTCCGCGTGGTTCGACTAGCAGGTGATCAACTGTCTTGTCCCGTAATGGAAGATTAATAAGTCATCAACTCGTTAATCTTACATCGGGTTTCTGAGATCAGTAGGTGATTAACTTGCTGATCTCTGTGGTATCACAATGGGCCCTTGTGGCCTAAGTGTGTCAGGCAATGTCATTGGCTGACAGCCACTTCCACCTAACCTAACCTATATATGACCTTCGATGGGATGCCGCGCCGTTACGTTACTTTTTTAATAGCTATGATCGAAAAAACATTGATAGAAACAAGGTTCTTAAAGAAATAACTGGAAAAAAGTGTGAGTTGTGGACACACTCGATGCCGTAGGGACAACTTTTCGGATTTCTACGAGATGTTAATTGTTTTGAAAAGAAAGCCGATGGTTTCAGTAAAGAGTTCAAATAAATTTTATTTGATTCTTCTACTTCATTATTCTATCAATGGCGCTTGTTCTGACCAGAAATTCATTCTTAAAGCTTCCCCAGACAGGTGACCACCCCAGCTAGCTTCACCCGACACAAGTTGATTGAAGTCCTCCACTACCTTTATCTTCCACCTTAGTCCTGCGACTTTCTTCGGGGCTGGGTTAGGTTAGGTTAAAGTGGCTGTAAGCTCGGCTTACACACGTTGGCCCGTTGGGCTCATTGTTATACCACGATGGATCTAATCTATCCTCATCCTAATAGAACCATATTGAACTTATAATGAAGTGGGAGAAACGCAGGGCGTCGATATGAGTAAGATCACTAGGCCCATTAAAGAAACGCGAACCTAAGTACATTCTACGTTTGCGAGCTAAAGCGGGGCATTAACAGAGAAGGTGCGAAATAGTCTCCTCTTCCTCCTCCTCCTCATCCAAACAGCTTCTGCAAAAATCATTTGAGGTGACTCCTAGCCTTGCGGCATGTCTTCCAATAAGACAGTGTCCTTTCCTCGGAGCTAAATTCGAAGACTTTGAGGCCTGGGGCATTGTTGTCTATTCGCTCCATTTGACCTAGTCATCTAAGCCGATGGTCCTGGACATTTAAATCTCGCGGTACAGTTCGCAGGGGGTTCCTGCTTAAATCTTCGTCTCCATTCACAGTTTCTGCAGAATAAAAACTTTTATTCCGAAACATCTCAAAGAGTACTCAACCGCTGATGTCAAAGTCCATGAACCAGCTCAAAAGTGATTGCACGTTTGGTTTAAGCGCTGGTGACGGTGACTTTGTCTGAATTTATAGCGGAACCTGAGTAGAAAAAGTCCTTAATTACTGAAAACGTTCGTGGTTTTTCCAGGAGGTTGGATCCTCTTCGTGGAATATTATTTATAATTCGCATCACTTAATAGTTCAAGTTTCACAGGTGTGAAAGTCTTTTGCTTGGGTCCTTGGATGTCAACCTTCTCGCACCTCACTGAAATCCGATCAAGGATAACTGATTTAAATGGCAACTAAGATGTAGACGCTTCCTACGGCTGCAGGAGTAACAAAGCTTGATCGCCAAAAATCACGTCAAAAATACCATCTTTGAAAAATGAAGCACGCCTAACTGAGTAGGTATTTTCATGTTCAAAGGAGCGATCCAGAGAACACTGCAAAAATATCATACAGTATTCTCAAATATTCGCTAATAAATAAACAGAAAGACAGACCGAAATACTCCACAGACAAATGCAACGGCATCTTTATTTGGTTGCAAAGTTGCAATAGGTTAGGTTAGATTGAAATGGCTGTCAGGAAAACAATTGACGCACTCAGACCAGTATTAGGTCTATTGTAATACCATAAGAACTATAAGCGAGGAAGAACCACACTTAACAAAACCATTTGGAAAAGAGATTCAGGATATCTGTGCTCGCCAAATCGTTAAGATCATCGAGGAAATATTTTCCTAGATGCTGTTTTATTTTAAAGGAGAGTGCAGGACATGAGCAGAGGAGGTGTGGAATAGTCTCTTCCTCCTCCTCATCTAATCAACTTCTGCAGAAGTCATTAAAGGGAACCCCGAGTCTTATGACGTGTCTTCCTATCAGACAATGTCCGGTGATGACATTGATTACGAAGCTAAAGTGCAATCTGGTTATGGATAACAAATGTCTTGTGCGTTTTGGATCTAGTCCTGGCCATAACTGTTTTGTTGCCACACACGTGGTGATATTGTTCCACCTCTGATTTGTTCTATCCATTGCCTCTTGCTTTAGCATAAGTTTACATGTAGCGATTGGTACACCGATATTCAACCTTCTGGTTGAGATTGGTAGAACGGTTCCTTTTCTGGCGAGTTCATCGGCTTTGCAGTTACCTACGAAATAAGGTGAATATTGAACATTTCAGCCATCGCCTTAAGAGATAGGCAACAGTTAATTGCGGTTACTGCGTTCTCGGAAACGCAGCCATATGATAGGACCTCTTTGATCGCCAGAATTTCCGCTTAGTACACGCTACAATGGTTTGCTAGGCGGAATGAGAGACTTACGTTAAGTCGGTTAGTATACACCCCGCAGCCGACCCTATCCTCTGTTTTTGACCCTCCTATATAGAAGTGAATTGAATCATCCCTCAAAAATTCTTCGTCTTCCCAGGCCGTTTTTGGTGGGATTGAAACTTGGAACTTACTCGTATTATCAAAAACCAATTAGGATGGAGTGGCAAGGGATTGATATGAATAAATTCAGGATTGTAGCGTGAACGATGTTGTTATCAGTTCACTGAGAGATAGCTCTGATACGAATGAAAGAGTATATTTATGGCAGCTGAGGGGGTGTTGATCTCAGTGCTCCGCTTATACATAAACAAGCTGTTTATGTATAAGCAAGTCGTTGGACCTTGCTTAGATTATCGCAGTACGACCTTTTATCAAGAGCGGTCCACCATACCACTACTTCGTATGTGAGTCTTGGTCTGATGACCGCTGTGTAAAGCCAGTGGGTGATTTTGGGGGGAGAAACCCCATTTAGTGCCAATGGCTTTTGGAGGAATGAAATTCTCGAAAAATGCTAAAAAACTTTTTTGTAGAACAACGAATTTTCTATAAAAACTTGTATCGCTTATCCCTGCTCTTTGCTTCTAGACTAAAATATAAAATTCCAAAGTTTTAATGTTTTTTTCTTCATACAATTTGTATGGGAAATGGAAATCTGCGATGAGCAACCTCTAAATATTAATATTTCGAGCTCAAATTTTAACGGGCTCCTCGAAGGTAAAAATCGAATTGTATCGAGAAAAAGAAAATAGTCACTTTTTTTGAACCGGTCTAGTGTACACCATTGGCCCAAAAATGCTCCAGCTCCTTAAACCATTCACAGACGACATTCAATCATGAACATGGTGACGTGTAGGCAAGGATTTCAAATGGCTTCACTTTTCCTTTTGCAAAAATTTCGAGACTGGCTGTTGAATATTTTTTTTTTTATTTGAATGCAATTATTTAGTATTTGATTACGAGTTGTTTTTTCTCCTTCGTACCTTATAGCGCCAAAAGAATCTAGACCTCGAAGTGATTACAACTCATTAATTTGCCTGCTTCACATTTGTGATCCTGTCGTGGTCAGAAATGTTTCCTGTTTGAAGCCAACCTAAAGTAAATGCCGTTGCATTTGTCTGTCCCAAAAGTTTTTTGGCTTGCCACTTTTTATCATTCTCAGGATCTCTTCTATGAGATTCGTATTTCAGTCGCACCACCCGAATGTGGAATGCTTTACCTGGCTCAGTATTTCCCCTTCATTACGATTCACAAAAATTCAAAAGCAACGTGCATCGGTGTCTCCTTTCAAATCCTCTCCTTTTTTCCTAAATGCTCGCACTGTGTTTAACAACATTATAAGGGTATTCATAACCCCTTGATGTGCGCGTTAATTATAAAAAAAAAAAAAAAAAAAAAAAAAATGACTCAGCCGGCCGTTTTCTATTTTTTTTCAAGATGGCATTTTTGACGTAAGGTAACTCTGGATGTCCGCTATGTTTTTCCTAGTGCAACGGGTTTTTTTTTGTTTTCGATCAAATCTTTTTCTTCGTATGAGTAAGATAAATAAATAAATAGCGTGGCGCAACAGAGTGAGTAGTTCCGGACCCTAGCGCATTTCTTACAACCATTTTTTGTGAGGGAGTCGAGAGGACATACAATTTTCTGCTGGTTCCGAACGGCTAATCCAGAAAGCGCTTTTCAAGACAATAAATTTACTAACGGAGGATTTGCCAATTCCTCGCGAAAGGCCATACCCGTGGCTTTTTTTGCCTGTGTCGGGTTTCAAACCACGAACCTCTTGGTCCACAGTCAGATATGCTTACCACGTGGAACTAACGACAGACGCGCTAACAACGCGGCATACTAAAGCCACGGGTACCACTTACCACAAATGTACTTTTTCTTCGTATGTACAATAAAAAAGTACGTAACAACAAAACCAATTTTCGCAAACTAAGCAAAAGTTAAACACCATCATCATCATTGATGACATCAAAGCTTTAGCCAACTTGGCTATGGAATAAATTTGTAATTTGCTTTATCAAACGGGGCATGGTTGTGAAAAATGTTCTAGGCCCTGGGGCTCCTAGCTCTATTTGTTTATAAACGGGGCTTAACATTTCTTTCAAAACTGCTCCTCTGCAGAGTTCAACGTTAATTTGCGTATATGCAACTAAGGCTCAGAAGTTCTTTATAAGAAAGTTATTTGTAATTTGGCTTTGAAAAAATGTTTCATCTCAACTAATGGTTAGTCTGTTTTGTTGTTATACATTTGTTTGTATTCATAGATCTTATACACCTCAATTGCAATAATAAAAAGTAAATGTTATTCAGCAGATAGATAAAAAAAATTACGTATACGCCACAGTGTTCATGGAACAATTTTTTTTTTAACGACGGCCCACCTTCAAATTACACAAAAAAAGCATTAAGAGAATTAAGTTATCAAAAGAGATTTCTAGGTAAACCGCGAGAATGTTAATGTAAATTTAGAAGATTTTTTTTATTTCTTACGACAAGACTGTAATCGCAAGCATTAGGTCGTCACACGAAGAATACCAAGCTCCAGTAAAAATAGCTTGTTATTTTCTCAAAAGGTTAGGGCCAGTTGCTCAATCGAATCCTAAATTTAAGTTCTACATAAAGTTTTCATTTTTGTATGAGAAGTTCCGGAATTCTTAAGTTCTACATAAAATCCCCAAACTAAAGTAGAACTTTATGTAGAACTTAAATTTATGATTCGATTGAGCAACTGGCCCTTAATGTGTTAAACGATAGCAAGGTTTTAATCGCACCATGTATAGAAAAACAAGCTTTAACTTTTTGTTTCCTTCGGTATCTGCGATCGTGTCTGATTTTTTGTAGAAAGTGTTTTTTTAGGCGTGTGGTTTTCAAGAAGAAATAAAACGCACGTTACTCAGAGCGTGTCATAATGTTTTGAAAACTATTTTGGGTAAGTGGCCCCTGCGGCTTCGTTGAACGGCTTCAATTCTGAGAGAGTGGGTAATCTGGAAGGGAAACCAAACCTGAGAAACATACTCAGGGATAGGTCTGACGAATGTTATGTAAAGTGATTTGGAGGGAGGAGTTCGCTTTCGCAATAATTTGGTCGATGTGGAATCGGAAATTGAGCTTTTTATCACAATAAATCACGGATTGAAGACACTACTGGAACAGGTGTGTTACAAGAGACATAAGTCCGAGGGAGTGAGAGGAGGCGTTTGCGTGAAAAAGTCATGAATTGGCACTTACTGACATTATGTTCCAGAAAATTTTTTTGACACCAGGTTAAAAAGGAATTTAAATCTTGAAATGAATCTTTCCATAAAATAGGAAAGACTGCTTGTGAGAGAGAGAGAGAGAGTTGAAACAAATTAGATAGAGGCTTGCATAATACGTTAATGCATTTTTTGAGTAAGATAGCAGGAATGCCGTCAGGTCCAGGAGAAAAATCATCTTTTAGTAATTTAATTTTATTACAAACAGTGTCAAGATCTTCACAAAGAGAAACAAGAGAGGTATGTGGACTGTTTGTCAGATAACTAAAGTAAACAGGATCTGGTTCGATAATATCGACACTGTTAGATTGGCTAAAAAAAAGGTTAGCAATGACTTGAGAATCTGAAGTTGAAGTGTTTTGAAAATTGAACGTTGAAGGAAGTCCATCAGATTTTCTCTTAACATTAAAAAATTGGCAGAAACGCTTATGCTCCGAAATGAGACAGGTCTCCATTTTAATGAGGTAATTATGATAAAGAGCTTCGCATAAAGAAAAGAAATTGGAGAAAGCATGCTGATAATTAATTTATGTAATCAGAGGGAGATTTAGATTTTAAGAAAATTTTCCACAATTTATTTCTGAGAATACGAAGCGTTAGTAGTTCTTTAGTATACCATGGGGGAGACACTGAACAATTTTTTTGTTTCAAAAAGACACACTGGATGAGGCATTTGAAAATAGATGTTTAGAAAAATGTGAGAGCAATGTCAATAGGGGTAGGAGCTTTAGTGAAAGAACTGAAATCAACCTGATTAAGTAAGATATTTAGATGATCAAAGTTAGCTTTACGAAAGTTGAAAACAAGAGGTACTTCTGAATAAATGGTGGAGATTTTTTGTTCTAAAGTAAAAACAAGAGAAAGAGGAGGGTGAAATTGGTAAAGGGTCGAGAGAAGCTGGAAATTTTCGGTAACTACCGAGTTACAAGGATCCGAAGAGAAGACAAGTTCGAGTTGTCTCTCTAAGTTGTTGGTTACATTATTCATTTGAAAGAGGCCTCACCCTAGTAAGCGATCGTAGAAAAAGCATTCTTTTTCTGAAGTAAGATTGCGAGGAACATAATATGATTCATTATCGGATGGTATTCAGCGCAAGTCGGGCAAATTAAAATCTCCAAGGATGAAAAAGTCATCGCTGGATTCAGCAGCTTCAAAAAGGAAATCAAAGGAATCGACTAATTGTTGATATGCAAGAGTAGGTTGAGATGGGTGAATGTAGCAACATAACCTTACAAAAAATAGTCCAGTGTTAGATCGGCCGATCCTGGAGGTAACTCAATGGTTAAGAACTCGAAATTAAATAAAAATCGTTGTGCGCCTTGAATTTTTCAACTATGGAATGGCAAACAATACTGAGCATTAATGAATCGATAACTGTCAAAAAAGTCAACTCTGAAAAGAGTGTTGCCAGAAACCACAACCTTAAGAAATAAAACCTTACGTCTAAAGAAATAACACCCTTTACTTATCGATATTGAAATAAAGTGAAACAAAACTAAGTGTGTCTCAGAGCAATGGCAGTGCCTAAAACACTAACTAACTAATAGTAATCACTTCTTATGTATTCAATGTTAAACCATCACGGCCAAGTTTCTAGAGATTAAAGGCAATGTTATCGTACAAATTTAAGATCTTGTATATCGTTCACAGCTAATGAACACGACCTTTGCTGTTTGTATATGCACAAGGGGATTCAACTATGTTTCTCCAATGAATGCTTCAAATAAAAATTCAGTGCTAAGGGTTTTCCTTTAAGTAATTCTATTAGGTGCGAACAAAAATATATCCACATTCAAACTACACAAAGTGGACGTGATATTGAATGTAAGTGCTTATAAAGCGAAACAAGTTAAAGCTTTAAGCAAGGGGCTTTTGAAGTGCTTACAAGAACAAAAATATCATACAACCTTAACGGGAAGACCAAAATCACAAAAACGCAATGGACACTGTAGAACATTCAAATCTTGAGAAATCCAACAATTTTTTTTTCTTTCATATAATTGCGCACATCAAGGGGCTATGAATACCCTTATAGTGTTTTAAAACACAGTGAGAGCATTTAGGACAATAGGAAAAGATTAATAAGAGATCCAGATGCACATTACTTTTGAATTTTTGTGAGTCGTAATGTGGGTGAAAAACAGAGTCTGGTAGAACATTCCACATTTGGCGTTAAGAATACAAATCTATAAACTTTACTCTGCGCTCGAAGTTGGGTTCGAGGTGAAACTGATGTGCATTCCTAGCGAGGCGGTTGTGGCTAAATCGTTTCAGGGGAGGAATGCAGCTGACTATCTCACTGGAGCACTGTTTGTGAAAAAAGCGATAAAACGAGACGATGTTTAAGATAGTTTATCGATTTTGCGATTGAACTATCATACCTATCAACACCAACGCTCTGTTTTGTACCCTATCAAGTTGGCGCAAAGATGTTTGGGGAATATCTGGCTAGGATAGATACGAGAGTTGTAGAAAGTTTTTATGCGTATTTAGGCTTTATAAATTCTAGCCAGATTAGAAGAGACATTAAATGCCTCTGAACTGCAGAGTGTTGACGGAAAAATCAGCTAGCGCGTATTTTCTTTGTGAAATCTGTGGTGGACCTCTTAATGTTAGTATTAAGGACTGACATTTTTAGGGTATTCAAAACTCAAAATTATGTTGAAATCGTCAACAGCAATTTCGCTTCGAGTCATCTTACCAAACGAACGCAATATCCATTGGTTGTGCGGATTCAATTTTTCCACCAAACTGAGCATAAATCAAATGTCAGCTGCCAAAAGATCAACTACGAAAAAAGTATTGTGAGATTGAAAACCATACGTTCAAAAATAGAACATTCTTCTCTTATCGAAATAGAAAAATTATTCAAGCTATTCTGTATCTATTTACAGTCTCTCTATTAAGAAACACTTTCACATTCTGTTTCAGTGTTTAACTAGAACTCAATTTGCGGAAAAAATTGATCTAGATTTCCACATTTTTGACTTTGAGACTTGATTGGCTCGGACCACTACCATGTTTTAACGAACGTACGAACAAGGATACCCTGTTCACGATTCACGCGATCCTACGCTGCAAAGCGATATGAGGTCGGAAAGCTACAATAGCAAGATATTACCATTGCCTTCTCCAATCGAGTGTCATTCCACCACCATTGAATCTTATGCCGCCAGCATCAAGCCTTTAAGACCAGTGGCAGCAAGGCCAACAGCCACCAGAACCGCAGTCTGATGTTCTGAGTTTCAATCGGCCCCCAAAACGAAGCCCATGGTTTGATGAAGAATGTAAGCAGGCAAACGAAGACAAACAAAAAGCATGACAAATGTTGATGCAAAAGAAAACGAGGTTCTCAAAAAGAAAAGCAGGGAAAGTAGATATATTAATAAAAAGGGTGGTGCAACAGAGCGAGGAGCCTAAGGGCCTAGTAACTATGCCTTGTCAGCAAATGGAGGGGGCCTACAATTTTCTACCGGTTCCGATCGAGAAAGAGCTGAAAATGATTTTACTAACGGAGGCCTTTCCCCTAAAGGCGATACCCGTGGAAAAACATTTTTTGCCTCTGTTGGGATTCGAACGCCGAACCTCTAAGTTAACAGGCAGACATGGTAACCACCACCTACGGGCAGAACACTAAATTCTCAGAAAGAAATAGCACGAGAAGCGCTCCTTAGACGTATTTAAGAGTTACTATGATTAGGCTGAAATTTGAAAGTTATACCATTAAGCTGCCAACATGCAAACCTTAAAGGTCTACCCTCCTTTTGAAATAGGAAAATTCTTGGTCTCGTGGACCTGGCTGGTACATGAATAGGTTATAGACTATAGAGCAAGGAGTGTTGGACACTTTATGTGGTAGCATAGTAAGTCTCTTATGAGCATCACACCATGCATTTTTCTTCTTGATTCTGATGATTTAATTCCAAGCAATAAGCATCTAGCTTTGTAATTAGGACAAAACCAGCTCATTTTGTTGAAAACGTATTTTGTAAATCTTCTTTAACCGATTCTACCCTGTCAGTATTAACTTTAAAAGCGGGGCTCCAGATTACATCAGCGTATTCCAAAAGCGATCTGACAAGAGATGTATACAAAGTTAGCAAGACATAAGGATCTCGAAAATTATTGCCATTTCGTTTTATGAATCCAACTAACGAGTTAGCTTTTGGTATTAAGAAATTAATGTGGTTCCTAAAATCTAGTGAGGAATCAAGAATAACACCCAAGTCCTTAATGTTTGAGACACGATCTAAGACATTAGATTCAATTGTGTAATTGAACCGAATGCTGGTACATTTTCGAGTAAATGAAGTAATGATACACTTTTTTATATTAAGCTTGAAGCAATTTTCGTGACACCAGTGTGTAAGAGAATCAAGGTCAGATTGAACCAAATTATTGACAATCACCTAAGCTGTTAACTGTCAAGAATAGCTTGAGATCATCCGCATATAACAAACACCTACAATATTTGAATGCAGATATAATGTCATTGATAAAAATTATGAAGAACAATGGACCGAGGTGGCTGCCTTGGGGTACACCCGATGTACACTGAATTTCTCTTCAAAAAGAATTTTCATTTTTAACCTGTTGTTTTCTACAGGAAAGTTACGAAGATATCCAACGAAGGAGTTGAGAATGAAATCCAAACATCTCAAGTTTAGCAAGAAGTATTTGTTGGTTTACAGAATCGAACGCTTTACAAAAGTCCGTGTATACCGCATCGACTAGAAAACCACTTTCCATAGCATTGGTTACAAAAGAAGTAAAATATGCCAGATTTGTTATAGTGGATCTACCAGATACAAAACCTTGCTGTACTTCCGATAAATATTCGCTTGTGAAGAATTCTAGTTTATTTTTCAGGATACTTTTAAACAATTTGGGAATTGCAGAGAGTTTGCAAATACCCGTATAAACTAAACTGTTTGAGTATTGTAAAATTTGGGGTTTGGAAGTTAACGCGGAGTGATGATATTTCAAAATGGATCTGGCAGGGTAGCAAGAAGGGAAAAATGGAAATTTGGAGAACAAACTCTAGAAATAGTTAAAAAGTATACTTATCTTGGAATGGACCTGACATTTAATTTGAAAGTGGAAAAGCACCTAAAAACTAAATTGGATAAAGCAAAGAAAGCAATCTGTTCTAATTGGAAAAAAGATTTACTGCAATAAATTGATAACTTTTAGTTCGAAGTATAATGTCTTCAATGCTACAGCACAAGCCATTCTCTTTTATGGCGCACAAGTGTGGGGTACACAGAAATTCGAAATCGTTGAGTATCTCCAACGTTTTTTTCTAAGAAAGATTTTTTACTTGCCAATCAATACTTCAAAATATATCTGGAATCTGGTCTGCCAACTATGTTCATATCAACTCTAAAACTGAATGCTGATTACTTATTGAGGGTAGTAAAAATGAGTGAAGCAAGGCTACCTAAGTTAATAATGCGACATGCAATACAAAATAAAAGTCTTTTTATCAGAGAATGGACTAAAATAGCTGCTGATTGTGGTGTTATAATGAACTTGTCAGAAAATAATTTGCATATCTGGAAGAAGGCTTTATACGAAGTAATAATTCTCACTGATGAAAATGAAAGGTACACTTTTATCGAAAAAGCTCGTTCGTCAACAGAAAGGATGTACTACTCAAAAGCTAATCTTAATTTGAATGAGCTTAACTATTTTAACAGCCGTTATTCCTGTTTTGTCATTGGAACAATTTTTAAAATCAGAGGAGAACTGATCAAACTGAATGTTATGCCACATCGGAACGAGGGTCAAGGCTTTTGTAATTTGTGTAACCTGGAGGCACGTGAAGATCTGGGTCATTTCATCGGAATCTGTCCAATTCTAAGAGAAATAAGAAGAATCTACTTTGGAAAAAATGTTTTACAAGAAGATGAAGTGCATCTGAATGGTGGTAACTGGAAGCTGCTTTTTGATTATTACACTGAAGCCAGCACTTACAGATCTAGAATTATAAATGAGATGTTTTAAACCATAATTCATAACAAAAATAACTTAAAACAAAACTTAAAGTCCATTTAAGATTGACTCTTTTTCAATTTTTCTTAAACTAACGTAAAACTGTATTTTTTTTTTTTTTTAATAAAATTTGCTTAAAATATGTGGTTTCTTACTAGAAATATGTAAAAAAAACTTTTGTCACTTGGGCAGACGACAGCTATGTCATGCCCTTATTTATTCAAGATTTTCTCAATGACTCTATGTACTGATTACTATATTGAATAAAAGATCTATCTATCTATCTATCTATCTATCTACCCGTATAAGTTTGAATATCACTTTTTGAGCCTGATTTATGGATCGGAACTAAATAAGAAAGTTTCCATTCTTCGATGAAGATTCCTTCTTGAAGAGACTTATTAAATATCATAAGTAAGGGAGTGCAAATAGAGTTACAACATTCCTTAAGCACTGTGGCAGGAATGCCGTCCGGTCTGGCCCGGAACTAGATTTGAGATATAAAAGTGCTGTATTAACTTCTTCGAAACTGAAATGAATGGATCCAATATTAATGCTACATTTCCAATTGTGAGAGTGAACTTTTATTAAACCTAGATACGGAATATACCTATTCAAAGAAGTAAGCAAATAATTCGACTGTGAAATCTAAGTCCGAGGATTCGATGCCACTGTAACGCATAGTACTGACCTACTGACTTTTTTTTTTTGGAATTTATAAAAGACCAGAATGATTTCGAATTGTTTTGATATTGCTTTCAATATTTAGAATATAAGCTCTATAAAAAAACTTGCTAGGAACCACAATCTGGTTGGTAGTACAATGGACCGGTGTTTAGGTCTGAGTGCTGCAGCTAGTATTTCAAAAACCTACAACAGAAAAAAAGTATTATATTTCTAAAAAATAGTTCGCTTTCCTCTTGCATTCAATGAAGGTAATATAAAAAAAAAAACAGTCAACTTTAAGAGAACAGGCCCACCATAACCACCAATCCACTCCTGCCCTTCTAAAGAGCAAACAACTAAACTCATTTCTCTCTGTTGTAAAATGTAAGTATTTGGTATTGGTAGCTCCATTTCAGGGTTGTTGTGTTACAATAACATGGGCATTGTCGTATGCAGGGGAAGAAGATTCCAATGCTTACTTGAGCAAATCAGGTAGATAACCCATGAACTAGAGTAATTTCTTTTATTTATTCTCTTCCTACACAAAAAGTAGGTTTAGCAGTTAGCTGGGTTGTTGGTTTGGGGAGGCTATTCGGGGGTGTTGTGTTCTTTATCTCAATAAAACAGTACAGTCTTCATGTAATGCTCATCGCTAAAGTTATATGAATGAGTTCTTGCAGCAAACCCAACTACCAACGATAAAAAGAAGAAAAACCATCGCTTTTGCTACGCATTACTAGATTCCCGAGCTCAACCCGCAACCTCTACCTGTGTGTTGTTGCATGGGTTGGTAATATGGTTCATCTACATCATCGTGTATATCTGTCCTCTGAGAGAGTTTAAGTATATTAGGTTGGCCAAAAGCTCAGGATAATTCAGTCGAGTTTTAAACTTACTCTAGTGTCGACAGAGTATTCCACAATACGAGTTGTGTTTGCTCGCACTCACCAGTAGAGTATTTTTATATTTTATTTTATGTTTTTTGATTTGAAGAGGAGTTTGGTTTCGTAAAAAAATAAAGAAAAAAAAAAAACAAATTCTCTTGTCTTGTGGTTGAAGGAATGAATTGTGTGTCTTTTGTTTAACTTTTTGATAATTCGAGCTTAAAATTTAAATCCGAATAAATTTACCTTTCTTTTCATTTGCCCTTCCCTTATCCCCATTCACCACAAGTGTGTGTATATGTGCTCCTAAAACTGGTGGTGTATACACATAAATATATGTGTGTGAATATATTCCATCCTCAACTTGTAGAACGAACCATAGTCCTTATTCTCCTTTGTCGGGAGATACACATATCCTTATCCTTTGGCGAGAGAATTTAAATTTCGGGCTACATATTTTTTTTCTTCGTCATACTTATCTGAAAGTCCTGTTGAAGACGTGATTAAAAAGTGATAGTTCGTTGGAAAATCAAGTGGTGTTGACTTTGAGTTCTTCTTCGTTTTTTTATATTTCTGACCTTTTTCTTTCTGTGGTTTCGGGCAGTTTACTTAGTCAAGTTTTTAACCCTTTTTTCGCAGAACACTTTTCAACTCAAGAGTACCTAACAAAGAAATATGACTTAATTAAATTTCAAAAAAGGCAAAACAAAAAAAAAAAACTTTCTGTGAACTTCAAAACTACTTTTGCTTCTTAGTTTTGTGTTTAATTTTTTCCTAGTTGTTGTTGAATTTAAGAGAAAAAAAGGACAAAAAATTGAAACTGTGTGTTGTGTGGAAGTAAAATAAATAAAAAATCAATTTCTGGATCAGGCAACCGTCCAATAAAAAAAAGAGGAGACTGTCAATTAGAGAGGCTCTCCGCCGCGCCGTCAACATCATCTGTACCATCAAACATCGCTGAAGCATTGAAAATGTCCATAGCAATGTGGTACTTTCTTCCGTTCGGGGTCCTTTTAGTAATGCTACCACTTAACGTGGCTGGAATTGATCTGAGCCGTTTGTATGGCCACATGGGACAACCGATTCAAAAGCGAAGTGGTAAGTCTTTTTTTTTCTTCTTTCTTCGTTTTGTTTTATTCATGGAATTCTTTGTTCAGTCTCGGAATCGGAAAATGCAAATTTCAGATTCATTATTGAGCACGAAGCTACTCAGTGTGTACGTGGGTAAGATTTGAAAGTACAAATTGGTGAATACACGTAAACCTACCACCCACCCACACTGAGCAACTCCTTCTTCTAATTTGCTTCTAATTTAATTGAAAAATATTGATTCGGCTGGTGTATGTGTGTGTCTATGAAAGGGAGAAAGGAAGGATACCTTTTTGACTTTCACTCCCTTTTTTTTTGTAGTCATCGTCTGAATAAAAACAGGACTAAAACAAAGCCATTGCATTAAAATTTGACTTAAAAAAATAAACTGCACATAAGACCGCAAGCATAGTAGCAGCAGTAAACCTTTGGAAATAAAGTTTCGCCCTGCTGCACATATGAGTAGCAAGCATAGCAGCAGGATACGAAAAAGTTTTTCCAATTTAATTAAAAGATATGACGATGGTTATGGCGATGGCGAAAGCGACGACGACCACGGCGACGGTGGGTCATGTGTGTACGTGTGTCGAGTCCACAAAACGTTCATACATTTATATCCGTTATTATTTTAGAGAGCGGATTAAGCGAGTTCTTTGCTTGGCCCCTTTACTGTAAAAGTCAACGCTGTGTACATATACAGGACGAAAGCTGATGACTAAGTAATGTCGGTCACTGGTTTGTGGTTACGGCCATATGCCGTATGCAATATCTAAAAAAAGGGCCAAGTAATGCTTGAATGTTTCGCCTGGAAAAACCTTTAAAGTCGTTTATAATGACGCTCGACTCGACACACAATTAAGCCTTTGTGCAAGAAAATACAAAACTTTGATATTCATTTGTCTGGAAGAAGTATACTTGGTGCGCTTTCACCTCCTCTAGGCATCTTCAGAAAGGCTACTCTTTTTTTCTTTGGTTTGCTCCTCATGGTCGTGTATCTATAAGGAGTGTGTTCTTTCTTGTTGCGACTTTTTGCTGATGATGATGTTGATGAGATGGTTCGTCCTTCGCAAATCGATGATGTTGCATAAAGGAAAGGAGTATAAGTAGAGTGGGTATGACGTCAGAGGGTTTTTGTCCTTCTTTTAATTTCTATCCACTTCCATACTCGATATCGACATGAAAAGGATTTCCGTTTTTAATCTGTTCACCGCAGAAAAACAACGACAAAAGAGGATTACTATGTACACGGCGGGCGGTTCGCCGGCGGGTGGGTGAGACAAACAAGCAATGAAATACAATTAAAGAAGAGTATTATTAAGTAAATGACAGTACAGCCCTCTGAATGTCATTAAAGGCACTTTTGTTTGCTTTATATTGCGAACAAATAATGATAAAACCTTTCGTGTGTGGGAATATCAAAAGGATATATTAAAGTCCTGGCGGCAACGAGTTGGGTTGTCCTGCATACTGATTACTAATTAGACACCAACCATACGTCATACAGACACACATAGACAATCTTGTAAATTGAAACGTATAGTTGAAGCCTTGAAGGTCCCCCCAAACTCCATCAACGACACATGACGAGTTCGCATTTGTATTTATTAGCTAAGTTGCAAAAGTACAACTAACGACTGTATCTCTGCTTGTTTGTTTTGGCTGGCAGTTGGTAATGAATTTGTTTGAGTTGTCCTTTTATTTCATTTTTTCTAGTTTTTTGTTTGTCTTTTATGCACATTGCGAAATTGCGATGGAAGAATTGTTTTTATGAGCAAAAAAAAAGAAGAATTGTAAGCGAAGTTTGTTTTATTTTGTTAGTTGACAGAAGGTGACACTGTTAATTAGGAAGTTCAAGGAATTAGCTTTGGTGTTTGATTTATTGTGGGTGGGTATTTTTTAGGATCATCCGTTTAATTAGAAGTTGAGTCATGTGAATGTGTGGTCAGCCGTGGGATTGAGTATAATTTATTGATTTTGCTCTGTTGGGCTTCTGGATCATGGTGAATACCGATGTTGACAACATACCTTTATTTAAATGAATACTGAATAAATTGTATCAATTTAGCTGACCATTTGCAACGACAACGTTTGAAGTGTACTATCACAAAAAGCTTAATTCGAGTTACGTAAAAGCTGCAGGCCTACAATTTTCTACTGGGTCCGAACGGCTAGTCGAAAAAACACTTGTTACGGCAATGAATTTTCTGTCTAAGGACTCAAAAAAAATTATTTGCGAAAGGTGATAGGTACTCATGTTGCGATTCGAGCCATGAATCCCCGCGTAACAGGCAGATATGCTAGCCATTACGCCACGGGCTTTTTGTTTCTTTTTGACTGCAAATAAAGTTGATATCGTTTCCTTTTCTTCGAGGAAAGTATCAGGTAAATGTTTGTTCGCAAGTTATGCGTTTTCTTTTTTTTGGGGTTGCAATCGTCTCCTTATCTGTTCTTAGGCTTCTTTGAAAAGGCGTACCAGGTCACGTTGCGGTCATATCCGCTACAGGGAGCTCCTTTTAGGCAGGAATAGAAGTAGGCGGGTGCAAACAATCTCCTCGTAGCCAAGGTGGTAAAGGGATCGGTTGTGAGTCGAAGAACTAGAAAGAAAGAAATTGAAAGATATAACAAACTACCAAAAGAATTACAGAAAACACACAAGAATACAAAAACGACTAAACTACAAAAAAAAAAGAAATACAAAAACACAAAAAGTAAAACAAAATTATAAAAAAAAACCAAAATGTATGAAAACATAAAAGTACAAAAAACATAAAAATTAGTAAATTAAAGATTAGTTTAAGCATTTTTGCTATTTATTATTATTTTTCTGTTGATTTATTTCTTTTTTCTCAGTATTCATTAGGACTGAGCGAACTACGTAGCTTGAAAATTTTTTGTCATTAGATCTCAAAACTAGAAGCATTAAGCTTCAAATTGCGCTTTTTGAAGTTCCTATACGACCATTTTTAAGAGAATTACAACCACTTGAAAAACCCCAAAAAATTTGGATTTTTTTTATCCTTTAATTTTTTCCACTAGTTTAGTTTGTGTTTTGAGCTTAGTTCATTTTTGTATATTTCAGTTTATTTAAGTTTCATTTTGGTCAGCATTTTTTATTTTTTTTATTTTTTCTGTTGTTAGTTTTTCTTTAAGATAAAATGTTTATCTCGCCGACAGTTTGAAGCAACGTCTTTTTTTTTGTTGTGAAGCGATGATGGCGTGCTAAGCACGAATCCAGGGGGATGAAGAGGTTGGCGATGGATTATTGGTAATTGGTTTCTCTCGGCAGAAGTGATCGTCATCGGGGAACTCGACAACAAGGCCGACCGAGTTTCATAGTTGGGTGGGCTACTGGCCTCACTGCAATTTCATATTGCAGTGCCTGAAGTGAGGTTAGGTTTTTATTTTGGCACGATTTATGCTTTTCTAGTGTGGTTTCCGTCTGGCGATGGGACAAGATCTCCCCTAATTGTGCCAGTTAGCCCATGCGTCGCAAGCGGGTTTCTTCGTCACGAAACTTCCTTTTCCAACTTCCGTTTCCTCTTATCTTTCCTTTTCCGATGGTCTTGCATCCTCTTCCAGCTTTCTTGCTTTTAATTGTTTTACCTCTCGCCTTCTAATGTCATCCTTCTGTCAAATTTCCTTCCTTTTCTTTTCACTCTTTCCTTATACTCCCTTTCCTTCCCTATATTCTTTTCCTAAATTACCTTTTGCCTATACCTTTTCCATTACCTATCCCAATCCTAAATCTTCATCCAACAACCCATTACCAATGGTAAGTTATTTTAGGTAAAAAAAAAAAACAAATCGTGTGGTTCGTGCCGGTTCGTTTAAAACGTAACCACTCATTTCTAATGAAAAAAAATTCCTGTTGAGAAAGAAGTGTTGCCTCCCTGTTTTTTGGAAAGCAATGGCTTAAGTTTCGCTTTTAACTTTAACCCAATTTTTGATGAATCGGCAAAACATTTTGCCCTAAGCGGCCGCTATTTGGAGTTCAATGTTGGCTCCGACCTCTTTCAACGTCTTCGGCTTGTTGGACAAGGAAAATACTCTAGAGGCGTTAAATCGCACTAACAAGGTGAATAATCGACTGGCCCATTTATCTCGAACTTACACACTCATCAAACTTACTCAAAAATAAATCGTTTGTAACTTGTGCTGTTTGGCTTGTGGCACCATCCTGTTAAAATCACATGTCGTCCAAATCTTATCTACCAATTAAGGCCAAAGATAATAATCATGCCGCTGGCCATTCACAGTAACTTGGTGATCGGTATCGTAGACGATAAATATGGCCCAATAACGCCATGCAAAATGGCCGACCGTGTCAAAGCTTTTTTTGTAGATGAAGTAGTGACTCAGGCAGTACGTTTCAGTTTTCACCCGACCAATGGTTCACATTTTGCCCACTGAGCCAAAATTGAGCTTCGTCACTGAAGATGGTTTGGCGATGAAATTCATCATCTTGATGCATATTCTCCAGACCTCAATCGGAGAGCTAACGTCACTTTAAGTGGATCATTGGCTTCAATTCTCACCCGTTCAAGGGTGTAAACCAAAATCCTCACGCGAAATACGACATAATACCCAAGTCTTGAGAACGCCGTGTAATTCACTGATTTGAATCGATTGATACGGATGCTTGAACCGTAGCGATATTTCCGACAATTCGACCAAGACGGTAACATCATACTACCTGTCTACTATGACGAAAATTACGATCGAAAATTGGTGTTAAATAATGCTCTTGAAGCCGCGGTCATATATTTATAATTTTCATATATTGCTCGTTGGTGTACCCTCTAAAAATATTCACTTACTGAATAAACTGACAATGACAGCTTGCTGATTAATGAAGGGGTGAATTTGCAAATTAAATTCAAAGTTGCCAAGTCCCTATTGGAAAGTTTTTTCAATGCCGTCCTGGAATGGATACGCAACAGGCATCTGTACATTAAAAGAATTCCTTCAGCATTCTCTACAAAATGGTTCATTCAAGGTTGTCTTACAGCGAATCCCCACTTAAACGAAATTAGATCTTTTTTCTACGAAATACAGAACCTCCATCAATGACTTACATACAAGATTAACTTTCATTCATTAGGCAAAATATTTGGGCCAAATTTCAGACAGGAGTTAACCAAGGAGTCAAATATGCAACAAAGGGCGAAAAAAGCTACAACAGCAACCTTTCCATGAAAAAAAGTCATAGGAAATACATGAGGCCTCCATCCTCGCATGACACATTGGCTTTAAGTTTTGGCCATCAGAAATATCTCACTTACGGTGTTGTACAACGGTGTACTACAAGAGACAAAGAAATTAATCAGGATAGTGACAACGGTCAGTGAACATACTTATGTATGAGCGATGTCTTACGACCCAAGCCTTAATCGTCAGTAGACATCCTGTTTCTTTTTCTTAGACTTGAAATTTATGGTAAATAAACAACTGTGAAATTTGTTGCTAAGAGAAAAGAAGTTTCAGAATATATCATTAACAACATTGGTGTTGCTGACAATTTTTTGTTTTTCGATCGATTAGTTGCTTCCTTTTGCTATCCATTATCCAATGATTTTCTCAGTGACTTGGGCAATGACATTAGACCTGGATAGGTTTCGGCAAAAACCAAAGCTGGCTATATAAAGAAAACGGTTTGACTAGCTTCTTCGATTGTTTATATTTGTAGGTTGGCTTGATGAAATTGTGGCTTCAGTGTCTACATCAGAGAACATTATGTTTGAAGATTTCTCTTTGACAAATGATGACTTAAGTTGTCAGCGGACTGGCAAATAAATAAATAAAATAAATAGAGGATCACAACAGAGTGGAGACCCACGCATTTCTCACCACTATACCTTGTGAGGAATGAAAGGGACCCTTATGTTTTTGCCGATTTCAGTCGAGAAAGCACATTTTATGGCAATCAAACTAGTATCAAATGACCTGCTG